>CM024669.1:2733861-3438733 GCA_014182725.1 Eucalyptus brandiana
TCTCGTATCCCAACTGGAATCACGAGGAATCTCCGGGGCTTGCCATGAAAATGGTTACCCTTACCCTCCGGGCATGCATCATAATACAACCCCTCACCCTCCGGGCATGTATCATAATACAACCGGGCATCCCGACACTCCCGGGGAAAACCTCTGGGCATGTATTCATAATACAACCAGGCATCCAAAGGGCATCGACTCATTCGAACCTTTGGGCATCCGGCACCCCCACATTCCAGGCATCGTCGGCTCACACCTCCGACGGTCTCGTTATCTTCTCAATTTTATATTCACACATGTCTCTCAATTTCAACATGGCATTTGATGCAATAATGTCAAAGATCTCAACCAACTTTTCATGCCATATAACATGCCATATGTCATCACATATGCAGCAAAATCAACCACTCAAGGTATTACATCACATGGATAATTTCATTCATTTTTCAAAACGCGTCAATGTTTCAGATAATCAGAATGCATTCCTCTAATTAAAACTCTAGAAAAATTAGTAAATGACATTAATAAATTCTGAAAACTTGACACATTATATACGAGACCTAAAAGCAGATATCTTATGAATAAATCCATACCAAAAGAATTTCACACAAAGCAATAAGGTCCATACATCACAGTTTTTCAAACTTCAATATTTCAGCTTGCACAGTTTCGGGTATAATTTAAATTAAATATCCAAATGAACTCCAAAAATTCTGAAATTTTGACATGTTATAGAAAAGTTCTAGAGGTAAATATTTCATGAAGAAATCGAAACCCAAATCGTTCTATTGATAGATATAGACGATTATTTTCCCCTGTTTTCGGTGTCATCTTTTCCAGATTATCATCTTTCAAAAGAAACTCATTTCACCGACCTAAATATGTTCATTTCTTTTAAATTTTCAGTATGTTATTCCTCAGAATGTTACCTACAACTTTTGTTAAGGACACACGGTCGAATTTGAACTGTATCATTTTATAAAATTCACGAAATCATGCTAGGTCGAGGTAGCGTTTTTCCCAGATTCAGTTTCTTCAAAGGACAACGATTTCACCGACCTATATTTGTTAATTTCCTCTAAAATTTTGATATGTTCTACCTCAAGAAGTATACTACAACTTTCATTAAGAGATCGAAGTGAGATTTGCACAAGAAGGTTACTTTACGGACCACGAAATCTCTAAAGGTCAGTACAGCGAATTCCAGATCTAACTTCTCCAAAGAAAAATCATTTCCCTAACCAATAATTGTTTGTTTTGCTTCAAATTTTAGTATGTTTTTCTTCAAGGTGTTCTATACAACTTTCATGAAGAAGTCAAAACAAGATTCCAACTAAAAAGTCACATGCAACACACAAACAGTCGGACTGGTCTTTCTAGAAATAGCATGCATGACCAACGAATCTCTCTTCAAAGCTCCGAAATCTCATTCCATCTATCACAACCAAGACTTACCATCTACTACACATACACACAGCAATGCAAGGGGTAGGTTTAGGACTTCACTTGCCTTAAACTCAAGTACAAACAGCAACAAGAATGGCAGCAAAGCGGCGAACGGACGGCGGCGAGCTAGGCGGTCGGTCCTCTTCCTTTCTCTCGCACGCCCGCTTCCTCTCTTTCTCTCTTCCTCTCTCTCGGACGACACACTCTCTCTCTCTCTCTCTCTCTCTCTCTCTCTCTCTCTCTCTCTCTCTCTCTCTCGGTTGATTCCCCTTCACCCATCCGCCTCTCTCTCTTTAGCTTTCTTTCCTACAATCATTTGCAATCATTTGATTGCATGAAGTCGCCCAAGGAAGCCAATGGGGGCAGCCACACTTGGCTTCTCCTCCATGCCACACTTTGCACCTTAATAAAATCCTTGGTTCACTTGTAGACACATCTCCATCCAAACAATCATCCAGTACAATGCTTGGCCTTAAATTAATTGAAATTCATTAATTCAATGGCTAATACAAAATCAAACGGCACTTCCATTACCTAATCATGGTTCATGGTACTCCAGAGGTTGTCACGAGATTTTAGGATGCCACATATGGGGTATAGTGAAGCCAGTTCGTCCTCGTCCTCTTCCTCTTCCTACAGGATCGTCCACCTCTACCACAATAGCCCAATCTAGTCGTGTATGAATTCCGCCTAACCTCAATTGGTTGGCGAGTGCCCTGACCATGTCGACCTAAACCATTACTTGGGGCAAAACCACTCCCCACCATGATCTTGCCTACCATGACCGCCGACTTTGATAATTCTGAAGTGGGTAGGGTAGTGCCTTGAGAAATGTGAATGGTCTAAACCAACTCAAATGCTTGAAAACTGGACTCTTCTTTACAATCTAGTTCAACATATGGGATAGCCGTCTCGTGATAAATCTTGAACTCGTCTTCTCCTCGGACTGTAATAAGCTTCCCTTTTGTCACAAATTTCATTTTTTGGTGAAGACTTGAAGGAACCGCCCCTACTACATGAATCCATGGATGACCTAACAAAAAGTTGAATGTTGTAGGTATGTCCAGGACCTAAAAAACTGCATTAAATAGCATTGGCCCTATTTGCAAGTCTAAATCAACTTCCTCAACTGCTTCTTTTTTGGTCCCATCAAATGCTCAAACAAAGGTCTTAGCTGTGCGAATTGTCCCCAAATCATACCCAAGACGCTTTAGAGTTGCTAGAGGGCATATGTTTAAAACTGATCCATTATCAATGAGTACGCGGGACACCAAGGTATTTCGACACTTGACTGAGATATTAAGGGCTTTGCCATGTCCTTTTCCTTCATTTGGGAATTCATCATCTAAGAAAGTAATCTGGTCCTTTAATAGAATGGCCCCCACAAATTCCTCCAACTTCTCAGGTTTAATGGACTCCGGGACATGTACTTCGTTAAGGCCTTTCATCAAGGATTTTTGATGTTTCTTCGATGTCAAAAGCAACTCTAATATGGAGATTGGTGCTAGCATTTTACGAAGTTGGTTCACTACGTTATACTCACTTGCCTTAATTATGGCTAAGAATTCTTTAGCCTCCTCATCAGTGACTGTCTTGACAGGTTGTGAGTTGGCCTGAGCGTAAGTGCGTCCCAATCGAGTGACCACATCTATCTCCGCATCATAATACCATGGAACCGCCTTATCATTCATATATGTATAGGGTTGCGTAACATCGAGAATCAATTCTTCATCATCTGATGGTGGCACATCGTTAATGAGTAATCCATCTTCATCTAACGCACCTTCCAACGATGGCATGTCAAGAGTTAGGGAATCGTTAGCTTCAATATTCAAGCCAGTAAACTCATCCTCAAAATTAGAAAACTTGTCCTCCAAATCAATAATGATTGGAGTGATAGTCAAAACTATGCTGGTATGATCTGCGTAAACAATCATCCCCTTCTTAGACATTGTCTTAATTCTTTGCATCTTCTGAAACATGGTGGGCTCTTTTGCATCTGAATAATATCCAGCTCGAACTAAGCCATTATAAACATCGTCTACATGCACTTTCAAGCTCTTCTTTCTACCAGCATCAAAACTAAAAATGACATTCACAGCTTCTGGGTGGTCAGGGAGTGGGTTATTCTGGATATTTGGTTGTGCATCGCGGAATGAGACCACCTTGGCATCCAAAAGATTTTGGATTTTGTGTCTTAGCATATAGCAATCATCAACAGAATGCTTTACCTCCCCCATATGGTAAGCACATGTCTTGGACGGATCATAGTTGGGGAAACGCTTGGGATTAGATCGCTTAGGTTCCTTAGCGAGTAATCCTTTCTTTTGAAGGGTCGGCAAGATCTTGGACAAGAGCTTAGGAAGTGGCGTAAATTGACGCTTAGAAGAGTTTTTTTGTTAGCCAAAGAATGATCGTGCTCCTCCTTGTTAGGTGTTTGGGGTAGGGTGAGGTGGTTGAACATAAGCTGCATTAACCTCCGCTACAGGTTCCTTATCCTTCTTGGTTGAGACTTTCCTATACGAGTTGGATTGGTCAGACGCCCTACCATCACGCAAGGCTACTTCAATTTGTTCGCCGACAGGGATTAGCTGATTGAATGACTCAACAGTCGAACCCAGCATTCGATTTCGATATTCAGGCGGGAGTGTCTTCATGAACAAATCCATCAGCTCCTTTTCCATCGGCTCCGGAGTAATTTGAGTAGCTACGGTTCTCCATCTTGTGACATATGCATTGAAAGATTCCGTCTTCTTCTTCTTAGTGCGAAGTAAATCTTCCCGAGATGGAGTGACATCAATATTATACTTATATTACTTGAAGAAGGCGTTAGTCAAATCCTCCTAAGTCTTTAGGAGATTAATTTTCTTCATAATGTACCATTGTAGCGCCAATCCTGTCAGGCTTGCTTGAAATTGTTGAATCATCAAGGGTATGTTATCAACATATTGGGTCATCCTAAACACATAAATATGTAGATAGATTTTCGGGCAAGAGGTGCCATCGTACTTTTCAAAGTCTGGCATTTTGAACTTCTTTGGTATCTTGACCTTTGCATAATGGGAGAGATCGGTTGGGCCTTGGCTAAATGAACCCTGCAGTTGCTTAAGTTTCTCCTCAATTTTTGCCAAGCATTTTTCTTGCTCAGTTTTCGGTACAACCGAATGTATCACTTGTACCTCATCATCAACAACGATTGAGGCGCGTCAGTAATTTTAACCATGGAGGCATCATCAGAGGTTGATGGGCTACTTGTGGATGTATTCTTGCCTTTATCTCTCGGATCAGCCATGGGAGCATGTTGTGGTAACACCACTTCAACTTGCGGAGCTAATGGGACATTGTTTGTTTGGAGAGAATTGATTTGTTTAGAGAGCTGCTCAAGAACATTCAGGACTTGCTTCATCTCCGATTTGAGGACCGCGATGCGAGTTTGTTCAGCAACACGCATTTATTCGGTGTTATCGACCATTGTTGCTCTAGAACGAGTATGGATTGGCAATCTTGGGTGAGTCGTGTTGTTACCTAGTAATGTAAAAAATACAGTAAGCATCATAACAAATGAGATTGGTCCATGACAACGATCGATTGTTTATTTTATTAAGTGAAATCAAATTCCAAAGACATCAACTTAAGACATTAAAATAACTCCCTAAGAAATTAAATCCCTAAAACATCAATCTAAGAAATTGAAATAACACCCTAAAGCTAGAATTAAACTCCTAAATCTAGTGACTCTTTTCCATATACAATTGGGAGATCACAGTCTTTCGAAGCTTTTTGTTTTGTCGAACCAACTCAGAGATACGAGCCTTATTCCTTTCCACCGTTTCTTCAAGATGTTCAGTTTGTGCTTTATGAGTGGGCTTTACGATCACTTCAGGTATCATGGGAAGTAAAGCTTCAGGTATCATGCAATCGATGGATTAATAGCATTTCTTCGACGAGGAAAGATTATAAATCCAAAGAATGCTAAGATGAATATCCTACATTTTTGGCGCATTGAAGATTGATTTAAAAAATGATCAGCCAAAAAGGAGAATGGGCATGCGTTACAATTAGCTTTCAAAACTTTCTTAACCTCATCAGTTTTAATTATTAGAAATTGAGATAAAATTGATGTGGATTCCATACCAAGAGGTGGCTTAACAAGTTTAGTCTCAAGGGGCATTCCTATGATAACGCTATACTCTTCCAGTGTTGAAGTTAGCTCATTCTTACAAAAAATAAAAGTAGCCGTTTCGGGACACCAAAAGTGTGATATAGCTTGCAAAACACCATTATGGACTCCAATATCCAAAAGGGGGATGAACTGTCCCAGTATCGACTCCACATAATCTTGACCTTCTTCACTTAATTTATTCCACCACCCTTTGAGCTCAATCTTGGGAGTTGGAACGAATTGAACATCGGATCTCCCCATTGTATATAGATTAAGACCCACGATCGACCTTTTGTCGTGGACCAAAAGAAAGTGCGATAAAGTAAATAGATTGCATGATATATAATAATACTTACTTCATAAAGGAAAATGACAACCACATAGACAGGCGCATAAGATGTGAGGCTTAACACCTAAACTACAAGGCTTAGCAAGTTAGAGCCAAGAGGATGGGTCGACTAGTCGCAGTCTCGCGTACAAATGTCAGGTCCTCTTAACTTTGGCTCAGTCAAAAGGAAATCCCTTGATCATGCAGTTTCACGGACAAGGATAAACATTTTGACACCAAGAAAAATTTTCGGGGTTGAGAAAGGCAACCTCTACATCGCAGTATCGCGTTCAAGGTTGGTTCATTTCTCAACACCATCCTAAAATCCTTAAATGCGGTCCAGGTCCGACGGCAGGTTGTGTGTACGATGTGTAGTGCTAAAACAATTGAAAATCATACACAACAATTTATAATGCAAGCAACACTTCATTATATAAGAAAAACATTCAATCTCAACACCTTCCTACAAAACAAAGAGTCAGTAAGCACTACTCCCCTTATACCTCCTTTCTGTAAAAAATATTTAACACTTCATGTTAGGAGCATACCTCGTTTCCATGCTGCTAAGCAAAAATATTTTGAAAAGAAACAGGCCTATGTCCACTATGAGTTTTAACTCGGTCCCCAGCGGAGTCGCCAAGCTATCGCAACCTTCCAGAGGGTGAATTATTCAAATAAGGCTAATGGATTATTAAGTCCAAAAACTTGGCACGGACCCTTCCAAGTCCTACCAATCGCGACTTGATACTAAGAAATTAACCCATGCAATTATACTCATTTTGGAGCCGCCACTAATCAATTAGGGTTGATTAGAAACCCAAGTAAAGTATGGGAGAATACTTTACTTTTGCGAACCAAAGATTCAATAGGCCCGGGGACATGGTTACGCTAGATTAATCTAACGCCATTTCGGTACATTTTCATTTTAATTTCAAAGAATATTTTGCACGCAGTCTTGATTAATTTTACCCTAAGCTACTAACAAGCAAAGGGTGGTCATGCAGGTGCACAATCAATAAAATAACATTCAATAAACCGAAGTGATAGATTGTAAGAAATTATAAACTACAACCTTATTAAGGTCTACTCTCTAAGAAAAAAAAAACAACTTACAAAAATGCTAATAAAAATATATGCCCTAAACATGATTTCTAAATGACATGACACCTAATTTTTCTTTTTTCTTTAAAAATGTCAATTATATGCAATCTTATTTTAAATTTGATATGCATGAGTTTTACTTCAATGACATGTGAGATGCAATTCATATGACATAACTTGAACCATCACAATATGTGGCAATCTAATTTACATAATCCTAAATATGTATGTGCTACATGATATGGAATGGATGACGTGGTAATTCTATATGCATGTTCTTTTTATGATTTTTTTTAATGATTCTTTTTTTAATACATATATGCATCCTACACTAAACAATGATGACATGAAATGGGATTATGTGGTGTACATATTATGAAATCTATATGACCTAAGTAACATTTTTGTTCCTTTTTTTTTTTGGTTTTATTAAAGGAAAATTATCCTAATTCTATATGAATCTTAAAAATCAAGATGCGTCGCTTTGAACATGAAATGTGTATGGACCTAAGTACCTAAGTTCTAGATGTGACATATGATGCATGATATGTGATGAGCAAATAACGATGACGCATCAAAATATATGTCCTATTGAAAATCCACCCATGTAAATCAATGACATATTATCTTAGTGCGAATCAATTACGCAAAGCAATACGTAAATTCGCCATGAAAAGCTGAAATAATAAAAAATCTAACCCGCTATCTTGCAGCTCGATATTTTTGATTATTATGGCTTAATATGACAAATTTCTTGATCAGATGACGATTATATATAACAAAACAAATCAAGTCAAGATCACAAGCTAAGAATCCAAATACTTGAACTGAATTTAACCTAAAAATTTACCTAGTCCAGTGCACGGCTGACTTGAGGAATGGCTCGGCAGCAATGAACAGGGTGACGATGCAGATGCGGAGACAGAGCTTGGGCATCAGTGCTGAGCTAGGGCGGCGTTGGGCGCGAGTCACCAGCGACTCGCAAACTATGCTTCCATGTCTGTCCGACACGTGTCGGAGCGTGTCGGACATGTCGACACGCTCGGACACACGGTCAACGCGTGTCCGATTTTCCGACATGCGGTCAACTTTTGCTTGACACGTTTGGACTCGCGTGTCCGAAAGACGATGGAGGATGGAGGCGAGGGCGAGGGAGTAGAGATGAGGCCGCGAGCGACAGCGAGCTTACGACGGCGAGTAGAATCAGTCCTCCTCAAGCAAAAGTCCCTTGAGGCAAAAGTATATCCCCACCACTTCTTCTGGCTTCCGCTTCTTCAACTCATCTTCCAGGCGGCAGTGCTTCTCCTTCTTGGTCACTGTGGTGGCGGCGGTGGCGGTGGCGGTGGTGGTGGCGGTGGTGTGGCGCTCCTTCTTCCTGCCTCACCCCGGAACCCGCGGCCCGGTCGAATTAGAGAGAGAAAGTAGTGAGAGAAAGCCTCTGAGTGCTTGTGTCGTGTGTGGGTCTCTGTTCGCGTCCTTGCGGACGTCAAAACTCCCTTCCATCAAAGGAGGAGAAGAAGAGGAGAGGAAGGAGGGTCGTGTGGCAAGGAGGAGGAGAAGAAGAGGGCGCGCTAGGGTTTTGAGAAGGGAACTAAAAGAATAAAAAGGGGGACTTGCGTGTTGGAGGGAGGGGGAAGTGACGGGGGGGAGGGGGATGTGGATCGGCTAATGGCCCGTCGGGGAAAGAAAAGGGCAAAAAGATTTGGGGGTGGGGGAAGATTTGGGACGGGGGAAAGATATGAGGGAGGAGTTTTTTTGGGGACCCTTGGGGACTTTTTATTTTCGATTTTGGGGGGGGGATAAAATTAAAAAGTAATTTTGAAAAAGAAAAGTACCTGAACGTTGAATGATTAGTGTAAATTCATTTTAGGTTCTTTTTTTGAAATTATTTATTTATTTATAAATTTGAATCAAATTAATTAAAAATAAAAATATTTATTTAATATACAACGTGTCCTAGCGTGTCGGAATGTTCTATTTTTGAGAAATGACGTGTTGACGTGTCGTGTCGTGTCATGTTGTGTCGCGTGTCATTGTCATGTGTCCGTGCAACCTAGCTCGCAGATTAGCGCGCGGCAGCAGCGAGCAACATGGGGGTGAGGCTTTAGCAGGCGTCGGTGGGGCGGGAGCAGAGGCGGCTTCGCAGGCCTTGAGTACGGCGACCAGAGGGGAGGAGCTTCGGTCGATTGGCAGCAATAAGGAGGCGTAGTGTCGGTGACTGGCAAACAGTAGCTGGGTCGTGGGTCGCTGCAGTGGTGGTGAGTAGTGGCGTCGAGCTCTGACAAAAGGGGAAAACTGTGTCGCAGTAGGTTCGGGTTTTGGCTCTGGTTGGAGGTGAACGATGGCCAGATTAGTGGGTTGCAAAAAGCGTCGGTGAGCGAGATTGGCGCAGTGAAGGCTGAGGTTGAGGCGTTGGAGCAGAGACGGCGGCATCGATTGGGCTGAGGGTGAGTCGGTTGAGAGGGCTGCGGTGGTGGCGCGGTGGTGCGGTGCGAAACAGTAGGGCGGTCAGAGACAGTGGTCGCGGCAGTGGCGGAGGCACAATAAGCAGCAGCGGAGTCAGCGGGGAGCTCTCAGAGAAGAAGCACCAGTGATTTTTTTTTTTTTTACTCTCTCTCTCCTCAAGTCTCCCTTGCGTCCCCTCACCTTTCTCTTTCCCTATGGCCTCTCTGTCCCTTCTCTGTCTCCTGTCTTCTGCTTTTTAGCCGAAGGAAAAAAAAACTTTGTTGACTTTTCTCTCACAAAAACTCTATTCCCTTTTGTGAATGTTTCGAAAACTCAATCCAAAACCCCCCCTCATTTCGAAGCCTTGCACTCTCTATTTATAGAGCACAAACTAGTTTGTTCTGCCGACGAAGATTTGCATATATTGACCCAATCGCTGAAGATCATCCTTCGAAAAGAGGAGATGCGCTCAACAAGAAAATAATTCCAAAAGATAAAATTCTTCATGAAGATTTTCCAAGATAGTTCACTCAACCGTCGAAGATCATCTTCTGAAAATGCCCTATTATCTAAAATCTAAAGTTTTTCAAAATCCCCATCCACACCCAAATGTTTTATTTTATATGTTATTTATTATCCTCTATTTTTTTATTTTCTAAAAGATAAGTTTGATCCTAAATGTTATTATTACCTAAATGCAATGCTATGAAAGGCTTAATGTAATTTTTATATGATGAACAAGTAAGTAGCATGGTCAAAATTAGGTGTCAACAACGCTGACGTGTCAATTTTCCGGCAAAGCGAGTGCAAAATAACGTCATTTTGGTGCTGACGTGGTAAAAAATTAATATAAAAATTAATTAAATTAAATTTATATAAAAATTTAAAAATACAAATATTAAAAAATAAAATAAAAATTAATTTTTTTTTTTAAAGGGAGGCCGCTAGGCTCAATCCTCAGCCGCTGTCGCCTCCCTGCCGGTGTCCGGAAGGGCCAGTGATGGAGTGGGGAGGGTTGGCCGAGGTCGCCAGGCCTTGGCCGGGCCGGCAACCCCGGCCGACCGGTGGTGAGGGCCCGTGAGCCCCGCATTCGGCGAGGGTCGGTGGCCCTCGCTCGGCCGAGCCAAGGGCCGCCGCCCGTTGAGACGACCCTTAGTGAGGGTTGCACCCTCGCCCTAGATCGGGCGAGGGCTCGCGGGCCTTTGCCATCGGTCGGCCGGGGTAGTCGGCCCCGGCCGTGGCTCGTGACCCGGCCGACCCTCCCCCTTCCATCGTCGGCCTTTCTCAATGGCGGCGGCCGAGGGCTCGCCCCTAAGCCGCCTCCCTTTTTTAAAAAAATATTTTAAATATTTTAATTTTTATTTTAAAATGTTTTAAATAAATTTAGTTTTAAATTTAGTTTAATTAATTTTTTTATTAATTTTTTACCACATCAGCACCAAAAGGGACGTCGTTTTTGCATTGTCTGGCCATGTCAGTGTGAAAAACGACACTATTTTGCACTCGCTTCGCCAGAAAATTGACATGTCAACGTTTTGGCTGAATTTTGGCCGGAACAACACTTAAGTGATTCATTTCTCTCCGATTTTGGCATTCAAGTGTCACTTTCGTAACTTTTGGCACTCAAGTGTCACTTTCGTAACTTTTGGCACTTAAGTGTCCATTTGTGCCAACTTTTAGTACTTGAAGCGTACTTTTGCCGTTATATTGGTGACATCCTCAAAATTCGATTAGGATACGATAAGGGTTTTACTTCTATCAATGCACAAGTAGAAGAATTAGGCTTTCAATTGGTTCGTGAACCATTCAAAGGTGTTAAACCTATTGGGAAAGGTAATTTAGGATTTCGATGTGCATGACTAGAGAACTCAACCATGAATTGACAATTTGACCATAAGGATCGATGAGGGACAATTTTAAGCGGTTTCAAACCCATCCAGGAATGGTTATAAATCGTTTTGATAATAGTATATAATTAGATTGTGGGTGATTCTGTACGATTACTATATTAATTACGAACGGCCCTAAGCCAATTCCAAATGATTGTGTATTTTGGAATGAGCAATTGACCCCTTACGATTACATGACAACTGAGGATCATCTATGAATTGAAAATGGCCTAAACATGGATTGATATCGAATCAACCACGAGTCTAACTCACGAAATCCCTAAAGGCCGCCTGTTGATTTTAATTATGCTAAAGTCACATTTGAAACTGGTTAAGGATATCAAACTTCAGAGGATTAAGTGACCATCATTGGACATTACTTCGTCAAATTCCTTAATTATTAGTAAACCCCGAATTATTGGATAAGTGAAGTTGGGCCAGAAATTGGAAGCCCAATGGGCTACATGCCCGAGTTAGGCCAATGGGCCTCACGCCCAATTAAAGGCCCATTAAGCTTGTTCAGGCCCAAATTTGGATGAGTTAAACCCAAGCCCAAATTGTCAAGCCCAAACCTAAGCCCTATGTGTGTGAATAGTATGCGTACTGCTGGACCTTCACTATTTTCGTATTTTATAAGGCTTTCTATGTTTTGAATCTCGCAAAATGTTCATATGAAAGTTATTCAAAACATCTTTAATCATAAAGCATCGGACACATAAAAAAAAATAAAAATTAGTAGCCACTGCACCCCAAACTACTTTTGTAGTTGGGAAGTGAATAATGTTACAGATTAAAGCTGGGTCCATGGAGTTTATCAGCCATCCTTTTATGGTGGAGTTTTCAGTCTTCCATTTGTGATACCCTGGGTCCATAGATGAAGGCTGAAGAAGGTCACCATTAATGTATCCTAGCTTGTCCTTGCACATGATATACATCTTTACCACCTAAGACCATAAGCCATGATTAGTCCCATCCAATTTGACTACAATTTGTGCTGAAGATGGATCGTTCTATGGTGTCGGGGTTGGGGATTGATTATGGGTCAGAATCTGAGTTAATTTAGTTGTTAAATTTTTTAGAAGCGCATTTGTTGTTGAACTCTCCCCTTGATTTTGATAGGGAATCAGTGCTCGTGGAGGATTTTGATCTGTCATGGGTCAGTGTATAGGCATGAATAAAAAAAAGTAGTGAATCTCTTAGGTCAGTGAGCTAGTCGGCGTGGCAACCAGGCGAAACCAGTGTGGCCACAGTAATCTCTGAATATCTAGGGATCTGGTTGGCATGGCAACTAACGTCGCAACAATGGGTTTAATCGGTGCACCGATTTGAATCGTGACAAAGAAATTCGATTGGTGCGGCAATTTGTGTTGCTGCAATCGTTGGAGATGGAGCTTCTGGACAGCATGGCAACAATGGATGTCGTGGTGGTTTGATCTAGTCAAATGGAGAGACGATGAACAAGGTCACAACAAGTCTAGGTTATTGGGTTGATGCAACGACAATGGGTGTCGCGTTAGATGGAGCGGCGGCGGCACGAGGATTATGTGGCTATGGCAACCAAGTCTGTTGAATTGTAGTGGCGACGATGGCGACGATCTAATGTGGGCGAGTCACAATGGTGGCTGCACATGTTTAGGGTTTCTCTGGGTAGCGGCACAATGTTTAGGCAGTTTGGGATCTAGGTTGATTTCTGGATTGGGTCGAGTCAATTACGGTCCCTAGATCTATTACTCTAATACCACGTCAACAATGTAAATGCAAATCAAGAAGAAGAGGAGAAAAACACAAGAATTAACGAGATTTGGCAGTGCACCTACATCCTAAAGTAAGCCTCCCATACCCTCTTTTTTATTTTTCTTTTCTCAATCTACTTCTATTACATCAACACACACACACAGGAGATCCCCTATTTTAGGCTTGATACAAGAATCCCCCTTATTTAGCCTTAAATACAGCAATCAACAGCTCACACTAACACATATATCTAGCCATTTGTTAAACCCGCCGCAATATGAGTCGTCCTTTGTCTGGCATTATCAATTAGCTAGTCCCTTCTACAATTAAATGTCAAAAAAGCTTTCTTACATGACACTTTTATGGAGGAAATCTATATGCATCAACCATCGGATTTTGTCGATCAATTATATCCTAATCACACATGTCAATTGAAAAAGGCTATTTATAGTCTTTAGCAAGCCCCTCACTCATGGTATCAATCATTCAATTCCTTTGTCATCTCGTTTGGATTCATCCAAACCAAATCAAATTCCTCACTCTTTACTTAGCCCCTCACTTGTTGTATCAAGTACTTACTTCCTTTGTCATCTCATTTGGGTTTATCCAATCCAAATCAGATTCTTCGCTCTTTATATACAAACATGATGGCATTATTGCTTATTTCTTGGGAGTTAAGGTGATATGCATAAAGTCTAGTCGCTTTCTCGTACAATAAAAGTACATAAGAGATATTCTTGATTGAGCAATGATTATTGGAGCCAAGGATACCATCACCCTAATGGCTATCAGCAGCTCTCCCTCTTGATGTTGGGTCACCTCATATAGATGCAACTAAATATAGAAAAATTGTTGGCGCTCTTCAATGTCTTGTGTTCATAAGGCCTGATATTGCTTTTATCGTCGATGAATCTCTTAGTTTATGTATCAACCAACAAAGTCACGTTGGAGTGCTATTAAACGTGTTTTATATTATCTCAAAGTGATTATCGGCACTGTTGGTATGTATTGGACACTCTTTTTGCCTTCATTAACCGCCAACATTTTCCTCACCGAAAGTGCACACTCCAGACAAATTCTGAACCTGTGAGGTCAATTTTTCCATGAATTTCGAAACCCCCCTCCCCCCAAAGCATAGATTGCTACATTTTTAGGTGGAGTGATTGTTCTTTTCTTGTGTTCTTATCAGAAAAATAAAAACAAAAGAAATAAAAAACCAATCGAGCAGAGCATCTATGAGGGGCGACTCTGGCCCCACTTGCCATGGTTCACTTGGGCTAGAGCCTATATGTTTTTGTTCTTGTGGGCTTTGCCCAGACTAGACCTAATTAGTAGATAAGATTGATGCTGCTTCTTATATAGCACATTACCTCACCACACCCAAGTGATGTGGGATTTGGTTTATTCCTACCCCCGCGCTCTCTTAGAGTTGGAGCCATACCTTGTTCGAGCCCTCTCTAGCCCCGGCAATCACTTTCGCCCTCATTGGACTAGGTTGTTACAAAACCACTAGCTTCCATGCGGTTCATCCTTGAACCTCACATTTCTGACTTGGTTATTGGCTCTTGTATCATTGTAAAGGCTGATCTCTAGCCTCACTTGCCAATGATATTGTTCACTTTAGGCCAAAACCCACAAAGTTTTGTTCTTCTAGGCTTCTCCCAAAAATGACCTCGTTGGGAGTTAAGACTTGTGCTACTCCTATAACACATCACCTCGCCACACCCAGGCGATGTAGGATTCGGTTCATACCTACCCCACGCCATCCTGAAATCAGAGCCGTATTTTGTTCGGGCCCTCTCTAGTCTCGATGATCAGTCCTGCCCTTGTCGAACCAGGTCATTACAGCTTCTTTGTGCTTATTTTGGCTGTATTGAGAACAACTAATTAACTGATACAATTTCAGTTTAAATTTCATGGGGGTACTGGTGGGCTGGTCATTTAACAGCCTGAAAACTCTGGTTGAAGTCATATTGCAACTGGGCATGAGGAACCGTCTTCTGTTCTTCTTTGTCCAAAGATGAGGGTCGATACCGATATTTTGCAGTACGTTGTCCAGCTACTTCATGTTCAAATTCGTTGTAAAAGTAGTTGACATCATTTAAATCTCACTAACCCTAGAAATAGTGAAAACTCTATATTCCTTTTCCTTTATTAATTATTTATCGTATGGGGCGTATTTTTATAGGATGAGAAATTGCCTCGAAGCCTCTATCGACTCTTGTAGAGATTCTCATGAAGTAGGCACATCTCGATTTAGTAATGATGTGATTGGGCAGTTAGTTTAAACCCATATTCTAATAGTCACATATGATGAATGGGCATGTTAGAACATACTATGTAAATAATTTAAGGTCTCCTCGCCATTCCTTATTCCAAAAGCATTGTGGTTTATCATCCCAAACACATTGGTCTACAAGGTCTGTACTAATCAAAACTTCTATCTTCGAAGACCCATCAGCTTCCGCATGGTTCGTCCCTGAACCTCACATTTCCAGCTGGATTATTGGCTCTTATATCATTGTAAGGGCTGATCTCTATCCTCACTTGCCAACAATATTGTACACTTTGAGCCGAAGCCTAAGCCCACAAGGTTTTGTTATTGTAGGCTTCACCCAGAAAAGGCCCCGTTGGTAGTGCTGGTCCTCATATAGCACATCACTAGGCGATGGGGGATACAGTTCATACCTACCCCATACCATTCTAGAGTTGGAGCTATACTTTATAAGGGCCCTCTCTACTCCCAATGATCACTCCTGCCCAGGTCATGATGTATTTTCAGTTTATATTCCATTGGGGGGGGTACTGGTGGGCTAGTCATTTAATAGCCTGAAAACTCTGGTTGAAGTCATATTGCGACAGGGCATGATGGACCGTCTTCTCTTCTTCTTCGTCCAAAGATGAGGGTCAATACCGATATTACATTGTCCAGCTACTTCATGTTCACATTCGTTGTGAAAGTAGTTGACATTAAATCTCACTGACCCTAGAAATAGCGAATATTCTATAGTCCTTTTCTTTTATTAATTATATATCGTATGGGGCGTATTTTTGTAGGATGAGAAATTGCCTCGAAGCCTCTATCGACTCTTGTAGAGATTCTCATGAAGTAGGCACATCTCGATTTAGTAATGATGTGATTGGGCGGTTAGTTTAAACCGATATTCTAACAGTCGCATACAATGAATGGGCACATTAGAGCATACTATATAAATAATTTAAGATCTCTTCATTCTTTATTCCACACACGTTGTGGTTTATCATCCCAAACACATTGGTCTACATGGTCTGTACTAATCAAAACTTCTATCTTTGAAGTTAATATGAACCCCACAAAAAGAAGTTGTGCCAATTGAATATGTCCAACTAGGGTTTTCGACATCATTTCATAAACATCATGGTCCTTATGAAACTTCTTTGAACATTCAACATGTCTCTTCTTTCCCTTGTCAAGGCACTTCTGTTTACTCATATTGTTCATTTCATAGAAACAGATTAGTTTTGGTAGATGCATCATATTGACCTTTCCCTTCAAAGAATACCTCAGATTATCGAGATGGGTATTTGAGCGAGAGAGAGAGAGAGAGAGAGAGAGAGGTAATTAGCGTGACCATCGCAAACTCAGACGACACATGCAAGATCTACGGCTATTTGTGACAACCCTTCTCTCTCCACCCTCCTCTGTCTTCAAACTATTCTAAATTCTTTTTCTCTGTCGAGAGGCACAATCGACCATCATCGTCCCCAACAGCCTGGAGATTTTATCTCTAGTCGCTCTGCTAACGTATTTTATTGTCCGCTGTGGACGGTGGACATGTTTTAAGCCATGCACGGCAACATCTAGGCCTTGCAGCTCCCTTCCTCACGCCCACCGGTGGCATTAGCCATGGTGGCAACCGGCATTGGTGGCTGTAACTCCAAGGCCACCAGGTGGCAACCTATTGGCATCCAAATGGCTGTGACCTATGTGGCACTCAAAACCCATTCTTTTGTAGCGTGTGGGCGTCATCTTTTCCATTTAAAAGGAAACTTTATGATGAAAATCAAATGAGAGAGATATATGTACATACATAGTTGATTGCAAGATTTAAGTTCCACCATCAATGCTTGCTATAAATTATTCAATCTACGTTTTAAAAATGATAGAGCAATGTGACTTTTTTAGGAAAAACAATTCAAAGTTGGTTTTGCATTTTTTTCTTATAGAAGTTAGTTTTGCATATTTACCGTATCTAGAGAAAGAAAGTGGGGGAGTAAACAATAAAACCAATATCGCGAAGATGGATTGCATATAATTCTTCCAGATGATTCCTGACAATAATTGGTGATGACATCGTCTCACACGGCTGGCTTCTTTTCTTCCATGGGTCTTTTAATTGACATCATAAGTACCATAACAATACATGTTCACCTATAGAATATTCTTAAGAGTAGTTGCAAATCTGATTAGTGCACCTTTTATATCGCTAAAAAAAGGCTTTAAAGAGAGATATGTTCCAAAAGGATTGCCGCCGATGATTTCTTGAGGGATCACTTACCAGGTGAGATATTTGTTGGTCATAAAAGATATCTTATATAATAATTGTATTTCTTCTTTTCTAGACTGTACGTGTTTTGCCCGAATTTAATTGACAACGAACTATCTTTCATTGAAATCGGTTCTTTGGTTATTATTACATGGGCAATTCCAAATAGAATAACAAAATATCTTTCATTGAAGTTTGTTTTTCAGTTTTTATTAAGAGGAGATGAGTTCTGTGACGATTTCAAAGAAATCGTACCAATTGAATATAAAGATAATTATACTTCGATGGAATTTAACCAATGAAGAAAGCTTTGCTGATCGACAGCAAAAAATCTTAAAACTACATCTAAAGTACAAAATTCGAAAGAAGATAGGTTTCCATTGTTTTATTTTTTTTTTTGACCCGGGAACCGCCGTACAGCCGGCAGTCGGCGGCGTAAACTCGGGGCGACCCACCTCCCCTGGACTGCGGGTGAGTCGCACAAGCGACCACGGGGATTCGAACTCATTCCCTTCCGGAAGAGGGATTGAGTGCAAACCACGCAACCACCAATGGGGTGGGTTATGTTTCCGTTGTTTGTTCCAAAAGGGGTTAAAAAAAGTATGATGTGACTATTTAAAGCCCACATCCATGTTTACAACCAGGGGTTATAAATGGTTACTAAAAAAGAAATAACTCCTTAGTGATTACAATAAATTACATTGTTAATAAGAAATTACTCTGTGATCTCCTATTATCGAGCAGCACTTATCTATAAGAAGTTAAAAATAATCCTAAAATAGCGGCAATAAATGGTGGTTGTCCTCGTGTCGATATCAATGACGTCGTCAATCAACTTCATAATTCTCTGTCGTGAATGACTTCATTGTTGAGTTATCAATTCTATTCAAGTTACTAATAATTATGTTTATATAACTAAACTCTGCTCTCATCGATTAAGTCTCCATCACACGATGATACCAATTTTTTGGATAAACAATGAGATAATTGTTACATACTGTGCTAGTTATCCAAATTTCAGACTATTACAGGGGAGAGCATTTGTATCAACTCCGTGACAGGATGGCTATTAGTGTAAGGCCATGAAAAGCAAAGAGGGAAAATTAACTAAGCATTTCCTCGAAAAGCAAATAATGTAACCGACAACTATGAATAGGACATAAAACAGAATGAAAACACGAATATCAGATGACACGATATATTGTTATAGATTAACACATATTCTGGATAAGTCGATTCTGCATGTGAAATAAGAGTAAAGATCATTCCAATAAATTGGCGTACTAAGGACACGATCCTGCCATGCTTATAAGAACTGCCGTGTGAGAAATTATCCTTAATTGCGGCCCCCTATAAAATATGAACAGATTCATTTTATTTTATGCGGTTTAAGTGCATCTACAACATGACCGACGGTACCTATCAAGAATAAATAATGAAGAAACGTGAACATCAATGCCTATCTCGTGACAAGCACGTAGTCAGAAGTATTATATTAGACAAAGACCGACCACCAGAAACACGCCAACCGAAAAGCATAGAGATAGAGAGGTACATTAATAACAATGACCACAGGCATATGACATCTTTTAATTTCACTTTTTTTGTTGGCTAAACTATTAGCACAGGATATGAAATGTTAAACAGCCAAGTTTTTAACAGAGAAGATAATCAATCGACTATTGAACATGTCGATCGATTTATAGCCCAGTGCAGAGAAGCAAAGACAAATGATTTTTTAACACTCAGGTTATTTCCTTTTCATTTTTTTTTTTGGAAGACTGCTCTCACCTAGTAGACTAATTTACCACCTAAATCAGTGTGTAATTGGGCAGATATGGCAATACAATTCATGAAGGGAAACGGATTCCGAATTTCTAAACTCGAACTAGGGAATAACGTAAAATTGCATCCAAAAACAAGCCCAGGAAGACCTTGTATCACTGATCGGAGTTACACCACATTAAAGAACGTACGTCATTTTTCCACGGATTAAGAGCACCTATTGCAGTGTTGTGAGAGAGATTGAGTGAGAACAATTTTTCATTCTTCTTCTTTTCCTTTCAGAACACAATTTTATTCTTCAACTTTTATATATATGCTTCTATCATCAAACATAACCTTTCCTTTCATCAAAAGCTTAGCCATTTACATGTCCACGTAGTGAATTCCTTCATACTTGTCCAAGTATCAGGGTCGGGGTTAACGTAACACCTCTATTCTATGAGGGCGAACTCACAAAGTGGTATCCCCTATGCATCTAATACACGTCCATCTCAAAGTACTTTGTTGCGGGCTCAAACAGTCATGATTAGGGCCTAAAAAAGTTTAAACAACAAGGAGTGAAATAAACTTAGTGAGTGAACTCCCTAGACCTCGTGTAGGGAAGCCATTCGCCTGGGAAACATTCTAAACACGAGGTTATCTATCGATAACAGCTAATAGCAAAGCATCTTGTGCTTTGTCCTAACTAAAAACAAGAATGATCATCTTACCTTCTTAAGCCATCATAACAAAGCACATAAGCAATTTTTATAACACTTTCCATATTCATGAGTCAAACACAAAAGCGTGCAACATATTATAATCATGCACTCATGCAATGTAATAGTCCATAACTGCTCATATATCTATCTCAAGTCACATGTGCGTCAACTATAACATCGCTTCTCAAAATATGCATTCATGCACTCATACTTTACATGCGTAGCGTCTCGAGGGTTGCATGGCAATTGAAAATTGCAAGGGAGTCGAGAATTGCATGGCATCCCATACTACCATGCAACCCTCGAGACCATGCTTTCATATTATTATGGCCATTTAGGGCCTAAGGCCAACCCAAAGATTCATAGTCATCCGGTATAACCGAGCATCGTCTCGCCCCATCTAGCATGGCATCGTTCTGCGTAAACGCATCAAGACAGCATTCCTATGAGGAGCACATTCCGAAATCCATTCGCGAACGGCATCCCATTGACCTAGGGGAATCCGAATTTAATCGGGCATCATCTCGCATAAAATGCATTAGGACGGAACCATTACCCCGCATAAACACATCAAGATCATTATGTGATCACACAAGCACATCATCACTCAAGTCCATTATTATCTTTGTCATTAGTCCAATATGAATGCCTTAATGGCGTGCCAAGCAAAGTGTGTCTCATGACCTATTGAAAGTACATCAATAAAATATGTTGAGCATGAAATGAGAATCCATGGCTTGACCCGTTACGTTGAGCACTGGCTTAAGTCCAATCCGAATCGGAAACAATATGCTTCAATATTGCACCAAGACCAAGAAAGGACCGATTCGACGTGACATAATCATCAACCTAGTACCAAACTTGGCTCAGGAACGATATGTCTCAGTATCGCACCGAGACTAAGAAAGGATCGGCCCATCATGACATGATCATCGATCTAGTGCTGGACTTGGTTCGAGAACGATATGTCTCAATATCGCTGATTCCAAGAGAGAAACTTGACCTAACGTGCTTCTTTACACGTCCAAGAACCATCGTATATCTCATCTTGGAAGCTAGGGGTGATCTCACGCATCGACCATGGACAATGAACATAACATATGTATGACGACTACTTCCAATGAACACATATGATACATTACCATCATAATTTATCCAATACCTCATCTTTTATTTATATAAT
The DNA here is from genome assembly GCA_014182725.1 of Eucalyptus brandiana. NCBI lineage: Eukaryota > Viridiplantae > Streptophyta > Magnoliopsida > Myrtales > Myrtaceae > Eucalyptus > Eucalyptus brandiana. The sequence goes on from CM024669.1 coordinate 2,755,162, forward strand.
ATACCACAATACCATAACGTATTCCAATAACATGCCTTATCACAACGTCACTTCATAAAACACATATCACCACATAATAGTCTATCATTCTATTATGACATATTATAAGAACATATTGAAAAAGCTAGTATAAGCATCTAGAGGGGGTGAATAGGTGCACAAATAATTTTGCAAGATAAGTGCAGCACTAATCAACAATATATTATGAAAAGGAAATTCGTCTCTTGTAAACAAAATGAGTTACGATCAAAGTAAAAGAGTGTAGGGAAGAGAATTTGAACACAGAGTTTATAGTGGTTCTGCTTATTCCAAGCCTACGTCCACTCTTCCGCACTGACAGCCCACTGGCTGGATTTCACTATGAACAAAAGAGTTGTTACGGTAAAGCTCTCCCTTGATTCCACAGTGTAGAGACTCTACCACACTTCCTCAAGGTTTCTCAAAGATATAGACTCTCTTTTGCATACAAAATTTCGCTCAACAAATGAATTGACCAAGAACTAGGAGCTTCAGACTTTGGAATTCTTCTATCGCGCACACCCTCGAACAACTGGAACGTCTTCCTTATATAATCCTTTATGCCATTACCGTTGGTACTTATCAAAGGAATTCTTCCAATCTACCTGTTGGACGGAATCAATTAGGAAATCATCCGAGCTATTTAAGGAACATGACGATAGCCCATCAATCCTGCTCGCCCATACAATCAGGATCTCGGTTTTCATAAGTAGAACCTTCCAAGATTATTTCGCCAATCAACGGATCCACAATTCCTGAATCAATCTTGATTTGAATAATGGATTCCGACATGCTATATCCAGCCAAGAGATCTTCTCCAGTCGATAAGGTCAAATCCTTAATGAAACATCCAGTCTTGGATAAGCCTTCTTCGACAGACTAGAAACTGTCAATGAGGATAGACTTTGAGTCTTGAGTCTGGTAGTTCGGAGGTCTTCAGACTTTTAATAGTAGAGTCTGCAAGTCTTCAGACTAGACTGATGGAAACGTTTTGTCAGCTTCAAAACATTCAAGGAAGTTTTCTCCAACACATATCACACTTGTCATAACCTAATAACTTATCACGTAATTTGTCGAACCAAGAAGTGATAACCTATCAATAAAAGTCGATAACCCGTCGCCCTAAACATGATAACCTATCGTCCAAAACTTGATAACCTATTGCCTAAATCTAGATAACTTATTGGGTAGAAGAACACCACAAGTGCCATAACTTCAAGACGCCGACACTTAGGTGCCATAACTTCAAAACGGACACTTAAGTCGCCACTTTTTTTTTCGAGTGGGACACTTAAGTGCCACCTCCGGCGACCCTCGCCGGAAATCCTACGCGCAATATTTTATTACTATTTTTTGCCTACGTGGCTCGCCGGAGCTCCAAATCAAAAAAATTATAAAAAAATTAAAAAAAAAATTAAAATTTTTAATAAAATTTTAAAAATTTTAATTTTAAAAAATAAGAAAATTTTAAAAATTTTAATTTTAAAAAATTTTAAAAATTTTAAAAAATAAGAAAACTTTAAAAACTTTAATTTTAAAAAAATAAAAAAATAAAAAATTTTAAAAATTTTAATTTTAAAAATTTAAAAAAAATAAAATTTTAAAATTTTTAATTTTAAAAAATTATAAAATTTTAAAATTTTAAAAAATTATAAAATAAGAAAATTTTAAAATTTTTAATTTTAAAAAATTATAAAAAATTATAAAATAAGAAAATTTTAAAAATTTTAATTTTAAAAATTTTAAAAATTTAAAAAAATTAAAAATTAAAAAAAATTAAAAAATTAAAAAAAAAAAAGGGTGGGGGAGGCGGCGGCGGCGGAGGTGGCGGCGGTGAGTGAGCCGGCGACGGCGGCAAGGGAGCCGCCCCGTTCGGCCTCCCACCCCCCCCTTTTATAATTTTAATTTTTTTAAAATTTTTCTTAATTTTTAAAAAAATTTTAAAATTTTCTTAATTTTAAAAAAATTTTAGAATTTTCTTAATTTTTAAAAAAAAATTTAGAATTTTCTTAATTTTTTTAAAAAATTTAGAATTTTCTTAATTTTTTAAAAAAATTTAGAATTTTCTTAATTTTTTTAAATTTTTTAAAAATTTTCTTAATTTTTTAAAATTTTCTTAATTTTGAAAATTTTTAAAATTTTCTTAATTTTTAAAATTTTTCTTAATTTTTTTAAATTTTTCTTATTTTTTTTAAATTTTTTGAAAATTTTAAATCTAATTTAATTAATTTATATACTATTATTTATACGTAGACGCGAAACGGCGTCGTTTTTGCATTTTCTCCTCCACGTCAACGTGCAAAACGACGCCGTTTTGGACCGAGCTCGCCGGAAAGTCGCCACGTCAGCCATTTGGCCGGATTTTCGCCGGAGTGGCACTTAAGTGTCCCATTTTACTCCGATGATGGCACTTAAGTGTACCATTTTAAAGTTATGGCACTTAAGTGTCCCGGCGTGCCAAGTTATGGCACTTCAAGGAAGTTTTCTCCAACACATATCACACTTGTCATAACCTAATAACTTATCACGTAATTTGTCGAACCAAGAAGTGATAACCTATCAATAAAAGTCGATAACCCGTCGCCCTAAACATGATAACCTATCGTCCAAAACTTGATAACCTATTGCCTAAATCTAGATAACTTATTGTCTAAAACTCGACAACGTATCGCTCAAACCTCGATAACTTAGCATCAAAATCTCAATAACCTATCACTCAAAACTCGATAACCTATCGTCCAAAACTTGATAACCTATTGAGATAACCATTCGGAACCCAACGATCACTTATCACCTAAAATCCACTTATCACATCAACAAAGTACCATTTAACCTTAATTTCACCCTAAAGTACTTCTAAAATGCAACAACAATTCTAATCAAGGGCTAGAAAGTCACTCACACTCAAGTCCAAGCTTTAAAAAGCGTCAGGGGAGGAGCGGCAAGGCCGGCCAGAGGCTATGGGCTACTGGTCACACCTCTACAGCACACATAAGAGGGCCAGACAACATCTTGGGCGGCGGCAAGGTTGCAACTTGGCTGCGAACGGCCTCCCCTAAACTGACGATGTCCAAATCGCCAAGAAAGGGAGAGAGAGGGCTATTGTGAGGGGCTGGACAGCAGCTTCCTCAGCTCCAAAGCTTTGACTTGGCAATGGGAACAATGATGAGAGGGGCGATTTAAGGGTGGCAATTGTGGTGGTCGATTATTGGTGTGTCGAGAGAAAAATGAGAGAAATAGGTGTGAAATGAGGAAGATGATGAGGAAATTTTGCCCAAAGGATAGGGAGAGAGTGAGTGAGAGAAAATGAGGGAAGAGAGAGAAAATTGCCATGGGGTCTAAGGGGGAAAGAAAGGGAGAGAACTACTCAAGCCTAGGCCATTTGAATGGCTAAGATTGCATCTTGAGATTTCCTATCCAAGATCAACGGCATGGATCACTTCCTACTTTACTTCTTGTCTAAGTCCCATTTAATGCTCATTAGGTGAACTTATCATGCCTAGGCTAGAAAATAGGATAGGTAGGCTTAGACTAGGCTAGGTTGCCTTTTCCCAACCTTCTTCCAAGCTCATTGTTGCTTCCTTACATGCCATTTTCCATCTTGCCCCTTGGTCCTTAGTTGAATAAGAATTCACTCATTTCCTTAAGATTGCGCACTATTCACATACTTAAGTGTAATTAATACTAAGATCTTGCAATGATGGCTTGATGAGATTGGAGGATCCATAGCCCTCACTTAGGCCGCCCACTCCTTGGGTGTGTGGCCCTCTCCCTCAACGCCGTAGTGTCTCCATGACTAATGGAGTGTCGTATCTAGTGACTGGAGATAGAGTTATTAATATTTCCCATTTCTTCTCACTACTAAATACACTCCCTATCCCATCACTATCTACGAAACTGATTTTAGTTGGGCAAGTTAAAGAGGAATTAAATTGTGTTTTACTAATGTATCCGCATTTCTGCCTATTCCAAGATATCCTCACGAAGGAGATCATTGGGTGTGATACTAAAATGGGGCTGTATTACATGGACGACTTCGGTTATGAGAATGTCAATCAAGTCCAAGGGTCATCTACAAGTCGAGAAACACATATATGGCTTTAGCATAAGCAATTAGGGTATTCGTTGTTTGGTTACATGAAGAAGTTACTTCCTAAGTTATTTTTGGATTTGAATGATTATTAGTTTGATTGTCAGACTTGCATTTTGGCGAAAAGCCACTAGGTACCTTTTCCTATTAGTTTAAATGAAAGTGCAATTCCTTTCTCTTTGATTCATTCCGATGTGTGGGGCTCTTCTCCTATTACTTTTGCGTTTGGTAGCTGAGGGTTTGTCCTTTTTATTGATGATTGCACTAGAATGACGTGGTTATAACTGATGAAAACTGAGAGTGAAGTTGCCAATGTGTTCAAAATTTTCCATACTATGGTGCATACTCAATTTGGTGGGAAGGTCCAGATTCTTAGCAATGATAATTGTGGTGAGTACATTAATCAATATTTCAAAGAATATTTTCTGTAGCATGGCTTATTCCATGAAACGTCATGCTTAGGAATGGCCCAACAAAATGGGATAGTAGAAAGGAAGAACAAGCATATCCTTGAGATAGCTCGGTCTTTATTATTTGAAAATAATATCCCTCACCGTTTAGGGATAATGCTGTGGTTATAGCAGTTCACCTTCTTAATCAAATGTCATCGAAGGCATTAGAATTTGAGACAACATGGGAGGCTCTCTCTTCTCATGTATACTTACCATTGGTTCTTGTTATTTCCCCTAAGGTGTTCGATAGCATTGGCTTTATTTATATCCCCAAAACACAACCCACAAAACTTGAACCATGTGCTGTGCAATGTGTGTTTTTAGGCTATGGTTCATATTAGAAAGGGTACCGGTGCTATAATCCAACTACTAAGAAGACAGATGTTTCAATAGATATGATATTCCTTGAGACAAAATCTTTCTTTCGAAACACCACTTCTTCTTTCTAGGGAAAAATACAAATGGAAAAGAAGAATTTGTGGGAGATTGGTGATGATATAATCGCCCTAGGAGGAGTACAAATCGGTGGAGTGTCGGCATTACCACCTGCAATTAGGGCCAAACTAGGCTAGAATTGACCGATGGATATTGAGCAAGAAAACTTGGAATGTGGGCAAGGTGTTTTAGAAATTTCAGAGCAAATTTCGTCAAGAGAAGGTCAGGTCCTCGAGGAGCCAAGTTTACATGACCAGCTAGCTCTTCTAGAATAGCTTCCCCCATCTTCTTCAGTGCTTGACCTAACTTCTGAGGAAATTCCTAAGGTTACTTCTCCTACTATTAGTTTACATGATGATTCTAATATTTTTGTGGGATATAAATTAGGGGTGAGCGGTTCCCGGTTCCGATTCGGTTCCGTCCGGAACATGGAACTTACCCTTGGGTACAGGTTCCTCAATTTTTGGAACCTGGAACCTACTCGTCAGAATCAAGAACCTGGAACCTACCCTATCACAGGTTCCGGGGTCGGTTCCAAGTTCCACAAGTTCTTTTTTTTCATTTTCGTATTGAGCGCGAATATCCAGAAATGGAAATAATTCAATAATTGGCCCTCCATTTTCAATACCTACCAATAAAGAGGAGCAATTCCAGAACACGCCATAAACAACTAAATTCATAGTGGGGGTGCGACATGCACAGGAGCAATTCCAGAACACGCCATGACATACACATCCAGCACTCCATTCACAAACGAGGTAAAACAAAGATCAAATTCTCTGTGCCCTTGCACAAACCGACACAAATTGTACATCCTAATTGAAATAAGCAAAAGCAAACGATAGCTTGATCTTCGCACTTGACGAACCTGTGGTCAACTCGGTCCGATTCTCGAAAATCACTCACTCACACGTACACACGGAAACCCTAAACTACCGGCTGAGGAACAGAAAAACCGTCAAAGTTGCGAACAAGCAAAGGAGAGGAGGTCAAGGCGAAACCAACCTCCGAGACGAAGAAGAGCTCGCCGCCGCCGCCTCCTGCTTCTCCTCCTTCGGCTTCGCCGCTGATCGCAGCCCGTAGCAGAGCAGCTTCATTGGGGCGGAGGTGAAGGGGTGTGGAGTTAAGGTTGATTGGGCGGTTGGGCGAGCAGCGAGCTGCGTCGGGGGGTTGGCGAGCGAGTAGCCTCCACCTTGGGGACGAGCGGCGTCGACGGCAAGCGGCTGAGCGGCGAGGCGAGCGAGGGGTGACGCGTCCAGCGGCGATGTCGAGGGAGGTCCGGCGACGGCGACGAAGACACGAGTCTCACGGCACCAATGGCGGCACGGACGGTGCGGCAAAGACGGCGGCAGTCGCGGCTCAACCCACGGCCAAGGGGGGAAGAGCTCGGTTCTGGCGGTGGTGGTTCGGAGCAACGACAGCCCGAACGGCCGAGCGAGCGGCGGAAAGAGGTGGTGATGGTGGCTTGGGGATGGCGGTGGCGGCTCACAGCGGCAAGGGGCAGCGCGGACGGCGCGATAGCTTGTCGGGCTCAACGGCAAGACCGCTCGTCCAACGAGCGGTGGGTGGTGGTGGTTCAGTGGCCAAGAGATGGTGGTGAGTAGGGCGTGGGGCGGTGATGTGGTGGTGGGTGAAGTGGCGAGGGGCAGCGAAGAAGAAGAAGAAGAAGAAGAAGAGGAGAAGAAGGGGTGAAGCGGCGAGGGGCGGCGAAGAAGAAGAAGAAGGAGGGGAGAAGAAGGGGTGGGGTTTCGGTCGAGAGAGGGGGAAATAGAAGAGAGAGAAGAAAAGAAAAAGGTTGGGGGCGGGAAGTGACGGGAGCAAGAAAAAGGGGGAAAAGAAAGAGAGAGAGAGAGAGAGAAAGGGAAAAAGAAAGGGGAAGGGGGAAGAAACGTAGGGGGAAGAAACGTAGGGGAAATAGTTTTTTTTTTTTTTTTTGAAATTTGGCCGATTCCAATTCCGGTTCCGGTTTCAATTCTGGTTCCGGTTCCCGTAGGAATCGGAATCGGGAACGCCGGTTCCCAGGAAAAGGGAACCGGGAACCGGAATAGGTCTCTTAAGAACTGGGAACCGAACCAGACCCTCTGGTGCGGTTCTCCGGTTCCCGGTTCTACCCGAGAACCGTGCTCACCCCTAATATAAATTATATGTTAGGTACAATTGAAGAAAACCCTCGAATTGATACTCTCCAAATAGTAGAGGGAAGAAGAAGTCTGCCTATCCCATCATCAGTTGTGTTTCGATTGACAAATTATTTGAACCATTAAGGGCATTTGTTTCGAATGCATCATCAGTTTATATTCCGGGTGTAGTACGGGACGCCTTGAAAGATCCTAAGTGGGTTCAAGTTATGAAGGAAAAGATGGAGGCATTGCAGAAAAACAATACTTGGAAGCTAACTGAACTACCCAAAGGGAAGAAAATAGTGGGATGCAAATGGGTGTTTTCGGTCAAGTATAAAGTAGATGGGTCTATTGAAAGGTATAAGGCAAGGTTGGTAGAAAAGGGATATACATAGACATATGGGGTGGATTTTCAAGAAGAAACATTTTCACCTACTGTGTAACTAAATACTGTACGAGTGTTATTGTCTCTTGCAACTAAATTAGATTGGTCTTTATACCAATTTGATGTCAATAATGCATTTCTCCATGGTGATCTTGAAGAGGAGATTCATATGGATATTCCATCAAGTTACAGTCTTTCTTCACAATAAAGACTAGTTTGTAAGTTGGAGCAATCATTGTATGGATTGAAATAGTTTCCTCAAGCTTGATTTGGACGGTTCAGCGTGGCTCTAAAAAGGTATGGATATGTTCAGACTGATTTTGATCACACGTTATTTTTTAGGCGAAGTCCAGGTAAGATAATTGTGTTGATTATTTATGTAGATGATATGAATATCACAAGAGATGATCAAGAGTAAATATCGAAATTATAGTAGAAGCTCTCAACGGAGTTCGAGATGAAAAATCTCGATTGACCCAAATACTTCTTGGGAATAGAAGTAGCAAGATCAAAGGGAGCTATTTTTCAATCTCAGAGAAAGTACATTTTGGATTTGTTGGCTAAGGTCTAGATTGCAAACCTACAGACACACCGATTATTCAAAATCACAAACTTGGAGAGTATTCTGATCAAGTGCCTACAAATAAAGAAAGATATCAAAGGTTAGTTGGCAAACTAATTTATTTGTTGCATACATGTCCTAATATTGCCTATGCAATGAGTGTTGTAAGTCAATGTGTGCATGCTGCAAATGGAAACCATATGAAAGGTGTAATGTGAATTCTTTGGTATTTAAAGGAATGCTGTGGGGAGAGGGCTTTAGTTTTGGAAGAGTGGGCATATTAAGATCAAAGGTTTTACTGACGTAGATTGAGCTGGAAGTTTGTTATATAGAAGATCAACTTCAAGGTACTTTACTCTCGTGGGAGGGAATTTAGTTATTTGACGGAGCAAAAAACAAAAAAGTAACAGTTCTCTCAAGTGTAGAGGAAGAGTTTAGAGAAATTACTAAGGGATTGTGTGAACTCCCATGGCTTTGGACATTGATGACTGAACTTGATTTTGCTCATGTGTTTGAAACAATGTTGTTCTATGATAACAAAGCAGCTATTGATATCTCTCACAATCCTCTCTAACACGACCACCCCAAACATATTGAGGTGAATCGTCACTTCCTTAAGCAAAACTTAGATTCCAAGGTGATTTGGTTTCCATTCGTGAAATTCGAAGATCAATTAGTAGATATCTTGACAAAGGTTGTTTCAAGCAAGATGTTTTATTGCTCACTAGACAAGTTGGGCATGCTAGATATCTATGTGCCAAATTGAGGGGGGTGTTAGCGTGAGCTGTTGATTGCTGTATTTAAGGCTAAATAAAAGGGGATTCTTGTATCAAGCCTAAGATAGTGGATCTCCTCTGTACATACATACATACATACATACATACATATATATATATACATGTGTGTGTGTGTGTTGATGTACCAGAAGTAGATTGAGAAAAGAAAAATAAAAAAGAAGGTCAAGGAGGCTCACTCGAGGAGTAGGCACACTGCTAAACCTTGTTAATTCTTGTGTTTTTCATCTCTTCTTCTTGATTTGCATTTAGATTGTTAACAATATGATAGTCAAGTCCTAGCTATTAGTGGAATCCCCTAGTGATGGGTTGTGTCTTGTATTGAGTTATTCTACCATTTGAGTTTTGCTTGACTTGAAATATCCACTTGTCACGCCTTGATCCTCGGGCACACACCCATCTCTCACCTCGTCGATTAAATAGAAATGTCCCAGGACGCATTGTCAATCCATTCATTTTAGTACGCATGTGGAAGCATATAAATAATTCCCAAACAATAAAACAATGGGATAAGAAAGTAAGACTAAAAATATCGAACCTAAAAAAACCAATACACTTATATACATTGCAAACCATAGTGCAAATATATACAAGGTAAACTACCAATAGGGGTGTGCAAAATACCCGGGAACCGCCCGGACTGCCCGGAACCGGACCGGAACCGCCCGGAATCGGCGGTTCTTGACGGAACCGGTCCGGTTCCCGGTTCCAATTTTTCGGAATCGATGGGTACCGGTCCGGTTCCCGGTTTCATGGGCGGATCCGCCCACCCGGATCGGACCGAACCTTTTTAGTATTAAAAAAAAAATTACTAAAAGAAATCCTAGATTGGATCTCATCTCCTCACTCCCTTCATCTTCGGTTCTCTCTCTCTTTGTCTCTTCCTCGGTTCCTCCTAATCCTATCACCATTTCGATTCCTCCCCGAGTATCGACGCCGCCGCCACCGCACCTCCGCTGCTGCTGTTCGCCCCCTCGCGTCGGCCGCTACCTACCATAGCCGCAGAAAATTGTTTCGCGACCATTCTATGTTGAAAATCCGACCATAGACCTCCTCCCCTCCTTCCTAACTCGTAGACCCGATCGTTCTATGTTGAAAACCAAAATTGTTTCGCGTCAAGATCGGTTCCATGGATCCACCTGGGAACCGGACCGGACCGGTGGTCCGGTTCCCGGGTAGATCCATGCAACAAACGGGTGGGTCCCGGTTCCAATTTTTCGAAACCGGTCCTTAGCGAGCGGTTCCTGGTTCTAGGTCGGGAACCGCCCGCCCGGACCATGCACACCCCTAACTACCAAGCCAGGTCCTAATCAAACAAGCTTAGAAAATAAAGTCTGAAGACAGGGGTAGGGTCTCAATCCTCCTTTGGATCCTCCTCCGAGTCCTCCTCCTCCTCAACGATCTCTCCTTCTTCCATGCTTTAGCTGGAGCCCACTGTTGAGTACTTCGGAGAGTCAGGATTAGCACCAAGCTTGAGATCTTTCACATCCACCACCGATCCACCCTTAGGATCTGCTATCTCCTTCTTGAACGTAACCTCCAAAACATACAAAGGCATGTGAGATTTCGGTACAGGGCCCACCCTTCGTCTATCATTGTAATGGCGATACCACGACCGGTATTTATGGGGCACCTTTTGGGGTTCTCCCACATCAACCCAGACGGTGGATTTCACCGGTACATATTCCAATCCTTCGGGATGGTGGTGTATCGGAATGTGATAATCTATTTCTGTGATTTCCTCCGGTATACCAAAATGCTCGGGAGGAACTGGAAGTGCTGCCATCTATGAACTTGAAATGTTGTCCCACAACAGGGTGAGACTATGTCTCAGCGAGTTCTACCCCATAAGACTCTATTAGAAAGAAAATACGCCCTAAGGGCTATCTAAGCACACCATGGATCAGAGGACTTACCTTGGCCTTAGTTCCATCATGCAAATCAATATTATTTACAGATGCCTCAAATCACATCAACCAATCAATTCATAATATCATATCAAATCATTGATCAATTGACATAGTCGATTACATGTCATCACGACCATCTCATGGTCGGCCCGTTCAATATTATCTATAAGTCCACCCATAATAGGACTGCTTGTTCTAAGGTGATAAATAGTGTACTGCTCTCGCTAAGTTGACATATCGCCTGCAGGTTGATATAGCACACTATTAATCCTCTCTCTAAGCTGATCATATTGCTCTCGCTAAGTTGATTAGGTATACTGCTCTCGCTAAGCTGACATATCAGAGCCTGTAGGTTAATATAGTATACTGGTATATTGCTCGCAATCTAAGCTGACATATCACCCATAGGTTGATATAGTATATCACCACAACCATTTAATCGATTCATCATTTTTATTATATCCGATAAAAATAGACGTGTGTGGGTACACAATCGGCCTTAACCAAAATATAATAATTTCACTTTTGAACGTCCCACTAATTTTAGCAGTCTCAAAATAGATTTTTGGCGCTATAAACTGACGCCTGGTAATTTTCCAATTAATTACCAAAATTAAAGCAATTTAGTAATAAAATCCTAAAATCACAATCAGACAAAATAAGCACAAATTAAACTCAAACAAATAAACAGATTGCACCACAATAACCAGTATAAAATTCTGGTCACCGACTGCCCGGTCTAATTTTTGAAAAATAATTAATTAATTAGATTATTACAGAAAATATTAAATAAATGCCAATAAATCCAACTTAGGCCCGTAATGCCTAATTAGACGCCAAAACGGACCTGGAAAATTTCCAAGACTCGTTAAATAAATACTAGAGTCTATTCACTCTCTAATTACACTAACTACCATCTAACGTGCATTGGCAATTAATTAAATTCTCTAATCTAATCTAACTAACCACTTAATCCAGCTTAATTTAAACTAATCAATCCTTAAGCGTGATTAACTTACAAAGCGAGGTTAGTGAGTTAAACTCACTTGTTCGGTGATCCGATCGGTGCAAATCGATGAGGATGCAACGGGGCTCAATTCTCTCCAAAGCAGGCCTAACTTTCGGGGCTCGGAACGACCTCAAAACGGGCCAAACGGGCTACTGGAAACCCACTGGTTTTGCTCTTTGTTCTTGGGGTGGTTGAACGGAGGTGGGATAGCTCCAGCTGAGCTCCACACAGCACGAGACAGAAATCGGGACACATGGATAGATGAGATGGGGCGGAGGCACGCGCGCACGGCTGCGAAGCAACGTGGCGCGAGGATGGCACTGCTCGATTGGTTTGACGGTCTCAGCGGCGTGCGGCATAGATGGGGCTTCGAACGGCTCTCTGGTGGCTTCTCCTTGGCTGTTGGTTTCGAAAATGGCACAAACAAGGGGGAGGAAGGGCTGGTCGGCAGCTTAGAGGGAGAGAGGGGGCAAGAGGGGGCCACCAAGCCTTTAATCCTCATCCAATGGTCCCCTTGACCACTCCTCCTCCACAGCTGTCTTCCTAGGCTGAGAATCAGCCACCAATGCTTCAATTACAACTCTTGAAATGGTCCAAAAGCTATAGGCAAGGGGAAGCCATAAATTTGCAAGGTTTTTCCTCCAATTGGACACTTATTTTTGCTTAATTCAACACAATTTGGCCTCAATAAAATTAACCGGCACCTCATTGATCCAATTGATATTTTTTCTCACCAATTGATCCCACTTGCTTCCCAATTTTGCGATAAAAAATAGTCCCTAACTTTTTCTAGACAAAAACGGTCCTAGGACGACTCTTCTAAAAAAGTCTCGGTTTATAGAAAAATCTTCTAAGACTGAGTCAACGTTTTAAAAATGATCTGTGACATGATAGAACTTTCAATTTCTGAAATCGGATTCAAATTCGTGGTTAATTTCAATTAGGCATAATTTTAGCGTGACCTAGGTTACCGGGTAACTTTTAGAATTTTTTTTTGGTGCAAATGACCCGTGGTCGATTCTTTTTGAGCCACAATGAACCCACTCAACACATTAGCGACTTTTAGTTGTCATGAAAATCTCGAAAATTCAATTACGGACACAGAATATCAAAACGATAGAAAAATCAGTCTAGTGTCGGTTGACAAGAATTTTCTTATTTAGTGGAGTCACTCACGTTTAGCCATACATCTCAGTCGAATCGACCTATCTATGATCCCTAATCTATTTTTAACTGTGTCGTAATGGTCTCTAAAGATAAGCACGGTCGAGAAGCCAATTCATGGTCGAATTCTCAAGTCTATTGCATTAAAATCCCTTAATTGTTTCCTCAGATAGTCTAGTTATCTCGAGACTGATCAGCTCTGAGAATAGCCCTATCGGCGCGTCAATGAAATGTCCGATTTATTCAATGAAAAACATGATTAAAAATCTGAGATGTCATACCACTTGTAACTAATGATATTATGATAAGGCTTAGGTCATACAAATTGGTACCATTTCAGAGAATCGCTTTAAATATTTCTAGACACTACAGCGACCACTTTGGATCTTCAAAGGCCTGGGAAACAAACATTGTTCAAGTGAAGGAGGTAAAGGATGTTTGGTAGTTGAATATATCTATTTAGGTTTGTGAATGATATTCTAGGAGCGAATAATTAGCAAATGAGAACGTGTGGGTATTGATGGAAATTGTGGTGGAAGGGCCAAATGAGATTTCAAAGGATGGCGATGGATCTACATTGGAGGATAAATAAATAAATAAATAAATATATATATAAATGTTCTCCACCAAAATTGGGAGGCCATTCAAATGTTGATGTAGACTTGAAAGACTTGTTTAACTGTGCATAATATGGCTTAGTTGTCTAGTATTGGAAGAGGTGATAGAATTCTTCATTAAAATATGAAAGGTGCTTTGAGGTGGTAGAGATAGGGATTGAACTCTGGTATGTTGGAGCGGGTTAGTGTGTTTGGAATAAATAAAAATGAACTCATCCGTTGCAAAAAAAGGCCAAAAGATGCACCAATCGAAGCACATGTAGCAAATGATGAACCGAAAATCGAAATCACATGAGACACAAGATTTACGTTGAAAACTTAAAGTGGGAAAAAATCATAGGGAGAGAGGGGTTTCACTATCTTCAACAAAAAGTACGAGAGTACAATTGAAAATCTCAAAAATCCACTTAGTGAACCACAAAATCTAAAGATCTAACAAGAAGATAAGATAAAACAAAACAAGAAATAATATGGAGGCTATGGTTGGAGATATGTTATTAAACATATTCCTTTTATAGTCTTCCTTCAAAAACCATAAAACAAAAGTGCATGGTCTAAAATACCATTATCTCTAACTTGAAAGTCAAAAGTCAACAAATCTCCACCTTGACTTCAAATCTCCAAAAGAATATTGTGCCAAACACTACAAAACCTATCTCTTTCACCAAAAAAAAAAAAAAAAGACCACACAAGACCACCCCCAAAATGGCGGAGTTGACAATGCACGCCCCTAAGCTTATATGAGCATACTTGATGTAGGAAATAATGGATGAAACGCCACCAACTCTGCTTAAGCAACTCAAATGGTGAAAATGTCAATTAAGTCCAAGTAATGCTTTAACTTGTCAAAGGAACTTGTTTGGCTAACATATCTGCCAAATTATCCGCCATAGGTATATTCTTCATCATAACCGTATCCTTTGCAATCTCATCACGCACAAAGTGATACCGTATATCAATATGTTTTGTCATCTCGTGATACATCGCGTTCTTGGTTAACTGGATTGCACTTCAGTTATCGCAAAAGATAATGAAGGCTTCCTCCTACTTGACAACAAGTTCTGTAACCAAACACTTCAACCAAAGAGTTTCCTTTATTGCTTCCACTACTGCCATGTATTTTGCTTCAGTGGTACACAAAGCAACTATCTCCTACAAAATTTCCCTCCAACTAACTGCAGAACCACCAAGCATAAAAACATAACTTATCAAAGATCTCCTTTTGTTGAGATTGTCTGCATTGATAGAATCAACTAAGTTAACAACTAAATGTCTTATATCACAACCTCTATCAAAGACCAAACCCACATTTGAGGTACCATAGATGTACCAAAGAATCCATTTCATAGCTTGCCAGTGAGCTTTATCCGAATGTGTCATATACCTACTCACAACACTAACAGCCTGTTAAATATTCGAATGAGTGCAAACCATAACATACATGAAACTACCCACAACACTAGAATATAGAACTTAAGGCATCTCATCTTCTTTTTCTTTAGTTTTAGGCGACAAAGAAGCCAAAAACTTAAAATGGGACGCCAAAGGAGTACTTACCGGTTTGGCATTCTTTATGCCAAAGCACTCAAACACTTTCTCAATATACTTATTCTATGAGAGGTATAACTTCCTAACCTGTTTGTCTCGCTAAATCTTCATACCTGGCAACTCGAAGATCTTTCATCTCGAATTCCCTACTAAGTTGCCTCTTCATATTTTGTATCTCTAACATGTTCTTTGCTACAATAAACATGTCATCCACATATAATAGTAAATAGATAAAATAATCATCATGTGCACTTTGCGAATAGCCATGACTCAACATAAAGCTATCGAACTTCCTGTACCATTGCCACCGAGATTGCTTAAGACCACAAAAAAGCATTTTAGCTTGCAAGTATGATCTTTTTTACCCTCAACAACGAATCTCTCATGTTGAGACATATAAATTGTCTCGTCAAGCTCACCATATAGAAAAGCAATCTTGACATCAAGTTACTTAAGTTCTAGATCATAAAGGGCTACTAATGTGAGTAACACATGAATGGAATTACGTTTCACAACTGGAGAGAACACTTCATTGAAGTTGATCCCCTCCTTCTAACTAAAATTCTTTGCTATCAAACATGCATTGAATCTTTCATCTTCAACCCTTAGAATTTCCTCTTTTCTTTTGAAAATTCACTTGCATCCGATGGCTCTTTTGCCATCAGGCAATTTCACAAGATCCTAAGTTTGGTTCTTGTGAAGTGACTCCATCTCTTCATTTATCGTAACAAGCCACTTCTCAAATTTAAAACAAATAATAGCTTCACGGAATATAGAAAGTTCTTTAATACCAAGCTCTTTAGCAATTGTAAGAGCATATGCTACCAAATCAGTGAATCCATACATTTGGGGGGGCTCAATTTGTTGTTTGGCTGTCCTTGCAACTAAACTTTGAGATTGCTTAATTTCTTCTACTTCTTCTTTGATAGAATTTGAATCTTGTTACTCATTGTTACTTTCTAGCTGAACAGGAACATCTTCAACTATTTTTCATGGATGCTCTCCATGAAACTCTACCTCTTTCCAAACATTCTCTTCATGAATACTTGTAGACTTAGTAACAAACTTTCTCTATTCAAGCATAGAATTTTCATCAAAAGTAACATCCCTACTAATTAGTAACTTTAATGATTGAGAGTCAGAACAAAACCTGTATTCTTTAACCTCGTCTGCATAATCAATGAACAATACATTTTTTGGCCTTGGGGTCAAGTTTATCCTCTTTTACATGATAATAAGCAAGACATCCAAATATTTTTAAACCAGAATAATCAAAAGGTTAATCTAACCATACCTCATTAGGAGTCTTACATTCAATTGCGCTTGAAAGAGAATGATTCACTAAATAATACGTTGTATTTATAGCTTCAGCCAAAAGTCTTTCCCAAGTCCAGCATAAGAGAGCATATAACTAACTTTCTCTAAAAGTGTTTGATTCATGCGTTCTGCCATCCCATTCTATTGCGGTGTATACCTGACTATTCAATGTTGAACAATCCCCGAATTTTCACAGTACTTGTTGAGATCACCTCCGCAAAACTCAAGGCCTTCTTCCTAGTTTGATTTTCTATCAACGTCTTCCACTTATTGACATATCAAAAAAGTCACTTTTACACTTCCAGAAATAAACCCAAACTTTCCTAGAAAAATCATCAATAAACGTCAGAAGATAAACTACACTACCTTTAGATGTTACCTGTGTCAGTCCTCACAAATCGGAGTGAATATAGTCAATTGTGCCCTTAATCAAGTGCATCCAAATACTAAAATGAACTCTGCGCTACTTTTCAAAAGCACAATGTTTGCAAAAGTCAAGTGAGACCGTATGATCTGCACAAAGTAAACCACGTTTACTCAAGGTAGTTATTTTTCTTTCCCTCATATGGCCTAACCGCATATGCCACAACATTGATTTTATTTATTTATTCAGAATCTAAAGAGAATGATATATTTAAAGAACCCATAATGATATTTCTCTGTAGAACGTAAAGATTTTTCTTTATGTTACCTCTCATTACAATCAAGAAGTCTTTTGAAAATTTTAAAACTCTACTTCCACCTGTGTACATACACCCAATGGAATCTAAATTGTTCAATGAAATAGGATTTTTCTTCAAATTTGGGATGCGTCTAATGTTTGTCGAAGTTCTTACTACATTGTCATGATATTTGATTCGCATCGTACTAATACCTACAATCCTATAAACTGCATTGTTGTCCTTCAAAACTGAACCACCACTGACTTTTTCATATGTGTGGAACCAATCTCTATGTGGACACATGTGATATGAACATGCTGAATTCAAAATCCATTCGTCATTGACATGATAGCCTAAAAACAAAATAGTACGAACATTGTCTACATTGGCTGACTCGTTATTTTTCACCAGACTAACCGAATCGAAACTCTTTATCGACTTCTTCCCCTTACCTTTGAGCACTAGACAGTCACTTGTGTAGTATTTGAATTTGTGACAATAATAACACTCCACCTTACATCTATCTCTACAAGATCTAGACTTCGATTGCCCTTTACTATTAATTACGTTGATTCGACCTTCCCCCAACAATTAAGCTATTAGCTTTATTACCCCTGCTACTCACATTCAATTTTGTACGCATCTCCACGGAATTTAATGAGGCTTTCACATCTTCAAGAGTTATGAGTTCTCTTCCATACAACATAGAATTCACAAAATTTTCATATGAGTTCAGTAGTGAGCATAATACAATTAGGGTCTGATCTTCATCATCTAACTTCAAATCTAGTTTTTTCATAACCACAACAATTTTATTAAATTCATTTAGATGTTATTGGATAAGAGTACTTTCTTGTATCTTTAGCGTGTAAAGACGCTCCTTTAAAAATAATCTTATTGTAAGAAATTTCTTCATGTAGAGGCTCTCAAGCTTATTCCACAATCTTGAAGCCCTTTCTTCATCTGCGACTTTGCAAAGCTTTTCGGACAATGACAATTGGATGGTGCTACTATGCCCCCTCTCTTCCATCTTCTTGATCTCAGCCGTAGACACCTCGTTAGGATAATTCCCATCCAAGGCTCAATTGAACCTTCCCCGTGCAATAACGCCTTCATCTTAATCCTTTATAGCCCAAAATTATTTTGGCCATCAAAGGGTGCCACTTTGAACTTAATAGATGCCATCTCAAACAAGAAGACCGAAATTCCTTCGCTTTGATATCAATTTGTTGTGGAAAAATGCCAAAAGATGCACCAATCGAAACACAAGTAGCAAAGGATTAAAGGAAAATCGAAATCGCAAGAGATGCAAGATTTACGTAGAAAACCAAAAACATGAAAAAATCACAAAGAGAGAAGGGTTTCACTATCTTCAACAAAGAGAATGAGAGTATAATCCAAAAGCTCAAAAAACCACTTGGTGAGCCATCAGATCTAAATATCTAATAAGAAGATAAGGAAAAACAAAATGGGAGATAATATAGAGGTTATTAAACACATTCCTTTTATAGTCTCCCTTCAAAAAATCTTAAAACAAAAGTGTATGACTTAAAATACCCTTATTTATAATTTGAAAGTGAAAACTCAACTACCAAAGACTACGCGGCATGAGACAAAAACTTCATTTCTACGAATGTGTTACAATACAAAGAGATTTATATCAAGCAGACTCTTGACGTTGAGGAATGATGTTACAACTTGACACGGAAGCTCTGCGGGATTGAGCTGATGAAAGCGATTAAAAAAGATCTACCATTATTGTTCTTTCGTTTGGCAGACCCCCAGTACTATTTTAAATGAGATCAATAAAGTAGCAAGAAGCTCGCGACCCAAAACGCGAGTACAAATAGAGGTCCCCTTTCTTCTCCTGAAGACCACAACACCGCCTGGTTTTGGAGAGAGAGGTTGGTTCTTTTCTCATCAACTCACATACCCCTCACAATCAAAAGATTTTTCGCTCTCTCTCTCTCCGTGATAGGTTCATGCTTTCGCTACGCTAAACCAAGATCGCTGCGGGATACATGGTGACATAACCTCAGAAAACAACCATAGTTCATGGATACATAGTGACCTTGTTCATCGAGGAGTTTTGGTTTGTGGCAACTCATTCATCATTTTCCTGTGCAGGTCGTTTTCCTTGTTTATTTGCGCGATCATCAGGAAGGACAGTACGAGAGAGTCACGATATAATCAGTTGAAGGAAGAGAGAAAAAGAGAAGACCTCGGCATGTGGAGGCTGAAGATAGCAGAAGGAGAGGATGGGCCCTACTTGTACAGCACCAACAACTACGTGGGAAGGCAGACTTGGGAGTTCGACCCTGAGGCCGGCACCACCGAGGAGCATGCCGAGGTTGAGGCTGCCCGCCAGCACTTCCACGATCACCGCCACCAAGTCAAGCCCTGTGGCGACCTGCTCTGGCGCATGCAGGTACATAAAACACACCACCCCTGAACACACATACAAACATACTCATTCTCATGTAGCAACAGGGACACTAGCTTCATTGGTTTTATGAAAAATGTGACATTTCTAAAAAATATTTTCTAAGAAGTCATTTTTAAAAAAAAATGTAATTATTTTTCGATATTCGAATGAAATCTAAAAAATGAAGTGGAAAATATTTTACATGATTTGTTAAGGAAAATCTTTTTCTCTATACACTCTTTTTCAATTATTTTAATTTTAAAATCAAATTTTCATTATTTTTTAAAATCAAAATTTTAATTATTTTTATATTTCCAAAAATCGATTATTAAATTATTTATTATTTATTTTTTCCTTTTTATTGTCTTTGTTTTCTTCTTCTTCTTCTTCAGCCAGTCGCTGGCCATGGTGATAGCCGACAACTAGCCACAAGTAAGCCTCTCGAGCTCCCTGGCGAGCACAAGGCTTACCGCTTGTCAAATCAGCAAGCGTGAGCGTCGAGCTCGAGGCTCGTCAATCTAGCGAGGCTCAATGCTAGCAAGCTCGAAACTCGCCGATTTGGTGAGGCCCGAGGCTAGTGAGCAAGAGGCTTACCTATGGCCGATCGTCATGGCTAGCGATCGGTTGAAGAAGAAGAGAAAAACAAAGAAAAAGAAGAAAAATAAAAAATAACTCGAATTTGAAAAAAAACAAAAGAAAATAAAAAGAAAGGAGTGGGGGCTTGTAAGGGTGTGAGATAAGAGAGACCAATTGAAGAAAATGTTGTCCACTTTTTGGCTCCGTTTGTTTCATGAAAAATAAGTTCTAGGAAAGCGAACTCCAAATTTTCCAACATTTATTTGATGGAAAATGAATTAGTTGGAGAAAACATTTTCCATAATGAGAAAAAGTCCTCTCAGATTAAGGAAAATGTTTTCCACTTTTGAGAAAGAGGAAAATATTTTCCATATCTTCTTTCACCTCACTTTCTTTCATCAAATAAATTTTCATTTTTTTAAAATTATATTATTTTTTATTCTTTTATTTATTTTTTATTTTGTATTCTTAGTCTTTTCTTTTTCTCTTTCTTTTCATTCTTTTTTCCTTTTCTTCTTCATTGCGGCGGCTACAAGCGAGCCGGAGCCTCACCATAGTTTGGCGAGGTCAAGCAAGCTTGGGCCTCGCCAAAGCTAGCCACCTGGTGGGGGTCAAGCCTCACTTGAGGTTGCCAAATCTTGTTGAGGCTTTGATGACCTCCAATGAGGCTTAAGTCCTACCCAGGTGGCCGGATTTGGTGGGCTCGAGCTCGCCAACATCGGGCAAGCTCGGCCTCCCATAATCAGGTGAGGCTCGATCTTGCTGAAATTTGGTGAGCTCGACCTCGCCGACTTGTGGTAAGGCTCCAACTTACTTGTGGCCGGTTGCTGGCTACAGCTGTGGCTAGCGACTAGCCAATGAAGAAGAAAATGAAAAGTAAAAAAAAATTAAAAATTAAAAAATTGATTTTTTAAAATATGATAATAGAAAAAATATTAAAAGGGGTGCATGGACAGAAAGATTTTCCTTACCAAATAGTGAAAGATGTTTTCTAATATATTTTCACGTTTCAGTCGAGCAGTGGAAAATATGGTTCTTTTTCTCAGAATACATTTTCCAGAAATGCTTTATTTTCCGTGAAATGAACGGAAGTGAAAAGCATTTTCCCCTAGTTCATAAGACTTTTTTCTTTTCATAGAAAATGTTTTCCCCAAGCAATTCATTTTCCATGAAATAAACATTGGAAAATCCGGAAAATGACTTCCTAGAAATTGGTTTTTGTGAAACGAACGGCGCTAAGAGGCAACCGTACATTGCACACGCGCATAGGTATCAAACTTGACATGGAGAGGTAGAATCAATTCCCAATTACGTTAATCAATTGTGTATTTAGTCTCAGTGATGGAGATAGCGTGCTATCCAGTTGCTGTCGGGCCTCTACCTTCGAAGGAGAAGATCCATTTTTCAAAAATTTCGCTCTAGCTCAATCCCCGAAGTCCACCAAAACGTGAAAATTCTTAGTTGTGTTCTGAATATAAGCTTGTCACCATATCCTAAGAAGGAATTCTAGATGTTATGCATTAGTCGAGCTGAGCGATCGTATCGATCTCGAGACTTGGGGCTTGTAGATAACTAGTCTATATCCTCTGTTTCCACTACTAACGACGAGGGACAGATAGTTTTTAACGAAAGCTGTTTACAAAATGATAAATCATATCATATACGCGCTTATGGAGGGATGAATTATGCCTTCCACATACAAAAATCGCTTTAGAACCTTGGTATGTCACTTGTCAACTAATATGAGAGTTGTTTGAATCCCCGTCATAACTCAAAATTTTAATTGCGTTCTGAAAATGAGAAAGACATTCACTCTCAAACACCAATTGGAATTTTTCTGTTGTTTCTTGTCATCAAGTTTAAAAAATTTATTAATGTGTGGTAACTCGAAGTAGCAGGCAATCTACAGCTGACGCATGTTGCCTGATTTCTGGGCAGTTTTTGAGGGAGCAGCAGTTCAAGCAGACGATCCCGCCAGTGAGGGTGGAGGATGGCGAGGAGATCACCTACGACAAGGCATCCACTGCCCTGAGGAGGACTGTCCACTTCTTCTCCGCACTGCAGGCCAGTGACGGCCACTGGCCTGCCGAGATTGCCGGGCCTCTTTACTTCCTCCCTCCTCTAGTCATGTGTGTCTACATCACCGGCCACCTCAACACCGTCTTCCCTGCTGAGCACCGCAAAGAGATTCTCCGCTACCTCTACAACCATCAGGTTACTCTTTTTTTAGCAAAAAGAAAGACACCCAGATGGCGAAAATAGCAGAGGAACTTTGAAAGACTTAAGACTTGAAACAGTGTGTGTTTTGCACTAATTTTGTTGCAGAATGAAGATGGTGGGTGGGGCTTCCACATTGAAGGTCACAGCACCATGTTCTGCACGGCCCTGAGCTACATATGCATGCGCATTCTTGGGGAAGGGCCTGATGGTGGCCAGTACAATGCTTGTCCTCGGGCCAGGAAGTGGATTCTTGATCGTGGTGGGGTCACCTACATACCCTCCTGGGGCAAGACTTGGCTTTCGGTACTCTCTCACTCTTCCTTCTATAATTGACAAAAATTTGTGCGCTAGATTGTTCTGTTGAGGTGTTCGGGTGAATTGGATATGTGACATTGTGCCTGTGCTTGTGTGTGGTCTTGTCACATGCTCTGTAGATTTTCGGCCTTTTCGATTGGTCTGGAAGCAATCCAATGCCCCCTGAGTTCTGGATCTTGCCTTCATTCCTCCCCATGCACCCAGGTTTGTTTTTGCAGATTTTCTTGATCTTGTCCTTGATGGTATTCTATAGTAGTCTTGTATATTTGATTTCACAAAGGTATTGACACGAAGGTGTTTGACTCATTTTCAAATTGAAATCACGTGGCGTTTTCGCTGAACGAACAAGAACATGGCATTGGCTTGTTATTGAAATGGCTACCCTTCCAGAATTCCCCTTGAAAGATAGAAAGTCTCGACTTCTGTTTCGTTTGACTGCCTTTGTCCTTAGTTATATGGATATGTTGTCTGAATGTCCTGTTTTAAATGATGTAGCTAAGATGTGGTGCTACTGTCGGATGGTTTACATGCCCATGTCGTACTTGTATGGGAAAAGATTCGTTGGCCCGATCACACCTTTTGTTCAACAGTTGAGAGAAGAACTTCATACTCAACCCTACGATATGATTTGCTGGAGAAAAGTCCGACATCTTTGTGCCAAGGCAAGAATCCCTAACAGGTCCAAGATATCGTTCTAGAATCAGATGGTTCACAAGTCAGAAAATTTTTAACGAAATGAATCGAATTGTTGTTACAGGAGGATCTCTACTATCCCCATCCCTTAGTACAGGATCTGATCTGGGATAGTCTTTACATATTTATAGAACCGGTTCTCAACCATTGGCCGTTTAATAGACTTAGAGAAAAGGCTCTTCAGGTGACGATGGAGCACATTCACTACGAAGATGAGAACAGTCGATATATTACGATTGGATGTGTAGAAAAGGTAATAATACATAAATTTGAGGAGAAAGACACATTAAGTGTAAAATTCGAACATTGTGGGAAAACACCACTTAGAATATGTCTTGCGCGTTGAACTTGGACAGGTGTTATGCATGCTTGCTTGCTGGGTAGAAGACCCAGACAGTGACTATTTCAAGAAGCATCTCGCTAGGATACCGGATTACCTTTGGGTTGCCGAAGATGGAATGAAGATGCAGGTTAGTAGTAGTGTCATCGAACAATGACAGAATTGGGCTTAATTCGAAATGATAAGTACTTATGCTGCATATTTGAAAGGCGAAAGCATTCTTATAATAAGGAGAAGATTAATTTGGTAAAGTGAGACCATCTAGAGCGAAGCTTAGTTTGGTGGTTGGCTCATTCGTATGCAGAGTTTTGGTAGCCAAGAGTGGGACACCGGCTTCGCCATCCAAGCTTTGCTTGCCAGTAATATGACTGAGGAGATAGGACCGGTATTAGCTAGAGGACACGACTTCATTAAAAAATCTCAGGTTTGATCTTTGATTGTTGCAAGCATCGCTTATCTCCAGACATCTTCCTAGTTTCTTTTGCTTCCTCGCATAAGCTGAAGTGCATCGATCTGTTTATAATATTCCAGGTCAAGGACAATCCTTCTGGTGATTTCAAAAGCATGCACCGCCATATTACTAAAGGATCTTGGACATTTTCGGATCAAGATCATGGTTGGCAAGTCTCCGATTGCACTGCAGAAGGTCTGAAGGTAATACCCCAATGAATCCCTTCGCTGTATCCGCAGGTTCAATCCAATCCTAAATTGCTCAGTTTCTCACTGAATTTCCTTCCATGTTTATTCAGTGTTGCTTGCTTTTCTCAATGATGCCACCTGAAATTGTTGGTAAGAAGATGAAGCCAGAGAGACTGTATGACGCTGTCAACATTTTACTTTCTCTACAAGTGAGTATACCATTGTTTTTCTTTCTTGAGAAAGACTTGAGAAAATCTTTGATCAAACAAGAAATATTGGCTAAGCTTTGTTTGCTCTATGCATCCCAAAATCACGTTGCCACTTAATTCTTTTGTTGAGTTTGATTATAGATTGTAATATCATCACATAGTCCATGAATGCCACTTGTTCCAGAGTAAAAATGGTGGATTGCCAGCATGGGAGCCTGCAGGAGCTCCAGCTTGGCTAGAAGTAAGTACTTAATAAATACTTTGGAATTCCTTGATGGTCCTCACAGACTAAGACATGCTTGTTTGTTCATAAATTACTAAAGCGCGACTTCTTCCTCATCATTGTCACTTGCAGCTCCTAAATCCAACAGAGTTCTTTGAGGACATCGTCATTGAGCATGAATACGTCGAATGCACGTCCTCAGCTATCGAAGCTTTAGTTTTGTTCAGGAAGTTGTATCCCGAGCACAGGGAGAAGGAGATTGGAGATTTTATATCGAATTCCGTACAGTATCTGGAGAATGTACAATTGCCAGATGGCTCGTGGTATGCTCCTCTTCCATTGGGTATTTTTGAAGAATTCAGATAAATTAAAGAAACAGCTGACTAACTGAGCGATTCTTACAGGTATGGGTGCTGGGGAGTTTGTTTTACATACGGCTCATGGTTTGCGCTCGGAGGACTAGCAGCTGCAGGCAAGACATATAGCAATTGTGCAGCTATGCGCAAAGGAGTTGCTTTTCTTCTAAGAACACAGTTGCAGGATGGTGGGTGGGGAGAAAGCTATCTTTCTTGCCCAAAGAAGGTAATTTCTAGAGGGACCTTCCACAGCATGTTTGGCTTTAGCTATTTTAGTTGCGCACTTTTCTGGCAACACGGGAATCTTGA
Source organism: Eucalyptus brandiana (assembly GCA_014182725.1). Taxonomy (NCBI): domain Eukaryota; kingdom Viridiplantae; phylum Streptophyta; class Magnoliopsida; order Myrtales; family Myrtaceae; genus Eucalyptus; species Eucalyptus brandiana. The sequence goes on from CM024669.1 coordinate 2,780,550, forward strand.
ATTTTGTAATTGCCAAATCGACCGATGTAGGAATACGTGCCGCTTGAAGGAAACAGATCAAATCTGGTGCAAACTGCTTGGGCTATGATGGGTCTGATTCAAGCGGGGCAGGTCAGTGGATGATATTGTCGTTTGGGTCTCGATCGCATTAACCATACTTTGGTGATAATAAAAAATCAATATACAATGTGAAGTTTCTGAGTTTGGTATTTCATCTACTATCAGGCGGAGAGGGATCCGACTCCCCTGCACCGGGCTGCAAAGCTGCTTATCAATTCACAAATGGAAGACGGTGATTACCCTCAACAGGTTTGTACCTTTCAGTAAGTTGATTTCACACAGGGTTAAAATCTCAGGAAATAAAGAGTGCACGCCACCAATATCGTTGGAAAGAATTTCCTGTGAGCTAATCCACACAACTAGGAAAATCTAGAGATGATTATCGTCCACGCATATTATCTTACAGACAATCTGTTCAACTCCTAGAAACATCATCAGGAACTATTGCAAATAAAAGAAAACTGATTGAGAGAGAACTGGCTCGGTAAGAACGAGACAACATGATCTAAGCGTGGACTTTGCATTGCAGGAACTCACAGGGGTTTTCAACAAGAACTGCATGTTACACTATCCCAATTACAGGAACACATACCCATTGTGGGCTCTCGCAGAGTATCGGACGGGGGTTCCTTTACCGTCAACAGCCTTCTGAAGAAACAAGGCATACCATCACAGCTTGCATATTGAGAAAACATAGATTTCATAAGAACAGAAATCACAATTCATGCATCTGGTTTTTTCTAGTATGATAGATGTAGATCCGAAGGACTTGCAGTCTTAGAATAGAGGATCAAGCTAAGATTGTTATAACCCCAACTTTACAAGTACAAGGATAGTGACATGATCATCCTTCCACCCAAAAGACGTTATCTCAAACATAACTATCATCAACCTATTATCGAAATATACATCTATATATTTGATAAAAGATTCATATGCTTACAATATTAGAGCTTTATAATTCACTAGACTGACGAGAATACGTGTGAACTTAACGACATGCGTGTCAAATATTGGTATATGTGAATTGAATAGCCGAAATTGTGGGAAGAAGAAGATTGCATGTGGATTTCATTTATGAGCCGCAAACGTGAAAATGTTTCTTTGTCGTCTTCTACTCATCTCTGTAGGCTGGACTTTTGGACTTGGGAAATAAACGGAGGAAAGTGGACGGTGGCCCATTTGCGTTAAATGTTGAAGCATGCAAGGATGGGTGTGGAGCTGTTTCGGTCTTCCCTAAATTAATGTGTTCCCTTTCTTGTCTTTTGCCAAAGCCATCGTTGTTGACTTTGAGAGAGAAAGAAATAGAAGAGGAAAGAAGGTCCTACGTTCATCCATCTTTTAATGCATGTATGCCCATAAATTATGGTGGGCTTCCTTGTGAAGACTTCCTTGTGCTGCAATAAATCATGGAGACTCTCTTTTGTATTATAAAAGAGAGATGTCCAACGGACGAGCGTGCCAAGGCCCCTTGGTGGCCGAGAGAGCACCAAAGTCCTTAGTAGCCGAGAGAAAGAGAGAACTCTGTGATTGCACAGAGGAGTATGCAAAGGGTAAGTCTCGTGAGGATTTTGTAACATCATCGATTTCGACCCTTATTTTGGTTCTTATTAGTAGACGAAGGATTGGTACGCTCATGTCGAGACTAGTTTTAAAGACATACTGGGCTCAAAAAGAATTTTATTAATTTTGCAACCTAGCCTTTCAAGGGGAGAAACCATTTAGGAGTTGGCTTATATATTCTTGGGCCTAGATTTCTCTAATGCTTTTATGGTACATTTTCTCTTTTATTTTTGAAAAGATATATTGTAGTCAACTTAAGTTTATTTTAAACTCTAATTACTAACATTGGGGAAGTGTTTATGCAGCTGCGCAATCAATGAAAATAACAAACAATAATCAAAAGTAATAAATAAATTGCAAGAAAGCAAAAGCTCAAATACTAAAAATTAATCTTATGCACTAAGTGTACTAAACCTAGCCTAATCATGATTCTACTACTAATTAACCATCCTAATTAATTCTCTTTGTGGGGTTTTCTTTATGTATGAAAACTAACTACTTGAAGTTCTAATCTAGATTAAAAATGCATGATTTATTATTCTAATGACATGTGACATGACCCGATGTTAATGACAAGCAAAAGCTAATGTAGTTATTTTAGCATGACATGCATTCTAAATAAAATGACCCTAAACACGCATCATAAATGACATGGCATATCACATTACATTGATGACGTGGTATTGATGATATGGCACATATGAATGGCGTGGCATATGACAGAGCTTGACATGGCAGATAGTGATGTTGGCACAATGCAATTAATCCGATTATGACATGCATATCTTATTTTTGATTTTTTAAATAAAAACTTGAAAAAAATCATTAAACTAAATAGTAGGTGAAGACAGGCGAGGTTGGGATCTCAACCTTAGCTTTGAGGGACTCAAGCTCGTTCTCAAGAGACTCCTTCCCAGGGTCTTGAGCGTGGGAGCCAAAGTCTTGCACTATGTTTCTAGGGACTCAGGCTTGGCCATTGAGGTCCCAATCCAGTTCAAGTACTTGGGTAAAAGTACTAGGGACTTGAGCATAAGGTGCTAGGGTCCCAAGCATGCCACCACGGAAGTGGGTGCCAAGGCTCCTAGCTTGTCCTTGTGGGACCTAATACTAAGCCCAGGACCTTAGGCCCCATACTTGGTACCACATCGCTAGTGCTCGAGTTGGCAGCGACTACACTTGAGTCTCTTGAGTACAAGCTTGGTACCTTAGCTTTCAAGCCCTGGTTCTTCGAGGTCAAGTTTGAGAACCGGGTGCCCATGACTAGGTTCTTGGTGAATGTGCCCCAGATCATGATACCCAAGCCCAAGTCCTACGGTTTTAGCACTATGTCTTTCGGTTTTAAGTAATTTGGTTTTCCTCCTCGCCAAGAAGTGAACAAATTCATTTTCTTTTTGTGGATAGAATTCTTTTTTTCCGAGTTTGGGATACCTGAAGTGCCATAATTTGGCACAGGATGACACTTAAGTGCCATAACTTCGGAAAGGTACACTTAAATGCCAATTTCGGAATAAAGTGAAACACTTAAGTGCCACTCCAGCCAAAATTCGGCCAAATGGGTGATGTGGCAATTTTCCGATGACTTGAACACAAAACGACGCCGTTTTGCATACTAACGAGGCGAGAAAATGCAAAAGCGACGTTGTTTTTGTGTACGATGCGTAAATAATTAATATAAAAATTAATTAAATTAAATTAAAACTTAATTTTATTTAAAATATTCTAAAAAATAAAAAACTTAAAATTTAAAAAACTCAAAATTTAAAAAACTTAAAATTTAAAAAAATTAAAATTTAAAAACTTAAAATTTAAAAAACTTAAAAATTAAAAAACTTAAAATTTAAAAAATTAAAATTTAAAAAACCTAAAATTAAAAAACTTAAAATTTAAAAAACTTAAAATTTAAAAATAAAATAAAATTTAAAAAATTTAAAAAAAAAAAACTTAAAATTAAAAAACTTAAATTTTAAAAAAAAAAATTTAATTTTAAAAAAATTAAAAATTAAAAAAATTAAAAATAAAAAAATTAATATTTAAAAACTTAAAATTTAAAAAAAATTAAAATTAAAAAATAATTAAAATTTAAAATAATTAAAATAATAATAATAATAAAATTAAAAATTAAATTTAAAAAAATTAAAATTTAAAAAAATTTAAAAAACTTAAAATTAAAAAAAAATTAAAATTTGAAAACGTTAAAATTAAAAAAAATTAAAATTGCCACCTCACCCGGCCCCTTCGGCCCCCTTTTTAAAATTTTTTTTTTTTAATTTTAAGTTTTTTTTAATTTTAATTTTTTTAAATTTTAAGTTATTTTAATTTTAAGTTTTTTAAATTTTAATTTTTTTAGTTTTTTAATTTAAGTTTTTTAAATTTAAGTTTTTTAAATTTTAAGTTTTTTAATTTTAAGTTTTTTTTATTTTTTAGAATATTTTAAATAAAATTAAGTTTTAATTTTATTTAATTAATATTTATATTAATTATTTACATATCGTACATGAAAATGACGTCGTTTTTGCATTTTCTCGCCACGTTAGCATACAAAATGGCATCGTTTTGTGTTCAACTCATCGGAAAATTGCCACATCACCATTTATTAGGATTTTTTACGGAGTGGCACCTAAGTGTTATTTAACTTCGAAACCGGCACTTAAATGTACATTTTCGAAGTTATGGCGACTTAAGTGTCTCCGTGTCAAGTTACAGACTTGGGCTACATTCCTCTGCCCTTTTTTTCCCCTCTTTTCGACATCTTCCAAAAAGAAAAAAAAAATGAGGAAGATGCTATAAATATTGTTTTGCTTTGCCAAGTCGAAAATGAAAAGTATATACACGTAATATATTTGTAAAATTATTGATGAATAAAGTGAGTTCAGGGAACCAATATATTCATTGTTATTATTATTGCATCGAAAGAGTACTAGTGAATAGAATACTACGGTAATTGCACGAACGGATCATACTCAGAGTCAATATCTAAAAGAAAGAGAAATAATTTACAGGAATTATTTGAAAAAGGAGAAATCCATGTGAAAAGCCCCTTGCTAATCTAAAATGCACAAACTCTCTCTCTCTCTCTCTCTCTCTCTCTCAACCACCCATTTCGCTTCTCCCTTTTTTATTTCGTCACACATGGAACGAACGTTGCGGGCGCACCGAAAGGGCCAAATAATCCTAAAGAATTCAACACGTAATTAGCAAGTAACTACTAGTTATAAAGCAACTTAGCCAGAAAAATTATAAAAAATAAAATAAAATAAAATAAAATGCGATGCACCTATTGAAGTATTCATCAAGATTTGACGAGTAAAAAGTCGATTATTTTTAGTTTACTTTAAGCAAATGGCATTGGCATCCCTTTAATTTGGACGTGCTATGAATGAGCCCATACAAGAATTCATGCCTGCCAACTGCACTTGTTCAATGCACACAAAGATAGCAAAAACTCGAATTGATATATCCGTGCCAAACTCACTACAAACTAACTTTTATGTCACAAAAAATTTCAAATTGATTTATCGGTGTCACATTTACTCCAAACTGATGCACCCACCCCACATTGTCGCAACCTATCTCTCTCGAGAGGAAATAGGTTTAAGAGTATTGCCTAAAGGACGAGCCTACAGCCCATAATCAGGCACAGGCCCTTTCAAGCCCATAACTAGGCATGGGCCCTTTTTAGGTCCATACCTCACTCGATATTGGGTGTTCAAATTGAGGATATGAAAATTTTCTAAAGAAAGAGTCCTTAGCCAGCTTATTAGGGTTGGCTAAAAACCAAGTGAGACATGAGAGTGTACCTTATGTTCTACTAACCAGAAAATTTAGGATTAGGGACTTGATTGCACTAATTAGCCAATTAGTACTCTTTCTATCTAATATTTTTATTTTAAAAGAAAAAAGATTTTTTGTCAAGCAATTTGGATTAATTTTATACCTATCTACTAATATGCGAGGCGATCATATGGGTGTACAATTCATTAGTGTGACAATCAGTAACCAAGGAAAGTATTAAATACATTTCATGGGATAGCTTAGACTTAACACTAAGGAAAAAATAAATAGACTAAAGGGAAGCCAAAATAGCGTATTAATGTTATGCAATCAAGGGCATTTATCTCTAAGAACAATTAAAACACTAAGGTAAAGCTCTAAGGGCTTGATCAACCTTGAGTATAATTCTAAATTGAAAGGCTTCCACTTTTCAGGAGAAAATAACCCAAATTTTTAACCTTTTTGAGGATTTTTAATTTTTAATTTTTTTTAAAGAATTTTCATGTTTTTCGGGAAAATTGAATTTTTGAATTTTCCAAAAAATTCGGGATTTTTAATCTTTTTGAATTTTTTTCTAATTACTACTGAAATGCTTAGACATTTCCCAAATTTATATATTTTCTGAAAATTTTTGAATTTGTCTTATTTTTAATATTTTTTGAAAAAAATCGAATTTTTAATATTTTCTGAAATTTTTTAATTTTTTTAATGTTCTCCGAAATTTTTTGCATTTTCGGAAAATTGTTTAAATTTTCATTTTTTTCATTTTTTTCATTTTTTTGGAAATTTTTTGAACTTTGAAATTTTTTTAATATATTTTTAATATTTAATAACATTTTATTTAGGAAAACAGGTTCTTGCCGGTAAACCCAACCCGGCCCGTTGACCCAATCGAAACCTGGGCCCGACCCAGTCGGGTTAAGGAAGGAAAAAAATTTTGAATTTTTTTGTTCTTTAATGCTTTTTCTATTTTTTTTCTCCTTTCTCTTTTCCTTACTTTGTCCTTTCTTTGCCATTTCTTTTCATTATCCCTGTTTTATTTCTTTTTCTTTCGCCCTTGCAGGTGGTCTTCTTAGCACGCCCGAAGCCACATACTTCCTACACTCTTTTTCAAACTCATCAACCAAACCGACTCCATTTTAAACGAGCCTCACCACCCTTTGTCACCGGCGCCCACACCGCCCGTGCTCAGGCCACCGCCAAGCCGACACCCGCTCTCTCACCAATAGGGACATGGAGGAGAACGGGACACAACTTGCACAAAAATCACAACATATGGCCATAAGCTCAAATCACGACAATATAAACTCGAAATGGACGAAACGGAAGTGTGTAAAATGGCAAAAAAACACGTCTAGCAACGGTGGACGCCTATAATGGACAAAAGTTCAAGGATAGTCATGCGGGCTTCACTCAGGCATTTATACAAACAGTTCGCATGCATTACCGAATCTTAGGATTTCCGACTCAGCCGGGACCCGAAATGGTACTAAGATCCTCGGAACACGACCAAAAAACACACAGAGACTTGGCTAGAGATCCATGGGGGCCGGAGGGACCGAAGCTCGTGCGAACTGGTCAGCCACGAGCTCCGGCCCGACGCGCCCCGAAAACGGAAGGCCCACGGGCGAAAGGGAGGCCTACCTGGGTCCAAATGGCCAGCAACGGGCGGACTTCAGGCGACGACGAAACGCTCATTCTTGCTCTCGCTCACTCAAGCTCTCTCGCGTCCCTCTCTCTACCTCTTGCGATCTGGCTCCAGTCAATAAAGAAGAGGTTCCCCCTCACCGACCACTCACCATTAACCCCGAATATCAATACTCGTGAAACAAATTAAGTACGACAATAAAGAAAATGCCAAAAAAAGATGTTATGAAAATCTCTATCTTGTCAACTCTATTTGATCTGTAATCAACCATGTTACCAAATAATGAAAAAGCCAAAAAGGAATTATCTATGCTACCCTCTCCATTTGGTCTGTAATTAATTATTTTACCAAATAAATAAGAAAATGGCCAGAAAAGCTATTATGAAAATATCTTCCCTATCCTCTCCATTTGGCCTGTAAATTGTAATTAATGATTTAACCATATTAATAAGAACACCAAAACAAAGTCTTATGAAAATCTGGGTCCTATCCTCCCCATTTGGCCTGTAATTTATGATTTTACCAAATAAATAAGAAAAGAACCAAAAAAAGTTATTATGAAAATCTCAGTCATATCCTCCCCATTTGGCCTGTAATTAATATTTTTACCATACAAATAAGAAAAGAGCCAAAAAATGGTATGAAATCTCGGCCCTATCCTCTCCACTTGGTCTGTAATTAATGATTTTACCAATAAATAAAAAAATTGCCAGAAAAAGAGATTGTGAAAATCTCTGTCTTATCCTCTCCATTTGGTTAGTAATTAATGATTTTACCAATTTACATGCAAAACGGTGGGTGAAGAGAAGACAGGCCAGGTTGCCCGTTTCGGAGGTTAAGGTCAAGGACAGGTCCAAGGGCAATCTTGTCTTCTCACACGGTTCAACACATCTCATTCCTGTGGTGGCTACCGCCTCTATGTTTTCACTTTTCCATTTTATTTTTTTCGATAATCTTTTTTTTTTTTTTTTGTGGTCGGACGATAATCTTATAAGAGCTTACTTAATTTGTAAATTTTTCAATTTTAGTGCACTAATTATCCATAACACGAAGCATGTATCCTCTCATTGTCGCTCGTCGTCACTCCAGCACCTAATAATGGAATATCGTTTTATGATAGAATATTCAAATTTCGGGACATTTGATTAATTCCACGCAAAAGCTCATTTAATTTTGCTAACGAACCATTATTGCGTTCTTGTGCTTAAAGCATACTTAACATGTAGAATTTCAATTTTCGTATCTATAACATATATATGTCTTCATGTTGCTCGTTGACCGCTCTAGCACCTAACCACAAGATTTCTATTTATGACTGAATATCAAGAATTCAAGCGGTTCAATTAATCCCAATAAGTTTCCCGAACAAGCGAGAGAATCATACCGGTTTCATGCATAAATATTATACCTTTTACGTTTCACCGATAGATTCTAAACTGATGATTAGACGATATTGTTAACTAACACTTTTAGGGTGTTCCGTTAACCATACCTAGTAAAGAATTATTCCATTTTCAATGCCCTGAATCATGCAAAAATGCAAGGAAGACAGTATTTGAAATGATAAATTTCTATATTATGATGTTCAATGTTGACAAAATTCCAATTAATTTACTTTAGGTGAGAGACACTAGCACATGATTCCTCGCATTAGAACATTTTCTTTTTTTTGGGTGTGTATTTTTTATTTTATTTTTATTTTTAATAACGGCCGGTAAGAACTACATGCACTTCACAGACGACACCGTCAAATGAAAGGTTCGAAAATCCGCGTGCGAGAGAAACGCGAGAGCAATTCCGCTGGTGTTCTCCTATAAAAACCCTTCTCTCGTAGCTCAAACCCCACCTCCTCTCTTCGTCTTCTTCGAGCACAAACCCTGCTCCTCTCATTCAACCTCGCCATCCCCGTTACGCACACAGCAGACCCACCTCCTGCTCCTCTCGTTCCTTGTCCGCGTCCTTCTCTGTTCTGTATCTGGAGAAATCTCGGGTAAGAGCCCTTCTGCCTTCGCTTTCATCGCAGTGTTTCTTCGAAGCAAACCACAATCGCTTTCCCGGAAGCCTCTGTGCTTCCAACGATGCACATTTTTGTTGCTGAGAATCAGGTTGTCAGCTTTCTCATTTCGTGTCCGCTGCTGTCTTTGTTTTTAAGACCTCCTTTGCTTCTTTCGACGATTAAACCTGGAGAACCTCTCGTTAGTGTTTTGGGTTGGTAATCCGCGAGGCTTTGTTTTGCGATTGGCATTTCATGTACTAAAAGCTTTTGATCTTCATTCGTTCCGCAACTCGGTTTTTTATTTTTTATTCCATCCGTGCCCATCTCTCGTTATTTTTCTTAACGTGCATCATTTGGACGTTCCAGGTTCGGTAGAAAATGTCGGACTACATCGATCAATGTTCGTCACTGACTGTCCCCACCGTCACTCCTGACGTTGTTGCTGAAGAGTTCAACCATCTGGCAATCGATGTCAAACGTCCAGATCTGAACGAGAACGATGCGGACGATCAGGTTCTGGATTCGTCCACCTCCAATTGCCTGAGCATTGTCTCTGCTGATCAATCTGGATCTGCTTCTTTGCTGTTCGATGGCAGCCAGCTGATGGAACTCAGCGAGGGAGACACCGTCCACCGCTTTATCAAGCAGACATTCGTCTCAAAACTAGGTGAGCTTGGGGCGCAAGTTACCGTGGTGGCAATCCACCAGAATGACTACTCCAGCTCCTCAGCGAAAGCACGGGCCGTGGCTTTTCAACTTTTCTCAGAGGCAGTGCAGAAGAAAGGCGGCAGCAACACCGCCAACGTGAGGTACGCATGGTGTGCGACCTCAAAGGAGGAAGTCCCGAAGATCTTCTCCTGTGGGTTCAATATCAGTCAGGAGCATGAGAACAATGCATTCTATGGTTGTGGAGTTTATTTTGCTCCACTTAATCATCCTCTTGAAAGGTACACGAGTTCCCTTTTAAGATACTGTATGTAAAGTGGTACGATAATGAAGATATGTTAACATAGCGTGTTACTAGATTTCCTTTGTCAAATATGATCAGCTATATCTAATAGAACTGGTATATTTCACGATCATGTAGTTTCTGGACTCGTGTTAGAATGTTGTGCATAAGATAATATTGGCCTCAAATGGTTTCTTGGTGATGCCTTAGCGGTGTTAGATCCGCCACTAGTAATTGCACAAATAATCAGAGAGATACTGTTTGGAAAGCCGTATTTAGCGCGTTGTTGTATTTCCCTTTCAAGTTATGATTGGTTAAATCCTGTAGACCAAGTATGATGAGTAGTTAAATGCCTTAGATATTTTCTTTATATTGCTTTGGCAGCATTGTGACTGCTCCCGTTGATAATGATGGCCTACGACATATGTTGATTTGCCGTGTCATACTGGGGAAATCAAAGCTTGTTAGTCATGGCTCAGAACAATCTCACCCTAGTTCGGAACAATACGATTCGGGCATTGATGACTTATCATCTCCAAAAAGATACATAGTTTGGAGAACCCACATGAACACTCATGTGTTGCCGGAGATTGTTGTCAGCTTTAGAGCCCCTTGTTGCTCAAGAGGTAATCGAATTTTCTTTCCTGATCTTTTTGCATTGATCATATTTGTGTGTTTGACTTTGTTTGTTTTATCAACTGGCCTGATAATTTGTGGAATTTATATGTAATAGGGTCATTGAGAACTCCGAAGAAATGGAATCCAAACTGCCCTTACATCCCGTTTCGGTTTTTCATGAAGGAATTCTCGAAAACCTTCCCTCCATCTGACATTGATTTGGTCTCAAAGTATTATAAAGCTTACAAAGTAAGTGCCATATCAACATTGTTATCACGTAATTCTTGTCTTTCAAGCATTTTTCTTTTTGCTTACCAATGTTGAATTATTTCATGATCATCATTTTCCAGGAGAGAAGGATGTCAAAGCAGCTGCTAGTACGAATAGTCAGGCAAATCACTGGTGATAAGTGGCTAATCGGAATCATCAACAGTTTCCGAGCTAAGGTGTAGATTATGATCCCTTTTATAGATAGCAATTCGAAAGCACTTCAATGCCTAGATGTCTAGTCATGGGTAGAGAGAGCTCGGGTTGCATCGGAATACAAAGTTGATGACTGTTTCTGTTGCGTTTAGTTGACAGTGAATAATTTATTCTGTTCTACAGTATTATCGGGCGTGAAGCGGGTGATCATGGGACCATGGATGGACTTGAATAAGACTTGGATGCGAGGCGTATGAACAAGATAGGTTTTCCAATATGATGAGTTCAGAGCACACAGTGGCACGAGCAAATGGTACAAGGAGGAGGCCCATCCGGATTGGACGCTGACGAAGCTGCTGACTCTTATATTGGAAAAAGACTTGGAATTTCTAATTTTCTATGATTTGAACATTTGTGCTTTTTTACAATCATAAACTGCGGTCTTCTCTTGGTCCCTATGTCACATGACTATTTGTTTTCAATCGAGTATCACAGCTCTTCTTTAGTTTACATGTTTCGGAAATATTTTATGATCTGTGCAATTATTTAGGAGATGATTACATTTCCACCCAATGATCAGCCACAACACAACAAGATCCTGAAACTTTTCTTGCAAGCTTTGATAGAAATGGAGGAATAGTGTTTTAGCTAGAAATCTTTGGGAGAACCTTTTATCTCTAGCGGCCTTTCTTTTCTTGAATTAAGCATCCCCAATAGGTTTGGTCCTTGGCTTGTCCATTCAAATTTCCTTTATGGGCAGGTAGCTTAGTTATAGAGGTTGATGAGTACTGTGAGCGTATTCATAATTGGCAGTCGGCCCTCTCAATACGGTGGGGGGTGGAATGATGCACTTTGTTTTGCCCTTGTAGACGCAAAACTGCCACTAGAAGTTTTCCTCCTTTGAAAGGAAGCTCATGCCAAAAGGTCTATTATCTTATTTATTTTTGGCCATATCTTGGTGAGCATTGGTCAAATTTTAGCCTAGTTTCAATCTATTGAATTGGAAAAAAAAAAAAAAAGGTTGGAGATATGGAAGAAGCCCAAACCAGAGTCCCTGTTTTATTGATACTTGGGGAGGATTTCTATTTGACTTGGACTTGGCTGCGTTGTGCAATATGTCCATCCAACCTAGGGGCTCGATCATTAGTAATGTAACTGAGTGATAGATGTGAAAGGTTTGAAACTGAAATGTAAGAGAATAAAAGAATGCCATGTCAGGTGATACATGGGATAGTTGGAATATTTGTTAGATAAGGTGGAAAAACAAGAACAAATGTCTAAGGTGTGAAAGCGTTGCTCTTAAGGATAATTCCGTCCATCGGAGCACGAACTCGGTGCTACTTGTTCTAGGGGTGGGAGATATAACATATCTTTCTTTTTTTATGACATGTCTTTATTATAATTTGAAGATTCTCTTTATAGATAAATGAAGGAGAGTGTTAATAAAGAAACAAATCAAATCAGACGTTACAATTCGACTGGAAAAAAAAAAATCAAACGATCTAAAACCATTTTTAAAAATGGCTTTCAGATTTACAAAACTATTAATATCAAACAAGGATGGCAGATCATAAGAATAGAGTCAGCTTTGCTGTAGGCTTTGTTGTATGGGTGAAGACCAAAAGTCAAACATGGTGGACATGAAATTATGAGAGGGAGTGTCTTATGTTGGGTACTTGGGCAGTGGCCATGTTTCTTGGTGACTTCAAGTGAGGTGACTCCCGTTTCACTTGAAGTCTTCTCATGGGAGTTTTGAGCAGATGCTGCAACAAAATGAAGTCCGTAAGCTTCATCACTGCTGTCGAAAAGGCTGCGGAAGCCTGAGAAAGTGGTAAGGGCCTCTATTGCGGAGGAACTCGGTGAAGTTTCAAGCAGTTTATTTCCTCGCCCTTACTACTTCTGCTGCGCCTAGCATGCTTGAACTTGCAGTCACGATGAATTACTTGCCTGCCTTCCACTGTTCAGTTGCGCATCACCATATGCCTAGGCAACTTCTTTTTGTCGAACGACAGATGCTGAGGACGATCGTGAGGACCTCAAAGGGTAAATTTTTATTAGGTGAAGATGGGTTAAAAAACAAAGACAGAAGCATTAGGCCTAGAGTCCTGCGCTTAGGAACATGGCAGTGACAACAAATGAAGATGTTGCTGCATGTAAACTGGATCCTTTATGATCCTCTCTCAGAAGAAGAAGAGGCGAGAGGAAATGGCTACTACTATTCTGAGCGAGGATCGCCTGAGCTATATCAGGAAATCCAGTTCCTGCGGAAGGATATTTTAATCGACGCATTCTCCTGGTTTGGGCCTATGAAGGAATTTGAAACCTAGCTGCTGAAAGATTCTAATATAGCTCAGGTCATCCTCGCTAGGAAGACAGATTTCGATGAAGCATTTAGGAGCTCAGAGAATAGAAACCCCAATGGTTCTGCTCTTATGAAGCATCAACTTCATCAGTTCAACACCCCAAGCATCTCGTCTAGATCAAGCACTCTGCCTAGTGAGGTGCCACCTCTCGGCTATCATAAAGCAGGATCTGTAGATGACGACGTCTCTTAAAATATATCTCAAGTCTGAGTACTCTGAATAAACACGGTCTATATTGTAGTAAGGTGACTTCGCTGGAATTTTGTGTAATGTTGCAATTGTTGGTTAACTGCTACATTGAGGAATTGTTGGGCAAACAAGCATCCACACACTGGTATTTTTGGCAATTGTGTATATGGGGATTGAATGACCTATTATATGCTGAATTTGATGGATATTATCTTAAGTTTTGTGCATTTCTGCTGCATGCGCTTGAATCCCCTTCCCCATCTTCTTGCAAAAACGCTACTCTCATTCAACTCTGCCATTCGCACCCGTTCATTCCGTCAACCCTCGTCTCGCTTGGACGCGGACCCGCCTCTGTTTCTCTGCGTTACTCGGTCGTGTCCTTGTCTAATTCCTGTACCTGGAGAAATCGTGTACGAGTCCTCCTTCATCTTTGCTTTGATCTGGGTGTTTCTCGAAGCCAATGTAAATGCATGCTTTCAATGCGTAACATTAAATTGTCGACTTTCTCGGTTCGTGTTCCATCGCTCTCTTTGTTTTTGTTAGATATTTCAGCAATTTTGAAATATTTATTGGAAATTATGATCATAATGAAAGTCATCATTTTTGTAACGACTTTTTAACGGTCATATAACGGCTTTCTAATGATTATATAACGTCGTCTAATGACTTTATAACTTTTGATTTATTACTTCATAAACTCTTCATTATTTTATAAAGATCATCTTTTTAATTAACAATTGATTTATGACGATCTCTTAACGATTCTCTCTTTTGCTTGTTTAAATATAAATTAAACTTCAAACCACAATCAATGAAGATAAAATATGTTCTCATATCTTTCATTTTCTTATTGTTGGGTTATACACAAAAGTTGTTTTGTTTCATTCTATTATTCAGTGCGGAGTATAGAGGAAGGTCTGTTGTATTTTGGGAGGATAGCCGCTGAAACATTACCCACCGAGTTACGTATTTCGAATGGTGGAATTATCCTTAATGATAGTGTTTGCACGCCTTATACATTTCTTTTTCTTTTCTATATTGTGTAATGTGTTTCCAATAATTATTATTATTTTATGTATTCTAATACTTTTTCCAACAGTTTTCAAAATCTTTTTTCTGTCATTCGGCGGCTCAACCTCGACTCTCTCGTTGGTGTTTTGTGTTAGTGATTAACGAGTTTCTTTTCTGTAATCTTCACTTCAGTGACTAAAAGCTTTGGATCTTCGTTCGTTCTGCCGTTCCATTTGTTTTGAATCGATTCGTTTTTCTTTTTTTAACGCACATTTTTGGGACATTCCAGCTTCAGTAAAAAATGTCGAACTCCATGCATCAACGTCAGTCACCGACTCCCGATGCTGTCGACCGTGAACTCGACCTTCCAGCGATCAATCTCAACCGTCCAGATCTGAACGATCCGAGGGAAGATCAGGATCTGGATTCATCTGACTCCGATTGCGAGAGCGTCGTAATCTGGCTTAGCTCTGGTGCCGTTAATCAGCAGCGGGTTGACCAAACTCAGCGAGGAAGACATGACCTATCACTTCCTCAAGAAGAGATTCATCTGGCGGCTAGGTGCGCTTGAGGCACAAGTTACCGTGGTGGCCATCCACCAGAACTGCTACTCCAGCGGCCCTGCGAAAGGACGGGCCCAAGCGTTTCAAGATGACTCGCAAGCAGTGCAGAAGAAAGGCTACGGCAGCGACGCCAACGTGAGGTACGCATGGTATGCAACCTCGAGGGAAGGGGTCTCCGAGTTCTTCTCCGATGGCCTTGGCTACAGTGAGAAGCCTGAGAACGATGGATTGTATGGTTGTGGACTTTATTTTGCTCCTGAACCTCATCTTCTAGAAAGGTACGAAATTCCTCTTTTTTTTCTATCTAAATTGTGTAAATAATTGAGAGATGCCATTTGAAAAGTGGGTACGATCATGAAGATATGTTAATATATAGTACTTTCGCCTTTAGGCTATGATCTCTTATATTTAACAAAACGAGCATATTTCGTTGTCATGTTGTTTCTAGGCTCGTGTCATTATATCGTGCATGTGATGATGATATTGGATAGTTTCTTGGAAATGCTTTGGCAGCGTTAAACTTGCCCCTATTAATTGCATAGATAATCAATAGATTATCAGAAAGATATGTTAATTTAATGCATTATTTATCTTTTAATCTATGATTGGTCAAATCTAGTAGAAAGCAGTATGTTTTAATCTATGACTGGCAACGTTAAATCTGACCATATAAATTGAATAAATGATCGAGATATACTGTTCAGAAAGGGGTTCAATCATGAAAATATGTTGATTTAACGCTTAATTATATCTCCCTTTTAATCTATAATCAGGAATATGTTTCACAGGTATGTTGTTTCTTGAGTCATGTTAATATGTTTGGTATGTGATCATCATGGTCTTAGAAAGTCTCTTTGTAATGCTTGGCAATGTCAACATTGCCCCAATGGATAATGATGGCCTCAGGCATGTGTTGCTTTGCCAAGTCATACTGGGGAACCGAAGCTTGTCAGGTTTGGTTGAGACCAATCTCATCCTAGTTCATAACAGTATGATTCGGGCATTGACAATTTGTCATCTCCAGCAAGATATATTGTTTGGATCATCCTCATGAATACACATGGGTTGCCAGAATATGTTATCAACTTTAGAGCCCTTGTCACTTGAGAGGTAATCAAATTGTTCTTTCTCATTCCTTCTTTTGCATTGACCATGCTTGTGTGTTTGACTTTGTCTGTTCTATTAACTGGCGTGCTTTGTGAAAAACTATATGGAACAAGGTTGTTGAGAAATTTGGAGGAATCACAAAAACCAACTTCTCCCCCAATGCCATTTCAAATGTTGGCTTGGCTTTAGAATTCTCAAAGTTACTTCCATCTGACGCCACTTTGATCTATAAATATTATAAGAACCACAAAATAAGTGTCACATCAACGTTGTCATCACTTCTTTCAAGTTTTGTTTTCAGCTCATCTTTAATGTTGAAATAAACATGATCATTACTTTCTAGAGGGGAAAGATTTTGAAGCATGTGCTGGTATAAAAAGTAAGGGAAGTTACTGGGGATGGCTTGCTGATTGAACTCATCAAAAATTTCAGAATTAAGGTATGGATAATGATCCCTTGATACACAATAATTCGACAGCATGTCTATGCCTTATGTCAAGTCATGGATAGAGAGAGAGCTTGTTTCTATCTGCGTTGAGTTGATAGTGAATAATTTTATTCTGCAGCAATTATGGTGGTAAAGTGGCTCATTATGGGACCATGGATGGACTTGAATAAGATTAGAATGCGAGGCATATAAGTAAGACGGGTTTTTATTTTGATGAGTTCACACCGGACAGCAGCGCGAGCGAACAGTAGACAAGATGTGGAGGAGGAGGGCCACCCAAATCGGACACTGATGTAGCTGCTGACTCTTCGATATGAAAAAGTTTTTTTTTTCTTTTTTTCCTGAATTTGTATGACTGCTGATCTTTTGAACATCTGTGATTGATTATAATCATAACCGTGGTCTTCTCTTGGTCCCTATGTGACATGGCTTGTCTCTTTTCAGTGGGGTATCAAAACTCTTCTGTAGTTAGTATGCATGGGAATATTACATGATCTGTGCAATTATGCTGGAGATGATTTCATTTTCATCTCATGACCTTTCACAACATAATCAGATCCTGAAACTTCCATTCAGTCGGTTGAATTAAAAAAAGAAAAGAGGTCATCCAAGAGGATGGAAAAGGAGCCCAAGGCCCTATCGTCGTTTTATGGATAGTTGCAAAGGGTTTCTATCGAACGTAGACTTGGTGCACTCTTCGTGAATATGTCCATCAAACCTTGGGGCTCAATCATCAATAATGAAATTGCGTAAGAGTCTCAGATGTCAAAGGTGTGAAACTGAAATGGTTACATTCAGGGGAAGATTCACCCGTCTCTTTTTCTTTTCTTGCTCACCAATTTATTTCCTGGAATATGAACTCTGGCCTTTTCTCTAGTGGGTTTCGTTCTCTTAAAGATCTTGTTCTTTTTTTATCAACTATAGGAGTGCGTAGATCCCGGGGAAAAGGGGAAATGTGCGGAAAGAAAAAAAAAAGATTTTGGAAAGTTTTTCTTTTGATGGGAGACTTGGGGACGTTTGGTAATACTTACATTTAGGGAACAATTTCTCAGAAATGATTTTTTTTTTATTTTGTTCCTGAAAATAATTTCTAAGTATTTTAAACCGTTTGGTAATAGTCCAAAATTTCAATTCCCGAAATAGAATTATGTTTGGTATGTTCTGAAAATTTATAATCCAAATCATTTTTTATAATTTTTTAATAATTTTATTACTTTTTACTTTTTACTTTTTTTTCTTTTCTTTCTCTTCTTCTCCTTCAAGGTCTATTAGTCGCCGGCCTTGGGATGACCGACGACCAGCTAGATGAGGGCCGGCGACCTCACCGGAGCGTCGCCGGCCCTCGATGAGACCATGCCTCGTCGACCGAGCCTCGCCGGCAACTTGGTGAGGCTCAGCCGAACCTTGGCTAGGTGAGCGGCCTCGCCCAAATCTGGGTGAGGTCAAGTCTCGCCCAACCATCCCAGCCATGGCTAGGCCGAGCCTCACCCACTCGCCCGGCTAGGTGAGGCTCGCCGATGGCCAAGAGAGGCCTGCCTGGCCTTCGGTAAGCTCATTGAACCTCGCCCTGGCCTAGCAAGTCTCTGACGAGCTTGCTGACAACCGGCGGTAGTGGGCAGCGGACGGCAGTGGATGGCAACGGCGGCAATGACGGCAGTTGAAGAAGAAGAAAGAGAGAAGAAGAAAAAGAAAAAAGAAAAGAAAAGAGAGAAAATAGGTTGCTTGATTCTAGAATTGTTCATGGGAACAAAGAATCAACTTTTTTTTTTACTTCTCAATTATGTTCCAAATCTACTTCTGAGAACAAAAAACTAGAAATTTGTTTCTGGGAACAAAAATTTTACCAAACGAATTTTTGTTCCAAATCTACTCCCGAGAATAAAAGAATAAAAATTGTTACTATTTGGCAAGTTACCAAAGAGAGCCTTAAAAGCTCAAGTGGCTCACTTGAGTTGAAAACCTTGGAGTTGATGAAGCTCCTAATTTGATTGCAAACAATTAATCTGAGAAGATGGATGGCGCAAATGGCATGTGTATAGGTCATCCGGTTACTTGTCAAGCTAGACATGTACAATTTCTCTACTCCACGTGGGCAATATACTTATCACATTGCTTATGATCTCAATTCCATCGTCCACATTTTAAATTGGATGGCATAATCTACTAACAGCCATGTTGTCATCCAATTTCTTGGCAATTTGAAGAACACGTTATATGGTATACTTTGCGGCCTCATCTCTATGTCTTTGTGGCCTAGTCATTATTAACACTGATTTATTTGCACCTGAACAATTGAATTCTTCAGTGAACAAGGCTCTACGCTAATGTTTAGGTTGAGTATGGAATAGTGCTTCAAAGTATTCCCTTGTCAACTAAAACAATTCACGTCGAAAACTCAATTTGTTCATAAGGAAATTCTTCATTAGAGGAGTATCGTAACATTCGAAGATGAACCATATTACCTCATGTTTCTATGTATTGACTTTATGGTAATTCCTCGACTTCTCTTGCTCTCTCTTAGCCACCCAAAGAAAATTACTAAAAAAAATCTTAAACCTATTATACAAGAGTTAATTCAATCCTAAACTTTTTAATTTTTGTAATATTACTGATTTGCCAATGTAATCCATCTACCTAATTCTTATTAGAAATTGCTCACATTACTTTTCTTTTGCTTTTTCTTTTCTTGTTCACTGGATTTTTTATTTGTAAGGGCCTACCGTTACTCTGACAACCTCGCTAGCCAAAACCTGTGGTAGATCTGGGTCGACCCTCCCGCAAGTTAGGGGACCCTAGCGCTAGCAAGGGCATTAGTGGCCGGTGACCTCGACTAACCATTACTAAGGCACAATGACCAGCAAAGGGAAATAAAGAAAAAAATTTCAAAAAATGGAAAAATCATCTAAGTTAGTGCCGGCCGTACCATATTGTATTGTAGAAGATGACTAAGATTGACTGGATCATTACATTTATAATTTCCTACCAAAATTGATTGAAATGACTACATTGGTAAAACATCAAAAAATTTATTACTAAATTAACAAACCCAAAGAATTTATAATTGAATTGAGATTCGTATAATAAATTTGAGACTTTTTTGTCAACTAACTTCAGCCGCCCATTTCACTTCTTCTCTTTAATTTTGTCACATTGAAATTGTATGTTCTCTCCTCATAGCTAACTAGTTAGATGTCCATGCACATCCAAAGAGGCCAATAATACTAAAGATTTTGACACGTAATTAGCAAATAACTAGTTATAAAGCGATTTAGCTAGAGAAATCTAAGCATTTGATGCATCTATTAAAGTATAATTAGAATTTCATAGGTAACTTTTGTTTACTTCATAAGCTAAGTGATAACCTTGGCCTCTCTTTAATTTGGACGAGTTATAGATGAGCCCATGCAAGAATTCATGCCTGCCAATTGCACACGTTCAATGCACACCAAAAATATCGCATGAGCAAAAACAAATAAAAGAATAAGTGTGCTAAAAGTCTTAAAGCCTATCACGAAAATGCAATTAAAACTTTCAAAATTTGTAATTAAATCCCATAACTTGTCAAATTTATGCAATTAGATCATTCCATTAACTCAGTCCAACTCAACTAATGGAAAATACTGACATGGTTTTTTTTATTATTTTCTTTTGCCTACGTGACGATGATGTAGCTAAAATATGAAATAAAAGGCTAAAACAACGTGGTTTTGGTTTTTTTAATATAAATCCAATTCTTGCTTGCCTTTTCCTCCTTCCTTTTTTTTTTTTTTGGATTTTTTACTTTGTTCATATTAAAAAATCAAATTTGAACCAAAACCACATATGTTCAATGCACACCAAAAATATCTCATGAGCAAAATCGAATAAAAGAATAAGTAGGCTAAAAGTCTTAAAACCTCTTGCAAAAATGCAATTAAAACTTTCAAAATGTGTAATTAAATCTCATAACTTGTCAAATTTGTGCAATTTGGTCATTCTATTAATTTGGTCCAACTTAACTAATGAAAAATACTGACATGGCTTCTTTTTATTATTATTTTTCCCCTCGTGGCAATGATGTAGCTAAAATATAAAATATAAGACTAAAACGAGGTAGTTTTGGCCCAAGACCCATTTTTTAATATGAATCTAATTCTTGCTTGCTTTTTCCTTCTTCTTTTTTGTATTTTTTACTTTATTTGTATTAAAAAAATCAAATTTGAACCAACACGACATTGTTTTAACCACATCGGTGCCACGTAGGATAGAGAAAAAAAAAACACGTCAGCATTTTCCGTTAGTAAAATTGAATGAAGTTAAAAAAATGACTTGATTGCACTAATTTGATAAATTTTAGGAATTAATTATACTTTTTGAAAGTTTTGGAATCAATTATACTTTTATGATAAGTTTTACAACTTTCAAGCACTTATTACACAAATAAATGAATGAATGAATAAAACCTATTGATCTCGTCTCAATATCCAACTTTTCACCAACCACTGAACCAAGGGTTGACAAACTCCAGCTAAATCGATCTAATTGCATCTGTACCCTCACCATGAACCTAGATTTCTTACCCCTTAAACAAATTAAATATGAAGATTAAAACATTCGCCAGAAAAGGTATTACGAAAATATTTGCCCTGTCCTCTCCATTTGGTCTGTAATTAACAATTTTACTAATAAATAGAAAATGCCAATAAAGGTATTAAATCTCTTCTCTATCCTCTCCTTTTGGTCTGTAACTAATAATTTTACCAAATAAATAGAAAAAAGCCAAAAATATTTTAGGAAAATCTCTGTCCATATCCTCTCCATCTAGTCTGTAATTAATAATTTTACCCAAATAACAAAATTCCAAAAAAGGTATTACGAAGTCTCTATCCTTATCCTCTCGTTTTGGCATATGATAAAGAAAAATTTTACCAAATAAAGAAAACAATGCCAAAAAAGGTATTAGGAAAATCTCTTCCCTGTCATCTTCATTTGGCCTGTAGCTTACCGCTAGATTAAAAAACAATGCCAAAAAAGATAATGACGAAAATTCTATGGGTAAGGACAGTTTCAAGGGCATTCTTGTCTTTTCACACAGTTCAAATCACCTCATCCCTGTGGTCATTACCGCCTCTTATGTTTGCGCTTTTCTATTTTATTCATTCGGTTAATCTTATTAAGGGGTACTTAATTTGTAAAAAAAATTCAGTTTAAGTGCACTAATTTGCATAACATTAAACAAAAATTTCTCATTTTGTTCCTCGCATCACCTCAGCACCAACCAATAGATTCTATTTATGAGAGAATCTTCGAATTTCGAGAGGTTCAATTAATTCCGCACACGACTTCAATTAATTCCGAGAACAAGCAATCATCGTGTTCTCATACTTAAGGCATACTTAAAATGTAGATTTTCCAATTATGGTGCACTAACTATTAATAACTCGAAATGACTTTTTGTTGCGTTGTTGCACGTCATCACTTTGCCCTTGCCCATAAAAATTTATGTTTATGGCATGATATTCGAACTTCATCGATTCAATTAATTCCCTCCCCCCCCACCCCGCGCTGTTGTGTTTCTCGTGCATAATTATTTTACCTTTCTCACTTCACCAATAAATTCTATACCGAACATTAAACGGATCTAGTTAACCGGATCTAGTTAACTAACGCTCTCAGAGTATTTCGTTAACCATACCTAATAAAGACATATTTTCATGCTTAACGTTTCGATCATGCAACCCACAAGGAAGAGGATATATTGAACATGATAAATTTCAATATTTTGATGTTTAACAAGGGTTGCTGAACATTTGTTGATAAATTCCCAATATTTACTTCAAGTAGAATTTTTTTACAGTGATTTTTTATTTAATTATTTCCAGGGAAATAAAAAGCGTAAACCACCTTCCCCTGCCGACCAAACAAAAAAATCACCTTCCTCTATAAAATCCTTCTCTTGCAACTCAAATCCCCTTCTACACCTTCTTCAATCAAAAAACCTACTCTCATTCAACTCTGCCATTCACGCCCACTCACTCCGTCGACCCTCGTCCCTCGTTCCTTATTCGTGTCCTCGTCTGATTTCTGTATCCGGAGAAATCGTGTACGAATCCTTCTTCATCTTTGCTTTGATCTGGGTGTTTCTTGAAGCCAAAGTAAATGCATGCTCTTGCTGCTTAACGCTAGATTTTCGACTTTCTCATTTCGTGTTCTGTCGCTCTCTTTGTTTTCAAAATCCTTCTTCGTTCGTTCGAGGACCCAACGTCGACAATCTTTCATTGGTGTTTTGTGTTGGTGATTAACGAGTCTCCGTTTGCTTTCAATTGTCACTTCATTGACTAAAAGCTTTGGATCTTCATTCATTCTGCCGTTCCATTTATTTTGAATCGAATCATTATTTTTTTAACGCACTTTTTCGGAACGTTCCGGCTTCAGGCAAGGATGTC
Organism: Eucalyptus brandiana; assembly: GCA_014182725.1. Lineage (NCBI taxonomy): Eukaryota > Viridiplantae > Streptophyta > Magnoliopsida > Myrtales > Myrtaceae > Eucalyptus > Eucalyptus brandiana. Next base: position 2,803,684 of record CM024669.1, read on the forward strand.
GAACTCCATGCATCAATCTTCGACTGTGCACGACGTCACTCCTGATGCAGTCACACCCGAAGTTGGCCATCCTGCAATTGATCTCAACCTTCCAGATCTGAACGATCCACTGGAAGATCAGGATCCGGATTCGTCCGTCTCCGACTGCGAGAGCCTCATCTCCACCTGTCGATCTGGCACTGCTCTAATGCCCTTCGTCAGCAGCGGGTTGACGGAACTTAGCGAGGGAGACCAGACCTACCGCATTATCAAGGAGAGATTCGTCTCGTGGCTAGGTGCGCATGGGGTGGAAGTCGCCGTGGTGGCAATCCACCAGAACAGCTTCTCCAGCGTCTCGGCCAAAGCACGGGCCCAAGTGTTTCAACTTTGCTCCCAGGCAGTGCAGCAGAGAGGCGGCGGCAGCGACACCGCCAACGTGAGGCACGCATGGTATGCGATCTCGAGGGAAGAGGTGCCCAACATCTTCTCCTATGGCTTTGGCTATAGTGGGAAGCCTATGAACAGTGGCTTGTTTGGTCGTGGACTTTATTTTGCTCCCGAAATTCATCTCATCGAAAGGTATGGAATTCCTCTTCTTCTTTTTTTTTCACTTTGAAATGCGTAATTATTGAGAAATGATGTTTGAAAAGTGGTATGATCATGAAGATTTGTCAATGTAGAGCACTAGTATTTTTCCCTTTTGAGCAATGATATGTTATATCTAACAGAGCAAGTATACTTCACTTTCATGTTGCTTTTGAATTCGTGTCTAATATATTGCACATATGATGATATCAGCCTTAGATAGTTTCATGGTTATACTTTGGCAGCACTAAATCCGCCCCTATTAATTGCATAAATAATTAAGAGATTATCACAGCCATATGTTTATTTAGCGCGTTTCTTATAATCAATGATCGTTTAAATCTAGTGGAACATAGTATGTATAATTTATGATTGGCAGAGTGAAATCCAACCTTATAAATTGCACCAATAATTGAGAGATATTGTTAGGAAAGCGGTACGGTCACGAACATATACTGATTTAGTGAGTTATTATATTTCTCTTTTAATCTAAGATAGGGAGCATGTTTTGTGAGCATGTTGTTTCTTAAATCATGTTAATACGTTGTGCATGTGATCATAATGGCCTTAAATAGTCTCTTTGTAATGCTTTGACAGTGCTAAGCATGCCCCTATGGATAGAGATGGTCTTAGGCATCTATTGCTTTGCCGGGTCATATTGGGGAGATCAGAACTTGTCACTTTTGGTTCGGAACAATCTCATCCCAGCTCAGAACAATACGATTCGGGCGTCGACGACTTATTATCTCCAACAAGATACATTGTTTGGAGCACCCATATGAACACTCACGTGTCACCAGAGTACGTTATCAGCTTTAAAGCCCCTTGTTACTTGAGAGGTAATCACATTGTTCTTTCTAGTTCATGCTTTTGCATTCATCATATTTGTGTGTTTGACTTTGTCTACTCTGTCAATTAATATGATGGTTTGCGAAAATCTAGATGGAATAGAGTGTTTGAGAACTTCGGAGATGTCGCGGGAACAAACTTGTCCATGGGTGTCATTTCGGATTTTGATTTCAGAGCTCTTGAAGATCTTACGTCCATCTGACATGAATTTGGTGGCTAAGCATTTTAAGGACCACATGGTAAGTGCCACATCAACATTGTCATCACTTGGCTCTTCTCTCTCAAGCTTTATTATCTGCTAATGTCGAGATATTTTTAAAACATGATCATCATTTTTCAGCGGGGAAAGATTTCGAGGCATGTGCTGGTACAGAAAGTAAGGCACATTACTGGGGATAAGTTGTTGATTGAAATCATCAAAGGTTACGGAACTAAGGTGCGGATTATGATCCTTTGATAAACAGTAATACGAAAGCACATCTATATCTTTGATGTCGAGTCATGGAGAGAGAGAGCTTGTTTCTACTTGCACTGAGTTGATAGTGAATAATTTGTTCCATTCTACAGCAATCTGGGGCGTAAAGCGGCTAATTATGGGACCATGGATGGACTTGAATAAGACTGGTTTTTATTTTGATGAGTTCACACCACACAGCAGCGCGAGCAAATGGTATACAAGATGTGGAGGAGGAGGACCTCCGAACCGGATGCTAACATAGCTGCTGGAAAAAGTTTCTTTTTCCTTTTTTTTTCAGAATTTGTATGATCCGCTGGTCATTTGAACATTTGTGATTGGTTACAGTCATAAACTGTGGTCTTCTCTTGGTCCCTATGTCGCAAGACTGTTTGTCTTCAATGGAGTATCAAAACTCTTCTTTGGTTGACATGCTATGGGAATATTTCATGATCTGTGCAGTTATGCAGGAGATAATTTCATTTTCTTCTAATGACTTGTCAGAATATGACCAGATCCCGAAACTTCGTGGCAAGCCTTAATAAAAGACGCATGATTGGTAGCTACAGATGAAAGGTTTTGCCATTAATCTTTAGTGTGTGTTTATAATTGGTAGCTAACCTTATCAAAATGGTGGAGGGTGGAATTTTTTGCACTTTGTTTTATTTTTTATTTTTATATTTTTGGGGGTTTGTTAGAATGAGTCATGTGTATAAGACTGTAAAGTTGGACCCTTGCCAAATTTTTTGCACGGGTCAAATTTTGGCCTAGTTCAATCGGTTGAATAATTATATATAAGGTCAGCGAAATGTATGGAAGAAGTCTAAGCCCCTATTGTCATGATATATATATAAAAGGTCAGCGAAATGTATGGAAGAAGCCTAAGCCCCTATTGTCGTGATATATATATATATAAAAGGTCAGCGAAATGTATGGAAGAAGCCTAGGCCCCTATTGTCGTGATATATATATATAAGGTCAGCGAAATGTATGGAAGAAGCCTAAGCCCCTATTGTCATGTTATGGATGGTTGCAAAGGGTTTCTACCGGAGGTGGACTTAGGTGCGTTCTTCATCGATATGGCCATCCAACTTTAGGGCTCATTTATTAATAATGAAATTGAGTCAAGAGTCTTAGATGTCAAAGGTTTGAGACTAAGATGGTTGCATTCAGGGGAAGATTCACCTGTGTCTGGGTCTTTTCTTGCTCACCAATCTATTTCCTAGAAGAGGAACTCTGGCCTTTATTTTAATGGCCTTTCCGTCCTCTTTTGTATAGGAGTACGTAAATGCCCGGGGAAAAGGGGAAATATAAGGAAGATAAGGAAAAAAAACAGGATGTTTGAAAAGATTTTCTTTTGATGGAAGACCTGAAAGCATCACTGGCTCAACGCCCTCGAGTTGAAACCCTTGGAGATCTTGCACAGAGAGCATCTTTCTGTTTAGTTCCAGAGAAGATGGTGGTGGTGGGTCAGGCTTTTTCGGTTTACATTCCATGTGTTCCGCCCTCAACCACAAAACCTTGTGGACGTGCTATATAGACATTTTCTTGCAAGTCTTTATTGAAAATGTTGTTTTCTTGTCCATTTGATGTAGCTCTAAGTTATAATGACCTACTAAGACCATGGCATTACCTTTCAACCACTTATTCTCTTTGAATGAAACATTTTGCAACCAGCCTGGATTTATACTTTTCACATTACCTTTAAGGTCTAGCTTTGTTTGGTCACCCATTTACAACCTACAGCTTTGGCTCCTTTAGGCAAGTCTACTAGGTCTTAGACATCATTAGTTTTCAATGAGTTTAACTCATCTTTCATGGCTTCAAGCCACTTAATTAAATGATCACTTGTAATGGCTTCATCATAAGACAGGATCAGTTCCTATGCCAACATTATGGTCTGATTCATCTAGATCCATGATGTAATCATCAAAGATATGTAGTTGGATCGCTCCCACTTTTCATGAGCAGTTTTCTGCTCATTTGAGCTTTTAGCCATGAGTCTAGCGAGAGCGTCACGCCGTAATGCATAATCCAAATCAATGACCCCAAGAATGAAACTTATTTACTCTTTCCATTTCTTAAAATTTATACCACTTAGTTGTTCAATAGAGGAAAGTTAACTTGTAATAGCAGAGGATTGTATGCTAGATTAAAAAATTTAAATGCATGCACACTAGTACCTTTAGGAAATCCACAAATATAAATAAAAAATCTAATTCATCCTTATAATAAACTGAAAAATAAACAGCTCATCTACATGAAAGGTAAAATATACAAAACCTTACCAAAAGAAATCCAAGAATCATTTATAGTCTTCCCTTGGGCAAACTATAAACACTTTAAATGGATTCTTTTATAATTTACTAGCAAATTTCATAAGGCAAGAATAAACCAAATTAAATCACCGTTGGCTAGAATTAATTCGAGTTGCGTATTAGCAATTTATTTGCTTATCATATTATCTTTGCACTCAAAATTAAATATCTTAATTTTCTGTTGGGCCAATTAAGAATTTAATCATGAGCATTACACGAGATGATTTTTATCATAATCTAAATCTACTTAAAACAATAATCTTATGTTGGGCTGATTACTGCTCAAATAGTTTATAACCGCAAAATATATATATATATATTCAACATCATAGGGTTATGCTTGACAAGTTTAACACAATCCAATTGCCATTAACAAAATTCGCTTTCCAAATAAATGCGTGCTGAATAAAAGAGAAGGAAACAACACAAAATTAGGCCATTCAATGGTCAAATCAAGGAATGATAACCAGAATTTACAACAGTATCTATCAATTTCAAACGTTTTGTTAACACAAACTCAAAAATATCCTAATCAAAAACATTATTTTCATATGATATTCGAAAAATTGATTATATATATTCCACCAAAAAATGAAATACTATGAACCAATCATAAAAGGGGCCGAAATATCATAATAAACATTATAACCATGTTCATGCATTGAATAAACTAACGCTCTGATACCACATGTTAGAATAATAAGATCTTTCAATCACATGAACATGACATCAAACTATTAAATATAGCATACTCGAGTCAAAGGAAGTCGTTATTGATACAACGCGAGAGAATATGTCTTCTTGTGGATATGCATCTTTACCACTCTTCTCTATGATGGTTGTGATGGATGTGTATTTTTGATAATGGGATGCCAACATTCTCCACCAAAGAGAGACCTTATATAGAGGGAGTGATGAGACTAACCCTGAAGTTGTCAAATCTCAACATTCCATCAAGATTTAAGATATATGGATTCTATATATGTAATTGAATGTCACAATTATATTGCCGATAATATATTTAATTAAATTGGGAATATATCAAATATTGAATAATAGATCTGATAAGCCACAAAAATGGGTTAAACCTTGTCAAGTCTAACATGAACAACCATCAACAAACAGTAAAGGAAAAATATTTTCCAGCAAAGTTCATTTGTCATGAAACAAGCAAAAGCTCACAATCTTTTTACTCTCTTCCATGCTTTAATTCTATCTTCCCCAATTCGCTTGATATTGTACCTAATTTATAGTCGTTACTAAAGATGACAAAGCCATTTATTGGGAAAATTCCAAAAATGAACTCAAAGTGCCATTATTTTCTCAAATAAGGATCTGAAGTGAACCTTAATTCAAATAAGAACCTGCAGTGACGTCATTTTCTCAAATAATGGCTTGAAGTGGATGTTGTTTCAAATGAGAACCTAAAGTGATTATATCAATTTCAAATAAGGACTTGACTTTCGACGATCAATGGTATTTTCATCATTTGTCATTTTCCCCTTGTTTTTCTTTTTTTCTTTTTTTTTCTGGTTTTTCTTCTTCCTATTCGTTGATGGCCGACTAGCCACCGACAATGCCCACAGAAGGCTGGGTGAGGGTCGCCCTCACCGATGAGGGCCGCCCACACCGGCCATAGGTGAGGAACGGCCTCACCCAAGGGCCATCCTCGAGGTCGGCCGTCACTGGCCCTAGGTGAGGCTGACCCTCACCAGATCAGCCACTAGTAAGGGTCGGCGAGGGTTGTCACCCATTGGCAAGGGTGGTCAAGCCCTCACTTGGGCCTCACCTACAGCTGGTGAAGGCTAGGCGACCTCGCCGATCGTTAACAGGGTGGTTGAGCCCTCGTCTAAGGCCTAAGGTAGGTGAGACCGACCCTTGCTAGATCTAGCAAGGGTGGCCTTGCCCGCGGCCGGGGAGGTCATCCCGCCCTCACCGGCCACAAGATAGGCCACCATTGCCGATCTAGCAAGGGCCAACCTCATGAATAGCCCTGGGCAAGGGTAGCCTGGCCTGTGGTTGGCATGGGTGGCCCTCGCCTAGCCCTTTGTGAACATCGTCGATGGCCGACCGACCACCAGTGAAGAGGAAGAAGAAGAACCAAAAAAAAAAAGGAAGAAAATGGCAAATAATGATAATACCCTTTACCAGTCGAAAAATTTAATCAATCGACGTGGCGAGGTTAGGTCTTTATTTGAAACAACCAAAGCCACTTCAGGCTCTTATTTGAAACGAAGTCCACTTCGGGTTTTTATTAGAAAAAATAATGGCACTACGAATCCTTTTTTGAAATTTTCCCCCATTTATTTGACTTGACCCAAGCTATCCGAAACTTTTCTTATGTAATAAACCTATTTTTTCTTGGAGCCAAGGATTGAACAAGTAATTATCATCCTTCCTTTTTCAAGTAGTTTGATGGAGGATGGTTTCTTAGAGCTGCTGCTGTTGAATGTTTTGATTTTATTCCTCTTTTAAATTAAGTAAAAACCTTATCCAGTGTGTTAATTCTGTTCCTCCTCATGCAATAAAATCCATAACATGTTTGAAATCTATTCCTCCTCTACCCGATCTAATAAACCTATCCTAGATCAACGAGTAATTATTATCCTTCATTTATGGTTTATTTATTTCACGAAAAATGAATAATTTGAAAAATATTTTACTAAAAATGGTTATTTGTATTATTTATAATTTGTGATGAATTGAAAAAAATTTCATCAAAAATTATTGTCATTAATAATAAAATTCCGTTAACTAATTATTTCAAGTGATACAAATGATATTTTTTTTTTTTAAAAAAATATATATATATATATTTTTTTTAAATCATTTATTTTCCATAAAACAAACAGTGTCTTAAATAATTTGAATTTCTTGCTCACCAAGAGACAAACAAATTCTTTTTTTTTTCTTGCAATATTTAAAGATGTACCATATTACCTAACTCGCTTATCTACGTACCAACTTTTTTAGTAATTACTTGACTTCTTTTTCTCTCTCTTGACCCACCATTTTGCTTTTTTCTTTTTGATTTTGTCACACTAGAAATGCTTGTTCTCTCACAGCTAGCTAGTTAGATGTGTGCACGCAATGGAAGGTGCAAATAGCACTAAAGAATTCGATGCGTAACCAGCAAATAACTGGTTATAAAGTGATTTAGCGGAAGAAAATTAAAAAAAATGCGATGCACCAATCAAAGTATTCATTAGGCCTTGACATGTAACATCTGTTTAATTTAGCTACATGGCAATCTTGGCCTCTCTTAATTTAGATCTGTTTCTCAATCAGTCGCTCATCTCGGAAGCAGGAACTTAGAATTTATGCCTGCCAATTGCACATGTTCAACGCACACCGAAATATCACATGAGCATAAATAAATAAATGAATAAAATTTACCAATTAAAAAATTTGGGGTTCACGAACTCCAGAACCCCAAATTTTTTTAACATGAAATTCGCTCTCGCCTCTGCGAGGTTCTCTCTCAACTTGGTTGAGTTTTTTCCTATCCTGAGGTGATAGCCATCCATCCCCCCTTTCAACTCTCGAATAAACCCTAATTTTCCCCCCAATCATGTACGAGCATCATCATCTCCCACCAGATTAGAAGCCTCTTCCCTCTCTTATCCACTGCATTGCTTTTCTTCGGGCTGTATCTTTAATGGGTTCTGGTGTGAAAACCCAGATTTGCTGGTTTCTGCTCGTATAGCATGGAGTTCGCAGCTCTCCTTCTACGAGTAGGATATCTGATGGACAAAGGTCGTGAAAACCCAGATCTGCTGGCTTCTCCTCCCATAGCATGGATCTTCTATGTCTGAACCTCGATTCATCTATCCAAGGTTAGACCAAACCCCCTCTGCCATCTAACCTCGGCTGATCTCTCATTACTTGACTGGATTGCTGCTTAAAACCACTGGATTTGTAGTCTTCCTTGCTGCTGTTGTGTCAATCGCACAGTAAATCCAGAGCTCCCTTCAATCTAAGGCCAAAAGCATATTTTAGTGTCTCGCCCCCAGGATATGGCAGAAAACAAGGAAACTCACCTTCGTTTAGCAGCTCTCTGCCGTAGAATGGGCGACCTATGGTCTGATGACGATGTTACGGATCTTGGCAATGACCTTCCAGAGGCTACAAAAAAACAAAGCGAGCTCACCATATATGGCAAACTCTATTCGAGACCTAACGTCAACTTTCAGGCATTTCTCTCTACTATGAAATACGCCTGGAAAATCAACACTGTTCATTGCGAACAGATTGCAACGGGCTTTTTCTCCTTTACCTTTACATCACAGGCAGAAAAAAACAGCGTGTTACAACATGGACCATGGTGTTTCTCAGGCAATCTCTTAGTCCTAAAAGAAGGCGACCCAAACACACCTGAACATTGTTATGAATTTACGCATTCTGCGTTTTGGGTCCATTTCATCGGTCTACCCGAGCCAGGATAACGGTAGATGCCATCAGACTTTTAGCCACTAAACTGGGTCACGTAGAGGAGATAAAACTTGAGGCCAGAAGTCTAAATGGTGCAAAATATGGGAGAGCCAAAGTGCTACTAGACCTATCCAGCCCTCTCAAAACAGGAAATGTTATATCATGTGGGGGAAAACAATGGTGGATCGATTATAAATATGAAAGGCTGCCTTATTACTGTTACTCTTGTGGCCGAATTGGACACTATGCTACTGCTTGTCCTGAAATACCCTATGAAGAAACTGGTTTACCTCATGATCAGCCAGGCCGCTATGGTTCCTAGTTAAAGGCAGAAGTGAAGGAGAATAGCTCCTACTGGAAGACTTTTTACAGCAACCCCGATCTATTGGAACCGGATGATGAGGTGGTAATGGAGACTCAGACAGGGATCCAGGAAACACCTGCTGCTGCAACACCACAGGAAGACTCATTAGCGTTGGCGATTATTCCTGCGCAACCTGAACAAACCACGCCTCTAAGCTTCAATCAAACTCCCTCCTCAGCAGAACAGCAAACCCTCCTCCTATGTCCTATAAGCAGCGAGGTGTTGCCACAGAATACAAAGAAAGGAAAGGCAATCTACAAAGCACCTGCAGCAAAAAAACAAAAAAGGGTCAGTCCCTATGAAAAAAAACTGAATCAAGAGCATGGGTTGGATGAAACTTTGTTGTTGGATACCCCGATTCAGTCCTGGGAAGGAGGAAGCACAAGGGCTTTGGTGGCTGGCCCGAAAAAGCCACCTCAGCAAAGATGAAACTCCTTAGCTGGAACTGTCAAGGGCTGGGCACCCCTTGGATCCAAAGCATTTTCGGGCCCTCGTGGCCCAAGAAAGGCCCAACCTGGTGTTCATCATGGAAACAAAGAATCAGAGCCGTGTTGTGGAGAGAGTAAGGCAAAAGACTAAATTACAGCATTCCTATATCATCGATCCAGTCGGCATAGCTGGAGGTCTAGCACTGCTGTGGGATGCAGAGCTTCAAGTGGAAGTGGAAGGGACTTCTAAGGAGCTTATTAACCTTAAATGTACAGATATGCAAAGTGGTAACCTCATGCGTATATCATTTCTACATGCACCTACCAATTTTCACGAGAGACTCAGACTATGGCGTATAGTGAAAGAATGTAATTCCTCTAACCCGCTACCATGGCTATGCATTGGGGATTTTAATGAAACTCTTTACCATTGGGAAAAGGTTGGATGCAGGGAGGTGGACCGCAACCGTATAGCAGCTTTCCGGGAATTCTTGGACGACTGTTCTCTAATGGATGTCGAAAGCAAGGGCTGCGCCTTTACCTGGTCAAATAAAAGAGAAGGGACTACATTAGTTAAAAAACGGCTAGACAGGGTGCTATGCACTATGGACTAGAGAGTACAACACCCAAATGCTCAAGCCTTTGCTCTACCAGCCATAGGCTCAGACCACAGCCCAATTATCTTATCCCTCTCTCCCACAGGCAAGAAATCTCAGTACCAGTTCAGGTTTCAGCCCTTTTGGCTTGAAGATCCTGATTTTGTGAAAGTCATACAGCGAGTTTGGAAAGTGCAACATCCTGATACTACTACCTTGCTCCAAAAATTACAGAAACTGAAAACAGATTTACACAAATGGAGTAGAGGAAAATTCCAGAATGCCCAAAAACAGATCAACACCCTCAAATTTCGTCTTATGGAATTGACTAACAGCAACAATGGAGAACAATATAGGGAGGAAACCAGGAGAATTACTCAGAAAATTGAAGAGCTCTGGAGACAGGAAGAAATATATTGGTGCATGAAATCAAGAATTGCGTGGCTAAAATGGGGCGATCAGAATACTAAGTACTTCCAGGCCACCACCATTCAACGACGACAACGAAATAGAATATCTATGCTTCGAATAGATGATAATACCTGGTGCAGGGATCCTGGAACCATTACCTCTCACATCACCAACTTCTACCAAGCTTTATTCACTTCTGTTGGGGACCGAAATTATTTTCCTGTTTTGGATCAGTGTCAACCAGTTATAACTGAGGAGATAAATGCAGAATTAACAAAGCCAACTACTCATGAAGAAATCAAAGAAGCAGTTTTTCAGTTAGGGGCTTCAAAGGCTCCGGGTCCGGATGGCCTAACTGGCATATTCTATCAAAGTCAATGGAACACCCTCAAAGATGATATATTCAATATGGTTCACTCCTTCCTCAGCCAAGGTACATTAGAACCAGATATAAACAGAACCCATATCACCCTTGTCCCAAAAGTATCAAATCCAGAACACATAACCCAATTCAGACCCATTAGCCTTTGTAACTTTACCTATAAAATCATTGCCAAACTGCTGGCCAACAGGCTTAAACCATGGCTGCCAATGTTCATTGCAGAAGAACAAACCGCTTTTATGAGCAACCGACCGATCCAAGACAATATCTCGCATTGTTCAAGAAGTGATCCATCAATTAAGGGTGAGGAAGCGGACTCGCAAGCATCAAGCGATTCTTAAATTAGATATGCAAAAAGCATATGACAGAGTGGAATGGGACTTTCTTTGTGATTACATGCTCAAGTTGGGCTTTCATGCGAGATGGGTTCAATGGATTAAAATATGCATCTCTTCCGTATCTTTCAATATCCTAATTAATGGAGAGCCATCAGCGGAGTTTAAACCTACGAGAGGTATTCGACAAGGTGATCCCCTCTCACCCTATCTTTTCATCATCATGACAAACCTCCTATCCTCACTCATGCGCACAGCTGTTATAGATGGAACTATCAAGGGCATTCGTTTAAATTCTACCTGTCCTACCCTATCTCATCTCTTATTTGAGACGATGCCATTTTCTTCCTAGATGGCACAATCGAGAAGCCCAAAATGTTTCAAATGTTTTGAATCGCATCTTGCTTTGTCACGAGGCCAAGCGATTAATCTCAACAAGTCGGCCTCTTTGTGGGGAAGAGCTGTCCTCTTCAACTTAGACAGAACCTAGCCTCAGAGTTAAGAGTGGCTATTACAGAGCATTTAGGGAAGTATCTTGGAATTCCAGCTGATTGGGGGAAAACAAAAAAGCAAATGTTTGCTTGGCTATTGACAAGAGTTGAACGGAAATTGGAAGGGTGGAAAGAGAAATTAATTTCAAAAGCCGGGAAGGAGATCCTTATAAAAACAGTTATCCAGGCCATTCCTCAGTATGTGATGTCTATATTCAAAATTCCGACTTCCATATGCAGATCTATAGTAAAAAAAACAGCTTCATTTTGGTGGAAACAACATGCTAATAAAAGAGGAATCCACTGGAAAAAATGGGAGGAGTTGAAAATCAGGAAGGATAATGGTGGTTTGGGTTTTAAAGATTTGCAAAATTTTAACTTAGCCATGTTGGGAAAACAGGCATGGAGGATTATAAACCAACCGGACGCTCTCGGTGCAAAGTACTTGAAAAGCATTTATTTTCCAAAAAGTGACTTTTGGGCAGCAAGAAATGGAAATCGACCATCATGGAGCTGGAAAAGCATTTTACAAGGGAGAGAAATCATTGAACCAGCTACCGGGTGGGAGATTGGAGATGGCAAACGGATCGAATCCGAGAAGACCTATGGCGCCTACGGGGGAGACTTATTGGTCCAAGCAAACAAAGATGAACCACGTTTTGTGGCTGATCTCATCGACAGTGAAAGAAAGATGTGGAATGAAAACAAGGTTATTGCTCTGTTTCAGGAAGAAATTGCAAGCGAGATATTAGCCCAACCCCTATGTCTACATCCTCGACAGGATAAAATTGTTTGGACAGCTAACAAGTCTGGCAATTACACAGTCAAGAGTGGGTACAATCGTATGCAAAGCCAAGTCACGCATCCCAGCAACATACCTCCATCCACATCATACCAGACACCCAAAACACTCTGGCCTACAATATGGTCCCTCCCCACACCACCAAAAATTCGAATCCTAATATGGCGAGATATGCAAAAACTCACTCCCAACTAGAGAAAACCTTCATCGCAGAAATTGTTACTCGACCCATTGTGCCGATATGCGGCCAAGCCCCCGAAACCACGGAGCACCTCTTTATCCTCTGCTCCTGGACAAAAGCCATATGGTTAGATCCTCAAAACCAAGCCGACACCAACCCAGACCACATCACCAGAATAGATACATGGCTTTTCGAGAATCTCACCACCAGAACTAATGCCGAATCAAAAGCCCTTTTCGCAACTCTTCTATGGAATATCTGGGTGACCCGCAACACTGCAATCTTCAGGGGAACCAAGCCAGTCCCCTCCCGCACCAAAGAAAAGGCTCGGATTCTAGCAGATCTATACCTGAAATGGGGAAATCAGGGGAAGAAACCGTCAAAGCGGGATGCAGAAGACACAAACAGATGTAAATCTTGGTTACCTCCTGACCCTCCCTCGTTGAAGCTGAATATTGATGCAGCTTGGAGTTGTTCGGATCACGCAGGATCGGTGGTAGGGATCTGTCGAACCGCTGCTGGAAGCCTCGTTGCTGGTTTTGCTGAATCGATCTTCGCCCCATCAGCCCTAATTGCGGAAACCCTAGCTCTGCGTCTTGCTTTGAGATGGATCAAGGAGAAGCGAACCCTAGCCGCACGAACCGAAGTCTCCCTCGACTTTAACTCCTTTGATCTCGCCCATTCACGTATCTACCGATTGCTTATCCTTAGTTGAAGGTGTTCGGGCCGAGAAGACCCCCTTGGCAGAGCCCAACCATTCATTCTGGACTGCAAACTCCTCCTAGCCCAAATGGAAGACATAACTATTATCTATGAGCCCAGGCAAACTAACATGGCAGCGGACTGGGTAGCAAGTGCGCATTGAGCAAATTCACTTCCATGTAATTGGGTTAATTATCCTCCTATGCCTCTCTTTTCAATCTTATGTCTAGATGTACCTGCTTATGGTGCCTATGTTATGGGCTAGTAATGAATATCATCTCCTTTCGACAAAAAAAAAAAAAACTCCAGAACCGGATCACACTCTAATTGCAACTGTATCCTCACACCCGGTGAGCCCAAATTTCAATACCCCTTAAACAAATTAAACATGAAAATAAAATTAAAAAAATGCCAAAAAGGATGTTATGAAATCTCTGCCCTACCCTCTCTATTAGGTCTGTAATTAATGATTTTACCAGTTATTATAAAAATCTCTGCAATATCCTCTCCATTTGTTCTGTAATCAATAATTTTATCAATTAGAAAATTGACAAAGAAAGTGCTACGAAAATATCTATCCATATCCTCTTCGTTTTGTCCATAATTTAAAATTTTACCAATTATAAGAAAAATCCAAAAAAGGGTACTACGAAAATCTCTGCCATATCCTCCATATTTGGTTTGTAATTAATGATTTCACCAATAAATAAATAAAAATGCCAAAAATAAACCATGAAAATCTCCCCTATCCTCTCCTTTTGGTCCGTAATTAATAAATTTCTGAATAAATAAAAAGAAGTGCCAAAAAAAGAATTGTGAAAAACTCTTTGATGTCCTCTCCATTTGGTCCGTGATTAAAAATTTTAGGAAAAAATTGAAAAATTCCAAATATGGTATTAGGAAAAGCTCCATCCTTATCCTATCCATCGGGTTTGTAATTAATAATTTCACTACTAAATGAAAAATGACAAAAGAGATATTGTGAAAATTTCTGCCCTAATCCTTTCCATTTGGTCCGTAATTAATGTTTTTACTTATTTACAAACAAAACGGTGGACGACCGGGAGTAGAGGTTGCCGGTTTGGGACGTCAACGTCAAGGACAGTCCCAAGGGCACTCTTGTCATTTCACATGGTTTGTGGCATCCCATCCCTGTGGTCGGTGGTTGGTGCCGCCTCTATGTTTGTCCTAGTCTATTTTATTTCTTTCGATAATCTTATTTTGTAAATTATTCAATTTTAGTGCCCTAAATATCCATAAAGCTAAACAATATTGTCTCCCTTTGTTGCTCATCGTCACTTCGCCACCGACCAATCCAATCTTTATTTATGAGTAGACCCATCAAATTGATAAACTAAGTCAAGTTTGATTAAGCTTAAAAGTGATTCGATCTAAATTTATTCACATGTAACTCATTTTGACTAATTTCCATACAATGCAAATATGAAAATCTAAGTAATTGTAAATTCAATTAATTCTCATATTATTTTGAGTTATATCATTATAAACTATTTTACTGAATATAACCTATCAAATATAAGTTAAGAAATGGATTTATGATCTATTTTAACAAGCCTATTTATGAGAAAATATTCAAGAATATCGAGAGGTTCAATTTATTCCGCACACAGGCTCAATTAATTTGGCATGCAAGCAAGAACCATCACACTCTTATGCAAAAATATCTTACTTTTGATACCTAAAAAGAAATAATTGCATTTTCTAATGCCCTTATCGCGCATAACGTAAGAAAGACGATATTTTGCAAACATCATGATATTGTGCAAACAGTAAATGCTTAACGAATGATTTTTTTTTTGTGATTTTTTTCGATCGGCTCAAATGATGAAATACTCAGTGGTTAGAATGCACCACATCAAAGGTTGACGTGGCGTACATTTTTTATGAAGTCCAATCGCAAAATGCCACATTTCGATGACGTGGACATAATAGAAAATAAAAATTCTCGCTCTCTATTTTTTCTCCCTCTTCTCCCTCCGCCGCCCACAACCAGCTCCTCCATCTGCAGTCACCCAGTAGAGAGTCGCCGGAGCCACATCCGGGCCGACCGTCCATGGTCGAGCCACCCCCTCTGTCATCGTGGCGGCGCGCATTCGTCGCCCGTCCATGGCCGAGCTAGCAACCCCACCTCGTCGTCACCCGCAGCCACCCCTTTGTGAATGAACAAACCCCACCATAACTTGCAGCTCCTCCATTTGGTTCCCCAGGCGATCAAGCAAAAGGTAGAGACTTTCAGGTCGATCTCACTTTGAAGACTATCTATGGCGTAGCCATTGAAGCATACAGCACTGGAGTGAAGGTCCATCACAAAAAAAAAAAAAAAAAAGTTGAGATTTTTAGAGGCTATCAGATATGTCTCCGTGCGAATCTGGATATGGGCGCTGCTACAATCTGTCCAACAGATCTTTTTATGATTAGATGAAACCAGCAAGCGAGAGATGCCGACCCTCGTCCATGGCCATCGTTGGTGTCGTTCGTCCAGGTCTGGAATTCTCGGCGCTTGCGGAAACATGAAGATCCAAAGGTCCATGGCGGTCGGAGGAAACCTGGAAATCCGAGGTCATCGCCACCGCCAAAGGAGACAAAAAAAAAAAAAAAAAAAGGAGAGAATTAGATTTTAAATTTTTTTATTCATGTCCACGTCAGCGACGACGTGGTGCGTTCTGGTCACCGCAAGAGAGAAGAAGAGAAGCGACGGTTGCCGACGGCACCGCCAAAGGAGACAAAAACGTTAGGCAACACGTGGGCAAATGGCTTAAGCGGCGACCAGCGACCGTCGTTTTGCCTTCTATAAAATCCTTCCCCTGCAACTCCAATCCTCCCCCCTCCGTCTTCTCCAAGCAAAAACCGTGCTCGCAGCAGACCCATCTCCTTCTCTGTTTCTCTGCGCCCCACGTTCGTGTCCATCCTCTGACTTTCTGCATCTGGAGAAGCCGTGCACGAGTCCTCCTTCATCCTTTCCCTCGGTCGGCGTGTTCCTTGAATCCCACGTGAATACAGTTCCCCGTGAGACTCTGTAACCGTCCAGAGATGCATGCCTTCGTTGCCAAGGATTAGACTGTCGACTTCCCCATTTCCGTGGTTCGGTCGCCCTCTGTTTTGCGGATGTCTCACTTCAAGAGCTGAAAGCCTTTGATCTTCTCTGGTTTTTCTTTCTTGAATCCATAACATTTTAGCGTCTGTTTTTCGTTTTTAGCAGTCGTGAAATTTTTCTGAATCGTTTCGTTATCCAAAAATGGTGGCCTACGCACATCGATCACCGACTGTACAACACGCCGCCGCTCCTGATGCAGTCGCGCCCGAATTCAACCATCCGGCAAACGATGTCAACCGTCCTGATCCCCACAATCCGATGGATGATCAGGATGGGGATTCGTCCGTCTCCGATTGCGAGAGCATTGTCTCCGCCGACCATTCCGGCACTAGTGCCGCTCCTCCGTTGCCATTTACTGGGGCCGGGTTGATGGAACTCGAGGAGGGAGACAAGGCCCACCGCTTTATCAAGGAGAGGTTCGTCTCGCGGCTAGGCGCGCTCAGGGCACAAGTTACCGTGGCGGCAATCCACCGGAGTTGCTCCTCCAGCGTTGCGGCGAGATCGCGGGCACAAGCGTTTCAAGTTTACTCGGCGGCGGTGCAGAAGAAAGGGGGCGGCGACACCGCCAACGTGAGGTACGCATGGTACCCGGCCTCGAAGGAACAGGTTGCCAAGATCTTCTCCTATGGCTTCGGCTACAGCGGGAAGCCTGAGAACAGTGGCTTGTATGGCCGTGGAGTTTATTTTGCTCCTGATAATCATCCTCTCGAAAGGTACCGGAATCCCTTTCAATTGCGTAAATAATCGAGAGATACTGTTTGGAAAGTGGTACGATCACGAAGACGCATTAGTTTAGCGCATTGTTATAATTCTCTCTTAAGCTATGATTGATTATATATAGTTGAACAAAGGAGTCATGTTAGCACATCGTACATGTGTTGATAATGGCAACGCTAAATCCGCCCATGGTAATTGCATAAATAATCAGGAGCTACTATCGGGAAAGTGGCGCGATGGGGAAGATAGGTTGATTTTGCGTGTTATTGTGCTTCCTTTTAAGCTACGATCGGTTGAATTCGGTAGAATGAATAGGTTCATGCTGTTTCTTGACTCATGTTAATATACTGTGCGTGTGATCAAAGTAGCCTTAAATAGTTTTTTTGTAATGCTTTGGCAGCGTTGAGTCCGCCCCTGTAGATGAAGATGGTCTTAAGCATCTTTTGCTTTGCCAAGTCATATTGGGGAAATCAGAGCTTATCGGTTTTGGCTTGGAACAGTCTCATCCTAGTTCAGAACAGTACGATTCAGGTGTGGATAACTTATCATCTCCTAAGAGATATATCATCTGGAATACTCACATAAACACTCACGTGTTGCCAGAATATGTTGTCAGTTTTAGAGCCCATTGTTGCTCAAGAGGTAATCAAAATTATCTTTCTTGTTTCACATTTTGCATTGATCCATATTTGTGTGTTTGACCTTGCCTGCTATATCAATTAATCTGATGATCTATGAAAATCAATGTGCAATAGGATTATTGAGAACTTTGGGGAAGTCACGGAAACCAACTTCTCCTTGGATGCCATTTCGGGTTTTGATTTCAGAACTCTCCAAGATCTTACCTCCATCCGACATCAATTCGATGTCCAAGTATTACAAGGATCACAAAGTAAGGGCCGCATCGACATTATCATCGCTTAGTTGTTTGTTGTCTTTCAAGCTTTGTTTTCTACTTACCTTAACATTGAAATTATCTCAACACATGATCATCATTCTCCAGGAGGGGAAGATTCCAAGGCATGAACTGGTGCGAAAGGTCAGGCAAATAGCAGGGGATGGGTTGCTGACCAGAATCATCAAAAGTTCCAGAACTAAGGTGCAGACTATGATCCCTTTGAATAAATAGTAATCCGAAATAAAGTTGATCCCCTGATGATCGTTTCCATTGGGTCGAGTTGATCGTACAAACCGACATGGATGCAAGGACGAAGTGCAGGATTATCATTTTTAATTGATTTTTCCTACGGGACGGTGGTCTCATTATTCTCTAGTTGCTTCAAATGTAGACATTTCCGTTTGGCGTTAGATTATTCCCTTTCTTTCATTCGCTCTGTATTACATATCATCGTTTTTGCCTGCAATTTTTTTCTTTTATCCACTAATTTTTTGTAAGTTTCTTTTTTTATCAAGTACATCTGTATAGCATAGGCTACATACTACATAAAGCCACAACAGTAAGTGAAAATAATTTATTTTGTTATACAGCAATTTGGGGCGTGAAGTGGCTGAAAATGGGATGAGGGATGGACTTGAATAAAGACCAGGATGTGAGGCGCGTAAAGGAGACCGGTGTTCATTTTGGCGAGTTCACTACAGCACACGATGGCACGAGCATATGGTAAACAAGATTTGGAGGAGGCCTTTCTGAATCGAACACTAACATAGTCACCAATGCTTAGATAGCAAAAAGACTTTTGTGGAATTTGTATGATATGCTGATCTTTTGGGATTTTTTTCGCCTTGGATTATAGTCATAGACCGTAATCTTTCTTAATCCCTATTTCGTGTACTGTTTGTTTTTAATAGAGACTCAATATTTTTCTTTGTTGCACATGTCGTGGGAATATCATATGCTCTAAGCGATTATTTAGGATTAGTGCATGGCACGTCAAAAGCAGGCAGATCCCGAAACTTAGAATTACTTTTTTAGTAATTACTTGACTTCTTTTTCTCTCTCTTGACCCACCATTTTGCTTTTTTCTCTTTAATTTTGACACACAAGAAATGCTTGTTCTCTCATAGCTAGCTAGTTAGATGTGTGCACGCAGTGGAAGGTACAAAAAGCACTAAAGAATTCAATGCGTAACCAGCAAATAACTAGTTATAAAGTGATTTAGCGGAAGAAAATTATTATAAAAAAAAAAAAAATGTGATGCACCAATCAAAGTATTCATTAGGCCTTGACATGTAACTTCTGTTTAATTTAGCTAAATGGCAATCTTGGCCTCTCTTAATTTAGATCTGTTTCTCAATCGCTCATCTCGGAAGCAGGAACTTAGAATTTATGCCTGCCAATTGCACGTGTTCAACGCACACCGAAATATCACATAAGCATAAATAAATAAATAAAATTTACCAATTGAAAAATTTGGAGTTCACGAACTCCGGAACCGGATCACACTCTAATTGCAATTGTATCCTCACACCCGGTGAGCCCAAAGTTCAATACCCCTTAAACAAATTAAACATGAAAATAAAATTAAAAAATGCCAAAAAGGATGTTATGAAATCTCTGCCCTACCCTCTCCATTTGGTCTGTAATTAATGATTTTACCAGTTATTATAAAAATCTCTGCAATATCCTCTCCATTTGTTCTGTCATCAATAATTTTATCAATTAGAAAATTGACAAAGAAGGTGTTACGAAAATATATATCCATATCCTCTTCGTTTTGTCTATAATTTAAAATTTTACCAGTTATAAGAAAATTTCAAAAAAAGGGTATTACAAATATCCCTCCCCAATCCTCTCCTTTTAGTCCGTAATTAATAAATTTACAAATAAATAAAAAGAAGTGCCAAAAAAAAGGAATTATGAAAAACTCTTCGATGTCCTCTCCATTTGGTCCATGATATATAATTTTAGGAAAAAATTGAAAATTTCCAAATATGGTATTAGGAAAAGCTCCATCCTTATCCTGTCCATCTGGTTTGTAATTAATAATTTCACTAATAAATGAAAAATGACAAAAAAGATATTGTGAAAATTTCTGCCCTATCCTTTCCATTTGGTCTGTAATTAATGTTTTTACTTATTTACAAACAAAACGGTGGACGACCGGGAGTAGAGGTTGCCGGTTTGGGACGTCAACGTCAAGGACAGTGACAAGGGCACTCTTGTCATTTCACATGGTTTGTGGGGATCTCATCCCTGTGGTCGGCGGTCGGCACCGCCTCTATGTTTGCCCTAGTCTATTTTATTTATTTGGATAATCTTATTTTGTAAATTATTCAATTTTAGTGCACTAAATATCCATAAAGCTAAACAATATCGTCTCCCTTTGTTGCTCATCGTCACTTCGCCACCGACCAATCCAATCTTTATTTATGAGTAGACCCATCGAACGGTTAAATTAAATCAAGTTTGGTTAAGCCTAAAAGTGATTCGATCTAAATTTATTCACATAACTTGTTTTGACTAATTTACATATAATGTAAATCTGAAGATCTAAGTAAATTATAAATTCAATTAATTCTCATATTATTTTGAGTTATATCATTTTAAACAATTTTACTGAATATAACCTATCAAATATGAATTAAGAAATGAGTTTATAATTTGTCTTAACAAATCTATATATGAGAAAATATTTGAGAACATTGAGAGATTCAATTTATTTCATACACTAGCTTAATTAATTTCACACGCAAGCAAGAACCATGACGTTCTTATGCACGAATATCTTACTTTTCGTTAGTGATATCTAATACATAAATAATTACATTTTCGAAAGATGATATTTTGTGAATAATAAATGCTTAATAAATGATTTTTTTTAGTAATTTTAAATTTTTTTATTTCCAGGGGAAAAAATTAAAGCCAAAAACGATCGGCTCAAGAGATAAAGTATTAAGTGCTTAGAATGCACCACGTAAAGGCTGACGTGGCGTGCATTTTTGTTGAGGTCCAATCACAAAATGCCACATGTCATGACGTGGACATAATAAAAAATTAAAATTCTCACTTTCTTTTTCTCTCTCTCTTCTCCCTCCGCCGCCCCCAGCCAGCTCCTCCATTGCAGTCACCCAACAGAGTCGCCGGAGCCACATCCAAGCCGACCGTCCACAGTCGAGCCACCACCTTTGTCATCGCAGCAGCCTGCATTCGTTGCCCGTCCACGGCCGAGCTGGCAACTCCACTTCGTCGTCACCCGTGGCCACCCCTTCGTGAATGAATAAATCCCACAATAAGTTGCAGTTCCTCCATTTGGTTCCCCAGCCGATCAAGCAAAAGGTAGAGACTTTCAGGTCAATCTCACTTCTTTGGAGACTATCAATGGCGTAGCCATTGAAGCATACAGCACTGGAGTGAAGGTCCATCACATAAAATAAAATAAAAAAAAAGTTGAGATTGGCGCTGCTACAAATCTGGCCAACAACTCTTTTCATGATAATAGATGAAACCAGCAAGCGATGCCGACGCTCGTCCATGGCCATCGTTGGTGTCGTTCATCCAAATCTGGAATCCCGGGCGGTCGCAAAATCATGATCATCCAAGGTCCATGGTGGCCGGAGGAAACCTGGAAATCCGAGGTCCATGGCCACCGGCGCTCGCGGAGATATGGAAATCGGAGGACCATGGCTGCGAACAGAGTAGAAGGGAGAGAGGAAAAAAAAGGAGAGGACTAGATTTTAAAATTTTTATGTCCACGTCGTCGACGGGTGGCATTTTGTGATTGGACTAAACAAAAATTCATGATTTTACCAGTATTATTAAAATCTCCACAATATCCTCTCCATCGTAATCAATAATTTTATCAATTAGAAAATTGACAAAGAAGGTGTTACGAAAATATATATATCTATCCATATCCTCTTCATTTTGTCCATAATTTAAACTTTTACCAATTATAAGAAAATTCCAAAAAAAGGGTACTACGAAAATCTCTGCCTTATCCTCCATATTTGGTTTGTAATTAATGATTTCACCAATAAATAAATAAATATGCCAAAAATAATACCGTGAAAATCTCCCCTATCCTCTCCTTTTGGTCCATAATTAATAAATTTACGAATAAATAAAAAGAAGTGCCAAAAAAGAATTATGAAAAACTTGTAAATTCAATTTATTCTAAGTAAATTGTAAATTCAATTAATTCTAAGTAAATTCAATAAATTCAATAAATATGCCAAAAATAATACATGTAACTCGTTTTGACTAATTTTCATGCAATGTAAATCTAAAAATCTAAGTAAATTGTAAATTCAATTAATTCTCATATTATTTTGAGTTATATCATTATAAACCATTTTTGAATATAACCTATCAAATATAGGTTAAAAAATGAATTTATGATCCATTTTAACAAACCTATATATGAGAAAATATTCGAGAACATTGAGAGGTTCAATTTTTTCTGCACATCGGCTCAATTAATTTCACGCGCAAGCAAGAATCATGACGCTCTTATACAAGAATATATTTATTTTTCGTCAGTAATACCTAATAAAAAAACAATTACATTTTTTAATGTCTTGATCATGCATTACGCAAGAAAGATGATATTTTGTGAAGAATAAATGCTTAATGAATGACTTTTTTAGTGATTTTTTAGTTTTTAATTTCTAGGGGTAAAATTTAAAGCCAAAAACGATTGGCTCAAAGGATAAAGTATTCAGTGGTCAGAATGCACCACGTCAAATGCTGACGTGGCGTGCATTTTTGTTGAGGTCCAATCACAAAGTGCCACATGTCGATACGTGGAAATTAGAAAGTAAAAATTCTCACTTTCTTTTTTTCTCTCTCTTCTCCCTTCGCCGCCCACAACCAGCTCCTCCATCTGCAATCACCCAGCAGAGTCGCCAAAGCCACATCTTGGCCGACCGTCCATGGCCGAGGCACCACCTCTGTCATCGCGGCGGCGCGCATTCGTCACCCGTCCATGGCCGAGCTGGCAACCCCACTTCGTCGTCACCCGTGGCCACCCCTTCGTGAATGAACAAACCCCACCATAAGTTGCAGCTCCTCCATTTGGTTCCCCAGGCGATCGAGCAAAAGGTAGAGACTTTCAGGTCAATCTCACCTTGGAGACTATCTATGGCGTGGCCATTGAAGCATATAGCACTGGAGTGAAGGTCCATCACATAAAAAAAAAGTTGAGATTTTTAAAGGCCATCAGATATGTCTCTGTAATTCTGGGCGCTTACGAAAACAAGAAAATCCAAAGGTCCATGGCGGTCGGAGGAAACCTGGAAATCCGAGGTCATCGCCACCGCCAAATGAGACAAAAAAAAAATAGGAGAGAATTAGATTTTAAAATTTTATGTATGTCCACGTCATCGATAGTTGGCATTTTGTGATTGGAATCAACAAAAATTCGTGCCACGTCAGCCTACGACGTGGTGCGTTCCGGTCACCGGAAGAGAGAAGAAGAGAAGCGACGCTTGCCGACGGCGCCGCCAAAGGAGACAAAAAAGGATTCGAAGGTAAAACGTTACGCAATACGTGTGCAAATGGCTTAAGCGGCGGGCCGCGTCCGGCGGTCTTTCTTCTATAAAATCCTTCCCCTGCAACTCCAATCTCCCCCTCCCCCCCCCCCCGCCCCCACCCTTCTTCTCTCTTCGTCTTCTCCAAGCAAAAACCGTGCTCGCAGCAGACCCATCTCCTTCTCTGTTTCTCTGCGCCCCACGTTCGTGTCCATCCTCTGACTTTCTGCATCTGGAGAAGTCGTGCACGAGTCCTCCTTCATCCTTTCCCTCGGTCGGCGTGTTCCTTGAATCCCACGTGAATACAGTTCCCCGTGAGACTCTGTAACCTTCCAGAGATGCATGCCTTCGTTGCCAAGGATTAGACTGTCGACTCTATCCTTTTCGGGTTCGGTCGCCCTCTGTTTTGCGGCTGTCTCACTTCAAGAACTGAAAGCCTTTGATCTTCTCTGGTTTTTCTGTCTTCAATCCGCACCATTTTAGCGTCTGTTTTTCGTTTTTAGCAGTCGTGAAATTTTTCTGAATCGTTTCGTTATCCAAAAATGGTGGCCTACGCACATCGACCACCGACTGTACACGCCGCCGCTCCTGATGCAAACGCACCCGAATTCAACCATCCGGCAAACGATGTCAACCGTCCTGATCCCCACAATCTGATAGATGATCAGGATGGGGATTCGTCCGTCTCCGATTGCGAGAGCATTGTCTCCGCCGACCACTCCGGCACTAGTGCTGCTCCTCCGTTACCGTTTACTGGCGCCGGGTTGATGGAACTCGAGGAGGGAGACAAGGCCCACCGCTTTATCAAGGAGAGGTTCGTCTCGCGGCTAGGCGCGCTCAGGGCACAAGTTACCGTGGCGGCAATCCACCGGAGTTGCTCCTCCAGTGTCGCGGCGATATCGCGGGCACAAGCATTTCAAGTTTACTCGGCGGCGGTGCAGAAGAAAGGCGGCGGCGACACCGCCAACGTGAGGTACGCATGGTACCCGGCCTCGAAGGAACAGGTTGCCAAGATCTTCTCCTATGGCTTCGGCTACAGCGGGAAGCCTGAGAACAGTGGCTTGTATGGCCGTGGAGTTTATTTTGCTCCTGATAATCATCCTCTCGAAAGGTACCGGAATCCCTTTCAATTGCGTAAATAATCGAGAGATATTGTTTGGAAAGTGGTACGATCACGAAGACACATTAGTTTAGGGCATTATTATAATTCTCTCTTAAGCTATGATTGATTACATATAATTGAACAAAGGAGTCGTGTTAGCACATCGTACATGTGTTGATAATAGCAACGTTAAATCCGCCCATGGTAATTGCACAAATAATCAGGAGCTACTATCGGGAAAGTGGCACGATCGGGAAGATAGGTTGATTTTGAGTGTTATTGTGCTTCCTTTTAAGCTACGATCAGTTGAATTCAGTAGAATGAATAGGTTTTGCAGGCATGCTGTTTCTTGACTCATGCTAATATATTGTGCGTGTAATCAAAGTAGCCTTAAATAGTTTTTTTGTAATGCTTTGGCAGCGTTGAGTCCGCCCCTGTAGATGAAGATGGTCTAAGGCATCTTTTGCTTTGCCAAGTCATACTGGGAACATCAGAGCTTATCGGTTTTGGCTCAGAACAATCTCATCCTAGTTCAGAACAGTATGATTCAGGCGTGGATGACTTATCATCTCCTAAGAGATATATTATCTGGAATACCCACATAAACACTCACGTGTTGCCAGAATATGTTGTCAGCTTTAGAGCCCCTTGTTGCTCAAGAGGTAATCAAAATTATCTTTCTTGTTCCATATTTTGCATTGATCCGTGTTTGTGTGTTTGACCTTGTCTGCTATATCAATTAGTCTGACGATCTATGAAAATCTATATGCAATAGGATTATTGAGAACTTTGGGGAAGTCACGGAAACCAACTTCTCCTTGGATGCCATTTCGGGTTTTGATTTCAGAACTCTCCAAGATCTTACCTCCATCCGACATCAATTCGATGTCCAAGTATTACAAGGATCACAAAGTAAGGGCCTCATCGACATTGTCACCTCTTAGTTCTTGTCTTTCAAGCTTTGTTTTCTGCTTACCTTAACATTGAAATTATCTCAACATATGATCATCATTCTCCAGGAGGGGAAGATTCCAAGGCATGTACTGGTGCGAAAGGTCAGGCAAATAGCAGGGGATGGGTTGCTGACCAGAATCATCAAAAGTTCCAGAACCAAGGTGCAGACTATGATCCCTTTGAATAATAGTAATCCGAAATCACGTTGATCCCCTGATGATCGTTTCCATTGCCTCGAGTTGATGGTACAAACCGACATGGATGCAAGGACTAAGTGCAGGATTATCATTTTTAATTGATTTTTTTTTCCTTTGGGAGGGTGGTTGCTTCAGATGTAGACATTTCCGTTTGGTGTTAGATTATTTCCTTTCTTTCATTCGTTCTGTATTATATATCATCGTTTTTGCCTGCAATTATCTTCTTGTATCCACTAATTTTTTGCAAGTTTCTTTTTTATCAAGTACATCTGTATAGCATAGGCTACATACTACATAAAGCCACAACAGTAAATGAGAATAATTTATTTCATTCTACAGCAATTTGGAGCGTGAAGTGGCTGAAAATGGGATTAGGGATGGACTTGAATAAAGACCAGGATGTGAGGTGCGTAAAGGAGACCGGTGTTCATTTTGGCAAGTTCAATACAGCACACGCTACGCTAGCGCGAGCATATGGTAAACAAGATGTGGAGGAGGCCTTTCTGATTCGAACACTGACACAGCCACCAATGCTTAGATAGCAAAAAGACTTTTGTGGAATTTGTATGATATGCTGATCTTTCGGGATTTTTTTCGCCTTGGATTATAGTCATAGACCGTAATTTTCTAGTCCCTATTTCGTGTACCGTTTGTTTTTAATAGAGACTCAATATTTTTCTTTGTTGCACATGTCGTGGGAATAACGTATGCTCTACGCGATTATTTAGAATCAGTGCATGGCATGTCAAAAGCAGGCAGATCCCGAAACTTGTGCGGCAAGCCTTGTGGAAATGAATGAATAGCTTTTTAGCTAGGAGCTTTTAGGGGAAGCTTTGGTCCCCAGCCAGCTTTCTTTCATTAAATTACGCCTCTATGCATGCGTGGTCCATGATCTTGTCCATTTTCCTTTATGGGCAAGTAGCTTAGTCATAGAGGTAGATGATGAGTTATCAATTGGCAGTTGACAAGTACCGAAATGACGGCTGGTTTCGATAAAGACTGTCTCCTCTTCTTTTCGTGCGCGTGGAAAGGTGTGGGCCGCGCTTTGCCCTTTCAGATGGAGAACTGCAGGTAGAAGTTTGCTTCCTTGGAAAGGAATTCGTACCGAAAGGTCTTTTGTCTTTTGTCTTTTAGCGGAATCTTATCCCTTTTTCTCGCTTTTTTTATCATTTTTGTTTTATCTAACGAGACGGATTCCTGTTCTGAATTGATTGAATTGGAAAGGAGAAGGGTCAGGAAGAGTATGGAAGAAGCCCAAGCCCAGTCGCGCCGTTATTCTGGATCGAGTGGAAAAGGGTTTTGTATTGGACTTGGACTTGGCTACGTTTTCTTCCTGAACACGCCCTTCTATCCCGCCTTGGTGCCCAAGCATAAATGATGTGATTGACATTAGGAGAGGTCAAAGGTTTGAAACTGAGAATGGTTTTCGTCCAGGGGAGGATCCACCTGCCTCTGTATCTTCCTTGCTCGCTAATTTATTTCCCAGGATAGTAACTCTGGACAGTGAAAGGCGATCTTAACGCGACAATGTTGTCGTGTTCGGTTTGGACTGTTTTTTTCACTCATGTGGGGCTCGCTTTTTATCGACCAATAACATTGTCGTGTTCGGTTTGGACTGTTTTTTTTACTCGTGTGGGGCTCGCTTTTGATCGACCAATGGCTTGCTTTCTTACGGTTAGGGTAGAGACTTTTTCCCGAGTCGAAAATAGCAATTTGCAGTGATTGTAGTGTGTAAAGCAGATTAGTAATTATCATAGCCTGGCTTTGTGTTCAAATGGTCCAGGGGAACTTATAAATTTGTTGTAGGAGGCTCTAGTAGGGTTTAGGATGCTTTAAATTTAATATTTAGCGACAACGGTCCTCGACATGGCGACGACCAACCCACGAAGCTTAGGTTAGGTTTTAGGTTGGCGAATAATGATTTTCGGAATGCCTTTTAAGCTTGTGAGTAATCCGGCAATCAGGAAACTGGTGGAAAGTGCCGTGCCGCCCGTTAATGCACGGCTGGCTCTCAGCCCATTGGACTGGATTGCTTCAAATCACGGCTCTCTTGGGCTTCCCTTGAAGCCGAACATGAAATCTTGGGGCTAATAGAGACAGACAGAGACAGAGAGAGACAGAGAGACAGAGGACTTTTACTATAATTTAGCCATACAGTAGACGTTGCTCATTAAACAATGGAATCTGCTCTCTTTATTGACCTTGTTCCTTCAAATTGTGATTTGGGTTAGGTGCTGACCTTTGTTCTGATCCTACTTTTCGCATCCTTGACTTTTCATTCTTACCCCAATCCTCTTTCTTTCTTCTTCTTCCATTTCGGCTCTCGGGCTTAGAAGCTCTACGCGGTGGCAGCGAGAAAAAAAAAAAAAGGAAAACAAAGGCCTTCTCCCGGAATTTGACAAATGAAGAACAAAATTGAAATCTGATAGTCCTTTCCATTGTCATGTCTGACTTTGTTCGCCCCGGTTTCTTATTATAGATTTGCACAAGGAAGAATAGAAAATTCATCGAAATGGATCAATTTGACCATTTGAAAAGCATTATCTTGACCTGATAAAGTTACTCATATTTTATATGAATCATTGATAGACCATCCAATGTATATAGTAGTCTTATCATAGTTACTCTTAAAAAGCTTAAAGGAATTTTCTTCCCAACATCCTCCCTTTGGTCCAGTCCTCTTGGAAAGTACAAGAGAATTTTCTCCCTATCATCTTCCTTTAATTCCAATGGTCACATAATTTCCACAATATCTTTCCTATCATCAAGAGCCGCCCCAGTTTCTTATTATAGATTCGTGCGAGGGAGAATAAAAAATTCATAGGAATTGACAAATTTGGGGCTTTGGAAAGCGTTCTCTAAACCTAATGAAGTTATTTAGATTTTATATGAACCATTGATGGATCATTTATATGTATATAACAATGTCATTGTCATTAAAAGGCTCAAAGAAATTTCATTCCCAACATCCTCCCTTTAGTCCAGTCCTCTTGGAAAATACAAAAGAATTTTATCCCCAGCATATTCCTCTAAGTCAAGTCCTCTTGGAAAAGCTCAAAAAAGTTCTTTTGGAAGCTCAAAGATGGATCTCGGAAAGCTTAAAGAGACTTGTCCTTACTTTAATCCAATTCTCTTGAAAAGCTCAAAAAGTATCTCCTCCCAACTTCCTCCATATAATCCAGTGCTGTTTTTTTTTTTTTTTTTTTTGGTCGAAATAATCCAATGCTGTTGAAATGCTCAAAAAAATTTCCTCCCAACATCCACCTTTAATTCAATTCTCTTGGAAAACTTAAAGAAATTGGATGTAATTGCCTGATCTTGACAAGCGCTAGACTCAAAGCATAGGTCCGCACTCTATGGATTAACCCAATAGAAAACTTAAGTACAACAATTCGAACTCAAATTCACTCCATGTGTTCATTTCTACTTCCTAACACGATAGAGCCAAATCAATGTGGACCATGAGCTTCTCTAGCTAGTTAAAGTGCAATTATATGATCGACATTAGCCCAAAAAAGACAATGGCTTATAGATTTGTTTGTATATTGTGATTTGGGTTAGTTGCTGACCTTAGTTCTCTTCCTAATTTCCGCATCCTCGGCTTTTCTTTCTTACTCCGACCCACCTCCTTCTTCTTCTTCTTCCTTTTCGGCTCTGGGGTTTTTCAAAAACTACCCAACGACGGCAAGAACCCCCACCACCCCCCCAAAAAAAAAAAAAAAAAAAAAAAAGGGGCCTTCTCCCAGAACTTGACCATTGAAGAGCAAAATTGGAAATTTCATAGCCCTGTGTTTATTTAGATTAAGAGGATAAGGAGGACAGGCTGTCTCTTCCATAACCCTTCGGTTCTTGCCATATTCTAAACGAAAAAAATGGTTAGTGGGAGTCGGGACTGGATTGCAATCGCTCCTTTTGCTTTACCCAGAAAAGTCTAATCTCTCTTCGCCCTTTTGCTGTCCCGGAGAATGAAGACAAAACCGGAGCCAGCTGCGGCGTTTTCCTGTTTTTTTTTTTTTCCTCTTTTTTGACCTTTTCTAGAAACTAAATAATGATTGGAATCGGTGAGAAAAATAGCAATTTCCAGCAGAAAATGAAAGGAAAAAACGAGGACGAATCTGGTGATGACTAATTAGGAAGCACCATTCATGGCACAACTTATGAGGATTCAATTTGGCTGCCGTTTTATTTATTTATTTTTATTTTATGTTTGTTTATTGACGGAACCAAACCAATGAGACCGCCCATCCCATCTTTTTCTTCTAACGTAACCTTCCCTTGACTAATTCAATCAAATTTAATCATTAATCCCAAATACCAAAATAAAAAAACGACAAAAAAGGTTGTGTTGATAAGATGTTGTAATCCTAAATCCACAAATATGGTTCTTGGTTAGGTAACATTGGAACGGATCTATGGGCTCACCTTCTCACGTTGACTTTGAATCTCAAATTCCTATTTTTCGACATAAGTTAGGAGCTTCAATTGCTTCAAAATTTGAACATTGCTCCTCACGAGGGATATATAAATAATTCATAATGTAACATCATGCAATGATCAGACGTTTCCATTCACAATTTTGTGCATGCATCCGTACTCCTTTTTAATGATTCAATCATTTTCAGCCAGATCATTTCGTTGTACATAGAGCGAGTCATCCGGATCAAAAAGGACCTAAGGTGGTATCACGAATCCTAGGCCTGCACCGGGGTATATTTCATCTTCGAATGGCGGGAGTTACCTCGCCGTTCGAAATGCTTTTACATGGTAGAAAATATTTTCAATTCCTATTTTTTTTTCCAAACACCTCAATTTTTTTTTTGGTTGCCAAAATTAGTTGTGAGGAAGCACGCTCTTAGCCAGAAATGAGCTCAAGTGTACACCACTAGCAAAGTTGTGGAGGGAATTTCAAGCACTTTTGCAGCCTTGTGATTCATGCATCTCTCAATATCAGTGGTCGGTGGGTACTTATAATATTGGTGTGAGAGGATCATAATGATAATAATAATTGCAATGATAATAATATAATAATTAATAAAATTATTATATTATTATTTTGGCTAGGGCATTCTTTTTTATTCATTATAAAGGCAGTCCCAATCACCTCCTGCCTTGATGGGCCAAGAGACCTCCCACGCGGCACCCCTCGAGTTCTTCCTGGCCCAATTCCTTCCACGCTTCGCTTCCTCCTTCTCGTGAATTGATGAAAATAATAAAAGTAAACTATAATAAACAAATATAAATATATATCTTTTCCTTTCTTTTTACCTTTTTTTTTTTTTTTTTCCTGTTCACCATTCGAAAAAAATTTAAATGGCTACTCTACGTGTAGCATTACAATCACATTGCTACAAAGACTTTTTAAAATGAAGTGACGATGGTTGGCGTCTACATTCACGCTTTTCTTGAATTATGTATATGCATATTACTATAATTAACTTTTGAAATTCATGAGTGTACATTAATTTTCAAATTCCCTTTTTAATTCATCTAAGGATGGGATTACTAATAAAATAAAAGATTGACTTTCACAATCCGACGTGGACATGTATTGAGCTGTAGGATCAAGCCAATCGGCTCTCGTTTGGCTAATTAGAGTCAATGAAATTCCCTCTCTCCTGCCCGTTTTATCGAAGAGCAAATGTGAAAGTGCCCCCCGTTGAGCCACCACCAATACATCAACCATCATCTAACTTTGAAAAAAATAAATTGAATTAAATTTATTTATATAAAAAAAAAAATCCGTTTTTCGGGGTAGTTGAAAAGGAAGTGAGAACATGATTTTTCTTATTTTTCATGTGGATGCAACCCTATTCACCTAACTAATCGATTTAAATTCGATTTCCCGATCGCTATCGTTATAATTTATATCTTTCCCTTTCGATAAATTAAAAAACTCCTAAAATTGTTCGAGTCGCTGCTGCTTGGATAGGTACCTCGGCGATGATATCGTAGGGCCAAATTTAATATGAACCGTAACATACTTGTTATTGGCTTAAAATGAAGTTTGATATTTGGTACCTTTATCACAAAAATGGGTGTCGACACCGAAAAGTCTAGATTTGATTCTTTGTGAGATGGGTTCTTTTGTAATTTCAAATAAGAATCCACTCGTCATAATAACAAAAATAAATAGTAAATCTAAAGGTGTACGATCCTTGATGGAAACTGAAAATATATTAACATCAATAAACTAATATAAGTACATTGAAAATATGTGATCTTAATGATAGATATAATTACATGTTCTCGTGTGTGCATATATATATATATATATAGCCCTTAATTGTAATCCGTTTTTAGCAATTATTATTATGCTAAGTAACTGCACTCCCAACTTGACAACCCAAAAAAAGAAAAAAAGGATTTTCGAGATTCCAGCCTCTAAATTCACACGCAAATCTCATCCACAAGCGGGTCACTTTAACCATTACTCAGTATCCTTGTCTTCAATCAATGTCCTTGTTCTCATGTCCTTTCGTGTCCAACGCTTAGCCAAACTTTAAATGGCTAGGGTCTTTGCTTATTACATCAATAAACTTCACCGAATATTCTTTGGCTTCTCATTAATGCTAATTTCGAATAACTATCGAAGGTCTTTTTCACGGATGTCAATACTTGTACCGCACAGGTGTCAATTGGTTAATAACTTGAAGTGCTCTCGTTGATCCGTCTTCTTCCATCAACTGCATTTACTTGCTCTTTAATAGCTGTACGGTACGATCATTGAAAAATTAGTCGATATCCACATCGGATCATTTATCAATAGCCATGTCCATGACAAGAAATCAGATTCATTTATCCGACAAAACCCATTCTTTGTTGATTTGAAAGGGTCAGGTTATATTTTTTGATGCATAGCAAAACCGTTGAACAGATAGCGTACTACCGAATTAAATGTAACGGAAATTGAGACAATATTTACTTGGCGATTTCACTATAGAAGAGTGAGAGTGTACTAAGAACTTAACTATTCCCTTTATAAATAAAGAGAAAACACAAATTCGGGCCGACCAAATGAAAATTTTTCAACAGCATCCTTGAATATGTGTAATTTCTTAATTGAGTTTTTTTTTTACCTGGTGGAGGGTGAGATTGCTGTGCAAGCAAACCTCTTCTCCTTTATACAGTGACGTCTTTGCTTATTCAATTTTGTGTCATGTGGGTCACATCTTAACTGAAAATGTGTTATTTCTTAATTGAGTTTTTTTTTTTTTTTTTTTTTTACCTCATGTGCAAGCCACCTCTTCTCCTTTATACGGTGACGTCTTTGCTTATTCAATTTTGTGTGTCATGTGGGTCGCATCTCAACTGCAAAAAGGGCCTTTTTGTGATTGAACAAACATTAACACAAATAATCCATGAATTTTAGAATAATATACAATATAATTTCATGAATTTTTTATTTATTTAATGTGGTCCATGAACTTTAAATTAATTGGTCCTTAAACTTTTGGTTTAGATATATATTTAATATTATCATTGAACTTAAATTAATGAAATAATAGTAGTGAATATTTTCATATAGTTTAGAGAGTAAATCAATATGTGCTAAAAGTTCAAGGATAATATTACACATCAAGTTAAAAATTAAGAATTATATTAAACAAATTAAAAGTTCATAAACTATATAACACATTGTGGACCATTTGTGTCATTTTCCTTTTATATAAAATATAGTTAGTATTTAAATAATCTTAAATCAATTTTGAACATTATCATATATTTCGGAGACCAAATTAACATATATTAAAAGATTAGAAACAACATTGTACACTGAACTAAATATTAGGAACCACATCGAAAAAAATTAAAATTCAAAGATCATAATACGCATCAGGCTAAAATTCATAGATCGTTTATATTAATTTCTCTTTCTATAAAAAAAGAGTTAGCATTTAAATGTTCTTAAATCATATTGCAAAATAGAAATTACCACTAATCTACCATAACCCAGCAGCCCGAAACCAATCACAATCTCATGCCTCGCCATCCTATCCAAACGAATGGCTTTCCTGCTTTTCTTTCTTCTTCTTTTTGCCCTTTTTTCTTTGTTTGGTCTTGAATTTTTTTAATGTCCACAGGCTAAGAAAAATCAAACACGTGTGAACACCACACCCGTCCATTTGCGATGATATGGACACAAAAAGTTGATCCGTCAGGAATAGGATGTTACGTGTAATAAAAGCAAAGGAAACCTCACCGCTTACTCGAGAGGACATGGCACTATTTCGAAAAAACAGAAACACTATAAATTAATTTTTCTTGAAGAGATTATAAATCATTTAATTATACTCTTATAACCCAAAAAGAGAAGTCACGGAAAAAGGGGATAAAAATAAATATATTATAGGAATAGTCCCACCGTTGTTTTTCCTGGAAATTCACCTTTTTTTTCGTTTGGCAACTTAGATTACTAAAATTTATGACGGGGAAAATCAAATTTCCACAACCACTTAACAGCTATATATCTCCCCTGGACCAAATCCACACCGTCTCTCCATTTTCCCCTGCATCTCCTTCTCTCTTTCCAAAAGCAGAGCAGGAACAGAGTACCTGCAGAGATGCAGGCATCGGCGATGCTCTCTTCATCCCCAAGCCTCAGCAGCTACTCCACAAGCAGGCTCGCGGAGATTGCCGCTCGGGTCGTCGACGAGCTCGAGCTCGGGCTCGATCCCGACCCGTTCTGCTGCGACGCCATGGATTTCGGCCTAGCCAGCGCCGAACAGCTGCTGCAGCAGCCGCCGGGCGAGGAAGCAGCGGGCGAGGAGAGCGCGAGCACCACCCAGTTCGGTGACGAGGACGTTGGGGAAGCGGGAGAAGGAGGAGAAGAAGAGGAAGAGGAGTTCGAGTTCGCTTTCGTGTCCGGAGGGCCGGGGTCGTCTCCGATTTCCGCCGACGAGATCTTCTACAACGGCCAAATCATGCCCGTGTACCCGGTCTTCAACAGGAATTTGCTTCTGAGCGGAGTCTCGAGCAGCGAGAGGGACGAGGACGGCTCGAAGAAGACGACGACGAAGAAGCTCCGGCTCCCCCTGAAGAACCTCCTGAGCCAAGAGAGGGAGTGGTCGTCCTCGTCGTCCTCCTCCTCGGAATCGGACGAGCTTGACGGCCTAGCTCCGGGATCCTACTGCGTGTGGCGGCCGCCGCAATCCTCGGCGGCTGCGGCGGTGGCGAAGCGCTGCAAGAAGAGCAACTCGACCGGAACCTCGAAGCGGTGGCGGTTCAGGGACCTGCTGCAGCTGAACCGGAGCCACAGCGACGGCGAGGGCACGTTCCTGGTCGTGGCCTCGGCCAAGAAGAGGGACAAGGCCAGCGAATCGAAGCGGGTCGCGGCCGTGGCGGACGACGACGGCGCCACCGCCACCGCCGCCGCCGACGGGAAGCCGGCGGGCAAGGACGAGGAGAAGAGGAAACCGCTCCTGCCCCACAGGGCGGACCTCGTCGGCTTCTTCGCCAACGCGAGCGGGCTGAGCAGCAGGAACTTGAAGCTGAACCCGCTTTGAAGATTCGCTTCATCGCGGGGACTCCGGCTGGTGAGCGGAAAGATTTTTGCCGTCGTTTCTTCTCCGGTAGGTTTCGTAGGTCTGATCTAAAATTACGGTTGGGTTTTCGTTTTCAGTTTCGGTTTTGGCTTTGATTTTGGTTTTGATTTTGATTGGGTTTTTAGGGGGTGTTTATATGTGTAAATTATGATTAGAAACAGAGTGGGCTAATTACAATCCAAGGTATAAATCTAATTGCGGTTTGTCTGTCGTCCTCTTTATTAAAAGCTGCAAAAAAGCAGCTGCCATCATGTGCAGAAGATCTCCCTCCCGACCCTCCTCCCCTTTTCCTTTTTCTCCGAAAAAGAAAATCGTCCTCCTCCTCCTTTCGATTGCTGATTATACCCAATTGCTGATTAATTTATTAATTCGCCAAGGTTTAAGAGGGGATTTGTGATGCCTTGCAAGCAAGCGGGAAACTAGGAACTTGACGTTACGGAAGCGCAATTAAGCTAAAATTACAATATCACTAGTTCTTTAGTGTCGCCAATCGACATCGAAATGCATTTTAAAAAGAAGGGTTTTTTTAATATGAAAAATGGGCGAGAAAGAAATCGTCAATCAAGCTCGCGGAAGCAGCAGCCACCACCAGAAGACAATCACGCCCAACAGCCGACGGCATGATTGCAACAATCATGCGAGTCGGCGGTCCCTTGAGCTGCCCGATTTGTGTCGGTCGGCCGCCAGGATTTTCCCCGGTCCGTACCTAACGCGTGACGCGTGGTATTACCGAAGAGCGACGACGAGGTGGGCGGGGGAGCGGGACGAGGGGAAAAAAGAGCGTGGTCGCCATTGCGCGTTTGCTTTGTCAACACTAAGAAAAACCTACGGCCAGCTGTTTCCAATCCCGACCGGCTCCGAGGATTAGAAATTTCTCCGACAGGGGAATCCGGGCAACAAAGGACAAAGGGAGGGACGCGCTGTGCCAGTCCACTTTATAAAGTAGGATTGGAAATTTCAAAAGCTGGCCTCCGTTCAAAATATATTTTCCAAAAAGTAATCGTCTCGGTCATCTGAAAGGTTTTGATGATAATGATAGATATTTTCTGTTGATTAATTTTTGTAAACGGTCATTTTTAAGAAAAATATTTTCTAAATTCTTCATTCTTTCGGGAAACAAAGTGCATCGTTCGGCTCCACAAGTCGTGGGGGTGATGTGACTGTCGAAATTGGCTTCTTGTGTAACAAATGCACCTAGCCATTGTCGGTAGCATTACTTACTATGGCGACGACATATCCTCAAGCTCGCCAAGCTTATTTTGTTCACTTTCTATTTCATCAGAAAAATCAATGAAATTTAGGATAATATTTTCTGTTGATTAATTTTTGTAAAATTTTTTCCTAAATTCTTCATTCTTTCGGGAAACAAAATGCATCGCTCGGCTCCACAAGTCATGAGGGGTGATGAGACTGTCGAAATTGGCTTCTTGTGTTAATCAATACACCTGGCCATTGTCGGCAGCATTACTTGCTGTGGTGATGACATATCCTCGAGCTGGCCAAGCTTATTTTGTTCACTTTCTATTTCATCAGAAAAATCAAAGAAATTTAGGACCCTTTGAATCAAAGTTTTTCGAGTTCTTGAAGTGACTCTAGCGTGCCGCAAGTATATGGAGCTCTTCAGCCCATTCAAACATAGAGACATTTACGTCAAAAGTGAGAGATTCATAAGAAATTTCCTTCTTCTAACTTCATGAGATAATTGCATAAATTGCCTTTAGACTTTAGTTTAGTGTGTAATATCCTCTCTGAATCTTTAATTTATATAATGCGGTCAATAAACTTTAGCTCAATGTGCAATGTCATCCTAATTTATTCAGTGTGGTCCCTAAATTGTTGTTAAATATTCAATGTAACCCTAAACTATATGAAAAATTTAAAAGTTCAATAATTACATTGAATAAATTAAAAATTCAGAGACGACATTGCACAAAAGGGCCAAAGTTCATGGATTAAATCTAACAAATTGATTTACATCCTTCTATTTTTTATTGATTATAACAAAGCTGGGATCTACATCCTTCTATTTTTGATTGATTAGGTTGTCCTGTTTTGTTGTGATATCTCCCTCTGTTGTGTTCTTATTACCTTTTGGTTTTCTCGGGAATTTTACACTCTCTTTGACTTGACTGTCTTTTTGAGTGTCTTCCCTTGTAGGTGCCAGGCCTCCTTCTTTGTATATATCCTGCAAAATCTATTCATTTCTTAACTTTACCAAAAAAAAAATCTAACAAATTGAAAGTTTTGGGGACGACATTTCATGTTGGACCAAAATTCCGTAGGACCAAATTTCAGGAATCATTCATGTCATTTTTCCTATCTCCGTTACAATAAGTCTGCGTTGAACGATAACATAACTGGTGCAAATATAATAGTACATCCGCAATCTTTGAAGTCCACTAACCTTGTGCGATACGTCGGAAGTTAAGGATAGGAAAGAAGGAAGGGAGGACGAGGAGGTGGAGGGGGCCAAAGGGGTGGTGCTCGCAGGTCAAGTCCACGGCGCCTCCGACCGCATTGTGATCCCATTTTACGTGATGAATCCCTCGTCAGCATCGACGTAAACTTCCACCTTCCTGCGTGTCCCACGCCCGTCCCTGCCCCCCTCGCCCATAAAGCAGGACGAGGAAAAGAGAAAAAGAGGGGAGGAAAGAATAGAAAAGAAACTTCTGCGTTTTCACATTCCTGGCGAAAGCGAGAAATCAACCGGAAAGGGCGGGGAAGAGCTCGCGATTTCTACATAAAAACAGAGCCGAGGGCGACGACGCTGGAACGTCTCGGTCTCTTTTGTCTGTCCCCTTTTTTTTGTCACGTTCTTCATGCCAATCCCGTCCCGCTCACACTGCCGCGACCTTGAAATTTGTGCCAATTCTATCTCCTCTATCTTTCCGTACGAAGAGCTGTTTCCAATATTTTCTGGGAGGAGTGGTGGGGGGCCAGTGTCTAATCTCTTGGAAAGAAACAGGAGACGGGGGCAAGTGGGCGTTGATGGGAAAGTGGAGTGAAACGACCGGGGGATAACGAGGAAGAAATGTGTCGCGGTAACATGTTCCCCCGTACAGCAAGTAGCTATCCTATGCTCATTGTGTGATCGTGATTCAGGGTTCGGGAAATTGTCTTCCCACTTTTCGGGCTTTGGATAAGGGACAAAAATTTCAGTTTATGGATTGAAAATAATTAGTTTTTTTTTTTTTTTGGATTCGATTGAAAATAATTAGTTTATATCGAGGGAAAAATTCAAAGCTTCCAGCTAGAGAGAATTGACTTTCTCTGAAGCAAGTGAATCGAACCATCTAACCGATTCAGTATGAGTCTACGAATGCCTTGGTTATTCTTACATAGTAAGGAGTTTCTACATCGAACCTAACAGCCGGCGAAGGGCATCGTTCTCAAGCGAGATGGGGGACGGAACGGTAACTATCAGGGGATGGGGGCAGTTCACCTTAGCGAAAGAAGGAGATGGGCAAGGAAAGAAGGCAAAATGAGTGGAAAGCCAAACTTCAAGGGAGAGATTGACCTCAGTAGGTTCTTCATCATAGGTTCCAAATAGTAAATGAATCATAAGGCTCATGCGATAAAAGTCCGTGTTTTGTTTTGTTCTAGGGGTAATAAAATAGAAGAGGATAAAGTTGGTTTCTGCACTTCAAATTCGTGATAGTGCGCGAAAGGGGACAATTAGCCACCTAGCTACTATAACAAAATGTTGGGGAAGCAAAAATTCGGAAAGCAATAACAGATTTATTGACCGAGTAAAAATTAATTATTTTACTTAATAATGATTTTTCATGAAGATTGTTTTCTTTTATCGTGAAATTTTTAATGAAACAATGGTACCTTTAGAGAAATAAGGAGAGAGGCGCATAACGTTGCACTTTCCATAAGACTAGAATTGAATGCCCTCCTCATGGTTTCACAGCTGGTAGGCTCCTACTGTCCAATGTTCATTGCATGATTATGATTCAGGGTTGGTTTATTTATAAGGAAACTGATTCCGGGAAATTGTCTTCCAACTTTCCCGCTTTTTGATAATAGAAAATTAATCGGTTTACATAATACATTTTCATGGATTGAAAAGAAAAAGAAAACAAGTTTAGATTGGGGGAGAACTTCATTTTCTAAATAGAAAGAAATCACTTTCCCTAAATTTCCAAACAAATGAAAACTAATCATTTTCTTTAAAAAATAATTTTCACGAAATTCTCAGTGAAATAGTCGCATCATTAGAAAAACAAAGAGAGAGGAGAATAACGTTGCACCTTCCAAAAGACTAGAATTGAATGCCCTCCTCATGGTTTTGCCTCAAAGCGAAAAATACTTGATTAAACATAAGTAGGAAGAAAATATAGAGATAAAGCGTAGAAGGCTTTCCCTTGGTTTCTCCGGCACGTAATAATGTCCGTTTCATTGTAATTTCAATTCCAAAAGGCCGTGACGTGTACACACCGATCGAACCGGTTCGCATTTATCTTTTGTGACCCGATGAATGCAAACTTCCAAGAAATGATTTCGTGGAGGATCGCAGAAGTGCCTTGCTTGACTCATCCTGCTATTTCACAGAGTTAGGTCGGAAAGTCAGTATGGACATATAACCTTTCGGAGAAGCGGTTTGGTAGATGTTAGTGAAAAGTCAAGTGCTGGAAGATAGTAGACAGTTGGCAATAAATTATGTGGTTTTGCCGGATTAGGCATGTATAATTTGCTGTGCAGTTTGGTCCCAAATCCTTTTCATTATGTGCATTTGTAGTTGAGGTTTCTGTTGTGACATTTAGCTGGCCATGTGCACCAGAACCCCACCTAAAAAGAGAGTGTCAATTCTCTGTCAAAAGCGATGATCTTACCAAGTTCTTTTCACTCCCCAAGTTCTCTCTCACAAGTAATGGCTCACTTCAATCTCGATCCTCATAAAAATCATAATCATTCCACAGAGAGAGAAAGAGAGAGAGAGAGAGAGAAAAATGGCTATGGATAGGATAGAAAAGGAACTCATTCGTTCTCTTTTAGCAGAATTGAGCTTTCATGGAAAAAAGAAGAAGAGGATAAGATGCTTTAACAAAAAGCTAGCCCATTGCGAAATTATCTGTCTTCATACGCATTTGAGCCTTTGACCTAATTTTTCCTTTTTGGGTCGGCAAAAGAGAAGTCCATGATCTGGATTAGAGGTAGGTGATCGCTTCATATATCATAGACTGTTAGGCTATTCATTGAAACGAAACCTCGTGCAAGCCATTTTCAAAATTGTCTCCTTTTTTCATCTGCATTGAACATTCAAACAAAAGAAAGATTGCATATTTGTACAGAGCAAGCCAGATTCATGTACTGGTACTCCTACAAGCATGGCCCTGGCTAAAGGGGGCAACTGTGTTTGATGGGTTTTGGGATCAAGACTAAGAAAGCCGTAGCAACAGCAGATGAAGCGAAGATATTGGGTTTTTCCAATGATGAGATTTATTCATGTGGATAGATCAGGTGCCTCCAACTTGTGCCAAACTTCTAAAATATGTTGACGTTGGAGTGGGGATTGATCGTGCAATGAGACGTGCACATTCACAAACTGCTCAGTGTGAAAGATATCAATATTTCCTTATACCCCTAAAATGCTATAACAAGTTGCACAAAGATTAGACCAAAGCGTGAAGAAATGGAGATGATGGGGAAGAAGAACTTGGACCTTTATTCAGAATTGTGAAACTAGTTAAAGATGTGCTTGGAATTGGTCATTAAATCACATTTTTCTCTTCCACCGACTGAACTGCATGTGTTGACCCATTTGAAAACCTTCCCCGAGTCATTCTATACACCATTCCAAGAGGATTTTTGCTGGCCATTCATGTGAGAACAGGAGTCCTCCTGGTGGATTGCTGCAAACTTGCTGCATAATCCCGAGCCCACAAGTCGTAATGTATGATCTCCTCGAGGGAAGGTGTCTTGACCAGTTCCTCCCTATGCTTATCGCAAGTAAGCTCTACGACCTTGAAGATGTCCAAGTAGCTTATCCTGACAATAGTAAAATCGTTCATTCAAAAAAGGACCAACAATACGTATAAACTGACTTGAGCAGAGATTATGCAAGTCATGTTCATATAAAGAGAGGTCAAACATACAAGTTATAATCCATATTAGACTGCAACCAACATCAGTTTTTTCTAAATCAGTAGGTACCATAGAAAGTAAATAAGAAAGGTTTATGCCCCTTTCAAATTTAAATACTTTACTTCCAATCCCCATGAGAAACAAAATGGATTTAAGAAATCTTTCACTATTAACATAAATTATTAAGATGTTATTAGATCAGACCCACCCTGACTTCAAATGCTTAGAGCTGGGTTTCTGTAGTTGTTAATAACTCCACAGCAAAAGTCCAGTCAATTACATGGAAAAACTAAATAAAGAAACAGAATGCATACTTTTCATCGATGAACATTTCAACTGCCTTCTCATTGGCTGCGCTAAGAACTCCCGTCATTGTGCCTCCAGCCCGTCCAGCAGCATAGGCAAGATCCATGGATGGATATTTCACATTGTCAGGAGCTTTGAATGTTAGTGAACCAAGCCTGTGCCATGAAGAAAATGCATCTTATCAAACCAAAAAAACAAGAAAGAGATACTGAGAAGATTTCAGCGTGTATAATACTTTGCAGCCAAAATACATAGAACTTTCAGCCACGTCACTTGTCACTGATATGGATACCCTCATAATGTTCAAAGATATATTGTTCATGTCATCAACATAATGAGTACCAAAATGACATTAGTAAAAGCAATCAAGTGCTCACCCTTTCAATTGGTGCAATCTAGTTCTAAACCTAATAAATATATAAATAAATTAAGCAATCAGGACCTTCCCTTGAAATTGCTTAGCCAGCAGCCCTAAAGGATGCCTCATAGGAGAAATTGGAGAGTATGGGGACGTGAAGGACTCAACTGCTTTTTCTCAGAAGGTTTGGGATTTAAGCATCAGTCAAACTTTTTAGAACATGACTTCATTCAACACATAAAGTTTAGGACTTCCGGTGTACTTTTCCTGATGTTTGACTTTCATGCCCATGAGCAGGGAAGGACCCAAGGGGTTTTCCAAGGGCAGTCACCCACCCTTGACACTAGGTGCTCTACTAATTATGTACTATACTCTATGAAACTTCTTTATGTCTCCCGTCACCCAATTGTATGTGCCCAAAAGATGGGGGAAAAAAGTTCATATGCAACCATTACACATGCAAAAATGCGCAACCAGTCCAATGCCTTCTTCCAGGCCGCCGGTCCTGTGCTTTAAGGTAACAGTCTTTCCCTTCCAGCGAATACTTATCTCGAGAAGAGAGCAACCTTTTTACGTTAATTCATATGTCTTAAAGAGATTTGTGAGAAATTCATAATCCTACTCTGGCAGGAAAAGGATAATTACTTGCAAAGGTCAAGTCGAGGCCATGTTATTTCAGAGCAGTAAATCCTCTCTGGCCATGACATCGTGTAGAGGATCGGCAATCGCATATCAGGCCACCCTAATTGTGCGAGAACGGATGAATCCTGGAGAGGAGCAAACATGGAAGATGATAAGCAACAGTCATACCCAGTTGTCATACTGAGTAAATTCCTAAGATAACTTAAGATATAAACTTGGAGACTGTCACCAGCATCAGCAGAAGGATGGTACACCAACATTAATAGCCACATGGTTCAGCGAATAAGAATCGAACCTGTGTCTCCACCATCGAGTGAATGATAGATTGGGGATGAATCACAATCTCAATATGGTCATAGTCTGCTCCATAGAGATAATGTGCTTCAATGACTTCAAGACCCTGGTCAAGCAGGTAAAAGTTAAATGGAGCACAATGCAAAAGCACAGATGGAAGCTTGCCCTGTTCATGGTGTACTGCTTGAGATAAGTTTGAACAAAGAATACAACAAACCTTATTGAAAAGGGTAGCAGAGTCAACAGTAATCTTTTTCCCCATATTCCAGTTAGGATGCTTCAAAGCATCAGCAACTTTGACTTCTTTTAATTTATCTACTGGCCAATCCCTGTCATGACAAAGTCGACAAATATTTATTCCTCAGTCCTGGAAACTGCACATCCAAGAAGATAAAGGCACTGGATGCCTTTTACCTAATATCCAAAAATTCCAAGCACCCAAATAGTATGATAAATAGAAGGATAGAAACACTATGGATTATGAAACAATGCACAAACTTATCTCATACGCTAACAAATCTACTCTAACTGCATTTGCATGAACTAACCAAAAGGCAAATGTTTAGGAGGAATTAAGTAAAAATGCTCCATCGCTCAAAACAAGAGAAATGAGACCCAGATTCATTTCCTAGTTACAGACTTGGCATCCATATCAGATTAACCCAAGTTATTTGTCCTAAAGCAAATATGCTAGGCTTGGAACAAATTTTGTTTGTAAGCTTCACATTCTAAACATGTTCACACCTGAAAGCCCCACCCGATGCAGTCAAAATAATTCGCCGAAGTGCACCTTCTGGTAAACCCTGAATACACTGAAGGAAAATAGACATTTTTAAGCTTCTGAAATGAATTAATTGAGCATTGCAAAAGTGAGCCATGATAAAGAAGCATATGAGTTCCAAACATTCTCGTGGAAGCTCTCACACCTGAAATATGGCAGAATGTTCAGAATCAGCCGGAAGAATCTTCACTTTATGCTTGTGTGCAAGGGGGAGCACAAAAGGACCTCCTGCAATGAGGGTCTCCTTATTGGCCAAAGCTATGTCCTTGCCTGCTTCAATGGCAGCCACCGTAGGCTGAGGATTTTACCCAATAAAAGTACATCAACCATAGAAATTCACAATGGCTGCTGTTCTAGGGAAATACATAAATGAAAAGGTAGATGAAAACACAGCATACTGGCATATCAATGCACTCAAATCTCCAAAAGATAGACGAAACAATTTCAATAAAAGCTTTCCTCAAAATTGTCAGCAGTAAATGCAACACTTTACCTTTAGTCCTGCACAACCAACTATACCTGTAACTACAGTTACAGCGTCTTGATGGCGGGCCACCTGAAAATTTCCATTATCAGTAAT
This sequence comes from Eucalyptus brandiana, assembly GCA_014182725.1. NCBI lineage: Eukaryota > Viridiplantae > Streptophyta > Magnoliopsida > Myrtales > Myrtaceae > Eucalyptus > Eucalyptus brandiana. The sequence goes on from CM024669.1 coordinate 2,848,099, forward strand.
AGTTGGCATGGAAAAACCTTCAAAGAGCAATGTGGGTAAACTGAGGCAGGTCAATAAAATACGTATACTTATGGGTGTGATAGACTGCACTACACATAGGCTTTTGAATAAGTGATTTATATTCAACACCCAGTGAGAGTCTGCCATCACAAGTATTTAAGTTCTATAAGCCATTCCAAGTATACCTAGCCTTATTCAACTTTAAATTCCATGCAATAGCACAAAGATGAGACACCTCAATAACTCCTTGTTCCCCTGGAATGATCTCAGGCTTGTCTTCAACATCAGATAGAGCCTCTTTGAGTTCATCAACTAGTGACTCGTTCCTAACTGCGACCAATTGAGGCTTGAATCTCTTAACCTGTAAAATGGAGAAAAGAAAGTTACTGAGTCCAAAGCTTCAATCCGAATCAGATTACAAAGATTTGAATCCATGCTATTCTTCAGTTTATTTCCACCCTCTTACTCACAGGGAAGTGATGTTTAATTGCCCAAGAAAATTGAGATAGTCCAGATTAGGTAGGTGAAGAACGGATTGTGTCATTATTTTTAGAACTACAATAGTTTGAAAAATTCAAAAATTGGCAGAGAATGTCATTAAATCTGGTAGATTTTATGGTCGAACAGTGTCACATTGAGTGTGACATGGCAACAGATTATTTACCTGATCAGATAGAAGTGTAACATTTGATCCAGCTGCAAGAGCCACGACTCTGAATTTATCAGGGTTCTCTGCTACTATGTCCAAAGTCTGTAAAACAACCAGTTCAGATTGCAACGTATGACAATGCAATTTGACTAGAGAACTGACATCGATTCAGAAAACATATACAGTTTATTGCAGCTCCTCAAGAACTTTAACTTAGTATAACATAAGGGTATCATGCTTTGAATTCTAGAAAAGGAAATGGCATTCAAACCTGTGTTCCAATGGAACCAGTAGATCCAACAATAGAGATCGGCTTTGGGCCATCCCACAATTTACGATTTGTCTCGAGAACAGCTCGTCCAGGCCAGGCTGGTGGAGGCGGCTGTGCTGAACAATGTATTCTTCTCGTTCCACAATCCTTCCTCTTCAACGTATATGCACCTGAACATCAGACAGCAGAGAATTAGAAGGATTGTCCATTGCGCAAGCTCCGATGAAACTGTTCCATGAAGTTACTAATCTGTCAGTCATAGCAATCGACTGCTTTCACTTGCACAAACTCCAAATAAAACCATGAATTTAACCATGTAATGCTTCTGTTTTCTACATCGATTCGAACGCTTATAAATTAAAGACAGCTTCCGCAAAATGGAAAAGGATAAAATTTGAGAACATGGAAGTGAACAATCGCATTAGCAACCAAAACTACCACGACTCTTCCAAGAAAAGCGAACCTTTTTATACCTTGGGCAGGGTAAAAAGGCAACAGAAACACAAAAGAATGACTCTTGACACTTCTATACACTCTTCTCCAGCTCAATGAGTTCCTAAACGAGCAAAAGCAAAGACTTCCCGCAACTCCAATTACAAGAACAAAGACAAGAAAGACAACGTCTTTGACTCAAATTCCACCACTGCGTCTCGGAGAAATCAAGCGGCTGAAGCAGAAGGAACCCTCTACCTGGCAACTTATTGAGGTGGTGAAGGTGGTGATTTGACTTCGTAGAATCCAAGAACGAAACGGCCTTGATTTCGGCCGGCGACAGCAAATTAAGAGCCATCGGGAAAACAAAAATTTGCCCAAAACCAAAGGAGGGAAAAGGAGGGAACTTCAGAGGAAAGGAGAAGCGGAAGCACGAGCTAATGAAACGGGTGGCCTAGAAATCGCAGGTGGGCACACGTTTATAGGCAGAAAAACAACGCACATGTGCGTGAGGCTACGGAACCAGGAGGTGGGTCTTGTTCTCCTAGGTGGGTCAGTCACTCTGTCAACTGGGTTTTTCCTTTCGAACGGCAAAACGGGAAGTGGGAAGGGCGTCACGACAGGCGATGGATAAGACGCGAAGGGAATCAAAACTTATACGACGGTTTTCGAGTGCCTTGACTACGTTCTGATACTCTGGTTTGGGTCCTTAGTTAGTGGATGCTAATGAGCGACACTGTTTCTTGTTCTTGTCCTGATCCAACCAGAGATTGTTTACGAGATTACACGACCTCGTTCCTTGTTCGGCCACGGATAGATTCCTCTCCCTAGTGTGTCCAAACTCTTCCCTTTTATGGCTTGAAAAGTTCGGCGACGCAGAAAGTCTCTCCCTTTCCTGCTGTGAAAATCTTTCTACCCTTTTAGTCTCAATCTCAGTCTCTCTCTCTCTCGGACTTGGCTGATCAAATTCAGTTGATGGTGACTTGAAAATGAAGGGAAGTGTTCAATTTCACGAGTTTTTCTATGCAGCAAGCACGCTTAACACGCTCGCCAAGACACAAAAAGAGGACCTTTTTTTTTCCAAGTGGCTCGTCTTTTCAGCATGTTAAAAATTGAAACTTTCTGCGGTATATGTAAGGATTAACCATTTAAGGATCCATGCATATTCATCATTTTTTTGGACCCGAAACTTATCATGCATACCTTCACTTTACACATAAAAATATATGAAATAGTAATAAGTAAAAGTGTTGGTTATAAAATGAGAGTTTAAATTAGTTATTCCATATTATATATTTGAATTATCAAACGTATGAAATATCACGAAGATATAGAATATAAAACAGAAAAATTTGTTCCAAATTTTAGGTTTTGAGTTTCAGATTTTATCCTAAAACCATCCTTATTCCTAATTACACATACTTACAAGTCGTCGCTGATTGCCGTGACTCAATTAAAACTAGTCCATCTATACACATCTAAATGCGAATGACATGAAAATATGCAAATCACTTCTTAAAGGGCGAGAAAGTTGCATGGGTCTGCACTAAATCTTCGAATGTGTGTCCATCAATGGTTGGCGCAGCTCCTCCAGCCGATTCAGATTTATGACTCCAAACACAAAATTAGACATCTAGGATCCTATTGCTTACAAACTTGAAACCAGAGGCAGCTATTTAGAACACAGTAAACAGTTTTTTTAATCCTACAATAGCATCATCAGCAGTGCCCGAGGCGGCTACAGAGCTTTGATTCGGAAGAGTTTTAGACCGAGCGGGTTTGCGATTGAAAGTCGAATCACGACGACAAACATTTGACAAAATGGGTTTTCATTACGAATGAATTATTAGAGTTTAACGATTACTTTCAATGAAAAAGACTGTTTATAAAAAAAAATAAAAAAAAATCAATAGATGAATTCATGTGATATGAAGTTAAAGGGGCAGCAAGATATACGCGTCAGAACCCATTGTCTTGACTTTGATATTCACTGTATTCATCAGGCCACCAACCCAAAGGAAGAAGATTTTTTGAGTTAAACTATAATACTGTTGCACGTCATGATTCGACCAAGGTCGGCATCAAAATTAACACCTTGCTCAAAATCCTTTAGATTCCCCCCTAATGTGTCCAAACCCTTCCGTCGACTTGGTGATAGAGAAAGGTTTTCCTCCCTTGCGAATTCCATAACCCTTTTTCTACTTTCGTCCGGTAAGTGGATCTGGCTGATAAATCCGGTTGCCTATGACGACATGTATCATTACAAGGGATTTGTTTTTATTCGATCACGACAGCGTAAAAAGCTGAAACGCACGAACAAACGTATAAACGTGGGTCACGCCCTCTTTGTCTGATTGGTTGAACTCTTCTTGTTGGCAAAACACGTTCACCACTCCTAAACAGAGGAGTACGGTTTTGAATTAAAGCATGTCCCACGTTGCGTGAGCTTCTGTTTTATTTTGCCTCTTACTTGAGCATCCACGAGAGACACGACAAGATCCACTAAGCTAGATGCGTAAGTTAAAAGGATCGGAGCAGCGCATAATGTCAACGTTACAAGAGCGTTTATGGAACGTTTAGTGGGGTTTAGATATGTGGAGGTTGCTGATTGAAAGGAGTATAAGTTGGGCGGCGAAAAATTGCTCATATTTTACTTAAGCACTACAGGACCCAGAAGCCAAATTTCCAACACGTATCTCCTTGCTATCATGCTTTACAATTTGATATATAAAGCAACACTAATGCGAAGACCACTAGAACAAGACACATATGGGATGAATAAGCTGGGCATGACGGTGGATAAAGAGGAATCTGATGCTACAGATATTGGAAACAGTTCCATCACAGGATTTCCAAAGAACAAATGCGAAAAATTGGCAGCGCAGGCCAATCCCATCACTCACCCCAGTACGCAAGTCAAAAGTATACCATGACAATAGTATCTGCAAAAGTTGCATGAATCACAGCTATATTCTGATGCACAGCAATGCAACTGAATCAAATAAAGACAGCCTATTTAGTCTCAATCCCAGTGAGCGTGATCCCATCGGCTGGTTATGAAGATCATCTTTGGTTAAGATAATAAAGAACCATGCCAAAATAACATTTCTCTGTACAAATTTCATTGATATTGAGCAAGCAGCAAGATTATTTATTTCAGTTCCCTGTCCAAACAAACTATCATATGATAAACTCTGCTGATCTAGTGGTATAAGGTGAATATCATGATGCCACAATCTCAGCAGCCGTTCATGCATACTTGGGAAAAACAAACAACATGAGTAACGTTGCGTTCCCTCAGTAACTTCTATTCCTGTTCCACCTGTATCTCAGTCAAGTTCATTCCCGAGCTCATCTCACTGGTAGTCTCTGCCCCTCCAGACTCGGAAAATTTTGTGATTTTCTGCAGTTCATCGGTTACATCAGAAGAGCGAGATGCTGTTTCATCAGAGGATTGTTCTTTCTGAGCAGCTGGTTTTGGGCGCCGAATGGCTTCTGCTGCTTCAGCCATGGCAATAGGTGGTGGCTGGGGTGGCACCCATGCACGCTGAACTGGTTGACCGGTTTTCAAGTCCTCATCACGGTCAATTTCAGTAATTTTAGCATTCTTCCTCTGCCACCAGGGCGCAGAAGCATCACCATTTGACTGGTCAATGATTCCATTGTCTTGAGCATTGTAATTCCAAGCTTCAGCACTTGATTGGTACTGATACGCATTGCTTGAGTTGTTTTGAGTCTGAATGGTCTCCCACGGCTACTCAAGGATCAGGAAGAAAGTGATAAATCAAAACCCAAGAATGTACAAATACACACACTATAAACACATTGAGTATATGGGTGGAAGTCCAGAATCAGCCCATACATACATACATACATACATACATATGTGTGTGTGTGTGTGTGTGTGTATTGATCTGTACAGTCTCCACTGGTAATGAACTATGATTGTAATGAAAAAAGAAGAATCTTAAATTCTGATATGTGCGCTTGAGAAAACAAACCTTAGCTCTTGGTGCTAAGCGAGGATTGGGTATCTGCTGATGAGGATTGGGGGGTGAATCATTGATGTCCTATAAAATTATGTTGAACGGGAAGTGAGCCTTATGCTGCCTGGCAAAGTAACATCATGACAGACTCAATTTACCTTTACATTTGGAGGTCGTTCCCCTCTTTGGACCATGGCCATAATCTGTCATGCAATACAGGATTTCAGAGGATGTCTTTCTAAAACTTTGCGACATGATGGTTCACAAAGAATAAAGCTATTTAAACTACTTAGACAGGGAAGCTACATTAATAAGCTTTAGAACATGTCACGAGTTGAGCAAAGTTGCCAATATAATGATTGCATCTTAAGAAATCTATTTTGATCCTCAGTGCATCCCTCCTCGCATGTCCTATTTGCTTATGTAGCCAGCAAAACTACTAATAGCTTATCCAATAAAGCTGACAGCTTCAAAAGGGTAATGGGAATGCTAGTATGCTCATTGAGTTTGAGAGAGAAAGGCCTCAGAAAAATGAATGACTGGAAAAAAGAGACTGATTTTACCTCCATATACGACTTTGGATGAGGTGCCGCAGAGGGTTCTGAAGATCCTGGAGGTGAAGAAGATCTCACTGTGGAAGAATAGTGGTCAACATACAAAACATAGGATACTTATAATATTGAAGGTACTCATTTAAATAATAAAAAATAAAGGCACTCGCGCTCTTTTATATAACCACCTGAACGTGAATCAAATTCTGCCCTCCCGTTAGCAAATGGCTGCTGCAAAAAATAGTAACTGTCAACTAACAGCTCACATATGATAGCTCTTAACACTAAAATAGGCAGTTAGTTTAGACTTCTTCAATATGATAAAGCATTTCCTTTTTGCATTTTACTTCAACACACCTTTGAAATAGTGACCAATCCTCCGTGATCTTCATGGTTGAACTGAGAAAGAGCACCCGAAGTGTTTGCATGTCCTGAGAATCACAGAGATATAAAACAAAAACAACATTTAAGAAATTCACTGTCACACGGAGGGGCACTATCTCCATTATGATATATAACAATTTGTAATAACTGTTTTATCAAGTCTGACATGAGAAAGAAACTTAGGACCATAGAGGGATAAGGATTGATATTAGAAGGAGATCACTTCCTGACTAGCATTAAAAACTATCAGTCTCTTAAATGGGGAAATACAAACGGCACAGAGAAAAAGCTTGCTTTCATAAGACATATCTAGATATAGAAAGTCGCATGTTAAAAAGGCAAAGCAAATTGCACAAGGAAAACTTGCTTTTCCTTCATCTTAAATCTAAAAAGGACTGACAATGTAGTTGGGGTAGACAGGAGAGCATTCTAGTTCCAGCATGAGGCTAGCTGTCAAGCAACAGGAAGAGAAGTCTGAGCCAAACCCAAACAAGTATTATGTCCAAAAAATGGGAATAAGAAACTCCAACAGAAAATAGTTGCAATCCTCTTTACTGCAAGTAATCCTAATCATTCATCATGTATGGACATCCCCAACCACCAGTTTTCTCCAAATATTATGCCAAGTAGAGCAATGACACGGTTAGTCAGCAAGTATGTTTAATCCGGTTTATAATGAAGCTCACTTCAACCTGGAAAAATATATTACCGCTCAAGTACTTTGATCACAAACTAGCCAAGAAAAATACTCTGATCACACAACAAGTGGTCATCACCTTCTAACTTCTGGATAGCAGTACTCATTGACTTCATCTCCTGTAGTTGGACATCCAGCAGTTTCGCCAATTCCCCAAAGTACTTCCTCTCTAAAAGTTCAAAAGTCAAGAAAAATCTCACATGGTCATTGTTGAAGAAACAGAAGACAGTACATTGCCAAGCACCAAAGCAGATGTTTGTTGTAAAGACAGCTATTGCATCTAAGTATCACCTTCAACTTTAGAGTTCAACATCTCCTGGCTGACTTTTGCCACATCCGCAGCTGCAGCTGCAGCTGCTTTTGCTGCAGCAGCAGTTTCCTCTTCCAAACTTGGTCCAGCGTTGGTTCTCTTGAGAACATCATTTTCTTCATCAGATATAACCTTGCGTATCCAACACTTGAACCTAGGAATTATAGCATTCTAAAACATGGAAAAATGTCACCAATACTGAATGAAAACTATAGATGAAGGATCACAGTAAACAAATCTAATAACTTAAACAGATAGATCAAGCTGTTAATAATATGTACAGTTTTAAATGCACAGTATACCCTGAAGTACTAATATATGAAGCTTGGGCACTAATGCGTCCACTTTAAAAGGTGCAACAAATACGAGATGATCTCTTATGAAGCTTGGGCACTAATGCGTCCACTTTAAAAGGTGCAACAAATATGAGATGATCTCTTAGTACCTTCAACAGGACAGCCGTTCCAGCACCAGACACTGCTAGAAAACCTACAGCATAAGCAGCATGGATCCAGCGAAATCTTGGTCGAGTCGTGGTGACCACTGAAGATATAACACCGGCAGGAGCAGCAGCAGCAGGCTGCAGAGCTTGTGATGAGGATTGGGGCTGAACGTTTGCTGAAGATTTCGACTGCGGATCTGTGATTACCATGGCACAGCATGACAAACCACCAATAATGCAAGTTTTTCCCAATTAAAGGAGGCTAACGGCTTCAGCAAACAATTGTGTTCAAATTCCTAACCTGGACTAACATTTGTAGGCTGTGCACTTGGAGTTGGGTCCTGCAAAGTGCAAGTGAGAAAAACTCAGGTTCTTTTCTTTTCATCTTTTCAATTGTTTTCCTGTTTCTCTCAACAGCAGGGATTTGAAAACATGAGATGTGCTATGTTGTCTATAATAATTAGTGCCAAATTACTGAAATTGTGAATGTCCCGCAGGTTTATGAGTCTAGCCCAATTTCTCACCCTCAAAGTCAGAATACTTCACTGTACAAGAACAAAGCAATTTCTAGAGATCATGAGAGATAGGACATGATATTGGCTTACCGGAACCCGCCGAAATGCTTCGTCTATTTCCTCCTTGGTAAGGCCCTTCCTTTCAAGGAAAGATCGTCGATAGATGACCGGAGAACCTTGAACTTTTGGGTGTGAGAGAAATTTGACAGCATTTTGCACCTGTTCCTCTCGTATTGGTTCTGAATTCACGAACACAGAAGGCGTAGAAGTTGATTTAACATTATCTGCTGCTGCATTTTGTGGAGCCTCATTTGTTGGTTTAGCCAATTCTGTACCTAAATTACAAAATTGCCATGACAACAATGCATGAATTCTCTAAAAATCAACATGCATAAATTCTATGCACACTTAACTTCGGGTTTGTCTAGCACATAAGACATTTACAGGCTTTCATTATCTCCCACACCACTATAACAACAAAAGCAACAGCTGACTCTAATCCCACTAATTAAGGTTAGCCATGTGAATCTTTTCATACTATATGCTAAACAACAAAACTTGGCCTACAATCCACAGGTTAATTATGCTATAAATAATTCTCAATCACACTGCAGGACAAAACAAATGACCATCCTGGTTATGATGCATTCATGGAACTTTGGATTTGGAAGTTTCGTATACCTCCATTTTCAGGCTTCTTTCTGATTACACATGAGACCTGATAAAGCTACACCATCTCTTCAGGGCACCCAAATTTGAGAAACTCAGATACATTTCCATAGTTGCGACTTAATTTGTTCTTTTGATCCTACATAAAACTTCTCTTGTCGCAAGGCTCTATTACACATTGATCAAGAAAGTCTACGTTTCTGACATTACTACATATTTTACATCCCTATCTAATGCTTGCTCCAAAGGAAAAAAATACAAAGCCGTGAATAATATAACAAAACGCATCGATAGGATTAAAGAACACTAGAAAAAGAGAAAAGGACAAAAGGGCAGCAATGGTCCAACTTCACTGCAATCATAACTACGAAATTTTTCAAACTGACTAGACCAAGACAGCAAGGATGCCCTTCTTTGAATTCCAAACAAATGACAACCTTCTCTGAAGGAGTACTCAGGAGAAGAAGATGGACCACTTTTGTAGGTGAAAGAATCAGCGCATGACCTTGGATGCCATAACAAGACGTTGGATGCACTGACTGGAGATTTTTGAATTGTTCATAGCACCACCATCCAAAATTCAAGATTCCTACAGTCCGATTTATCAGAATTTGCAGTAAACGCTCTGGCTTCGGGATCTAAACCAGGTGTAGCGCTAGTCTACTCTAATTGCTAACAATGTTCGTCTTTCCACACAATCGAAGAACAACAAGAAGCAAACTCATTTGCCCCACTAGAGGCCATTGCGAGCTTCGCTGAGTTACGGCCTAAATTAAGCTCCAGAGGACGACAACAACAGTAAAACCCACACGCCACTACCCAAGAATCGATTCAATTCATCTCGAATCTCCAAACTGAAACCAACCCAATTTGCACAAGGAACAATCAATTCGGCAGCAATCAAGTTGCGGCGCACCCCCACCAATCCAACGCGACGAAAACGTCGCGCCCGGCTCGAAAAGCCGCGAGAACAGCAACTGGGTCGTCACCCAGAAAGACACCCAGTTGACCAAAAAGGAAAAAGAACCCGATCGGAGGTCACAGAGAGAGAGAGAGAGAGAGAGAGAGAGAGAGAACAAGAACCTGATTCTTGCGGCTTATCGTCCGGGCCAGTCGCCATGTCCACCTCCTCCTCCGACTGAAACACGGGATCAAGAAGACGAAACCCAGCAAAAGAAAACGAAAGAGAAAATCAAACGAAGCACAAAAGGGGCAATAAATCTTCACAACCCAGATGCAAATCACGTCTGTAGAAACGCGAAAATCAGCAGACACTTACAGAGAAGACGGAAGGTGGTGTGAGCCGGAGAGGGTGAGGAGGTGGATTTTGCTTGCTCGTCTCGAAGCGCGTGCTCTTTTAGGCAGAGTGTCAGGAGGCGGTACACGCCAAAACGACGGGGATAATGTCCGATTTTTCTCCTCTCTCTCGTCGTTTTTTCTTTCCTTCTCTAGGCGGATTTGGATGTATGCCTCGTCTGATATGTTTGGGCTAAATTAAACTTCGGGGAAATTTAGTCCGTTTGATTTAATGAGAAAGGGCTTTGCTTTTTCTAATGAAAAGTGTAAAAGCTTAATGGATGGTAATGGAGACTTTACTAGATTTATTGCATGCTGGAGACAAAAAAAAATGACTCAAAATATATGTAAGTCTACCATGACTCGTGTAATTCACAGTAAGGTAAATAGTAATGTGCTTCACAGAACAATATTAACATCAGTTCAACTATTTTTCACAAGAGTGAATGTATCATGATGTCCAAAAGTAAGTCGAGCTTGTTTTGAAGTGTTCCAAAGATTTTATGATGTGTTATTTATCCGTTGTGAGATTGGCTTCCTAAATTGACTAAGGCAAAAATAAAATTGCATAATTGACCGCTTTGAGCAACTAATCTTAATATACATAGTCAATACCACAAAAAAACTTAAAATTAATGCATATGCATTATATTTACTATAAATTACTTTTTGCGTCACAAAAACTCTCGAAGGGGTACGATTGAGTCACATTTAAAATCTCAAAATCGATACCCCCATGCTGCGTTTATCTCAAACTGGTGAACCTATAGCATATTTATTCAAAAATCCCAAATTTGCAAAAATTTAGGGGCAAATGTGGTGTTGGTAATGCCGATTTTGGATAAATGTGACATAATTGTATCAATTTGGGATTTTATTACAATGTAAAGATTAATATATGATGAATGTACCACGGCGCGGTGGGCTCCATTCCAGTTAAGACTCGCGATCCTCAACGAAGAGGTGAAGGGTTCAAACCCGGGGAGGCGCCAGGTGTATTAAGTGTGACTCGGGGTGGTGGGTCCTCCCGCTTAAGTGTCACTTGGGGGTTTACGGCGCGGTTGTGTTTCAGTAGTTCCTCCAAAAAAAAAATATATATATATATATATGATGAATGTGATTTAAGCGAGGAGCCTCGGCGGTGAGTTCTTAGGTGAGGTATAGTTGGTCTTTGTGCTCCCGTAAGGTGAGCTAGATCGGATTTTTGGCATAAAAAAATAATATATATATGATGAATGTGGCGTGAATATATCCGTTTAGGAGTTTTTAGTGCTAGGACACTATTGGACCAATCATTCAAAAGTCGAATGGCACGCATAACTTCACATTAATCAATTTTAATATTATTTCTTAGAATAATTCACATCTGTAATAACGAAGATAGTATTATTCTCGTTCTAGCGAGTCAAGCACGGGTCAATAATTAAAATTTAAGCTTTTAATTAGAATTTGCTATTAGACAAGGTGCGATTATTAAAATATATTCTAGCGAGTCAAGCACGGGTCAATAATTAAAATTTAAGCTTTTAATTAGAATTTGCTATTAGACAAGGTGCGATTATTAAAATACATCTTATCATTAATTTATAGGTAGATGCCAGCTCCCAAATTACTAAATTGTCCTTAAGACGCCATTTGGCCCGCGCCCTCCCCAAGACTTTCAAAATGATCTCTCTCTCATTTGCTCTCTCGTCTTCTTCTCAAGGTGAAGTACTACTAGCTTGACTGAACTCCGTGATGCAGATGATTGCCCGCAGAAATTTGTAGGCGAGTGCTCATGCTTTTGAATCATCATGAAGATGGTTGAATCTAACTGGCTTAAAAAATTTCCATCTCCTAGTGTTGTAGAAGTTCGTCAATTGAGATAGTTGAAGAGTTGTTTAGCGTGATTCGGATTGCAGCTTACTGATATTAATGATCGTGCTCAGAATTTTGTTGCCCTAAGTGTGAATGCTGTACTGGAAATTTGAGCATCAGGAATCTTTTAAGTTATACTCTGTAGTTAGTTTTAGTTCTTTTAAGGCCATTACGAAGAGAGACGTTTGAAAAGTTGCAAAAATGAGGCATCACTCATCTCCATTTGCATGCGAAAGAATTTTAGACCGTAGAGGTGAAAAAAAAAGCCCTAAATCTACAGTTCTACTACAGTTTATATGTGTACAGAAATTCGTGAACGATATACTTGGAGAGTTTTGAAAGATTGTTTGAGTTTTACAGTCTCAGTTCTCTGACATGGATGATTAAATCCACAAATTCATGCTGCACCTGGTGATTGCGCTATGCTGAAATTTAAGCATTGTGAAGCTAGTTGAAATGATTTTCTGTAGTTATGCATGCTAAGTTCGTTTCTGAGAAAATGGGGGTGTTTTGATGATGTTCTGTGATGTTCCTCCTTTGATGCTGCTATAATGCAAAAAGAGGTGTTATGAGCTGTTTCTTTTCTTTTTTTGGGTCAAACTATGAGCTAGTTTTTTTTTTTTTTGGTCGAAAGTAGTACTTGCATTTCATTCTTTAAAATGAGAATTACATGGAAAGGATAAGTTGAAATCAGAGCATAAAATATTCCAAAGGGGTTGCGGGGGTTCACGCTGCCATGTTGAGGGAAGGGTTTTTAGGCGAAAAGCTTTTGCTACCCAATCTGCAGCATGATTTGCACCTCTCGAGCATAAAATATTCCAAAGGGTTTTTAGACGATGGTTTTTTTGGCACAATGAAATTCACTATTAAATGGCACAATGGGGTTTTCATTGTTGAGAATCATCTCGCGAAGGCACAGGGTGCACAAGCACACTCCGTTGCTGTTTCAACAAAGAAAAGAAATGAAGATGCTGCTGCTGTAACAAAGACTAGAAGTGAAGTGAGCAAATCGTCGGCTATGTCAGCCACACGTATACATGGTGTTGCTGATTCGACTAGGAAGGAAATAGATGAAGTCGATGGTGAAACTTCCAGCTCCACGTGTCCAACTATGAGTGGAGCTCTCCTGCTGCAGAACCATTACTCTGTTTTGTGCGCTTAACAGAATGAGCAACAGATTGAGAACTATGATTCTTTTTACTTTCATTTTTCTTCTGTTTTCTGTGAGTTTGTTTTCTCCGTTAGATGAACTGTGAAACTACCCTTGGCTGTTCTTTAGATCAGATCATGTAATATAAATAGAGAACAGAGCAAGCGAGTAAGCAAGCTCTCAGATGAATGTTTTCCTCGAATACAGAAGAGAAGAAAGTCCAAACTCTTCGTCTATTCTCATCACTCTTTCTCTCATTCTATTCATAAATCTTCCCAGTCATGTGGTTCTTTTCTTGATAGGCAGGCAGAATTTGCTACTTATGCATGTGAGCTGCCTTTAGTGGCTGAGATGATCTGGGCTAGGAAGAGATTTCAGATATGGTCTGATCATGCAGTATAGGGTTTCATTTTTCTTCATGAGTTAATCTTATTATCTATTTGTTCATTCCTGCTTTGCTGGTCACATCTTGTCTGCTAGATTCACTCGGTTGAAGGTTCTGCACAGCTTTGTAGGAATACTCATCCCGAGTAGGTCCTTATATGAGTGATATCTTATTTTATTTGTTCCAACATCTGTCATTACCATCTAGTTTCATCCATCTGAGTTCAATTCTGCAAGCATGTTCTGATTGGCCTGGTCAACAGGGAGATTGTTCAGGAGGCCAACAACAAGACATCTATGAGGATCAAACACTATCTACATGTGAGGTGGCCATTCTTTCAACCTTGGGTGGCCAATTTGATTTTGAAACTTAGCAAGCTGAGAACTGCTTGTCGTCAGTTACTCCAGTTTTTTCACCGTTATGTAGTATCTTAATACAAATCATTCAGTATTTTGAGGATGAGGGTCTCCTGCTTAGGAAAGAAGCTCAAAGGGCTGCTACCTGACTTTGAACAGGGCGGAATTCATTTTAGCAGTGGTATATTTTAGTGTATTGTATCACACAGTAATTTATTCCTTCAGAACGCGAGTATTTGCAAGACTCTAACCTCAGATTTACATATTGATCAGATAGCTTTGCTTTTTCTGTAAACTGGCTTTTGACTTTTGCAACAATCATTTGTAGGTTTTTTAGATGAAATACAAGAACTTCTACATGCTTTGAGGGACTTGAAAAATTCATTGAGGAAGCAATTGTTGTAATTTCCTGATCAGAAATTGCAGTGCATGAAGTCTTTCGGTAGCTTGTTGAAGAGGTGTTACTTATCAGACATGTCCATTCGAATGTCGTGTAGAGCTCAAGCATTAAAAGGGCATCAAGCTCTCAATTTACATATTTAAATTCATCAGCGAGTTTTTGAATAGTTGACTACTACCTGTTTGCTAACAGAAGAGGAGGTGGAATACAATATGACAAAGACGATTAATGCTGTGTGGGAGAAGTTCGCTAGGTACCTTCTCATCTTGAGGGAAACAAAGATCTCCAATTTTGCTGAACTCCTCTTTATGATCTTGAGGTTATCACTTATTTCATTGGTCAAATTTACGTAATCCTTATAAGTCCTTCCATGTGATTTTTTCATTCATTTTGATGTCTTAGAACGAGGTCTTGAAAAAGTATGTTTCTTCAATCTCGTGCCCCCTGACGCTCAAAAGAGGACTGATGCCAGTTGGCATGTTGTCTCAGGTGTCTCCCTAATTTTGTAGATTGCAAGTGTTATTAATACGCGCCTTTCACAATCCTCGTCAACTTTCCACAACAGGATGCAACTTACAGCTAATGACCGAATCAAGGTCATGCTCGACATGCGACTATCTGGAGGAATTCATGAATGAAAATTCGTGTAGATTAGAATAGAACTGGGAGTTCTCTGAAGGAGACATCGGCCGATACCATACTGCAGAACGCAATTTCTAGGTCTGAGATTTCCATGGAGGATGTTTTGCTATCAATAGACGTAAGCAGGAAAAAGTTGGAGTACTTTTTTTTTTTTTGTTCCTCCAATTGGAAAGATTGTTGGAGGTGGGATACAAGCTGTATCAAATGCAGCGCGGCTAAAGTACTTGGAGGGAACACTTCGAGGTGATTGGCAAGAGTAGGTCATGCATTCTGTAATCATGTTTCAGCTTCAGTTCTCTTTGTAGTTACTTTAAGCAGTTTTTGTTATGAAAAGTTGGTACGAATAAGTTCAATCCCTGCCACTGTTTATCTAAATGGTTTGATGCTGTTGAGCTTGTCAATTATTTTATGTCAACGTAATAATCATGGAAAGGTGAGTGCTACCATCAGAGAAAATATTTCAGATATGCACAAAAGCATCTGAGAATAATTTTAATTTGGCCACACAATACCAAATGATCTCCCTTGGCTTCACACTATGGCAGGGTACATGATAGGATACCCGAGGCTTTAATGTCCTTGGAGATATTCTACATCCACCGTTGCTGCAGCAGTTGGAGCTGTGTGATTAGTGGAGGTATTTATTGATATCTATGAGAACGAACTACTCAAGAAAGACAAAGGGTGACACAGGAGAATCATTTTCCTTATAGGTTTCTCATGTCTATTTTCTTTACTTACCTCCGTTCATTTCGCTAAAAATATGATGTTTTTAGAAAATGTTTTACAAGAAGTCATCAAACTTTTAATTAGTTTTTCCTTTTCTTTCTCTTCCTTTTTCCTTTTCTTTTTCTTTTCCTTCTTCATTGGCTGATCACCAACCACAAGTGAGGTTGAGTTCCCAAGTCATCCTCTGACTAGAACGAGCTCACCTAATTTCAATGAGCTCAAGCCTTGCCTATTTTGGCCATCGGAAAGAAAAAAGAAGAAAATGAAAAAATTTCAAATTTGATTTTTTAAATAAAGAAAGAACAAGAAAAGGAAAAAATAATTAAAAGAAGTGCACAAAAAAGAACGTGCATGGTTTAGGTAAAAGAAAGAGAATAGTTTTCTCACTTCTGAAGGTGTTTTTTCCACTTAAGAATAATATTCTCCTTGACTAATTTATTTTTCATGAACCGAGCGCTAGAGAATCCAGAAAACATTTTCATGAAAGTTATTTTTCACTGAAATGAATAGAACCTTAGTTTGTCTTCTCAAGTCCTTCAAATAACATTGCCATGCAATAGACCCAGTGACTTTCCACCAAGTTGCAAGGTTGAGATTTGAAGCACTTTATGTCTATTAAGGGGATTAGAGCTAACTAAGGTTTCGTTCATTTTGCAATAAACAACCTCCAAAAAAAATGTTTTTAGGACTTTTCGATCTTCAATTCACAGAAAATAAACAAGTCAAGGAAAATATTTTCCTTCAATGGAAAAAACACTTTCAAAAGTGGGGAATTGAAAATCATTTTCCTCACTTTTAGAGGTGTTTTTTTTCCATCTTCTTTCTTTCACCTAAACCAAACACATTCTCCTGCACACTTTCATTTTAATTATTTTTTTCTTTTCCCTTTTCCCTTTTTCTCTCTTTTATTTTTACTCTTTTTCTTTCTATTTTTCGTTCTTTTTCTCTTTTCCTTTTCTTTCTTCTTCCTGCTATTGGGCAAAGAAGAAGGACAAAGAAAAAGAAAAAAATTAAAAATTCAATTTAAAAAAGAAAAGAAAAATAAAAATAAAGTGCATGGACGAAAATCTAATTTTCCATACCAAACGGCGGAAAATATCTTCTAATTTATTTAAGGTTTCAACCAAATAACATAAAATATTATCATTCTAAAAATTACTTTTTGAAAACATTTTCTAGAAACATCACATTTTCCACAAAATGAATAGAGCCTAAATCTATAAAACAAGTATAAATGTTTCTAAAACACTTTGTAATCAGCCGTCTTAATTCTTTATATATGGTTTTGGTTTCTATAAACCCTAAATTATCAAGTATCCATTCTTGATTTTCCAGTATCAATTCTACTCCATTTTAGCCAATCTTGTAGTGTTTTCTTGCTACATTTCCTACGATGTAAGAGGGTGTCTTCACAAACAAGAAATCCGTGAACACTTTTAATTACGAATATTAAATTAGTCATCGCTCACTTAAACAACATGAAGAATCTAACAACTTGCTCCTTTCACATTTTTTTTTTTTTTATTTTTATGACTAATACGGATAGTGGAAAACATAAGGGCAATCTAGATGACAACCTTATGTAAATATGTCTCTAGAATGTGCCTCTTCCTAAGATGGCAAAAAAAATTGCATTTATCCACTGATATCTTGCACTAATACCCTACCATCATCAAAACGATCTCATCTCCTTTTGTTAATCTCTGCCAAGTCGTTATTAAAGGACATCTTTGCACGTCAGGGCTTGTATCAGGGCAGAAGGGACTCTCCCTTGAATACTCGTTTGTGCCTGAAGAAATTTGAAGAATCTGCAGATTGTGACTGCCAAAACTTAAAGAGTGCGAGAGGAACATCATCTTATAAGTTCTAGTCAGTTTTAAATGGCCAGACTATGCCTTTTTTTTTTTTTTTGAACATAAACCCTCATCGTATTAAGATGAATAGCACATACAACCCGCGGCTAGAGCGTCCGCGCAAAGCAAGTTCAAGAGAGCAGGGGGGGATTGCGAGCCCAATTACAGGAAAGAGAGTTACGATTATGGGCCTTGCAAGCCCAGTCAGAGACAGAATTCGCTTCTCTTTGGCAGAACCCTAGAGTGAGATTGGGAAATAGGGTTAGGAGGAAAGCAGCTTCAGCAAAAAGAGGGCGATCCGACCATGGCGGCTGTGAGTGACTTTTCAAGGTTTCGACGAGAGAGAGATTGTCAGATTCAACCACGATTTTTGCAGTCTGAAGGCCTTGATGCAGAAGATGGCGAAGCGAGAAAGATAAAGCTTGGATCTCAACCTGAAGAGCAGAGGTTGCCGCAACTCCTAAGGAAAACCCATCGGTAAGTCTGCCTTGATGGTCCCTACAAATACAAGCGATCGTTCCGTTGTTACTGCCATGATGATAAGAGCCATCGACGTTAGCTTTCAAAACCCGAGATCTGGAGGACGCCATAGGTGGGATCTATTTTTGACCGAGCTGTTTCGATGCAGGTTCAAGGGGGAAGAAAGCCGATCTGCTTGGGCGCCAGTCAGTGCTGTTTCTACAACCTGATCTGGATTAGGATTAGAGCCTCGGAAGACGAAAGCATTCTGAGCCCTCCAGATCTGCCACAGAATATGAGAGAGGAAGGCCAGCCGAGGTAATCGATGCTCTGTCTCGATCGTAGAGGTGATCCATGAATCTAGACGATGGATGTTGATGGGATCAATCGAAACCCCAATGCGAGGATGCTTCCAAACTTTCTGAGTCCATGAGTAAAGTAAGAATAAGTGCTCTAAAGATTCTGGAGTCCTTTTTTTACACAAAGTACAGCAAGGGCTGTTTAATATGTGTCTTCGATGCAGATTCTCTCTCGTCGCCAAAGCATTGTTGCAGATGGACCAAAGGAAGGCTCGGATTTTTGGAGCAGCAGGCATTTTCCATATAGAACGCCATAACCAGGTAGGAATTTGATGTGAAGATGATGCATTTAAGGTTGAGATATCTGATTGTGAGTGAGTAAGTGCATGATATGCAGACTTGACTGTAAATGTGCCGTGCTTGGTGGCTGTCCAGATAAGTGCATCTCGTGGTGAAATTTGGTCTAAGTTGGATGCTTGTGATCGTTGAATGATTGGCATATCGAAAAACCTAGATAATAATTCAACTCTCCATGAACTGGTAGCAGGGTCAATAAGATCAGCTACTAGTGTAGGTTCTTCAGGGACTTTAGGTCCAGATAGAACACCCATGGGAAGCCATCTGTCTTCTCTTATCTTGATGCTCTTTCCATCCCCTACTGACCAACTAACATGTGGTTCAATTGAGTTTCTTCCGCAAAGTAAGCTCGCCCGGCCCCATGACGGGCGAGAGCCTTTGTTGGCTTGTAAAAATGTAGAAGAATGGAAATAAAGGCCCTTAAAAAGCTTACTCCACAAAGATAATGGCTGATTCAGTAGGCGCCATGCTTGCTTACCGAGCATGGCATGATTAAAACTCACTAAATTCCTGAATCCCAGTCCACCATGATCTTTTCGGTTCTGTAGATTTCTCCAGCTCTGCCAATGTACACCAGATCTGCTTGTATCGTTGTTCCACCAGAAGTTGGCCATTCTTTTTTCAATAACTTTGCATAAAGATATAGGGATTTTAAACACAGACATTGCATACTGAGGGATAAATTGAATGACTGCCTTTAGTAGAACTTCTTTCCCTCCCTTAGAGATCATTTTCTCCTTCCAGCCTTCTAGTTTCGATTGAACTCTAGTCAGCAGCCAAGAAAACATATCTTTTTTTGATCTTCCCCATTCAGTAGGTATCCCGAGATACTTCCCACAACGATGTAAAAGCGGTACCCGTAATTCAGCGGCTAAATTTTCTGAAGTGCAATAGGACAAGAGGAACTAAAGAAAATTCCCGATTTGTTACGATTGATTTTTTGTCCTGATGCTAAGCAATATTGGTTTAAAATGTTAGACAGATTCTGACACTCCAATAAGGTACCATTCAAAAAAAATACAGCATCGTCGGCAAAAAACAGATGCGATAGAGTAGGACACCTTGGGTTCAGCTGGATACCTTTGATAGAGCCCATATGCATAGCGTTTCTCAGTTGAAGGGATAATAGATTTGCAATGATGATAAACAAGTAGGGGGATAATGGATCTCCCTGCCTTAGCCCACGAGTAGGATGGAAAGTTGGTAACAACTCCCCATTCATTTTAATAGAGAAAGATGGAGTGGAGACACACTGCATGATTAGATGGACCCAATAAGAGTGAAATCCCAAGCGGAGTAAGTAGGCTTGGAGAAAGTCCCACTCTACACAATCATAGGCTTTCTGCATATCTACCTTGAGAATGGCTTGAAAATGCCTTTTCCGTTTCCTTGTTTTGAGCTGGTGAATGATCTCCTGTACAACTAGAACATTATCCTGAATTTGTCTACCAGCAACAAAAGCGCTCTGCTCCTCAGTAATCAGACTAGGCAGTAAGGGTTTCAAACGATTAGCAAGCACTTTTGCGAAAATTTTATAGCCAAAGTTGCATAAGCTGATAGGGCGATACTGATCCAAGCTTTCCGGGTTAGGAGTTTTGGGAATTAGGGTGATAGCAGTGCTGTTGAGAGATGGGGGTAATATTCCATGCTGAAAAAATTGTTGTACAGCTCTGTGAATGTCCACTTTAATGATTTCCCAATGCGATCGATAAAACAAGCCGTTCAAACCGTCGGTTCCTGGTGCCTTTGACGCACCTAGTTGGAAAGTGGCAACACGAACTTCTTCGAGAGTGGGTTGAGCCAGGAGGTCTGCGTTCATATCTGCATCCACTAACTGAGGACACTGCTCTAATATCTACGCATAATGTCTAGGCCCTGAAGTAGAGTAAAGCTGAGCGTAGTAGGTGGAAATCATTTGTTTTATTTGATCCTGATCCCTAACCCATTGCTGATTTTCATCTTTCAAGATAGTGATCTGATTACGTTGTCGTCTCTGAAGTGTGGTAGCATGGAAAAATTTAGTATTACGGTCTCCCCACTGTAGCCAATTGATTCTAGAGCGCATTGCCCAATATTGCTCTTCCCTCTGCCATGCTTGATGAAGTTCTGTTTTAATCCTCTGTTGCTGAGATAGGTTTAGAGAAGTAGGAACCTGGTTCAATAAATTGGTCAACTGTTGTTCTAATTCCATTGCCTTTTACGTTATGCGAGAAAACACAGCGACTCCAAGCGCGATAAAGCTATGGCCTTTGCACGAAGCTTGACCGAGAGAGGGAGTTCCTTCGCGGGCGAGTTCCGGGAGGACTCTATCACGGATTGACAGCCAGGTTCCTGGTTCCAGAAAGCTTCAAAGGTAAAGCATCTCGTTCGTCGAGTCAAGCAGGGATTGGTATGAATAACCAGTGGGCTGTGATCCGAACCAACTGCAGGTAGAGATATCACTTGAGCTCTGGGGTAAGAGATACGCCATTCAGCAGTGCAGACAGCTCGATCCAAACGCTCCTTCACCAAAGCTTCAGCATCTCTGTTGTTGGACCAAGTATAGGCGCAACCATGGGAGGGTAGATCCATCAAACTACAGTCATTGAGAACTTCTCTGAAAGAAGATAGGCGATAAGAGTCCGCTGGTCGAGAGCCTACTTTCTCCCATCGGTGCAAAATTTCATTAAAGTCGCCGAAGCATATCCAAGGTAAGGCATTAATGTTACTAATATGACGCAAGGTTTGCCAAAGATACGGTCTTGATAAACTGCAGGAGCATGAATACAAGAAATCCGCATGGATCTTGACTCTAAGATATCAAGACAGGTAAAGTCCAAATAATGCGAAGAGGAGGAGAAGTCAGACAGAGAGATCCCTGCATTCCAAAAAAGAGCTAAGCCACCAGCAGAACCAACAGGGGTGACTAGTTTGTGATGCAAAAAACCGTAAGACCGTTTCAAGGAGGAGGAGGACTGCATCCACATTCTTCGTCTCCATCAAAAAACACAGGTCAGGCTTTTCCTTAGCCAAGAGGGCTTTTAAGGATAGGACTGTCGGGGATTGCCCAAACCCCGCGGTTCCAACCTATAAGTTTCATCTCGATTTGGTGTTTAGGGCCGGCCACCGTCGCCCGTAGAGTTGCTTCTGACGCCTCCATGATTGGCGCATCCAACAATAGGGAATCATCATAGGCCCCCGGATATCCTCCTGGTAAGTCATAGGGATTATAGCGCCTTGGTTTCTTTGCGGGGCTTATCTTACTTGCTGGTCGAATACTGAGGCCTTTTTTTGCTTGGTTGGGTGAAGTTGGCAATTGCACTCCTTTCATCTTCTCTGTAGCTGGGATTAAAGCTGTTGTTAAGGTATGTGCCTCTGAGATAGGGATTGTAGATGTATCAGTTCGTGTCTGAGTAGAGATGGGAGCAATAAATTGTGGCTGAGAGGTTGTTGCAGGAATTGGTGGTAGAAGAAGAGGAAGAGAGCGAGTCTCGGATGGAGGAGTTTCGGGTACAGTTTCTTCTCTGTCCTCATCCAAATTAGATTGGCCATAATAACACTGCCAATAAGGACTATACTTCTGAACTTCGGCTTTTAACCAGGGACCGTAAGGAGTAGAGTCAGGTTCAGTGATCATTTTCTCCTCAAAAGGGATGGAAGGACAAGAATCCGTATAATGCCCCAGTCGTCCGCAAGAATAGCAGTAATGAGGTAATCTTTCGTACCGAAAATCCAGCCACAGAGTTCGATTAGTGAGTTTAATGAGTCGACCTACTTGTAATGGTGCAGATAAATCCAACTCAACGCGAGCTCGACAGGCTTTCGAGTGGAACCGGTGGCGAACTCGAGATTTTACTTGCAAAACAGTGCCAACCGTGCTAACAAATGACCTTACGGATCATTTCAGCAATACGACATTCCAAAGGTAACCCAATCACCTGGACCCAAAATGCACAGGTAGTAAAGTCATAGCAGTGTAGAGGAGTATTAGCTACCCATGGTTTAAAATTGATGAGATGTCCCGAAAATTGCCAAGGTCCGGTATCAAGAACTCTCTGTTTGTCGGCGTGGGTTTTAAATTTGGCTAAATAAATTCCAGCTTCTCTCTGAATGATTTCAGCTTGGTCCAACCGCCATGCACGCTTCAAGACTGACTGAAAAGCTTGGAAATTAAAGGAAGGGTTGGAGTGGACTTTACCAACTAACAGTAGCTTGCATTCCTCAACTGCACCAGGTGAGGGTTCAACTCGCAATTCTTCGATTTCTTTTTCTGTAGATAATCGGCCCAGCTTTTGACAAATTGCGGCAATCCGTGATGCATCAGGGTCATCTTCAGTAGCCATTGACGAAAGAAATGGACGGCTTAACGGAAGAAGGTCGGAATCATCAGAATTATCGACATGCAGATTGGGAAAGAAGGAAAATAAAGGGAGAGCAGAAAAAACGGAAATGAGAGGATGGTGAAGGAAGGTAATGCGAGGAAAGGTTACTGATCAAGATCTGTGTAAGAGGGCAGGAGGACTAGGGTTGGAAGGGTTGCCATCCGCATATCCAGAAAATCGGACGGAGAATTCAGAGGGGAAAGGAGCAAAACGAAGAAACTCTACCCAGACTTCAGAGAGGATCTCGACAAGACGAGAGAAACTCGACAAGACGAGAAAAACTTCAGAGAGGATCTCAATATGAAAAACTTGGCCAGACTATGCCTTTGAGTAGATAATTCAAAGCAAAAAAAATTCCAAAGAGGAATACTCTAAAATCTCAGAAGAGATGTAGACAGATACGCATGTGAAACAACTAATAATATATGGGCCATCGATTGGTATGTTACTCTACAAAACAAGATTCTTGAAGATATTTATGTCAAAAGCATATATCTGACTCATCATTATAACAACCAAAACATAAGCATGATATGTATGCCTAAAAGTTCCCAGAAAACAAAAAATCCTCTACCCTGCCCAGGGCTTTCCCCATTGAGAATAATTACGATAGGACACAATCTAAAAAAGGCCAAAAGCGTATATATAACATGCATTATAAGATGTGTTGCAAATGGGATTGATAATTTGCCCTACAGGTAAGTATAAAACATGGTTCAAGATGACAATACCTGAGTTAGCTAAAGGAGAGCAGCTCTAAATTTATAAAGGACTCCCAAGCTTCTATGTGGGATAGAGTATGTATTCCATTTTCCCCAGTTCAGCATGGACAAGACATCCATATCAATCTGCTGCCCATTGATGAATTTAAAGAAAGGGTTGCTGGGTCTGTAATAATTCACAATTCCCTTTATTTGATTCCCAAGTTTCCATGCGGGATAGAGTTCCCTTTAATGTATGCCATTTTCCTCGCTTGAGCATGGATATGAAACCCATATCAATCTGCTGCCTATTGATGAATTTAAAGAAAGAGTTACTGGGTCTGTAATAATCTATAATTTCCTTTCTTTGATGTTGCTCATTGACCTCGATGTTCCCATTGACATTCCAGGTAGACCTTTAAGTAGACGAAAATACTATAACAGAACCCACATCAGTGGTCATATTTTCGCTGAACCTGCAGGAACCCAACAAAAGAGTGCAAAAAGATATCAAAACCTGGAACCCCCAATTATGAAGAGATGAATTTTGCCTTTCTTTAATTGATAACAAAATGTTATGCTGGAGACCCAAATTTACTGCAGGCGCAGCCGAGAAATTTCAATGTTTAGATAATTGACTCTCTCCAACTTCTCTAAAATAAAAAATCAGCATTCATCGTCACTGGCTCTGTCCATATATATAGTTCAGATAAATTTAGGAACATGAGATATGATCAGGGAAACCATCATACATACCAAACGAAATTGTGAATATAAACACTATAAGCAAATCTATTCCTCATGCTAAACAATAAAAAATAGAGAATGTGCAAGCAAAGGTTCTTCTCAACGGAAAACGAACTTACCAATGGAGAAATACATGTCAAGCAGTCTAGCGTTCAGTCTACTTCTGACAGAATTCTCTTCTTTTAGGCCGATATGGCAAATATTTATACATCAAATTATAAACGTACCACAATTAACCAGTGACTGATTACACTAGAAATCAACCAGAGCTTGAAGCCATGGAGAGGAACTACATTGTAGCGCTGAATCTCAGGTAATAATTTTGACTTCTTCATGCGGGCGACGTACTCTAGCAGTTACACAGAGGAACAATTTGACAACGTTTTTAAGTGAGAATCAACCGATTTCGAAGGGAACTCCTTTCCTACTGAGATTTGAGCACAAATTCCAAATCATGTCCTAAATCATAATAAGAAAATAACCTCCAATTAAAAAAGCCAGAACGAAGGCAAAGATCCAGGACTTGGAGAGTAGTAAAAGAACACTCAGGTACCAATTCGAGAGCAAGCGCCCTAATAATCACAGGAAGCGTGAAAGCCTATGACTACAGTGAGAATCTCTTCGAGACATAGTCTTCTGCAATGGCTACTCAGAATCGAATTAAGGAAGCAGCAAGTCTACATCATGACTCAGTTCGTCACAACCGAACTCATGGAGATGAACAACACTCCGGCATTGACGTTGGGGTCACGACATCGACCACAGGCGAGGAACTCCAGAAATAACTATGAAGTGGAACAATTGAATAGGCAGATTCCTAATCAATCTTGCAGATCGACGGAGACAATTTCTACAGCAGGAACAGCAATGAGGGACTAATGGAAGGCGCGATGAACTTACGAGAAAAGCAACACACTCCCAGGGAAATGAAATTATGGATCGGATTTTGTCCCTAGTTCATTGATTATTTAGAAAAATAAAAGGGATAATGGCACGGTTAATTTCTGAAATTTGATTCAATGTATAAATTGATTTCTAAATTTTTTACTTGTTCAATATGATCCCTGAATTTTAATCTAATGTATAACATAAGCATTGATATGTATGCCTAGAAATTCCCTGAAAACAAAAAATTCTCTACCCTGCCCAGGGTTTTCCCCCTTGAGAATAATTACGATAGGACACAATCTAAAAAAGGCCAAAAGCGTATATATAACATGCATTATAAGATGTGTTGCAAATGGAATTGATAATTTACCCAATAGGTAAGTATAAAACATGGTTCAAGATGACAATACCTGAGTTAGCTAAAGGAGAGCAGCTCTAAATTTATAAAGGGCTCCAAGCTTCTATGCGGGATAGAGTATGTATTCCATTTTCCTCACTTCAGCATGGACAAGAAACCCATATCAATCTGCTGTCCAATGATGAATTTAAAAAAAGAGTTGTTGGGTCTATAATAATTCACAATAAGCTTAATGTGCAACATGATTTTTAAAATTTTAATTTATTCAATATAATTCTTAAATTTTTTTGTACAAATTCAATACAGTTTCTGAATTGTATAAAAATGTTCAAACTAATCATTGAGTAAATTAAAAATTTAATGATTTAGGCCAAAGGCTATGATTTAAAAATGAAATAAACGTGTCCAAGTTGCGTCTGCGCGTCACGAAAAAGGACCAATCAGCTTCGTTGGGCAGGCAGCCCGCCAGCCAATCAGCTCTCGACTCCCATCTTTTATCTTTTAATAATATATTTTATTTCCATCTCCAGTGAATAAAAACCGCATAAACCTAAAAGATTCTCCTTCCTCCATCGTCTCTCTCCCCGGAAAGTCCTTCGATCCCGTGAGACTCGCGATCTTCTGCTGCTCCTCCGATGGCCGGCAACCGGTGGATCAGGCCCGAGGTATGCTCCCTCTCTCTCTCTCCTCTCGCGATATTTTGGGTATTCGCGGTTGCGATTCGTCGGATTTTCCGGGTGTTTTTTCTCCTCCGAATTGGGTGCTGCGACGGTTCTTGAAAGATCTAAAGGCGGGATTTTTGGGTGGGTGGTTGTGTGTGTGGACATGCAGGTGTATCCGCTCTTTGCGGCCGTCGGCGTCGCCGTCGGGATCTGTGGGTTCTCGTTGGTCCGCAACATCTGCATCAATCCTGAAGTCAGGTCTGTTTCTCTCTCTCTCTTTCTCTCTCTCTATGTGGAGTTCGTTCATGTGGTGGTTTTGAGTCGATGTTTTGAAAGTGGTCCGGCTGGATTTGACTTCATGTTGACTGTGGCGATCGGGTAGGGTCTGGGGTTTGATTAAGACCGCGAGTTGACTAGTCTGCTTGGACAAAGGACCGATTTTTGTGGGGGAAAGGTTCGAATGGTTCGAATCGTTTCGCGAGAGGGGCATTCATGGGCGTGTGTCTCAGGAATTTTACCAAAGTGAAGTATGAGAGAATACCGAGACGAGTTTGACATAAGATTGAGGGTTGGGGGAGAGATTTTTCCGATTTTAAGCACGCAAATATCAAATCTAAACCCTGAAATCAAACTCTGTGGCGAATTCTGGGTCTTTCTTTTTGCAGTTTAAAGTGCCAGCAGATCCGGCAGACTAGAACTCCTGTTGAGCATCTGCCACTCACCAACTAGGCAAAGACCCAATGTTACTTGACCAGGCAATTAGTAATCTATCTAATGATCCATGATTTGGGGCCTTATGCGTTGCATTAGTTAAGTAAAATTTACATCTTCTTTTCATTTTCTGTGCCTTACCCAATGACTCGCTGGTTGCATCGCCCGAGGAAGAGGTTAGGAGAGATTTAGATGGACTGGTAAAAAGTTCATTCTTGTTCCTGAATGGTGCATTGAAGGGATAACCTGATCGGCGCTCTCATTCGGGAGAAGTTCTTTGAAGATTTTGTGATGTGTTTAGTTCGAATTCAGTGATCAGCACTAAGTACAACTAACTTCACTCAGTCCATTTTCATCTGACAAGAAGCTTGCCTGCTTTGCTACTCACCTAGAGTGTTGATTTTGTTTCGTCTTCGGTTTGCTAACCATTTAACCTTATGGTGGCTGACTCAGGGTGACCAAGGAGAACAGGGCTGCCGGAGTTCTGGACAACTTTAAAGAGGGTGAAAAGTATGCTCAGCATTCTCTAAGGAAGTTCGTTCGAAACAAGTCTCCAGAAATCATGCCATCCATCAACAGCTTCTTCACAAGCCCCGATCGGAATTAAATCAACATAAGGAAAACCTGAATTCTTCTATTGGATGGAGTAAAACTCAATTGACTTCATCATGACTGTGGTGGTGTGATTGTAACCTTCTCATACGATGATATGACTGCTCAAAAAAATAAGCTCAGCGGACCTTTTTGTTTGATTTTATGTGATACTATCAATGGGTCAACTATTGTCTACGGAACATGGCTTTTATATTCTTCTCAACATGGATTGGTGCATATTTTTAGCTCTTCGGCTTCTGTATGTCCGCAGTGATTCGGCATATGCTTTGCTCAGTTGCTTTACTGTTTTATTATTCATATTCCTAGTCTTCCATTAATCTTATCAGCCAGAAACCTTAGTTTTTACCTGGATTTCCTAACTGATTATTCTATGAGAAATTTCAGAATGCTCGTTGGAATGATTTGATTTGGGGTTTAACCGTTTAATCTCGTGGAACTTCCATTTGGATGTAACTACACGGTAGGCTGACCTCCCAAGTGTTCGTAGGAGCTTTTTGCAAGCCTGCACATTCTCCTTTTTCCCCCATTTCACTTGCTTAGCTGAATTCACATTCAGGTAAAAACTCTCCCATCATCGAGTAGTTTGCCAGCAGCCAGGTTTTTCACCTCATCATGTACAAGTACAATGAACTAGGAGGGTTTCATTTACCCTGTAGCTAGAAAAAACCGAGCCAATCCAATTTGGTTACTGCTGTTATGATAAGCCATGGTGAGAAGTTGAAGTATGCCGATCTTTTTAGTGTCTCTCTAAGCATGGTATTATCATTAGCATTTTGTCAGCATGATAGGCTTCTCACTTGTACCACATTAGATACCAGAAGGAATCTTGAAGAATTCTTAGTCCCATGTTTAGCTCCCGCGATAACTATTACCTTCAAAACAACATTCAGATAATTTCAATGGTCAAATTGTTCCATCTGAAAGTTATCTATATCGACTGCCCAGCAACAACACAGGAATTCTCCCCCAAAACCCCCTTTGATGTTTCTAAGGTTACAACAATCTACTAAGAAACAATTTGAAGGAAACTGAGTTGCCTAAGATTACAAAGCTGCTATGCTGAGAGAATTCTCCGTATCATCCAAACCGAACGATCTGACTCCACTTGAAGCCTCCTTTGCAATAAAAACGACTTCTTCTTGGTTCTCACATAAGAGTTCCTAGTGGAAAGCATATATCCACCAGATTTTTACCCCATCTGGAACTTAAGGTAGAAAGTAGAGGCAAACCGAACGATCTGACTCCACTTGAAGCCTCCTTTGCAACAAAAACGACTTCTTCTTGGTTCTCACATAAGAGTTCCTAGTGGAAAGCATATATCCACCAGAGTTTTACCCCATCTGGAACTTAAGGTAGAAAGTAGAGGCAAAAGGGTAGATATAGGGACATGAGCTGGCCAGACAGAGGTGCAACAAGAAGCTTCTTATGAGATTGACATGCATTCAAGTAGAATGATCAATTATGAAATCTCCAGTTTTCTAGATGGTTTCTCATAAATGAAACATTATGACAGACTGTCAAAAATTGACCAATCTCTCATATACCTAAGAAACCAAGGGCCACTTTCTCACATAAGAGTTTCTAGTGGAAAGCATATATCCACCAGATTTTTAATCCATCTGGAACTTAAGGTAGAAACTAGAGGCAAAAGGGTAGATATAGGGACATGAGCTGGCCAGACAGAGGTGCAACAAGAAGCTTCTTATGAGATTGACATGCATTCAAGTAGAATGATCAATTATGAAATCTCCAGTTTTCTAGATGGTTTCTCATAAATGAAACATTATGACAGACTGTCAAAAATTGACCAATCTCTCATATACCTAAGAAACCAAGGGCTACTTTCTCTATTCCAAAAGTATGCAGTCAATTGGCACAGAGAGTTACAGCAAGCAGCTTGCGCAGCCTTAAGGATTGGTCATCTTTTGGGAGGAGATCCCGTATTTTTTTTTATATCCTCAACCCAATGCCACACCTGCTTCGAAAATTTCACAGCTCCATCTTTTATCAGTAATGTTATGGAGGAAAATGCTCAGCACTCATTGAAGGAAAACCAGATTGTGCTATTCTCATTCCTCGCAGTAGACTCTTTGCAGTCTCTTTCTCCTGTATTTATAAAAACAAAATAAATGGAAAAGATCAATCAATAATTCTAGCAAGCAATATGGTCTTCCAATATACAGCCAGAGCAAAGTAAATAACTTACCGGGCCAGTATAATCAAGAAGACGTGTGCAATACACCTCCGCCTCCTCAAATCTCTTTTGGTCTTTGCCATGTGTGGCAAGAAAAAGCAAAGCTTCAACCATATTAGGTCCGTCCCTCTCTTCAGCTTCCATCCGCTCCAGATCCTTTTTGTAGTAAAAAGCAGCTTCTTCTAAACGCCCAAGTTCACAATGCAACTTTGCTAGCTTGTGAAGAGCAATTGCTTCCCTGTCATTACAATTCGCTGCCCTCCTGTAACACTTGATTGACTCTTCTAGCATGTGAAGCTGTTCAGTTTCATAACACTGAGCCATAGCAATCCATAAGCGAGAATCACTTGGCTGCAAGAATACAGATTTTCTGAAATAATGAAGAGCGTAGAAAGGCATCCCCATCATCTCATAGGCCTGTCCTAAACCATACCAGGCTCGGTAATCACATGGATTTATATCTACAGCTCGCCGATAGGCATCAACAGCTGCTGGAGTGTTTTTCATCTCAACGTATTCATGACCCATAAGGGTCCAAGCAGATAAACAATTCTTATTCAATTTAAGGGCCCTCCTAAAATACATAACTGACTTCTCATGTTGGCCTTTCAAGCTATAATAATTTCCAATTATACAACAAGATTCTGGCCTGTACTTATCAGTCATGAATACCCTGTGGGCAAGATAACTCAAGGCAGAAAAGCATTCCTTAGCATAGAGTACATTGGAATACATATCCATGTCCTCCACTCGGTAAGGATCATTTCTCAGGAGTTCTTCAAATATCACTTCTACTTGTTCAAATTCCCTTAGACTGTACTGCGCTTTTGCAATTTGTGCCTGTATGTAATTACTGAAGCTGAAGGTGCCTTGCAGATACTCGTATTTTGCTAAGGACTCGTTGTGCATTCTGAGTTCTTGATATGCACCAGCAAGAAAGAAATCCTTCATCCAATGGTTATTGAGAGGTAGACTGTGTAATATGTCGATTGTAGTGCACAAGGATTGTAACTCTGACCATGCACTCCAGTTCCAAGGATAGCTATTCACAGATTCCACAAGAAGTTTACGTGCAAGGTGTTCACTGCCTTTCTCTTTAAGAACAAGACCATACAAGTACAACCCAAAGGGATCAATGGACCCATTCTTACGTAGCATTGACAACTCCCTCTCCAGAGAAACCAATTCCTTGTTAACAGCATCACTCTTACCTAAGGGCCCTTCAAGTTCTATATTCTCTTCGTCTTTCCGGTTTTCTCCAGCCTACATAAAACAAATGATAGGTACAACTTATAAGAATGCTTAAGTGGGACTATGGACAGTCAGGAGTTTCTTCAAATTATGCAGCCTCCAATGCGATGTATGTTTGCACAAGATCAAAATGGCTAATGAAAATCTGTGCAGAAACTTGGAGAGGCAGCTCCATAGAGCAAGCAGGTAATGCCATCATTCTCTAGGTACCAAAGTATAAGCAATTCATCCAGAGAAAAGTGAAAGTCATCCAGTGACCTGTCCAACGGTGGTGAATTCATAACGTACAAACCTTAAGCTACATATGTAGAATTTTTTTATCACAAGAAACTTTAAAATCTCCATAATATCAATGAAGATTGTAACGACATGAACTCCTCATTGTGATGTAGCCACAGCCAACATGCTTATCATAAGTGCATAAGTCTAAACTAATCAACTCTTTTGTGGGGTTGTGTAAGTTGATTCTTGCCTTGACAAACATACTCATCCAAGCATACCTAAGACCTAGAAAATGTCTATCAAGTTGTCGTGGATGATGGTCAGTAAAAGGAAAAGAGAAATGAAAGGATAAAACATGTTGTGAGATAGCTCTCTACAGAAGCCTCGAGTGACAAACCAGATAAAGAGCATAACATCGTAGGAAGACAGCTTTCTTCCCAGACTGATCCCGAAGCACATGAGCAGCCCTCCGATACTCGCGGCAGTCAAAGTAAGACTTGGCCAGAAGATAAAAGTCACCATCAACTATGTCATCTTCCTCCATGACCGGAGTACTCACATACGACACCCCAGCAATTGGCGTTGACGTGATCTCGTTGGTGCGGAATCTCCTGCGGATACTGGAGCTCCCACGCTGGAATCTGGTGTTTGAAGGTGTGAACTTTACTGGGTCTAGCTCGATTCCCACTAGTTGTTCCGCCGCCCTGCACATAATTATACTCTTCATGAATTCTTTTGAGCTGGAACTAAGGTGAAACATAATGAACAGAGAACGAATCCCATTTCTCCTCCATAATGTTGTACCTCCTTGATCATTTCTCTGGGCAGCAACAGGCACGGAGTTTTACCCAGCCCAAGCTTCTAACACTAGAAATTGGAATGCGAGGCTCAAATTTTCGCAACAGGAGTGTAAAGCTCACACTTTCAGCAATTCATTCGATTAATACAGAAACCCCATTACCCAAAACAATTTAAGAATCAAGAAAGTGGACAGCACCCACCAAAGGCAGCAACGTATAACCCAACAAAGCATCTTTTTTTTTTTTTTTTTTTTTGGCTTTCAACACCACCGTCTCCTACGTCCTACCCAACAAGGAAGTGCTTGAAATCGAGGCTAGGGTTTTTGGGACGCAATACCATTTGGAAGCAGAGTAGAGGCAGCGATCGCTGAGCTGGCGGACTGCAATCCGGAGCTCGTTCCGGCAGATTTCCTTCGAACCCATCGAAGCTCTCTCGAATCGCGGAATCTACGACCTGCGCGACCGCATTCAGTGTGGGAAAGCAGTTGAGGTCCCGGTACTTGCGGTGCCGAAGCTTCTACGGAGCGGCGGCGGCGAGGAGGAAAAGCAGCTGTCTTTCTCCGTCGTCGTCGGCGGATTCCTCCCCTTCGTCTTCCCCTTCTCAAGACGTCGTTTGCGAAGAAGGCTAGAGAGAGAGACACTGTAGTGAGATCGAATGCTAGAAAGCACGGGCAATTTCCCGGTCGTCGGCGGCGAGAGAGGGGGGCGGTGGTTCGCCGGTCACGCGCTGGTTCGCCGTCGAAGAGAGGGAGGGCAGACAGAGACGTGAGGGGAGGGAAAGAGCAAAGGGACGGACGAGTCGGGGCCAGATCCAGAGCCGGAGGGGCGGCGCGGTGGTTCGCCGGTCGGAAAGAGGGAGGGCAGAGGTAGGGCAGAGAGAGAGAGGGAGTTCGTCGGGTAGAGAGAAAGAGGCGCAAAGAAAAACCCTCTCTCCCTCCAGAAGCTACAGTACAGAGAAATTTTCAAAAAGCGCGCCTGAAATTGTGGGTCCCACGAGGACACGTGTCGCCTTCCTAAATCCCACCATCCTATGGACGCCCGATCTCGTCGGCAGATTTCTCTCTCCGCATCTTCGATTCCTTTCTCGAATGGCGAGAATCCGGCCAGCTCGGTCGTCGCTGCTCCCTTCCTGTCGCCGCTCCGGCTCCGGCTCCGGCTCCCGGCGAGCTCTCGCGGGTTCGGCTGGGGAGGCCGGATGATACTGGTGAATTCGAAGCCTCGGAGTTCCTCTCCGGTGGTGACGCCCTCTCTCTCCGGGATCCGTTGTTTTGCAGTATTGCAGTGAGTCGTGTCCGAAGGCGTGCTTGCCGGAGCGTGGGCTCCTTCTTGTCTGGTGCTTACTTGATGGTTGAAATATACGACTGGAATTCGACGGCTCTTTCTCTAATTTAGCTTGGCCCTGCCTTGCTTTTCTTGTTAAAAGCATTCGCTGCTAGTGGGTTTGTCATGCTCGGGTGGGTATGTTTCGCCGGCGTCGACATGGGGTTTTAGTGTGCAGTGAAGCTTTGTTGGGTCAATAGAAGTGTTGTTATGGTGGGAAAATCATATGACCGATCATTCAACGTTGGGCAAATTTTCATATTCGCTGCTTAACTTCAATTTTAACAGGGTGATTATTATGTGTTACATCTTCATCCTATTTTATCATTCAATTAGCTATGTTTTTCAATAAAGAATATAATGATGTGACAATCTAAACAGTTTGTGTTGCTATTTACATGCTACATCGCATTGCACTTGCCATGGTTTTCCCTACTAAACCCATGGTAATTGTTTCCTAAATGCAATGAACATGCTTTAGGAGGTGACCATGGAT
Organism: Eucalyptus brandiana; assembly: GCA_014182725.1. NCBI lineage: Eukaryota > Viridiplantae > Streptophyta > Magnoliopsida > Myrtales > Myrtaceae > Eucalyptus > Eucalyptus brandiana. Next base: position 2,882,114 of record CM024669.1, read on the forward strand.
AATGTCATGTCATGTCATGCTTGGCTGATCTTTATCTATTAAAAGAAATGCCATGTCATGCATGGTGATCCTTCTTTTTTCCACCAGTCTCGTTTCTTTTTCTTCACTAGATAAATTCTATCATTGATCGAAGTATATCTTTGGATTGACCTGTTACATATAATTCATACAAATGCGTATCTTCCTCCTCAAGCAAAGAAGACAAATTTTGGCAGTTTCATCATTTTGCAATGGACAATGTAACCTATAAATGATTTGTCTAGAAAAAAACAAACTAGTGAAATCAACCTGTTGTTGTATTATGAGGCGTTTGCTCATTTGATGTATGAGGAACTTTTCATTCTCATGTTAGCATCTCATCTGAATTTAAAAGGATATTGATGAAAGTGATATAGAGTTGTAACGAACTATAGTTTATACACGTTAGGAGTAAGGCCTACAATGGCATCTTTGTGAAGCTTCTTTAGGGCAGCCTAGGGTTTAACCTATACGACACGAACTCTTAGCAGGAGTTGATTTTGTAACTTTCATCACAAACGACAACTGTAGACTTTACCCTACTAGATGGGAGTTATATATATATGTCGGTCTCCTAGATGATTCACGTGTGTTAATATCCAAGTCTACTTGATGTAACTGAGAGTGTGAGAGTGAAAGAGACCTACTTTGCACCATCTGGATATTATTTCTTCCTAATCAGCAAGTGCACTTATCTCTTGTCATATTTCATGCAATTTTTCCTCTTGTTATTTGTCAGCGTTGTTCTGTTTACTGTTGTTAATGATAAAATGTGTTTGGCTTTCCTTGTACTCCTTTACACTAGTAATAGCATATGTTCTTTATTTAGTTGGCTTCTTCCTCTGATTTGATGGAGTGAACTTTACGATCCTCTTTAACAAGTAGCCTCCTTTGGACTTGGAAAATAAGGTTAAAGGAAGTATATGTACTTCCTCTTGTCTCTGCTGGACCATTTGATGATATTTTTACTTTGATCTTTGTTTTGTAGATTAGAAACATCCACTTACCTTTATCCCTTCTTTTTTACAGGTTGAAGCTAAGAAGCAGACATAAAACTCTTTTGATGATCTGCTGGCAAAATCTAAGAACCTCTATTAGTTGACTTTTAGCTACTAGGCAATTTACATCCTCCACAGATTTGAAGCAATGATACATGTTCTAATAAATCTTTGAGCAACTTGATTAGCATAATACTTATAATTTGGGCTTTTGTGCCAGGTGTGGTCCTTGTCAATTTATGGTTCCCATCCTCAATGAGGTCAGCATTAGACTTAAAGATACAATTTAGGTTGTGAAGACTGATATTGAGAAGTTCACTAGCATTGCTGATAAATACAAGATATAAGCATTAGCTACCTTTATCATATTTAAAGATGGGAAGCTTTTTGACCGTTTTGCAAGTTTTATCTTTTTCGCGTTTGTTATCATTTGCAAATTTAATCTGCTAAGTTTTCATAATTATTATGTTAGTAAAGGCTCATAAAATTTTCTATATTGTTATGAGATGCCTTAGATATCCTTATTTGAACAAAAACCCTAGAGTCACAAGTTTTTTTTCTTTTTTTGGGGGGGGGGTGGAGGGGTGCAATTTCAATCTTTTATGATGTGAAAGATACAGGGTGAACTTTGGAAAGAGTACTTGCATTTTGGCGAAAAAGCAGACACCCCTTTTAATATATATAGGCACTAATGCCTCTCTTGTGACATGAATAATCTATAATGATCAATAATCAGTGGACACCCTTCCTCCTAAACTGTTTTTGATTAGGGAATTCCATCCCACTTCATCATTATTCTCTCGCAGAACACGGAACCACACCAACATGTTTCTACATAAAAACTGATGACAAATATGCACAAACCCCATAAGTTCTCTACAGCAATCAATAAAAGGTCTTCCCTTTGTAGAGCTTGACAATCCTGGAAATCACAGCTTCCCTAGCCATTAGGTTGCTGCAATCCATGCATAGTGAGTGATACTTTTTTAGCAATAGGCAGAGGGTATCTCCATAAATTTTCTGTGAAGGACATGGTTACTGGCTCAATGCAGAAATGGTAACAACTGATGGGCATTGCCTAAGACTCATGCATTATTCTGTGGTCTCTGAATGTTATTTAATCTGAAATTAGTTGATTCTCATTAATAATTTAATTGCAATGTAGCATTGTGAAATATTTCTGATTTTCGATTGCTTCCAATTTATACGATTTTAAGTTGTTTTAGTCACTTACCCTTATCTTGATTGACCTGTTTTCAATTATTGGGAGGGTGCTCTGACAGCTAATCAACTGATCTAGCGGATTGAGGATTCGCTGAAAGTTAAGCAATAGTTTTGGTGAGCCCTAGTTATTCTTGTTTTGCTTCCAGGGTAGGCATATATCATGAACACAGGGTGACCAAGGAGAACAGGGCTGCAGGAGTTCGCTGAGCTGGCGGACTGCAATCCGGAGCTCGTTCCGGTAGATTTCCTTCGAACCCATCAAAGCTCTCTCGAATCACAGAATCTACAACCTGCGCGACTGCATTCAGTGGGGAAAGCAGTTGAGGTCCCGGTTCTTGTGGTGTCGAAGCTTCTACAGAGCGGTGGCAATAGGAGTGGCGGTGGCGGTCGCCGACGGCGTCGAGGAAAAGCAAGTGTCCTTTTCCGTCGTCGTCCCCCTTCTGAAAGCGTTTTTCGCGATGAAGGCTAGAGAGAGAGAGAGACACTGTAGCGAAGTTCAAATGCTAGAAAGCGTGGGTAATTTCCCGGTCCCTACTCTTAATTTGAATTGAATTTTATATTCTCTCTCTTTTATATATATATTTTTTTCTTCTGAGCAAAATGTAATTGTAAAAGCCAATTTAGATGAGGGCTATAAATTATTTGTCAACATGGGAAACAGCGGATTTTAATCATCCCGCTACGTGAAGAGGTAAACAAACTTTCATATAAAGAGGAAAATAAAGGATCAAAATCCAACTAATTTTCTCCGAGGAAATGATAATAATATATAATCATAAAAAATTTACTCGACTCAATATTCGCTATTTTAAACTCACTCGGAGATAAAGCTCAATATGTTTTTATTTTTGGACTCATGTCACTTTTTGGGGAAAATGGAAGGAAAGCTTTTTTTTTTTTTTTTTTTTTAACAAAGTCCATCAAAAAAGACAAAATTTATCTATTCAAACAAGCAAATAGAGCTTGTCCAAAAAAAAAAAAAAAAAAAAACAAGCAAATAGAAGTTTGAACAGGCATTTGAATTTTAGGTCAAATTTTCAAATTGTTTTGTAAAATTGTAATATATTTCTCATGTGTTAATTCTTAAGTGAATCTGATTAAAAAAATTTGAGTAATAGATTCTTTTAATATCAAGTACGGATAAGCATGATCCAAATAAGCAATTTTTACTCTAGAATCGGAAAGTGCCTACTAAAGATCGATTCCCAAAAATTGAAATTGGAAATTATCTATTGGGTCCATGGAACCGGTCCCATCAAATTTCATGCACTTAGCGCAACGTTTTTTGACAAGTCAAAGTAAAGGAAAAAACAAAGAACTTCCCTATTTTTAATTGCAAGATTGGTAAAAAGATAGAGATTACTTAAGAAATATGACGAGCGCCCAATTGCTCTTGCTTCTCCAGCCTTGTCACCATAAGGGTCTCCTGCCAAGGTTTTCAAACTTGTCGTGGTTCGTGCACGCTCCGAAACTCCGGTAGTTGTATGTTTTAGACAGCAATTTGATGGAAAGAGTCATTGGCCATGAATTTGCAGCAGTGGAGGAGTTAATTGCTTGGAGAGTATTCTCACGTCTCGACTATATACTCCCGCAAAGACTTCCACAACCAATGTGCATTTGCGATCACACTTTATTCCTTTCCTCAAGGGGCAACATCCGAAATATCCCGATTCCCTCGTCTCGAAAATTCGCCGTTGAACACGAACAGTGCAAGGGGATTCTCCTCCCGATCTCGGGAGATGGTGACTGGGGGGCCAATTTTGAGTGAGAGACGACCTTGACACTTGGGTCACTTTCGAGTGGGCTGGGTATGCCTAAGAAATGAATTTTCAAGATGCAGCCCGACAAGTGCCAGAGAGTGGCAGTTGGTGGACCACGATGGAATTCCGACCTGACTGGGCCGAGTGAGTGAGATTTGCAAGTGGGATGTCGTTTGAAAAAATACCATTTCTCCCTAGCGAAGTATCTGCCTTCTTGGAGTTATGTATTTTCTGTCGGGATTCCTAAATGCAGCAGATAGCATCTGATTGCATTTCATTTGTATATTGTACTGCAATGGCCAATTAAGTAAAACTCTCAAACAATCTGGATAGGGATCATTTTCTTTTACTGAACTGAACATAAGTCTTACCATTTGTTCACTCATACATTTCAATTTGCAAATTTCTCCTTTTAATTGTGTTCGCGGTTGGCTTCCTTTCTTGCAAGCTTGGCGTCTCTTCCGATGTGATTGAGCTCTTGATACAGTTGCCCCCTTGATGTGGAGGCACAACGGTCGTGCTTGTAGATTCAAAGGCTTTTTCGCTTTCAATGACTAGCTTGTCAACGTTGAGAAGATGCAGCTTAGAGAGAGACCATCATTATTAAGGCTAGTAATGGCGGTACCGTGGAGATAGTGGCGGCAAGGGCTTTGCGTGGGGCAAACAGAGAGGGTGTTAGGGTTTTTGACGATTGCTTTTATCAATTGTGCTTGGTGGAACAACTTCCCTTGACCCTTCCTGGAAGGTGGAAGCCTGGACTCAGTTTTTGCGGAGGGGGTCCTTCCTTTGGTGGTAGAGGGCTGGGCAGCACTGGCCGTGGCTAATCCTTCGGTAATGGAATTTTTCCACTAAAATGGCTAAATATAATTTCTCCTCTTTTAGGGAAAAAAAATGTGATCTTTTGGCATCCCCTTGATCAATATTAGTAGCAGGTATCTTTATTTTTGAATTGAAGGAATTTTGTAAGAGGCAAATTAGAAGGCAATAATCTAGCTAATCAGCGGCATTTTTGTCTATGTTGGAGGATCGTGGGCATTTTATTTGGATTTTTAGGTGTCTTTTTTACTTTAGCTTGGGAGTGAGGTCGTTTAAATTTTATGGACTTTGAATTGATATAAATTGACATCTGGGGTAAGTTGATCTCGTCGGATATACTTGCAAGGTAACCTAAAGTAAGAGAATGCGGATATGGACGTAGTAGATTGTGCGCGAGAGGACGACAACTGATCTGTTGATTGCCCCTGATTGGGGTGTTAACATTGCACTATGCGACATTATTAACATGGTCCAGGATGGGTGTTCATGTTTTGTTTTTGGTTATATCCATCATAGTACATGATAGATAGTTCCATCAAATAAATGATGACTTCTTATTTTATCTTATCGGATCACATCTTAATCTTCGTAATGGCAAACAAAAGTTGTTTTGAGATTCCTCTTCTTTGTTGAAAAAGTAACTTTAAAGCAAAAAAGAAATGAATATAGGAAAAGGGGGATGAATATGCTATCCATCAAAGCAAGACCCATTCTTCGGCTTTAGTTTCCCCGCTTTAACTTTTCCAATTATTCAAAGCTGGAAAGTGAAAACCTGACTCTTCAGTTGATATGTAAACTCAAATATTAATAAAGATATTTAAAATCTGAGTGCGTTCCCACTATAATTCATGTCGATCTATGAGAAAGTGGAGGTTTAACACTACGGATTTTGGGCATTGAACAGTGAAAACCATTTTCTGACTACGATGAAGAGTAGAAATGACTAGTTATGCGTGCTAATAGATCCCTATCTTTTGTGGAAACCGAAAGTTATTACCATGTATACTTTCTAGTTAAGAAATTTTAAAAATGCATTGGACAACACTTTTGCTCGAACAAAGATAATATTTGAAATGATAAATTGATATTTTTTTTATGTGATCATTTTGGAATCAATCGCACAAAGGGAAATGTCGCGAGTTGTTAGTATCATCATGTCATTTGTTTTTCTCTTTAGTAATTCCCATCACGCTCAAAAGTTGGTATTATGTGGCAACGTCAATTAAGTGGTTCGAGTCAAGAATTCAAGATTAGGGGTGATAGAAGTTCTAATAAGATATATAATTTCTCCTCTTTTAGAAAAAAAAATGCGATCTTTCGGCACCTCCTTGATCAATATTAGTAGCATGTATCTTCATCTTTGAATTGAATGGATTTTTGTAAGAGGCAAATTAAAAGACATAACACAGTTAATCAGTGGCATTTTTGTCTATGTTGGAGGATCGTGGGCTTTTTGTCTGGATTTTTAGGTGTCTTTTTTGCTTTAGCTGGGGAGTGAGGTCGCTTGAATTTTATGGACTTTAAATTGATATTAATTGACATCTTGGGTAAGTTGATCTCGTCGGAAATACTTGCGAGGTAACCTAAAGTAAGAGAATGAGGATATGGACGTAGTAGATTGTGCGCAAGAGGACGACGACTGATCTGTTGATTGCCCTTGATTGGGGTATTAACATTGCACTATGCGACATCATTAACATGGTCCTAGGATGGGTGTTCATGTTTTGCTTTTGGTTATATCCATCATAGTACACGATAGATAGTTCCATCCAACAAATGATGAGATTTCTTACTTTATCTTATCCGATCACATCTTAATTTTTGTAATGGCGAACAAAAGTTGTTTTGAGATTCCTCTTTTTTGCTATGAGCTCGCCGGAGGCTAGCCTGGCTCCGACGAGGCTCCGATGAGCTTGCCAGACGTCGCCCAGCCAGTCACCAACCACGGCGGTGGCCAGCGATCGACCAAAGAGAAAAAGAAAAAGGAAAAGAGAAAAAGAAAAAGAGAAAAAGAAAAAGGAAAAAGAAAAAAGAGAAAAAGAAAAAACATAAAGAGAAAAAGGAAAAAGAAAAAACATAAAGAGAAAAAGGAAAAAGAAAAAACATAAAAAGAAAAAAACAGAAAAAGAAAAAGAAAAAGAGAAAAAGAAAAAGGAAAAAGGAAAAGGAAAAAGAAAAGAAAAAGAAAAAGAAAAAGGAAAAAGAAAAAAGAAGAAAAGAAAAAGGAAAAAAAGGAAAAATATAATAAAAATATAAAAAATTAAAAGAAACAAAAAATTATACAAGTTTACCAAACGCGTTTCTATTCCCTGAGTAGAAATATTTTGTACTTACCAAACGCGTTCTTATACTCAAAAATTGTTCCTTGGAACGGAAACAAAAAAATCTATTTTAATTCAAAAATTGTTCTCCAGAATAGAAACATTACCAAACGCGCCCTAAGTGTATGACCTCCTTTTGTAACCATCTATTGTAGGCTTTAAATAGCCATTTCGTATCTTTATAGCTCCTGCACAAATACAAAAAAACTTGTTATTTATTTATTTATTATTTTCCAATTCTTGTACCATAACTATAGTTTTTTAGATGATTTGTCGCTGATCAAATTTTGATATGTATGTTAATTGTAGTTTTCAGATCTTCGTCATCGATTAAACTCCTACTTTGTATCTTTCTATTGTCATACTTTTTCGTCAATTAAATTTCAGTAAAGTGTTATATACTTTGATATTGATTAAATTTCATTGAAGTATGTCTATCTATTTCCTAGAATTTAATATGTCACGTCTAGAATCACTACAAAATCCATCTCTTTTTATAAAAAATCAAGGAACGATTTTTTGTGAAAAGGATTTCATCATCAAGATAAATTCTGGCAAAATATGAAGAAAAAGAAAATTCAATCCAAATCACTAACAGAGACCCCCCAAGGGCCAAAGACCGAGAAGCATCCCGAGGGGAAACTTAAAAGGTCTTTTCTTTATACTTTGGCGAGCGGTTGGTATTTTGTCGTGTGGATCACGTTGTTGCGGTGTATGGTTTAGGTTGGGCGACCTCTGATGCCACTTAGGCTTCACGTGAACGTCGGCTGCGAACGATGTCGACGAGGTTATCATTGGTGTGCGTTCACCGCCTTGGTCAAAGAAATATTTTTTCGTCGGTCCACTGACTTGTGATTTGTGCTGGCTGCTTTCGACTTTTTGTCAAAGAAATATTGTTTTTCTAGCCCACTGACTTGTGTTTTGTGCTGGTTGCTTTTGACTTGGATCATTTTTAAGAGCATAATAATGTAATACTCAGACTTTTCTCTTTTCTTGTCAAATAACAATGACACCGATAATTATAATATTGATACATATGAAATTTTGCCGTCCTATCCTCATTTTTTCTTTTATAGTAAAATATTGGCACATTGGTGACAAGTTGGCCAAAATTAGAAACACTCATGGGTAGGACCATTAACCAAAAAGTATGTATGAACGTTCACATCTCGCATTTCGCATGGGAAATCTCTACAAAGAGACCCTTGTGTTTTGAAAGATTATTCTCCCGTCTCGCGAGAATATATGATTTGATTTAGTATTTCAAATTAAAATGATAAGGATCATCTAACGTTAGAGGGTAAAAAATTGAAAAATTGATTTAAAAAAAATTGAAAATGAATGCACGCATTAAAAGATTTTCCTTATTCAACGGCAAAAAATATTTTTTAGTTTATTTTTAAATTTCATCCGAACACTAGAAAATATGGTTTTTTCCTAGAAGACGACTTCCTGAAAAACAATTTCTGGAAACACCATATTTTTTTTTCAAAACAAACGGAACCTATAATTATAATCAGGCTACCTAATCAACAAAGAATTGATGTACTTAAAAATATTACCATGTTTGATTAACATTATCCTAAAATTCCTCGGAAGCAAGAATTAGTGGTATATTGGGTAATAGATACGTTATACATGCATACGTACATCCATACATAAGTCGTGAGTAACACTCTACAGTCTCTACTGCCATATTCCAACTTTCTGAAAAGTTGTTTGTTCGCATGCGCAATAATTCAGCCCCTAGTCGTGTTTTGCACTTTTTTTTCTTTTTTTGAGCGAGGTGTTTTGCACTTTTCACTTACTTATATTTTTGCCAACTTGCATCATCGTGGTGTTGTGGGGCCATTAGTTTGGGCCTCTATTATTGAGTCTGTGAAGTCAAATCTCTTATGAGATGACTACCATTATCGAACTCCACCCATTCGCCCACTCTCCATCCCCATCTGAATACACCATTTTTTAATCTCTTGTCCCTGAAAGAACCAATGGATTTCGCGAGTCCTCTTTCAGATCTCGTCAAATATTTATGGGGTTCGGCCAGTACACATTTGGGCTATATTTATAATGTGAAACATAATGTCGACAAATTGCGGATGGAAACTGAAGACCTGAATGCCAAGAACGAAGATGTAAAAGCAAGGGTGGCACATGAAGAAGAAAGAGGAGGTGTACGTCGCTCGGGAGAAGTGATGAACTGGTTACGGAAGGTGCAAAGTTTTTTAGGTGAGGTAGATCAAGTTCTTCAAGAAGCCAGGGAACGTGACCAAATCAAATGTCTCGGTCATTGTCTTCCACAAAATTGTTGGTCGGGTTATCGATTGGGGAAAACAGTTGATCGAATGCTCAATGAAGCGAGGGAGCTCAAGAAAGAAGAATTTTACACTACGTTGCCATTGCCTCCTCCTCCAGTACTTACGATGCCTATGGACGAGACCGTGGGGCTTGATATTTCCTTTAGTAAAGTGTGGAAATGGCTTGTGGACAAAAATGAAATAGGAGTGATTGGATTATACGGAACAGGCGGTGTGGGAAAGACCACCCTGATGAAAATGATCAACAAGGACCTTATGGGCGCAAATCATGGATTCGAGGTCGTTATTTGGGTGGTGGTGTCCAGGCAAGGGAAGGAAGATAACATTCGAGACGTCATAAGGAAAAGGCTGGATAAAGATGAGATGTGGGAACGATGGTCTCAGAATGAGAGGGTCCATCATCTGTTGAAATTTTTGACCCAGAAGAAGTTTGTGTTGTTGATTGATGATGTTTGGGCGAAGCTGGACCTTTCCAAAATCGGAGTTCCTCGTTCTTGTCTCGGGAAGAAATCCAAAGTAGTATTCACAACTCGGTCGAAGGAAGTATGCTACCAAATGAAAGCCGACAAAGCCTACCAAGTACAGTGCTTGACACCTGAACAAGCCCTAGGATTGTTCAAGAACAACGTTGGAAAATCAACTGTACATTCTCATCCAGAAATTCCAGAGCTCGCCAAAAACATTGTCCTAGAGTGCAAAGGGTTGCCACTAGCCCTTATTACTGTCGGGCAAGCCATGGCCGGTAAAGACAATCCCAGTGAGTGGAGGCATGCATTAACAACGTTGAGGAACAAACCGCACAGGCTACGAGGTATGGTGGAGGAAGTATATCACATACTAGAATTCAGTTATGATAACTTAAATGATGCTACTCAACAGGCTTGCTTCATTTACTGTTGTCTCTTCCCCGAGGATTACCCCATAATGACAGACGAGCTAATTGAACTCTGGATTGGAGAGGGCTTGTTAGGAGACACTGATGATGTATATCATATGCGAGACGAGGGAGCATCTATCTTGGGGAATTTAAAGAGGGCTTGTCTATTGGAAAGTGGGCTTAATTATAATGAACCATTTGTGAAGATGCATGACATCATCCGCGACATGGCCACATGGATTGCTCATGACCACGGGCAAAAGGAGAACAAGTTGCTAGTGATCGAGAACGAAGAAGACATGTCCATGAAGATGATCTCCAAATGGGGGGAAGCAAAGAAAGTATCTCTATGGGGAAATTTTATTGCAAATATCAACCGAGCACCACCTATGTGTTCCCAACTCGAAACTTTGTTTGTAAGGGAAACTAGGGTGGGACTTGTGCCAAGAGGATTTTTCGAGTCGATGACGGCTTGTTTGAAGGTGCTTGACTTGTCTAACAATGAAAATATTAAGTCATTCCCCGAAGAGATTTGCAATCTAATTAGCCTACAACACTTGAACCTGTCAGGCACTCGTATCCGTAAGTTGCCCAAGGAAATCAAGAACTTGACTCGGTTACGGTGTTTGCTATTTGATTTTCGTTCATTTTCATATGCGATAATCCTAATTCCGACAGGGGCAATTGCAAACTTACCGTTGAATGTGGTTAGCTTTTGGAAATCACATCTAGAGAATGAAGAAAATGTGGTAAAGGAACTGGGGGACATGCAAGATCTCACCAACTTATCTATTATGGTGCACAAATCTTTCTCTGTCCTAAAAGTATTCCAATCCTTACAAAGATCCATAAGGAGAGTATGGATCGAAGGTTGCGAGGACTTGACCAGCATCCCAATAAGCCACTCATTAAAAGGGAGTGGCAATTTCTCGCATTTAGAGGAACTTGATCTAGTCAATTGCCCTATCCTCGTGAAGATGGAGATAGGACGAGTGCCTAACTGCTTTTGCTTCCCCAATCTTGTTGAAGTTTTTGTTTGTCAGTGTGGATTTTTGGACTTGTCTTGGCTCGTGCATGCTCCGAAACTCCGAAATTTGCAAGTCGCAAGCAACCCTTCGATGGAGAAAATAATTGGGGATGGATTTGCAATAGAGGAATTAGCTACTTCAGGATTATTCTCATGTCTTGAACATCTAATTATCATGAATCTTCCAAACCTAAGGAGTATTTGCGACCACACTCTATTTTTCCCTCAAGGAATGGAATTTCACATAGAGCGTTGCCCTGGTCTCAGAAAGTTGCCGTTAGACTCGAACAGCATGAGGGGAAGCTTCTCGGTCCGTGGAGACAGAGACTGGTGGCCCAAGTTCAAGTGGGACCCAGCCACCCGGGTCACTTTGAGGGTTGGTCAGAAACCTGAAGAAGAAATGACGTTTGGAGAGGCATTAGGTAAAATAAAAAGATGGGCGCGATCGCTGGGCCAAGATCGGATTCCTACCCTCGCGAGCAGAGCAAGTGAGGCTGGTATGTGGAGAACTTGCGATTTATTTCCGGAGTTCCAACTTTCTAAAAGGGTTGTTTGTCCGCACGCGCCATAATTCAACCCTTGAGTTGTGAGTTGTGAGTTGTGTTTTGTAGTATTTACTTTTACTTACCTTTGCCAACTTGTGTCATTGTACTGTTTGCGGGCCATTACTTTGGGCCTCTATTATTGAGTTTGCAAAAGTCGTTTCTTTTTTTTTTTCTTTTTCTTTTTTTCCTTTTTGCTTCTAAGCAAAATGTAATAGTGAAACTCAATTTAGACCAGGGCTGTAAATTATTTGTCGATGTATAAAATAAAGGATTTTAATTGTCTTGCTGCATAAAGAGGTAAAGAAATTTTCATGTAAATTTCGGTTTGTCGTGTTTCGATCAAAATCCAACCAATTTTATCTGCGAAAATGATAACAATATATAATCATTAAAAATTTACTTGACTCAGTATTTGCTTAATTAGACTCCACTAGAGATGAGTTCGATATGTTTTCTTTTTGGACTAATGTCACTATTTGTTTTCAAGCGAAAATGGAAGGAAACCTTGCGTTTCTTTTATAAAGTCCATTAGAAATTACAAAAATGATCTATCTGGACAAGTAAAAGATGGGAGAATAGAGAGTTTGAATGGGAATTTGAATTTTAGGTCAAATTTTCAAATAATTTTGTTTAATTGCAATAATTTATCATGTCTTAGCTCGTAAGTGGATTTGATTAGAAAAATGCAAGGCAAAATACACCACAAATGCTTAAATTTGGCATGGGTAAACACTTAAATACCAAAAAATTCTAAAAAGTGCATTAAATGTCATTCTGGCAATGATACCTAAAAATTCGATGTGGCATTATTTTAAGAATAAATTGGCCTACATGACCTACCGAAGTTGCCTTCTCATTAATAAATGTGCAAAAACCATGTTATCTTGCCCCGAAATTAATTTTTAATATAAATATTAATTAAATTAAATTTTAAGTAAAAAAAAAAGGAGCGACAGCAAATCAATGAGGGCCTCTACGGCCCTCGTAATTGCCGCCATCCCGCCATCGCCGTAAAAGGCGACGGTGCGACAAGGGTCGTACCCTCGCCGGATTTGAGTAACGTGACCCATTGATACCAAGTTCGGTCCGCCCAAGCAGATCGACCAGGTCTACTCTCAATCAGCACGGCCATTTCAGAAGCGCCATTCACCAAACCGGAGATGCTCACTCTTCTGCACAGATCTCCTGCTCAGACCACCACCATCTCCACCTCCTTCTCCTTCTTCACCGCCGCATCGACGCCGCCGCTGCCGCCGCCACCTCCGCCACTCGACGCCTCCATTGCCGCCTCCATCCTCGCCGCCACCCCCCAAACCCTGCCCCGAATCCTCCAAGATCCCACCATCCAATGGACGCCGGACCTCGTCGACAAGACCCTGAAGCGCCTCTGGAACCACGCCCCCATGGCCCTTTCCTTCTTCGCCCACCTCTCCCGCCGCCGCCCCGCCTACGCCCCCGCCGCCTCCTCCTTCGACCACGCCGTCGACCTCGCCGCCCGCGTCCGCGACTTCCGGGCCGCGTGGGCCCTCGTGGCCCGGATGCGGTCCCTCCGCCTCGGCCCCTCCCCGAAGACGCTCGCCATCATCGCCGAGAGGTACGTCGACGTCGGCAAGCCCGATAGGGCGGTCAAGGTGTTCTTGTCGATGCACAAGCACGGTTGCCGCCAGGATTTGAGCTCGTTCGATACCATTTGATATACTGTGCAAGTCTAGACATGTAGAGATGGCTAGCAACAAGCTGTTTAAAGTTTTCGGGGGCAGGTTTAAGGCTGATTGTGTTAATTATAATATAATTGCTAATGGGTGGTGTTTGATCAAGCGGACGCCGATGGCTTTGGAGGTGTTGAAGGAGATATTGGATAGCAGGTTGACCCCGACTTCGACGACTTATAATATAATGCTTAAAGGGTTCTTTAGAGCTGGCCAGGTTGATCCATGGTTTCGGCATCATTGGTCAGATTAAGAAAACTAAAAGGGTGTTTGATGAGATGGCTAGAGAGGGAATTCTTCCTTCTGTTGCGACTTATAATGCCATGATTCAGGTTCTCTGTAAAAAAGACAATGTGGAAAATGCGATTCTGGTTTTCGAAGAAATGTTGAGGAAGGGTTACGTGCCCAACTCGATTATTTACAATTTAGTGATTAGGGGACCTTGTCATGCAGGTCATATGGATGGTCTGTGGAATGATACAAGTGTAGAGCACTTCTCCTCCCCTTCGATTTATCCAAAAAGAAAGAGAGAAGAAGAAGTAGAGTGCTCGCAGTGGTTGTTCGTCATTCACATCCCTCATTTCCCTGGCGATCTCTCTCTCTGCATCTTCGATTCCTCACTTGAACGGTGAGAATCTGGCCAGCTCGGTTATTGCTGCTCCCTCCCCATTGCCGCTCCGGCTCTGGCTCCCAGCAAGCTCTCACAGGTTCAGCTGGGGAGGCCGTAGAATCTCGGTGAATTCAAAGCCTCAGGGTTCCCCTCTGGTGGTAATGCCTCTCTTCGGGACTCATTGTTTTGCAGTATTGCTCTGGTTCGTGGCTGAAGGCGTGCTTGCCGGAGCATGGGCTCCTTCTTGTCTGGTACTTACTTGATGGTTCAAATATATGACTGGAATGGACGTCTCTTTCTCTAATTTAGCTTGGCCATGCCTTGCTTTTCTAGTTATAAGTATTCGCTGTTAGTGGGTTTGTTATGCTCTGGTGGGTATGTTCCGCCTGCATCGACATGGGGTCCTAGTGTGCAGTGTAGCTTTGTTGGGTCAATAAAAGTGTCATTATGGTGGCAAAATCATATGAGTGGTCATTCAATGTTGGGCAAATTTTCATATTCACTGCTTAACTTCAATTTTCACAGGTGAATATTATGTGTTACATCTTCATTCTATTTTATCATACAGTTGGCTATCTTTTCCAATAAAGAATGGAATGATGCGGCAATCTAAACAGATTGTGTTGCTTTTTAGATGCTACATGGCATTGCACTTGCCATGGTTTTCCCTACTAAACCCATAGTGATTGTTTCCTAAATTCAGTGAACGTGCTTTAGGAGGTGACCACGGACAATGTCATGTCATGCTTGGCTGGTCTTTATCTATTAAAAAAAATGCCATGTCATGCAAGGTCATCCTTCTTTTTCCACCAGTCATGTCTTTTTCTTTACTAGATAAATTCTGTCATTGCTCGGAGCATATCTTTGGATTGACCTGTTTCATATAATTCATACAAATGCATATCTTCCTCCTCAAGCAAAGAAGACAGATTTTGACGGTTTCATCATTTTGCAATGGACAATGCAACCTACAAATGATCTGTCTAGAAGAAAACAAACTGGTGAAATCAACCTGTTGCTGTATTATGAGGAGTTTGCTCATTTAATGTATGAGGAACTTTACATTCTCGTGTTAGCATCTCATCTGAATTTAAAAGGATAGATGAAAGTGAAATAGAGCTGTAATGAACTATAGTTTTAAAACGTTAGGAGTAAGGCCTACAATGGCATCTTTGTAAAGCTTCTTCAGGGCAGCCTAGGGTTTAACCTATACCACACGAACTCTTAGCAGGAGTTGATTTTGTACTTTTCCTCACAAACGACAACTGTAGACTTTATCCTACTAGATGGGAGTTATATATATGTTGGTCTCCTGGATGATTCCATCAAGTCAATATCCAAGTATTTCTTGATGTAACTGAAGGGTGTAGGAGTGAAAGAGACCTACTTTGCACCATCTATATATATTTCTTCCTAATCAGCAAGTGCATTTATCCCTTGTCATATGTCATTCAATTTTTCCTCTTGTTATTTGTCAGCGTCCTGTTTACTGTTGTTAATGAGAAAACGTGTTTGGCTTTCCTTGTACTCCTTTATACTAGTAATGGCGTATGTTCTTTTTTAGTTGGCTTCTTCCTCTGATTTGATGGAGTGAACTTTACGATCCTCTTTAACAAGTAGCCTCTTTTGGACTTGAAAAATATGGTTAATGCTTCCTCTTGTATCTGTTGGACCATTTGATGATATTATTACTTTGATCTTTGTTTTGTAGATTAGGAATATCCACTTACCTGTATCCCTTGTTTTTTACAGGTTGAAGCTAACAAGCAGACATATGACTCTTTTGATGATCTGTTGGCCAAATCTGAGAACCTGTATTAGTTGACTTTTATGCTACTCGGTAATTTTTATCCACCATAGATTTGAAGCAATGATACTTGTTCTAATAAATCTTCGAGCAACTCGATCAGCATAATACTTATAATTTGAGCTTTCGTGCCAGGTGTGTCCTTGTCAATTTGTGGTTCCCATCCTCAATGAGGCCAGCATTAGACTTAAAGATACAAATCAGGTTGCGAAGATTGATACTGAGAAGTACGCAGCATTGCTGATAAATACAAGATAGAAGCATTACCTACCTTTATCATATTTAAAAATGGGAAGCCTTTTGACTGTTTTGTAAGTTTTTTATTTTTCACCTTTGCTTTCATTTGGAAATATAGTCTGCTAGGTTCTCATAATTATTATGTTAGTAAAGGCTCATAAAAGTTTTTGATACTGTGATGAGATGCCTTAGATATCCTAATTTGAACAAAAACCTAGAGTACAAGTTTTTTTTTTCCTTTTTTGGCAATTCAATCTTTTATGATGTGAAAGATAGAGGGTGAACTCTGGAAAGAGTACTTGCATTTTGCCAGAGAAGCGCAGACACCCCTTGTAATATATATAGGCACTAATGCCTCTCTTGTGACATGAAGAATCTATAATGACCTATAATGAGTGGACACCCCTTCTCCTCCTAAACCCTTTTTGAATAGGGAATTCCATCCCACTTCATCATTATTCTCTCGCAAAACATGGAACCACACCAACATGTTTCTACATAATAACCAATGATAAATATGCACAAACCGCATAAGTCTTCAACAGCAATCAACGAAAGGCCTTCCCTCTATAGAGCTTGACCGTACTGGAAAACACAGCTTCCCTAATTGTTAGGTTGCTGCAATCCATGCATAGTGAGTGATGCTTTTTTAGCAATAGGCAGAGGGTATCTGCATAAATTTTCTGCGAAGGACATGGTTGCTGGCTCAATGCAGAAATGGTAATAACTGATGGGCATTGCCTAAGACTCATGCATTATTCTGTGGTTTTGGAATGTTATTTAACCTGAAATTAGTTGATTCTCATTCATAATTTAATCGCAAGTTGGGTTGTGAAATTTTTCTGATTTTCAATTGCTTCCAACTTATACAGTTTTAAGTTGTTTTAGTCATTTACCCTTATCTTGATTGAGCTGTTTTCAATTTTCAGGGGGGTGCTCTGACAGCTGATCAACTGATCCAGTGGATTGAGGATTCGCTGAAAGTTAAGCAATAGTTTTGGTGAGCCCTAGTTATTCTTGTATTGCTTCCATTGTAGGCATATATCATGAACATTGTCCTTTCAAACCCTCCAGAATACTGCAATTTTCATTCTGGAATGATAATTGGTGGCCTTGGCCTTGTTGTATGAACTTTGGCGTGTGCATAGGAAGTTCTATCTCCTGTTTCCACCGTCCTTGAACAGCCACTCTCCCAAGAGGTCGTGATTCATGGTAACATTGTTCATCTGTGTATATTGGGCTAATTTAACCTAAACTTTAAGGGAATTGGCATGAGTAAATCACATCATAACAATGCTGCTTCAAGAATCTATTTATTCTTGGGGAGCAACAGCTAGCGTGTTTGAAATTTGCAGATGATAGTCGGAACCCGAGGTTGATGCATACCAAACCACTTGTTTACCTCAAACTTTCCTTTGTCAGACATTTGTCACGCGCTACACCATCGAGCTTTAGTTTAGGTTCTCTAATCGTTTGCATGGGGTAAAAGTCTCATCGGCTTACCGGTTATTATTGTTGTGTGCTCATAGGCTTTTCTTGGGTGGTTTCATAGTCATGTCGTGCCATCATTTAGATGGATCATGCTGGCAGAAAATGCCTGCAAAACTCCTTTGCATTGTACCATATCATATCTTGTTCAATGAATTTTTAATCCAGTTACTCGTAATTAATTAGAATGCCTCATACCTCGAGCCTTATGCCTCGGGCCGTCATTGAAACACCCCTCCCAGTGGCACTGTCCGTCACTCTACCACTCTCTCTCTGGACAAACAATAGAGCGTGGTGCGCTGGTTGCGACCACGAACCAATTGTTTTTTTGGCCTTTATCGCCCTCAGATCGTAGGTCGCTTGAGGCCAGGGACCTTGAATTTGAGGTAGTGACTTTAGATCACAAGTGCGGGGTGTGGATGCGGTTGGGTGGCTTTCGGTGCGGGTGTGTCATGGTGCGATAATGGTGGTGGTGATCGGGGGAATGTTTGCCGGCAAGTTAGAAGACGCTCTGATGGGATACTTGCATTGTCAGTCGACAATTGTGATGGTAGTCGAGACAAGGCTGCATGCGAACACTAGGGCGCTCGCGGGAAGGAGGAGATCTATAGTGGCGCAGCCGAGAGGGAGGATGATGGTGGTGCTGATCGTGACTATGATGGAGGTTGGAGGAAGGAGACATGGCGGTGGAAAATTGGAGTTGAGATGTGGCGTGGAGACGGGCAATCCCTAGGCTGCTCGAGGAAGAAGAAAGCAAAGGAAAGGAAAGGAAGAGAAGAAAAGAGAAGACATATCAGTTCTTGAATTTTCAGAGGCTCATCCGTCAACTTCTCAAAAGGATGAACTTCATGCATTCATTTCGTAAATTGAGAGAATTCTAATGTTTATATTAAATAAGGACCTGGAAAATATGAACCACCATAATTTCATTGCTTATACTAACTTATTTAAATTTGCTGAAATTATCTTTTTGAATAATAACATGCATCAAAAAGAAAAGAACAGTACCAAAGACAATCTTGACACAGTCCGAACTCCCCACGATCATCAGTGTAATGTAGACGGTTCTTCAAGTGCCCACCACGAAGCAAGAATAAACGTGAAGAATGTTTTCGTGGAAACCAATGAAACCACGTTGACGTGTTCTGCTTTCCTAATCTAATGGCGATTTCATTTTAATTAATTGGAGTTTCAATCCTATTGGAGAAAGATAGGAGAAAAGAAGCAAGTCCATTTGGATGCTACATTGTTCATTTAACATGTGACTTAAGGTTTTGTTATAAGCATTGGTCTCCAAACCTACTAAACGGTGAACAAGATGATGTGACAAGTCTTTCTACACAAGTTTATTGCTAAGCAAATTTCTTCGTAGACGAGTTTCAAATCTCCCGTCAAGGAGGATCAGATGTTGGAGTAGTTCAGATCCTTCGTAATACAGAGTCAAATAGGTGTCTCAATCCTTGACGATGGAGGATTAGGGGTAACCATACTCTTTGGTACATCAGAGAACATAAGGAGGTTCAAGCATTGATCATACTCTTTGGTGTTTTCTCAATGTTGCCTCTAAATGTGTCACCTATAATCGTAGTTTGTTAGGATTTAACTCTTTTCATTGCATGAAAAAAGTTCATATACCTTTTGTAGGAAAGTAGCAAAACATATGTGCACTAATTTTTTGCCCATGATAATACCCCACTCTCTTCATTGTTTTACTATTTAATTGTGATTGTTCGTCGGGAAAGCGTCGTGAATATCTTTTAAAGAAGTGGCAAGTCTTCGGTTTCTTGTTATGTGAATCGGGTTCTGCGTAGTTTCGGAAATGAAGTGACTAATTCTATTTAACGGGCAATAAAATAAAGGATAAAAAAGAGATAAAAATGTGTGATAAAAGGTAAATGCGTAATATAAAGAAAAAGATAGCCAAAAGACAAGTATTTTTATGATTATTGATTTGTCAAAAGGTCCTTTACAATTGTCTCTTTGGTCATTTATAGCCTAATTTAAGAGTAACCGCTTTTTAGCATTCACTAACTTTAATTTTAAATTGCTTCTAGAGACTTTGATACCGCGGCTTCGTATTATTCATAATATTGTCGGCACCGAGCCTTTGAAACTGTTTCCGTTCTTATCTTCTCGCTCTTGAGCGGTTATTGATCTCGAATCCTTGGTATCCTTGATAATCGGCGGCCTTCTTACACACTAGGTTTAATGGGCTCTCCTTTTGCTCTAGGCCCAATAAGCCGATTTTTGACGCCTAGTAACTCATTTTCATAGAAGAAACTTTTTATTTTAGCACAATAACATAATTTTAGCTTTTTCCATGTTCGTCGGTAGACAAAAGTTTCTATTGTTCATGTGCGTCTCAAGATAATATGATATTTATTGTGCATAGTATTTTATATTTTGTTTGTGGGTTTTTATTATGATGCTAATTAGTTGCTTTGAATTTGATAATTTAGTTTTATGTGTACCTTTTACAACAAATGATACATTAAAATAATGATGTATTTATGCTAAAATGTTTCATGCTCCATTTTAATTAATTTGTGTTGTGACAATTCGGGCAACGTGTGGGTAAACATCTAGTTTTGATAGATTACAGTGAAATCTTTTATGTTCATTTTTCTAAGCCATGAATACATGAACTTTAAATATCATTAAATGACCTACTAACCTCATAAATCGAAAAAGGCATGAGTCTAAGCACATGTCGATTGTTCCAAATTAGTTTACTCTTAGTGATCGCGTGAAAATGAACAGATGGTGAAGTGGACATGTATGTCTAAGTGGGTCTATGCATTGTCTGATATGAAGATTTTCCGCAGTCGATTTGTGGCATCCATGCTCTCCTGGGTGGATTTCCTTTTCTGTGGTTCTTTGAGAGAGTTCACATTACTATTACACAGTTAGAATGGTCATCCATAAAAATGAAGAGGTACTATAGAATTTGAGAATAAGAATCTCTTAATATGGAAGCAAAGGAACAGAACCTTCTGATTTAAGAATGTCACGCACTTATATCATTTTATGCTAGTGAAGAGTCCGGGCTTCACCCGGCTCATCATTAAAAATGAAGTACTTCGCTTGTGATAAAAATCAAAACTGAAATATCATAGTTTCAAAGAAATGTGTAACGAATCAATGTTTTATGCAAAAACACTTCAAACATAATGCTCAACTATTTTTACAAGGATGATGATAATAACCCTTTATCAAGAGATTTTAACAGCTATAGTTCGTACCACGCCATGACTCATTGATTATACTGTATTTAGTTAATTTTTCTTAGATCATACGGGAGAGAGAATCCTAAAGAGGATAAGAAAGAGCGAGAGAGTCTGTTTCGCAAGGCATCGGCAATGTGCTTAGAGCCCATTAAGATATTCGATAAAAAAACCCGTGTGGTATCATAACTTCGAAGCCTATTTCCCAATTCATCGTATTCGGAAGGGAGCTCCTCCCGAGGCAAAGACACCTACTTTTAGTTTTAACATTTCAGTTTTTCTTCCCATGATAAAGTTTCAGTTAATGAACTCTTTTTTATTTCAAATCTCACCGTCATTCCACAATTGTAATTCCAATTTTACTCCTTGTAACACAAAACCCTAATTTCAGTCATTTCACTTTTGAAGAGTAGAGACGCCCCTTCTCTTTTTTTTTCCTTTCTTCTTCCGTTGTCAACTTCGTCAATCAATTGCTGCGTCTTTACATCGCCGAAGGACATCGTCACGCTTTACCACCGTCCACCATTACCCAGTTCGCAGCTTGCCGCTCAACACCTATGTCTCGATGTCAAGTCATCACTCTTTGCCAATCAATGCCAGATCATTGCTATGGAAGCCACTGCTGCTTCTGTCTCTTTCTAGTAAACGCCATCAAGGGCCGTCCAGGCCAATCCCTGTCGCTGATCTATGATTTGAGGTTGACAATGGTAGTTGAAACTTGGGTTAACTTCAAAAAAGTTAATATCACGAGAAACCCTGTGCTGATATATATATATATATGACAAATTTACTTCAAATTAATTTTTTCATTACAAAAAACCTCAAACCGGTACATTTGTAACAAATTTATCCTCTATTATTTTTCGTTAAATTTCACCGTCAAATTACTAAGTTAGATAATACGTGATAATTTATAAGTATACTCATTTGGGGTTTACCTTCTGTTTGTCGCATGTTTACCGCTTTCGTAGTTTTTTGTGGTATTAATTTAATTTAACGAAAACTAACGAATGGTAAATAACAAAAGTCAATGTAACCATGGACGTGCAAACAGTGGAGATCGAAAGGGAGCTATCTGCTTGGAAGAATAGCATTGATGGATAGCCACTAATTTGCTTTCCAGATAAAAATAACAATAATAGTATTGAATTCATTGACAAAATTGAAAATGAACATACATGTAGTTTTTTAGCCTTAAGAGATTCAAAGCATCAGACCTCAAATGAAAAATGAAATCCCAAAGTCAAGTGTTCATATGGTCATTTATTCAATGGTAATCAAATTAAGTAATATAGCTTCATTTTGATTTGGGAGGTAGTCTCACTAAATTTGTTGATTTTGACCGGAAAGTTACAACCCAAAATTTACGAACTTTTGGTTACTATTAAGATAGTGGACTTAATGAAACTGTCAAAGTAGTAGAGTCAATGTAACCATTTGGAACATAATTGTATGACCTCCTTTTGTAACCATCTATTGTAGGCTTTAAATAGCCACTTCATATCTTTATAGCTCCCGCACAAAACCAAAAACTTGTTATTTATTTATTATTTTTCAATTCTTGTACCGTAACTATAGTCTTTTAGATATTTCATCGTTGATCAAATTCCAACGTCTATCTTAACTATAGTTTCAAATCTTCGTCATCGATTAAATTCTGATATTGCATCTTTCAATTGTTACACTTTCTCGTCGATTTCAGTAAAGTGTTGTATACTTTGATATTGATTAAATTCCATTAAAGTATATCTATTTATTTGAATTTAACATGCCATATTTAGAATCACCACAAAACCCATCTCCTTTTATAAAAAAATTAAGGAACGATTTTTGGTGAAAAGGATTTCATCATCAAGCGGAATAGGAAGAAAAAGAAAATATCACTAACAGAGACAAACCACCCCCCAGGGCCAAAGAGGGAGAAGCATCCCAACGGGAAACTTAAAAGGTCTTTTCTTTATACCTTGGAGAGCTGTTGGCTGTTGGCATCCCAACGGGAAACTTAAAAGGTCTTTTCTTTATACCTTGGAGAGCTGTTGGTATTTTGTCGTTTGAATCACGTTGCTGCAGGGTATAGTTTAAGTTGGGCGACCTCTGATGCCAGTTCGGCTTCACGTGAACGTTGGCCGCGGACGATATCGACGAGGTTATCCTTGGTGTGTGTTTACCGGCTTGGTCAAAGAAATATTGTTTTTGTCAGCCCACTGACTTGTGTTTTGTGCTACTTACTCTCAACTTTTTTTTATATTTTTGGTCATATACTTGCTTTCAACTTGGATCGTTGTACTTTTGGCCTCTATTGTCGAGTTTGTACGCGATCAAGATGCCCTCTACTATCGAACTCCGCCCGTTCGCCCGCTTTCCAACCATCTAAGCAGTCCATTTTTTAGTCTCTTTAACTCAGAAAGAATCATATCTATGCTCTTACCATGTTTAGATTAACTCTAAAGTTAGCCTTCTATTGCCTATTTGAAGCTCACCTTAATGGCTCCTTTGTAATCGGGCCCTACAATCTCCTTGGTGAGCGATATCTTAAAAGTTTTTATACGCTGAACTCAAGTCTCTACCTTGTTCATAAAGTTTTCTTCAATTATAGAAGCTTATGTTAAACTTTGGTCGTATTGAACTATAGTTTTCAAACAAAAACTATATTCAAATTGATAAACTGATAGTATATTCTTTTTATGTTTTCATTATAAGTACTTAGAAAGTTTGAAAGAATTTGCTGAATAAGGACTAATTATTAACGAGCGGTGCCCGTGTATACCCTCTATCGACATAGATGGCACTCTTAAATTTCGTATTTCCAGTAGTATTCAGTTTGAGTCATTGTATTCTTTTCCTTAAATATACTAGTCATAGTATCACTACTACAAAGCCAAACCAAAATGTCTAGTGAATGTACAATTTGTAAAATTAATATCAACAAACTCATGAGTAATGTAACTGATGAAACTTTTATTTTAGTCACTAAAAAAATTATTAATAGCCTTTCTGCTACTGGAAAAAGTAACTATTACTAATTCGATGTGGATCATTGTCATTTTTAGAACCAAGAAGAATGCTGCAAGGGTTATTTGAGTGAAAAGGATAGGAAGGAGCAACCAGCGTTACATACTTGTAACATAATGTTTTGTTTAAGCCATAACTATTACTTATTTGAGCAAGCATATCATCACCGTCCCACCATAATAATAGCGGAGTAAAATCAGGGTTATCCTATGGTTACTAATTTACATTCTAGATAAAAATAACGATAACAGTATTGAATTTATTGACAAAATTGAAAACGAACATACGTATAGTTTTTAGTCTCAAGAGATTCAAAGCATTAGACATCAAATGAAAAATAAAATCCCAAAGTCAAGTGTTCATATGGTCGTTTATTCAATGATAATCAAATTAAGTAATATAGCTTCATTTTGATTTGGGAAGTAGTCTCTGTAAATAGTTGATTTTGGCTAGAAAGTTATACCAAAAAATTACGAATTTTTGGTTACCGTTAAGATAGTGGACTTGATGAAACCATCAAGGCAATAGAGTCAATGTAACCGTTTGGAACATAAATGTATGACCTCCTTTTGTAACCATCTATTGTAGGCTTTAAATAACCACTTCATATATTTATAGCTCCCGCACAAAACAAAAAATTTGTTTTTTATTTATTTATTATTTTCCAATTCTTGTACCGTAATTGTAGTTTTTTAGATTTTTCGTCGTTGATCAAATTCCAACATCTATCTAAACTGTAGTTTTCAAATCTTCGTCATCGATTAAATTCCGATATTGCATCTTTCTATCGTCACATTTTCTTGTCGATTAAATTTTGGCAAAGTATTTTATACTTTGATATTGATTAAATTCCATTAAAGTATGTCTATCTATTTTCTTGAGTTTAATATGTCATCTCTAGAATCGCCATAGAATCCATCTCTTTTTATTAAAAAAAAAAAAAAAAATCAAGGAATGATTTTTTTGTGAAAAGGATTTCATCGGCAAGATAAATTCTGGCAAAATAGGAAGAGAAAGAAAATTCAATCCAAATCACAAACAGAGACCCCCCAAGGGCCAAAGACCGAGAAGCATCCCAACGGGAAACTTAAAAGGTCTTTTTCTCTATACCTTGGAGAGCGGTTGGCATTTTGTCGTTTGAATCACGTTGCTGCTGGGTATAGTTTAGGTTGGGCGACCTCTGATGCCAGTTAGGCTTCACGTGAACGTTGGCTGCGGACGATATCGACGAGGTTGTCCTTGGTTTGCGTTCACCGGCTTGGTCAAAGAAATTTTGTTTTCCCACTGACTTGTGTTTTGTGCTACTTGCTTTCGACTTAATTCATTGTACTTTTGGCCTCCGTTGTCGAGGTCAAAGAAATATTGTATTTGTCAGTCCACTGACTTGTGCTTTGTGCTACTTGCTTTCGGCTTGGATCACTGTGCTTTTGGCCTCTATTGTCGCGGTCAAAGTAATATTGTTTTTGTCAGCCCACTGACTTGTGTTTTGTGCTGCTTGCTTTCGACTAGGATCATTGTACTTGTTGGCCTCTATTGTTGAGTCTGTACTCGATCAAGATGCCCTCTATCATCGAACTCCGCCCGTTCGCCCGCTTTCCAACCATATAAACAATCCATTTTCAGTCTCTTAACTCAGAAAGAATCATATCTACGCTCTTAGTATGTTCAGATTAACGCTAAAGTTAGCCTTCTAATGCCTAATGGCTTCTTTGTAATTGGGCTCTATAATCTCCATGATGAGTGATATCTTAATAGTTTTTATACGCTGAACTCAAGTTTCTGTCTTGCTTAGAAAGATTTCTTCAATTATAGAAGCTTATGTTAAACTTTGGTCATATTAAACTATTGAAAACTATATTCGATATGATATACCCGCAGTGCATTATTTTTATGTTTTCGTTATAGTTACTTAGCAAGCCTGACATAATTTGTTAAAGAAGGACTAATTATTGATGAGGAGTGCCCATGTGTACCCTCTATTGACATAGATGTCACTCTTAAATTTCGTATTTTTAGTATTATTCAATTTGAGTCATTGCATTCTTTTCCTTAAAAATGTTAGTCTTATTTTTACTATTAAAAAGCCAAACCAAAATGTCAGTCTAGTGAACATACAATCATACAATCTTAAAATTAATATCAATAAACTCATGAGTAATGTAACTGATGAAACTAACAAATGGTAAATAACAATAGTCAATGTAATTGTGGATGTGCAAACAATGGAGATCGAAAGGGAGCTCTCTCCTTGGAAGAATAGCACTGATGGATAGTCACTAATTTACTTTCTAGATAAAAATAAGGGAAAAAGTTACCAAAAATCCCAAACTTTTTTTTATGACACAAAAAATCCCGAACTTTGTCAATCATAACACTTTTACCCCAAACCTTATAGCTAATGACATTTTCGTTTTTTTTTTTTTTTTTCTATTTTTCCTTTTTCTTTTCTTTTTCCTTCTTCTCTTTTCCCTCCATCGGCTATGGCAAATAGAAGCCGGACTCAAGCAAGGGCCTACGCCGGCGAGGGTCGCCCTTGCATGGGCTGGCAATGGTTGCCCTTGCCGGTGTCAGGCGAGGGTGGCCCTCGCCTAGGTCAAGGGAGGACGGCCCTCTTTGATTGGGACAATGACAACCCTCGCTAGATATGACGAGGGCAACCCTCGCCCGACGCTAGGACACGGCGGCCCTCGCCTAGGCCGAATTTGGCGAGGAATGCCCTCACTCGACACCTGCAAGGGCTGCCCTCACTTGCATCAGGCGAGGAATGCCCTCACTCGACACCTACAAGGGCTGCCCTCACTTGCATCAGGCGAGGATTGCCCTCCCCGAGTATGGCAAGGGCCAACCTTGTCCGCCTAGGCGAGGGCAGCCCTCGCCTAAGTCCGACATCCCTTCACCATGGCGAGTGGAGGGAAGAGAGAAGAAGAAAAAAATAAAAAATAAATAAATAAAATACGAAAATGTCCTATAATTTGGGGTAAATATGTCACGCGAATACAAGTTTAGGGGTTTTTTGTGTCAAAAAAAGTTTAAGGTAAATGTGTTACGATTAACAAAATTTTGGGTTTTTTATGTCCCAAAAAAGGTTGGGGTAATTTGTCATTCTAAGTTAAATTTGGGGTTTTTGGTTGTTTTTTTCCCTAAAAATAACAATAATAGTATTGAATTTATTGACAAAATTGAAAACAAACATGCATTTAGTTTATTTTTAAAAAAAAAAAACATACATATAGTTTATTAGCCTCGAGATTCAAAGCATCACACATTGAATGAAAAGTAAAATCCCAAAGCCAACCCAGTGGCCACTCTTCCAACATGGAAGGGGGAGGTGAGGGGTTCAAATCCCCACCTTCTCATGGGGGGATGGGGTGGGGACGCGTAAGTTTTAGGAGTGGGTTTCGACTCCCACGCCCGAGCAAGCGCGGGGCAAAAGTTTGAGAGTGAGTGTAGAAAGAATAGAAAGAGGACCGAAAAAAAAAAAAAAAAAAAAAAAAATCCCAAAGCCAACTGTTCACATGGTCATTTATTCAATGATAGTCAAATTAAGTTATATAGCTTCATTTTGATTTGGGAAATAGTCTCGCTAAATAGTTGCTTTTGACTGGAAAGTTACACCCAAAAATTACCAACTTTTGGTTACTGTTAAAATACTGGATTTGATGAAACCGTCAAAGTAATAGAGTCAATGTAACCGTTTGGAACATAAGTGTATGATCTCCTTTTGTAACAAGCTATTCTACACTTTAGATAGGCACTTAATATATTTATAGCTCCCGCACAAAACAAAAATAAAACTTGTTATTTATTTATTTATTATTTTCCAATTCTTGTACCGTAACTATAGTTTTTTAGAAATTTCGTCATTAATCTAATTCCAACGTCTATCTTAACTATAGTTTTCAGAATTTCGTCATCAATTAAATTCCAATATTGCATCTTTCTATCGTTACACTTTCTCGTCGATTTCGACAAAGTGTCGTATACTTTGATATTGATTAAATTCCATTAAAGTATATCTATTTACTCAAATTTAACATGTCATGTCTAGAATCACCACAAAACCTGTCTCTTTTTATAAAAAATTAAGGAACGATTTTTTGTGAAAAGGATTTCATCATCAAGATAAATTTTGGCGAAATATGAAGAAAAAGAAAATTCAATCCAAATCACTAACAGAGACCCCCCAAGGGCCAAAGACCGAGAAGCATCCAAACGGGAAACTTAAAAGGTCTTTTCTTTATACCTTGGCGAGCGGTTGATATTTTGTCGTTTGAATCACGTTGCTGCAGGGTATAGTTTAAGTTGGGCGACCTTTGATGCTAGTTAGGCTTCACGTGAACGTTGGCTGCGGACGATACCGGCGAGGTTATCCTTGGTGTGCGTTTGCGGGCTTGGTCAAAGAAATATTGTTTTTGTCAGTGCACTGACTCGTGCTTTGTGCTACTTGCTTTCGACTTGGATCGTTGGACCTTTGGCCTCTATCGTCAAGTCTGTACTCGATCAAGGGCCTTGGTGTGCATTTACCAGCTTGGTCAAAGAAATATTGTTTTTGTCAACCCACTGACTTGAGTTTTGTGCTACTTGCTCTCAACTTTTCTTTTTTCTTTTTTTTTTGTCAAATACTTGCTTTCAACTTGGATCGCTGTACTTTTGGCCTCTATTGTCGAGTCTGTACGCGATCAAGATGCCCTCTATTATCGAACTCCACCCGTTCGCCCGCTTTCCAACTAAACATTCCATTTTTTAGTCTCTTAACTCATAAAGAATCATATCTATGCTCTTACTATGTTTAGATTAACTCTAAAGTTAGCCTTCTATTGCCTCTTTGAAGCTCATCTTAATGGCTCCTTTGTAATCGGGCCCTATAATCTCCTTGGTGAGCGATATTTCAATAGTTTTTATACGCTGAACTCAAGTCTCTACCTTGTGCAGAAAGTTTTCTTCAATTATAGAAGCTTATGTTAAACTTTAGTCATGTCAAACTATAGTTTTCAAACAAAAATTATATTCAAAATGATAAACTGACAGTATATTCTTTTTATGTTTTCGATATAGT
This sequence comes from Eucalyptus brandiana, assembly GCA_014182725.1. NCBI lineage: Eukaryota > Viridiplantae > Streptophyta > Magnoliopsida > Myrtales > Myrtaceae > Eucalyptus > Eucalyptus brandiana. The sequence goes on from CM024669.1 coordinate 2,911,161, forward strand.
TACTTAGAAAGTTTGAAAGAATTTGTTGAATAAGGACTATTTATTAAAGTGCGGTGCCCATGTATACCCTCTATTGACATAGATGGTACTCTTAAAATTTGTATTTTCAGTAGTATTCAGTTTGAGTCATTATATTATTTTCCTTAAATATACTAGTCTTATTATCACTACTACAAAGCCAAACCAAAATGTCTAGTGAAGTACAATCTGTAAAATTAAAATCAACAAACTCATGAGTAATGTAATTGATGAAACTTTTATTTTTGTCACTAAAAAATTATTAATAGCCTTTCCGCTAAAGGAAAAGTAACTGTTACTAATTCGATGTGGAACATTGTCATTTTTAGAACCAAGAAGAATGCTGTAAGGGTTATTTGAGTGAAAAGGATAGGAAGGAGCAACCAGCGTCAACGACCTCTTGGGCGTTATCATAGAATTTCCATACCTGTAACATAATGTTTTGTTTAAGCCATAACCATTACTTATTTGAGCAAGCATATCATCACCATCCCACCATAATAATAGCGGAGTAAAATCAGGGTTATCCTATGGTTACTAATTTACATTCTAGATAAAAATAACGATAATAGTATTGAATTTATTGACAAAATTGAAAACGAACATACGTATAGTTTTTAGTCTCAAGAGATTCAAAGCATTAGACATCAAATGAAAAATAAAATCCCAAAGTCAAGTGTTCATATGGTTGTTTATTCAATGATAATCAAATTAAGTAATATAGCTTCATTTTGATTTGGGAAGTAGTCTCTGTAAATAGTTGATTTTGGCTAGAAAGTTATACCAAAAAATTACGAACTTTTGGTTACTGTTAAGATAGTGGGACTATCTTACCGAAACCATCAAGGTAATAGAGTCAATGTAACCGTTTGGAACATAAGTGTATGATCTCCTTTTGTAATCAACTATTATAGGCTTTAAATAGCCACTTCGTATATTTATAGCTCCTGCACAAACAAAAAAAACTTGTTATTTATTTACTTATTAATTTCAAATTCTTGTACCATAACTATAACTTTTTTAGATTTTTCATCATTGATCAAATTCCACCATGTATCCTAATTGTAATTTTCAAATCTTCGTTATCAATTTAATTTCAACATTGCATCTTTCTATCGTCACATTTTCTCGTCGATTAAATTTCGGCAAAGTATTTCATACTTTGATATTGATTAAATTCCATTAAAGTATGTTTATCTATTTTCTCAAGTTTAATATGTCATCTCTAGAATCGCCATAGAATCCATCTCTTTTTATAAAAAAAAAAAAATCAAGGAATGATTTTTAATGGAAAGGATTTCATCGGCAAGATAAATTCTGGCGAAATGGGAAGAAAAAGAAAATTCAATCCAAATCACAAACAGAGACCCCAAGGGCCAAAGACCGAGAAGCATCCCAACGGGAAACTTAAAAGGTCTTTTTCTCTATACCTTGGAGAGCGGTTGGTATTTGTCGTTAGAATCACGTTGCTGCTGGGTATAGTTTAGGTTGGGCGACCTCTGATGCCAGTTAGGCTCCACGTGAACGTTGGCTGCGGACGATATCGACAAGGTTATCCTTGGTGTGCGTTCACCGGCTTGGTCAAAGAAATATTGTTTCCCACTGACTTGTGTTTTGTGCTACTTGCTTTCGACTTAATTCATTGTACTTTTGGCCTCTGTTGTCGTGGTCAAAGAAATATTGTATTTGTCAGTCCACTGACTTGTGCTTTGTGCTACTTGCTTTCGGCTTGGATCTTGGATCATTGTACTTTTGGCCTCTATTGTCGCGGTCAAAGTAATATTGTTTTGTCAGCCCACTGACTTGTGTTTTGTGTTATTTGCTTTCGACTAGGATCATTATACTTGTTGGCCTCTATTGTTGAGTCTGTACTCGATCAAGATGCCCTCTATCATCGAACTCCGCCCGTTTGCCCGCTTTCCAACCATCTAAACAATTCATTTTCAGTCTCTTAACTCAGAAAGAATCATATCTACGCTCTTAGTATGTTCAGATTAACGTTAAGTTAGCCTTCTAATGCCTCTTTGAAGCTCACCCTAATGGCTTCTTTGTAATTGGGCTCTATAATCTCCATGATGAGTGATATCTTAATAGTTTTTATACGCTGAACTCAAGTTTCTATCTTGCTCAGAAAGTTTTCTTCAATTATAGAAGCTTATGTTAAACTTTGGTCATATCAAACTATAGTTTTCAAACAAAAACTTTATTCAATATGATATACTGGTAGTGCATTCTTTTTATGTTTTCATTATAGTTACTTAGAAAGTCTGACATAATTTGTTAAAGAAGGACTAATCATTGACGAGCAGTGCCCATGCATACCCTCTATCGACATAGATGTCACTCTTAAATTTCGTATTTTAAGTATTATTCAATTTGAGTCATTGCATTCTTTTCCTTAAAAATATTAGTCTTATTTTTACTATTACAAAGCCAAACCAAAATGTCAGTCTAGTGAACATACAATCTTAAAACTAATATCAACAAACCCATGAGTAATGTAACTAACGAAACTAACGAATGGTAAATAACAATAGTCAATGTAACCATGGATGTGCAAACAATCGAGATCGAAAGGGAGCTATCTCCTTGGAAGAAGAGCACTGATGGATAGTCACTAATTTACTTTCTAGATAAAAATAAGGGAAAAAGTTACCAAAAATTCCAAAATTTTTTTTATGACACAAAAAATCTCAGACTTTGTCAATCATGATACATTTACCACAAACTTTATGGCTAATGACATTTTCGTCTTTTCTTTTTATTTATTTATTTATTTTTTTCTTTTTATTTTTCTCTTTTCCCTCCATCGGCCATGGTGAAGAGAAGCCGGACTCAAGCGAGGGCCTACGCCAACGAGGGTCGCCCTTGCTTGGGCTGGTAATGGTCGCCATCGCTAGTGTTGGGCGAGGGTGGCCCTCACCTGGGTCGGGGGAGGACGGCCTTGCTCTTTGATCGGGGCAAGGACAACCCTCACTAGATCCAATGAGGGTGACCCTCGCCCGACGCCAGGAGACAGTGGCCCTCGCCTAGGCCGAATTTGGCGAGGAATGCCCTCGCTCGACACCTGCAAGGGCCGCCCTCACTTGCGTCGGGTGAGGGTTGCCCTCCCTAGATTTGGCAAGGGCCAACCTTGCCCGCCAAGGCGAGGTGACCCTCGCCCAACGCTGGCAAGGGCAGCCCTCGCCTGAGTCCAACATCCCTTCACCATGGCGAGCGGAGGGAAGAGAGAAGAAGATAAAAAAAAGACGAAAATGCCATATAATTTGGGGTAAATATGTCATGCGAATACAAGTTTAGGGTTTTTTGTGTCACGAAAAAAGTTAAGGTAAATGTGTTACAGTTAGCAAAATTTTGGGTTTTTTACGTCCCAAAAAAATGTTGGGGTAAATTTGTCATTCTAAGGAAAGTTTGGGGTTTTTGGTTATTTTTTCCCTAAAAATAACGATAATAGTATTGAATTTATTGACAAAATTGAAAAGGAACATACGTATAGTTTATTAGCCTCAAGAGATCAAAGCATCACACATCGAATGAAAAATAAAATCCCAAAGCCAACTGTTCACATGGTCATTTATTCAATGATAGTCAAATTAAGTTATATAGCTTCATTTTGATTTGGGAAATAGTCTTGCTAAATAGTTGATTTTGACTGGAAAGTTACACCCAAAAATTACCAACTTTTGGTTACCGTTAAAATACTAGATTCGACGAAACCGTCAAGGTAATAGAGTCAATGTAACCGTTTGGAACATAAGTGTATGATCTCCTTTTGGAACAAGCTATTGTAGGCTTTAAATAGCCACTTCATATCTTTATAGTTCCTGTACAAAACAAAAAACTTGTTATTTATTAATTTATTATTTTTCAATTCTTGTACCATAACTATAGTTTTTTAGATATTCCGTCATTGATCAAATTCCAACGTCTATCTTAACTATAGTTTTCAGATCTTCATCATCAATTAAATTCCGATATTGCATCTTTCTATCGTTACACTTTCTCATCGATTTCGGCAAAGTGTCATATACTTTGATATTGATTAAATTCCATTAAAGTATATTTATTTACTCGAATTTAAGTTGTCATGTTTAGAATCACCACAAAACCCACATCCTTTTATAAAAAAAATTAAGGAACGATTTCTGGTGAAAAGGATTTCATCATCAAGATAAATTGTGGCGAAATAGGAAGAAAAAGAAAATTCAATCCAAATCACTAACAGAGACCCCTTAAGGGCCAAAGACCGAGAAGTATCCCAACGGGAAACTTAAAAGGTCTTTTCTTTATACCTTGGCGAGTGGTTGGTATTTTGTCGTTTGAATCACGTTGCTACGAGGTATAGTTTAAGTTGGGCGACCTCTGGTGCCAGTTAGGCTTCACGTGAACGTGGGCTGTGGACGATGTGATATCCTGAAATTCGACCTCGTTTCGATAAAGTGAAATGGGCATTTCGTCGATGTACCTATGGTCCTTTTTTTCGGAGCTGATCACTCATGAGTTAACTAACCTATTGGGTGAAGCCGTTAAGGGATGTATCCGCGGTAAAATCCCTAAAAGCTACCTAATTAGTTGGATTGGGCTAAAATCGCGTCTGATTGATTCTAACCATGAAATTTAATTTGGTTTATGGAATCAAATATTCGAGTGTGTCACAATTCATTTTTAGGACCTCGTCTCATCGTCCGTCAAATTATTGATGAGTCCGAAATTTCGGGAAAAAAATTATCGGAGGAAAAATTGAAACCGAAAGAAAATAGAAAGGGAAAGAGAAAAGAAAAAAATAAGAATAATGATATTATTTTATTTTATTTCTCTCTCTCCCTCTCTCTTCTTTTCTCTCTCTCTCTCTCTCTCTCTCTCTCCTTCCCTCTTTTCCCTCGTGCGGAATCACCACCGACTCCCTCCTCCTTGCCGGTTCCTACTTTGCCTCTCTCTCTCTCTCTCTCATTTTTTTTCTTTTTGATTAGTCAAACCCTTATCTTCTTCTTTCTCTATCATCTCTCTTTGTCTCTCTTGCTCGACACTCTCTTCCTCGCCCTCTCTGTTTGTGTGAAGCCAACGGACAGAAGCAGCAGCTCGCCGAAGACCGGAGCAGCCACCGTTGCCACCCATGCACCGCCGCCCGCGCGGCCACCGCTCGCCACCGTCCCCTTCGTGCCTCGCCGTCCCTGCCGTGCGTCGCCCAGCCCTGTTCCGCCTCTGCCAGCTCCCGTTCTGCCCCCGTCCTACCACCTCCGGCCACCGCCTAGCTCCGTCCGGCCACCGCCCGGCCTCTCCGGCGTCCCCCTCACCCTCTCCTCGCCTCGCCTCGCCGTTTTGGCCACCGGACTAGCTCCGGCTAGCCAAGGGCAGAAACCCATGAGTGGGTTTTCCAGCAACTTCGGGCCCGCTTTTGGGCCGTTTCCGGACCCTGATCCCGAGAGTCGCTTTGGGAAGTATTGTTCCTCGCGTTGCCCTAGTTGGATTGATCCGATTTGCGTGCGATTCCGGTGAGTAATCTCACTAATCCTTGCTTAGTAGACTAATTATACTTAAGGATTGTTTAGTTTTAATTAATTAGGTTTAGGGGTTAGATTAGTATAGATTAGTATTTATTAGTCAATTGTGATGTGAATTAGGTAATTTGATGATGCAATTAGCATATAGATGTGGTGTACTATTTATTGAGGGTAGTTCAGGATTTTTCCCGACCCTAATCGGACTTCAATTTGGCAATTCGGGCCTAAGTGGAATTTTTAGTAATTAAATATTAATTTTCGAAATTAATTTAATTAATTAATTAATTTCTGGAAATTCAACCGGGATGGCTGGTGACTGGAATTTTATGCTGATGATCATGGTGCAGCCCGTTTATTTAATTGAGCTTTATATTATACTAAATTGAAATTATTATATTTATTTATTTAATTTTCGAAATTAATTATTTAATTATTTATTTTTCGGAAATTTGGCAAAGATAGTCGACGACCGAAATTTCGTGCTGATTGTCGTGGTGCAGTCTGTTTATTTAATTGAGTTCTACGTTGTGTTGAATTAAATAAATTGTGGATTTTTAGGGGATTATTCCCAAATTGAATTGATTTGAGTAATTGACCGTTGGACAATTGAGAGTTGATTGTCAGTGGCAGAGGCATGGTGGTAGACTACCAATTTCAGTAGAAATGTGGCTCGGTAAATTAATGTATTACCTTGGAGAATGCACGTGGCTCGGTGATCGGTTCCATCACCTCGGAGAATGCACGTGGCTCGATGATTGGTTTTATCAATTGAGACTGTATAGCAATGACTAGAATGACCCGGAAATGGTCAGAGTGTCATGTAATCGATTAGTTCGATTGGTCAATGATTTGATCTGATTGTCGTGATTTGATTGACTGCTCGAAGTGATATATGAAGCATCTGTATATGACCTTGAATTGCAGGTTGGAACTGATGCCAAGGTAAGTCTTCTGACTCGTGCTGTGCTTAGGCAACTATGTGGTGTATTGGTTCCCTAATTGAGTCTTAGTGGGGTAGAACTTGCTGAGACGTAGTCTTATTCCGGTTGTGGGACAACATTTCAAGACCCTGATGAGGAGCCAAAGAGGAGGAATCTAAGAAGGAGAACTCTGAGGTGAAACCCGAGGATAAGGATTTTTGGAAGAAGAAGATAATCCTACGAGGAATCTGGAGTACGACTCGGATGAGGACTGAGATCCCATCCGCTTTTGTGAATACTGTCTTGATGTGAATAGAGTGAGACTAGAAAGTTGTGAATAGCTTTTGTGAAGTACTCTGGTTTGTGTTTTGTGTAAAAGTTTGGTTGTGGTTTTCAATACAAAAAAATATGGCCTGCTTTTCTATCCCATTGTGTTATTGTCTGGGGATTTATAACTGCTTTCGCATGTGCTTAATAAACGAAAGGGTCAGCGATACTTAGAACTGGGATATCGCATTATAAAATCGACAAATTAGAAGGATGTGTGCGTGCCCGAGAATCGGGGCGTGTCAGACGATATCGATGATGTTATCCTTGATGTGCGTTCACTGGCTTGGTCAAAGAAATGTTGTTTTTGTCAGCCCACTGACTTGTGTTTGTGCTACTTGCTTTCGACTTGGACCATTGTACTTTTGGCCTCTATTGTCGAGTCTGCACTCGATCAAGATGCCCTCTATTATAGAACTCCGCCCGTTCCGCTCGCTTTCCAACCATCTAAACAATCCATTTTTTTAGTCTCTTAACTCAGAAAGAATGATATCTATGCTCTTACTATGTTTAGATTAACGCTAAAGTTAGCATTCTATTGCCTCTTTGAAGCTCACCTTAATGACTTCTTTGTAATCAGGCACTATAATCTCCATGATGAATGATATCTCAATAGCTTTTATATGCTGAACTCAAGTTTCCATCTTGCTCAGAAAGTTTTCTTCAATTATAAAAGCTTATATTAAACTTTGGTCATATCAAAATATATTTTTCAAAGAAAAACTATATCCAAAATGATAAACTGACAGTACATTATTTTTATATTTTCGTTATAGTTACTTAGAAAGCTTGAAAGAATCTATTGAATAAGGACTAATTATTAATGAGCAGTGCTTTACCCTCTATTGACATAGATGGCACTCTTAAATTTCGTATTTTCAGTATGATTCAGTTTGAGTTATTGTATTCTTTTCCTTAAAATACTAGTCTTAGTATCAATACTACAAAACCAAACTAAAATGTCTAGTGAATGTATAATCTGTAAAATTAAAATCAACAAACTCATGAGTAATGTAATTGAATGAACTTTTATTTTGGGTCACTAAAAAATTGTTAATAGACTTTCCGCTACTGGAAAAAGTAACTATTGCTAATTTCACGTGGACTATTATCATTTTTAGAACCAAGAAGAATGCTGCAATGGTTATTTGAGTAAAAAGGGTGGGAAGGAGCAACCCGCATCAACAACCTCTTGAGCGTTATCATAGAAATTCCATACCCAAACAGAATATTCGGTTTGAACCATGACTACTACTCATTTGAGCAAGCATGTCATCACCATTCCATCATAATAATAGCGGAGTAAAGTCGAGATTGTCCTATAGTCACTAATTTACTTTCTAGATAAAAATAACGATAATAGTATTGAATTTATTGACTAAATGAAACCGAATATACGTATAGTTTTTTAGCCTCATGAGATTCAAAGCATTATACGTGGAATGAAAAATAAAATCCCAAAGTCAAGTGTTCATATGGTCATTTATTTAATGATAATCAAATTAAGTAATATAGCTTCATTTTGATTTGTGAAGTAGTCTCACTAAATAGTTGATTTTGACTGGAAAGTTACACCCACAAATTATAAACTTTTGGTTACCGTTAAGATAGTAGACTTAATGAAACCGTTAAGGTAGTAGAGTCAATATAACCGTTTGGAATATAAGGCTGTGTTTGTTTATGTTCTTTATTTATGTTTTTGAACAAAAATCTTGTTTTTTTGTTCCCAGGAACAAAAAAAGAACAGAAACGCATTTGTTTGCGTTTTTGTTCCAAATTTGTTTTTTTGTTCCCGGGAACAAAAAAAGAACAGAAATAAAAAACAAAAAAAAAGTTGTTTCTTATTTCTGGAACAACTTTTAAGAACAAATTTTCTCTCTCCACTCTTTTTTTTTCTTCTTCTTCTTTTTTCTTTGGCTAGTCGCCGGCCTTGGCCATGGCCGGTGACCGGCCGTCGAGGGCCCAGAACAAAAAAAGAACAGAAACACAAACAAACACACCCTAAGTGTATGATCTCTTTTTGTAGCCAGCTATTGTAGGCTTTAAATAGCCACTTTGTATCTTTATAGCTCCCACACAAACACAAAAAAACTGGTTATCTATTTATTTCTTTATTATTTTCCAATTCTTGTACTATAACTATTTTTTTTTTTTTTTTCAGATTTTTCGTCATTGATCAAATTCCGCCATGTATCTTAACTGTAATTTTCAAATCTTCATCATTAATTAAATTCCGATGTTATATCTTTCAATCGTAATACTTTCTCGTTGATTAAATTTCGGTAAAATGGTGTATACTTTGATATTGATTAAATTCCATTAAAGTATGTCTGTCTATTTCCTCGAGTTTAATATGTCATGTCTAGAATCGCCATAGAACTCGTCTCTTTTTATGAAAAATCAAGGAATGATTTCTGGTGAAAAAGGATTTCTTTGTCAAGATAAATTCTGGCGAAATAGGAAGAAAAAGAAAATTCAATCCAAATCACTAACAGAGACCCCCCAAGGACCAAAGACCAAGAAGCATCCCAACGGGAAACTTAAAAGGCTTTTTCTTTATACATTGGAGAGCGGTTGGTATTTTGTCATTTGGATCACGTTGCTGCCGGGTATGGTTTAAGTTGGGGGATCTTTGATGCCAGTTAGGCTTCACGTGAACATTGGTTGTGGACGATATCGACGAGGTTATCCTTGGTGTGCGCTTACCGGCTTGGTCAAAGAAATATTGTTTTTGTCAGCCCACTGACTTGTGTTTTGTGCTACTTGCTTTCGACTTGGATCATTGTACTTTTGGCCTCTATTGTCGAGTCTGCACTCGATCAAGATGCCCTCTATTATTGAACTCCGCCCGTTCGCCAGCTTTCCAAACATCTTAACAGTTGATTTTTTAGTCTCTTAACTTAGAAAGAATCATAATTATGCTCTTACTATGTTTAGATTAACGCTAACATTGGCCTTCTATTGCTTCTTTGAAGCTCACATTAATGGCTTCTTTGTAATCAGGCTCTATAATCTCCGTGATGAGTGATATCTCAATAGTTTTTATACATTAAACTCAATTTTCTATCTTGTTCAGAAAGTTTTCTTCAATTATAAAAGCTTATATGAAACTTTGGTCATGTCAAACTATAGTTTTCAAACAAAAACTATATTCAAAATGATAAACTGACAGTACATTATTTTTATGTTTTTGTTATAGTTACTTAGAAAGTTTGAAATAATTTGTTGAATAAAGACTAATTATTAATGAGCAGTGCCCGTGTGTACCCTCTATTGACATAGATGTCACTCTTAAATTTTGTATTTTCAGTATTATCCAGTTTGAATCATTGTATTCTTTTCCTTAAAAGTACTAGTTAGCCAAATAAAAATGTCTAGTGAACGTACAATCTTAAAATTAATATCAACAGACTCATGAGTAATGTAACTGATGGAACTTTTATTTTAAGTCACTAAAAAATGATTAATAGCCTTTCCGCTCCTGGAAAAAGTAACTGTTATTAATGTCATGTCGATTGTTGTCATTTTTAGAACCAAGAAGAATGCTGCAGGGGGTCATTTGAGCAAGCATGTCATCACCATCCTACCATAATAATAGCGGAGTAAAGTCAAGGTTATCTTGTATCAAGGCACGACTAGACCAATGCTTGAGAGGAGCTAAGGTACCTTAAGGCTGATGAGTAATTAGGGTAATCGCACATATGACCAGAGGGTCTCAAATTACTTGGAAGTAAGCCTATACCTCTAAACCAACGACCATGCTAGTGGAGGAGCCTTAATTTTACTATAGAAGGTAGCGAGATAAAGTTATTAGCAAAAAATTCAAATGTCAGGAAGACTTTTACATACAAGTACCACGTGCGATGGCGAGTGATGACTAAAAGCTTTCGCCGGGTTTTGAATGATGATCTGATGAAATTTCTTAGAATGTGGTTAGAAAATAGTACAGTAATTAGAATTTATTACAAATAAAAAATAAAGGGGCCAATAACGATATCTATTAAAGTATAGGGATCGGAAGTGTAATCTCTTCACACCGTATTTTATATCTTCATCGTTTGCAGTAACTATCATTATAAGAAAAATACATAGATCCCAATCGCTAAATACATGCAAGCCAGGACCATTAAAAAGTTTTGCGAGGATTATTAGTGTTCGTCCAGTTGGCCACTGATCCAATCGACCAAATACAAAAGAAAGAAATCTTTTGATTATAAGATAAAGTGGCCCAATATTTTGAACATCGATAAGTGGGACGGCAGACGGCATAGTAATGGGAGCTTAGTATATAATAATCTGTTTACATGGAGTCTTCTTAATTAGTTTATGTAATAATCTTTTTTCTTTCCTTTATTGATAGGGAATTCAATTGGATCAACTTTTGTTAAGAGCATAGTAGTGTAATACTCTGACTTTTCTCTTTTCTTGTAAAATAACAATGACACCGATAATTATAATATCGATGTGTGTGGAGTTTCACTGCCCAGTTTTTCTTTTATAATAGAGTAGTGGCACATGGGTGACACGTTGGCCGACATTAGAAAAACTCATGGGTATGACTCTTGACCAAAAAACATGTATGAACGTTCGCATCTCATTTCGCATGGGGAATCTCTATGGAGAGACCCTCGTGTTTTGAAAGATTACTCTCACCTCTCGCGAGAATATATGATTTGATTTGATTTGATTTAGTTTAGTATTTGAAATTAAAATGATGTGGATCCTCTAAGGTTAGAGGGTAAGTGCACAACATACAGTTACCTCATGATACTACCTAAGAATATTGGATTGGGTATGGCTTGAAAAAATGTGTCTAATTTTCAAGGCTACCAAGATTGATAGTTAGAGACCAACGACTTGTGCCCATACCTGTACTTAGTGACAGAAACGAATGTGTTTCCATGTTTTAGTAAAGCTGTATTTTTTTTTTTGTATAAGTGATCATTAGCGAGCTTAATCTTGTTCATTTTCAAATTTTATTTCATATGGTTCTGAACTTGCATTGTCCTCATCTTTTTGCCATGATGATGAGAAGTCGGATTGAATATGAGTAATCATCCACTTTTTGCCCCATCTCCGGAGTGCTGCCAGATAATTTCAACCCATTAAGACTCAATTTGTTTCTTGAAAAATAACTTCCAAGAAAATGTTGTCCAAATTTTCCGGCATTCGTTTCACAAAAAATAAATTAGTCAAGAAAAACATTTTTTGTTATTAGAAAAAACACCTTCAAAAGTGGGGAAAATATTTTTCACTTTTCAGAAAGTGGAAAATATTGTCTATAACTTCTTCCACCTCACTTTCTTTCACCAAATACATTTTTCTTTTATTTTTGTGTTTTCTTTTTCTTTTTTTAAAAATTTGAGTTTTTATTTTTTGTCTTTCCTTTTCTTTTTGTTCTTCTTTTGTTCTTCTTCCTTGGCCGATCGTCGACCACGACGAGCTGGAGCCTCGCCACAGGCCGACTAGACTTGAGCTCGCTAGATTCTGCTAAGGCGACGCCAAGCTCAATAAAGGTCGCTAGAGCCTCACCAACCTCCAGCAACCTTGAGCAAGGCTCGAGCCTTGCCCAACTCGCTAACCTATAGTGAGGCTAGAGCTCACCAATGGCCAATTGCCGAGCCCAACGACCAACCAAGACCAAGTAAGAAGAAGAAAAGAAAAAAAGAAAAACAAAAGGACAAGGAAGAAGAAAACAAAAAAGGAAAGGAAAAAAATTAAAATTAAAAAACTGATTTTAAAAGAAAATGAATGCATATAGGAAAAGGTTTTCCTTACTGAATGACAAAAAATATTTTCTAGTTCATTTTCAAATTTCAATCGAATACCAAAAAATATAATTATTTTCCTGGAAAATGGCTTTCTAAAAAAAATTTCTAAAAGCATCACATTTTTCGTGAAACAAAAAAAGCTTAAAACTATGAGCAGGCTACCTAATCAACAAAAAAATTATGTACTTAAAAATATTACCATGTTTGATTAACATCATCCTAAATTTCCTTGGAAGCAAGGATTAATGGTATCTTGGATAATTTATGCGTTATATTTAAACCCTCATGAATACACAAGATAACAATTTAGAGAGATGTACATACATACATCCATACGTAAGTTGTGAGTAACACTCTACTGTCTCGAGTGCCATAATTTAACTTCCTAAAAAATTGATTGTCTGCATGCGCAATAATTCAACCCCCTAGTTGTGTTTTGCACTTTTTACTTTTACTTAAATTTTTGCCAACTTGCGTCATTGTAGTGTTGTGGAGCCATTACTTTGGACCTCTATTCTTGAGTCTACGAAGTCAATCTCTCATGGGATGACTAACATTATCGAACTCTAGCCATTCGCCCACTCTCCATCCTCGTCCGAATACTCCATTTTTCAATCTCTCGTCCCTGAAGGAACCTATGGATTTCGCAAGTGCTCTTTCAGATGTCCTCAAATATTTATGGGATTTGGCTAGCACTCCTTTGGGCTACATTTATAATCTGAAAGATAATGTTGACTTATTGCGGAGGGAAACTAAAGACTTGAACACTAAGAGAGAAGACGTGGAAGTAGGGGTGAAACGTGAAGAAGAAGGAGGAGGTGTACATCACACGAATGAAGTGGCGAACTGGTTAGGCGAGGTGCAAATGTTTTTAGGTGGGGCAGATCAAGTTCTTCAAGAAGCCATGGAACATGACCGAATCAAATGTCTCGGTCATTGTCTTCCACAAAACTATTGGTCAGGCTATCGATTGGGGAAAATGGTCAATCAAATGCTCAATGAAGCGAGAGAGCTCAAGAAAGAAGAATTTAACACTACGTTGCCGTTGCCTCCTCCTCCAGTACTTACGATACCTATGGATGAGACTGTGGGGCTTGATATTTCCTTTGATAAAGTGTGGAAATGTCTCGTGAACAAAAAAGAAATAGGAGTGATTGGGTTATACGGAACAGGCGGTGTGGGAAAGACCACCCTCATGAAAAGGATCAACAAGGACCTTTTGGGCGCAAATCATGGATTCGAGGTCATTATTTGGGTGGTGATCTCTAGACGAGTGAATGGAGATAACATTCGAGACACCATAAGGAAAAGGCTGAATATTAAAGATGAGACCTGGGGAAGATGGTCTCAGGATGATAGGGTCCATTATCTGTTGGAAGTTTTGATCCGGAAAAAGTTTGTGTTGTTGATTGATGATGTATGGGAGAGGCTGGACCTTTCCAAAATCAGAGTTCCTCATCCTTGTCTTGAGAACGGATCCTAAGTAGTATTCACAACTCGGTTGAAGGAAGTATGCTGCCAAATGAAAGCCGACGAAGCTTGCGAAGTACAATGCTTGACGCAAGAAGAAGCCATGGGATTGTTCGAGAACAACGTTGGCAAATCGACTACATATTCTCATGCACAAATTCTAGAGCTCGCCAAAAACATTGTCCTAGAGTGCAAAGGGTTGCCACTAGCCCTTGTTATTGTTGGGCAAGCCATGGCCGGTAGAGACAACCCCAGTGAGTGGAGTGGAGCGCTAAGAAAGCTGAAGAGAAGACTACACGAGCTGTCACACCCCGAACCTCGAGCGCGCCAACATCCCACCATGGTCATGAAAATGCGACATTCCCAGGTAGTGTCGCCGACCCCATTCATTTATTATTACGCAAGCGGAAGGTATTATAAAACCCCCGACAATGAAATACGGGATAGAAAAGCAGGAAGCAAAACCACAACATAACACTTTCATAATTCAACAGAATTACAAATAGAGGTCTACGGCCAAAAGTCTACAAAAGACCGGCTCTTAAAAATGAACTGTCCTACAACCTACAAGTCAGACACGTTCTCCAATTCTCATGACTTCACCTTTGCAACTCCTTAAGATCAACCAAAGCTATCTAGCCACTCCGCCCACCAGGGACCTGAAATTGTAATCCCCAAACCGGGATGAGACAATGTCTCAGCAAGTTCAACCCCTTAAACCCCTATTAGAAAGAAAATACGCTCAAGGGTGGTCTAGCTACATCACAAAGAGAACTTACCTCACCTTCTTGCCTCCCTGCGGGTTAGTACGATTCATATCATTCAAGCACAAGTAATGATAAGAAGGCAATTTATCGGAACTCGATCAACTTCACTCAATTTCGCAATCATAGCAAGCATCCCAAATCATCATTATCCAATGCCACACAATGGCATAACCTACTCGCAATTCGGCTATCTACTGACATCTAGTCAGGCATCGCCTCCCCACCTTGGAGCGCGGCTTTGTCAGTACATCGACGGCATTCCCGAAGGAGCATGGGTCCAGTTGGCCTAGCCTCCACTGCGACCCGAGCCACGTCACTCTCTTGACGGCATTTCTAGAAGAACAAAGGTCTAGTCGGCCTAGCCTCTACTGCAACCCGAGTCACGTCACTCTCTTGACGGCATTTCTAGAAGAACAAAGATCTAGTCGGCCTAGCCTCTACTGCGACCCGAGCCACGTCACTCTCTTGACGGCATTTCAAGCAGAATAAGGATCCAGTCGGCCTAGCAACTATTGCGACCCGAGCCTTTCAACTAGCACACGATAATTCGATACCGATCCCTGGATACTTTACATTTCACTCACATAATCCAATTACGATATTAACCATTAAAAATCCAATTTCAATGCCAAACCCGACACTTGGGATTTTCTAAATAAAATCCATACTTTTCACAATCAACACTCAATTTGCATTATCCAATCATCAAATTCATATTTTGAATACACAGCAGCGATCAGCACGAAATTATGAGAATTTAGGGTCCTAAAATACAGAATTTATTAAATAATTAAATTTATTCCGAAAATTAATTAAATAATAATATCCATATTTTTCACAATCCACACTCAATTTATAATATCCAATCATCAATTTCAAAATCGACTACACGGCGAGCGATCAAAGACGAAATTATGAGAATTTAGGGTCTTGATAAAATTTTCGGAATTTAATAAATAATTAAATTTATTCCGAAAATAATTAAATAATAGTATTTTAATAATTTCGAATAATAAAATATTATTAAATTATTAAACAATTTCTAAATATTTAAATAAATCAAAAGTAAATACCTTTATGTCACATCACGGTTATATTTTATATAACCACTCACTTCACCTTAAATTAAATACAATTTAAGTTAATCAAACACCTTAATATAATCTACACTTAAATAAATTAAACTAATCACCTAATAACACTTAACATAAACTAAACCTCCCTAAGCATAATTAACCCTCTAAGTGAGGTTTAGTGAGCTAAACCCACCGGATTAGCAAGCCGAGCGGACCAAAATGACGAGGACGACGCGAGGATCGACTTTCCTCAAGGCGGGCCGAGCATCCGGGCTCGGGAAGGCGGCCAAAACGGGCCAAACGCCTGCTGCCATACCCTTTTTTCTAGCTTCTGATTTGGGGCCGAGAAGGGCAGATCCGACGCCGGTTTGGGCGGAGGAACGATGCGGCAGCTCGACGGTGGCTCGGACGGGCAAGGCGGCGGCTAGGCGAGGCCTCACGGCGGCGGGGACGAGCTCCGGCAGCTCCTGGAATGCGCGAACAGGGGCAGACGAAGGCGGCTGGGCGTCGGCCAAGGGCGGGCGAGCGAGGGCGGACGGGCAGCGACAGCGAGCTCCGGCGAACGGGCGACGAGCAACGGCCATGGCTGCAGCTTCTTCGACAAGCTCAGATCTGATGGGTCTTTGAGCAAGAACCCGAGATGGAGGAGAGAGGGTGACGGTGAGCGGATGCGCGGCTGCGCATGCGCGAACGGCGGCGACAATGACGGCACCGGCGGCGAGCGACAAGCGGCGAAGGAGGCAGACGGCGAAGGACTGCTTCGACATCTTCCTCTGCAAATTTTCTGGTCTTTCGCACAAAGAAGATGGAGGAGAAACCAACGGAAGGGAGAGAGGAAGGAGAGAGAAGGAGGGGGCCCTTTTCTTTTCTTTTTCCTTTTCTTTAATCCAACAAATGGCCCACCATGACATCACTTGATGATGTCATACTCCACCATCTCCCACAACCTTATTCCAATGGGTTCACTTACAATTTCCGCCGGGGTCCAATTATTTGTACAATAACTTCTTCAATTTCACTCAATTCTCTTCTAATTGAATTAAATTAAAGCCCATAAAATTAATCCAATGTCACCACACTTCAATTCACATCTTCACTTGTCTATATAATCAACTTAAGTCCCAAAAGCGCGACCAAAAGCGGCCTACTAATTTCTCGAGCTAAAATAGCCATTCTCGGATTTAATTTGCCAAAGAATTCTGATTGCATGAAAAATCTTCCAAAGATGAGTTAATATTCATAAAATGATTTGTGACACACTAGGCTTCCAATTTCTGAATTCGATCTCAATTCCACGGTTAATTTTACTTTGGCACGATACTAGCGCGGCCCAACCTACCGGGTAGCCTTTAAAAATTTTCATGCATTTGACCTGTGGTTGATCATCTCAAGCCACAATGTATATCTTTGAAACATTGGCGACTTTCGGTTGTCGGGGTAATCTCAAGGTTTCAAATATGAACACAGGGTACCCAATCGATAGAAAAGTCGGTCAAGTGTCGATCGACAAGGATTATGCGATCCGGTGGAATCACCCACACTCGATCACAGGTTTCTGTCGAGTCGACCTATCTCCGGTCTCTAATCGATTTTTATTTATGCCGTAATTGACCTTTGTAGATTAGCTCAGTCGAAAGGTCGCTTCCTGGCCAAATTCTTGAGTATGATGCATTAGAATTTCTTAACGACTTCACCCGACAGACTAGTTTTCACATGAGTGGCCGACTCAAGGAAAAGAACTATATGCGTGCCAACGAAATGCCCGTCTCAATTTATTGAAAATAGAATTGGAAAATCGGGATGTCACACGAGCTGTTAGGTATGGTGGAGGAAGTATACCGTCACACCCCGATCCTCAGGCACGCGCACATCCCTTACTTTTGATCGATTTTAAAATGTGATGTCCCAGGACTATGTATCGCCGACCCTTTCATTTATATATGCACATGCGGAAGCAATTATAAATCCCCATACAATAAAACAATATGATAGAAAAGTAGGCCATATTTTTCATATTAAAAATTCTCAACCACACCTTTTTACACGCATCTCATAGTACTCTACAATACTATATAGACGTAAGTCTGATCTAACATCTATTCACATGCAGACAAGGTCTGACAAGACAGGATGGGATCTCAGTCCTCATCCGGATCATACTCGAGGTCATCCTCGGGGTCCTCCTCCACATACTCCTCTTCGGGTTCCTCATCAGGGTTTTCCTCGTCAAGTTCCTCCTCCTTAAGCTCCTCATCCGGGTCCTGAAATGGTTATTCAATAACTACTAAGATAACGTCTCAGCAAGTTCTACCCCCTAAAACCCGATTAGTAAACTAATACACCTTAAGGCTGCATATGCACCACACGAGTTAGAGGACTTACCTTGGCCTAGATTCCACCTGCATATTAGCTCATATCAAATAGGCATCCAAGCAATCACATCTAGATCGAAGCATCGATCAAATCGACCTAGTCGATTACACGCCAACAAGACCACTGCGGTCATTCTCATTCAATCAATCGAGTCACAACATCGAATCAAGGCAAAGATCAATCGACTTAGTCGATTACATGTCAGTCGGATCATTTCTAGGTCATTCGCTCCATCCCATAAAACTTCAAATAATACACTTAGTCACAGAGCTCCATTAATTCTCTCGGGCGTCGCTTTCGCCAAGGTGACATAAGTAACAAACGGTCTACGTGCGTTCTTTAAGGCGCCGTTTTCGCACGGTGATATTCCTCATCACCGAACCACGCCCGTCACGATTCATAGGCAGTCTACGTGCGTTCTTTAAGGCGCCGTTTTCGCACAGTGATATCCTTAATCACCGAACTACGCCTGCCGCAAGTCATAGACAGTCTACATGAGTTCTTTAAGGCGCCGTTTTCGCATAAGTGATATCTTTAATCACCAAACCACGCCTGTCTATACTTCGTATTTGATCGGTCTTAGCCAATAGAGTTCTCAGTTCACTCTCACAATTCTTTCCGTTTTACAACTCATCAAAGCATTGTTAATGCTAAATAGCCATACTTGGCCATCTACCAATCAATCATTCAATCCCACTCAATTTTAATCTATTAAGGAATAATTCCTTAAATTGCATAATCAATTTAATTAATCACAACGTGGAGCTCAAATAAATAAACGGACTGCACCACGACAATCAGCACGAAATTCCGGTCACCGGCCATCCCAATTGAATTTCCGGAAAATAAATAATTAAATAATTAATTTCGAAAAATAAATAAATAAATTCGATAAATTCAATTTAAGCAATATAAAGCTCAATTAAATAAACGGACTGCGCCACGATCATCAGCATAAAATTCCAGTCACTAGCCATCTTAGTTGAATTTTCAGAAAATAAATAATTAAATAATTAATTTTGAAAATTAATATTTAATTCATAAAAATTCCAATTAGGCCGGAATTGCCTAATTAACATCCGATAAGGGTCGGGAAAAATCCCAAGAAGTATCCAATAAATACTATAGGCAATTCTTTATCTAAGTACACTAACCAAACAACTAATATGTAATGCAATTAACTAATAATCGTTAATCAATTCTAATATAGCCACCTAATTACGCTTAACTAACACTAATCAACCTTTAAGTGTAATTAGTAAACTAAGAAGGCAATAGTGAGTAAAACTCACTCAAAACGACGGGCTCGACGCGAGGATCGACTTTCCTCAAAAGCGGGCCGAGCATCCAGGCTTAGGAAGGCAACCAAAACGGGCCAAACAGTTGCTGCCATACCCACTTCTGCACTCTCTATGCGCTATTGGTTGGGGGCGAAGGAGGGCGGATCCGGGGTTGGTTGGGGTCGGGAATGGGCGGAGGAGCCGAACCGAACCTAGGCGGGGCTTCAAGGTGGCTGGAGGTGGGCTGGACGACTCCGGCGGAGCTCCACCAGATCTGAAATGGCCACTGGAACTTGGCTGAAGTAGGGACGATGGTGAGAGGGAGATGGAGACAGGCGGAGTCGCGGTGGTGCACAAGACGGCGAGCTGGCTGGGCGGCGGCTTCGGCGGTCCTTGCTGGCTTCGACGGTGGCCGGCCCAGCTTGCATGACGGCTTGGATGAGCAGATCCAGGTGGAGTAGTGACTGGACGAGTTGGGGAGCCGCGACGGCAACAGCTGGCTCCGGCTGGCTTCCACGAGCGAGCAACGGCGAGGATGGCGTGCGGCGTGAGGTGGGGACGAGAGCTCTGGCTTCGCTGGTCTTCAGCTTCTTTGACTTGCTGGTCCTTCGTACAGCAAGAACACAAGGAGGAGAGAGGCAGCGACGGGAGAGGGAGAGAAGGAGAGAGAAGGGCGGAGGGCGTTCGAGCGGGCGAGAGGAAGACGGACGGCGGCGGTACTCTGGCACGACGGCGACGGCAGCTTCGTCCTGCAGCTACTTCAAGCGACGTTGGTCGCTGCTTCTGCTTTTGTTTCTGCTGTCTTCCCGTTCGCACAAGCAAGAGGAGGGAGAGAGTCGGTCACGAGAGAGTGAGGGAAGAAGAAAGAGAAGAGAGAGGTTTGAAAAGTCAAAGAAAGAAAAAGTAAAGAGGAAGACAGCCAAGCATTCGGTGGAGGGGGCTACCGGTTAGTTTTCAAAACTTTTTAGGACAAATGACCCGTGGTCGATTTTCTTCGAGCCACAACCCACTCGACCCATCAGCGACTCTCGGTTGTCGTAAAAATCTCGAGGATTCAAATACGGACACAAGGCACCAAAACAATAAGAAAATCAAATTAGTGCCGGTCGATGAGAATTTTCCAATTTAGTGGAGTCACCCACGATCGGTTATTCATCTCAGTCGAACCGACCTATCTCTGATTTCAAATCAATTTTATACTATGCCGCAATGATCTCTAAAGATGAGCACAGTCGATAAGTCGATTCCCGGTCGAATTCTCAAGTCTAATTGCCCTAAAGTCCTTAATAGCTTACCCAGCTAGTCTAGTTATCTCATGAGTGGCCAACTCAGAGAACAACACTATAGCCACGTCGATGAAATGCCCAATTTATCTGACCGAAATCAGAAATCAAAAATCTGGATGTCACAATACCACATACTAAAGTTCAGTTATGATAACTTAAATGATGCTACTCGACAGGCTTGCTTCCTTTACTGTTGTCTCTTCCTTGAGGATTACCCCATAATGACAGACAAGCTAATTGAACTCTGGATTGGAGAGGGCTTGTTAGGAGACACTGATGATGGAGCATCTATCTTGGGTAGAGGAACTAGGACACGTGCAAGATCTCAACGACTTATCTATCACGGTGCAAAAATCTTTCTTTGCCCTAAAAATATTCCGATCCTTACAAAGATGCATAAGGAGAGTAGAGATCATAGATTGCGAGGACTTGACCAACATCCCAATAAGCCACTCATTAAAAGGGAGCGGAAATTTCTCGCATTTAGAGGTGCTTCATCTATACAATTGCCCTATGCTCGTGAAGATGGAGATTACTCAAGAGATAGGACGAGCACCCAATTGCTTTTGCTTCTCCAGTCTCATTAATGTTGGTGTTTATAATTGCGGATTTTTGGACTTGTCCTGGCTCATGCATGCTCCAAAACTCCAAAATTTGGAAGTCGTAACCAGCCCTTTGATGGAGAAAATAATCGGGGATGGATTTGCAAGAGAGGAATTAGCTACTTCAGGATTATTCTCATGTCTTAAATTTCTAAGTATTGAAAATCTTCCAAATCTAAGGAGTATCTGCGACCACACTCTATTTTTCCCTAAAGGAATGGAATTTTACATAGAGATGTGCCCTATTCTCGGAAAGTTGCCGTTGGACTCGAACAACGCGAGGGGAAGCTTCTCGATCCTTGGAGACAAAGATTGGTGGGCCAACTTTGAGTAGGGCCCAACCACCCGGGTCACTTTGATGGTTGGTCAGAGTCCTGAAGAAGAAATGACGTTTGGAGAGGCACTAGGTAAAATAAAAGATCAGGACGTGGGCCCCTGGCCTAGGATCGGATTCCTACCCTCGCGAGTGGAGTAAGTGAGGCTGGTATGTGTAAACTTGCGATTTATTTCCATAGTCCAACTTTCTAAAGGGTTGTTTGTCCGCACGAGGAATATTTCAACCCTTGAGTTGCGAGTTGCGAGTTGTGTTTTGTATTATTTACTTTCACTTACCTTTGCCAACTTGTGTTGTTGTACTGTTTGTGGGGCCATTACTTTGGGCCTCTGTTATTGAGTTTGCAAAAGTCATTTCTTTTTCTTTTTTTTTTTCCTTTTTGCTTCTAAGCAAGATGT
Source organism: Eucalyptus brandiana (assembly GCA_014182725.1). Taxonomy (NCBI): domain Eukaryota; kingdom Viridiplantae; phylum Streptophyta; class Magnoliopsida; order Myrtales; family Myrtaceae; genus Eucalyptus; species Eucalyptus brandiana. The sequence goes on from CM024669.1 coordinate 2,933,284, forward strand.
AATAGTAAAACTCAATTTAGACCAGGGCTATAAATTATTTGTCAATATATAAAACAAAGGATTTTAATTGTCCCACTGTTAAAGAAATTTTCACGTAAATTTCGATTTGTTGTGTTTCGATCAAAATCCAACCAATTTTATCTAAGGAAATGATAACAACATATAATCATTAAAAATTTACTCGACTTAGTATTTGATGAATTAGACTCGACTAGAGATAAGTTCAATATGTTTTCTTTTTGGACTAATGTCGCTATTTGTTTCCAAGGGAAAATGGAAGGAAAGCTTGCGTTTCTTTTATAGAGTCCATCAGAAATGACAAAATTAATCAATCTAGACAAGCAAAAGATGGGTGAATAGAAAGTTTGAATGTGAATTTGAATTTAAGGTCAAATTTTCAAATTGTTTTGTTTGATTGCAATAAATTTGTCATGTCTTAGCTCGTAAGCGGATTTGATTGGAAAAATGCAGGGCAAATTACACCACAAATGCTCAAATTTGGTATGGGTGGACACTTAAATGCCAAAAATTCTAAAAAGTGCATTAAATGTCATTCTGGCAATGATAGCCGGAAATTCGATGTAGCATTATTTTAAAAATAAATTGGCCTATGCGGCCTACTGAAGTTGCCTACTCAATAATAAATGTGCAAAATTAGGTCGTCTTGCCCCGAAATCGATTTTTAATATAAATATTGATTAAATTAAATTTTAAGAAAAGAAAAAAGAGCGACAGCAAATCAGCAAGGGCCTCTACGTCCTTCCTAACTGCCGCCATCCTGCCATTGCCGTAAAAGGTGACAGTGCGACGAGGGTCGTTTGGGCGAAGGCCGACGACCCTCGTCGCCCAAACGACCCTCGCTGGATTTGAGTAACGTGACCCATTGATACCAAGTCCGGTCCGCCCAACCAGATCGACCAGGTCTACTCTCAATCAGCACAGCCATTTCAGAAGCGCCATTCACCAAACCGGAGATGCTCACTCTTCTGCACAGACCTCCTGTTCACACCACCTCCTTCTCCTTCTTCACCTCCTCTTCCCTCCCCTGCCAACTCCTAACCACCACCGCACCGCCGCCACTGCCGCCACCTCGGCCACTTGATGCCTCCATCGCCGCCTCCATCCTTGCCTCCACCCCCCAAGCCCTGCCCGGAATCCTCCAAGATCCCACCATCCAATGGACGCGACTAGCGTCAGCGACCCCCTTGAGCATTTTATAGGAGTTCCATACTAGTGACAAAATATTTGATTAGAGCCATATTTATTGTTTATTTTGAGCAAGTACGTCATCACCGTCTCACCATGATTTTGGTGGTAGTAGAATCAAGGTTATCCAATATCAAGGCATGATCGAACTGATGCGCCAAAAGAACCAAGGTACCTTAAGGCCGATGAGCAATTCAAGAATTCAAAAATATGATCAAAAGGTCTCCAACTACTTGGTAGTAAGCCCTATGCCTCTAGACCAACTACCATTGTGGTGGAGGAGCCTATATTTTACTATACAAGGTAGCAAGTTAAAGTTATTAGCAAAAAATTTGAATGTCACAAAGACTTTTACATATAGGTACCACGTCTCGATGGCAAGTGTTGACTAAAAATATTTCACCAGGTCTTGAAAGAAAATTTAATGAAATTACATATAGTATGATTAGAGAAGAATACAGTAATTAGAATTAATGACAAATGAAAGTAAAGGGGCCAATCATAATTAAAGTGTAGGCATCGGAAGTGTAATCTCTTTACACTATACTTTCTTTCTTCCTTGTTTGCAATGAGTAACCACTATACAAGAAAAATATACAATTCGCCAGTAACTAAATACTTGCAAGCCAGGACCAGCAAGCAATTTCGCCAGGATAACTACAAAAATTAAGATATTTGTCCAGTTGGCCACTTATCCCATCAACCAAACACCAAACAAAAATCTTTCGATTATAAGACAAACTGGTCCATTATTTTGGAAATAGAAATGTGGGACACCATAGTAATGGGATATTCGATATACTAATCTATTTGCGTATTGTCCTCTTAACAAATCTATCAAGTAAAATAGAATGACGGAGTTCATCATACCTCAAAATCATGAATTGTCATTTCATACACCATATAAAGCCATGCATCTTACAAACAATTTCAGAGTACAACAGATTTAGAAATAAATAAATAAATAAATGGAAGTGTGGTGGAAATTTAAAGTTTCAGCACCGTGGGTATGACTTCTTCATATCTCCCAGCAGTGTATGATTGGTATGTAACAATTGTCTATCTTAAGTTTCATCGTGCCATGTCGATAAGATCTTGGCTCTTGTCCCACTATTCAATTGCGCTTTTAGGTATTAAAATTTCCTTATTTGAACCGATTATAGTAACTAAACTTCATTAAGTTATGCTAACTATTGCGCAAGCAACCCCTACAACTCTATATGTTACTATTCATCTATTTGTTTAAAAAAATTGAGCTACTCTAGGCCTATGCAATGCTTTACTTTTCTAGTTGTTTTACTTCCTAAGATCGATATCTTGCATGTTTGGATAATTAAATGCATGCTGCATCTAACTTTTAAAGTCCAGTCTTTGATTTGTCAAAAGTTAATGCTTTGCCTATCTATTGCTTGACCTTACAACTATAGCCTATTCCCATCTAACTAGACGAGTGAATAAAGTAAAATTACTTGCAAAAAAAAAAAAAGTAAATATAATGCTAAATTCTTTCGAGGTTACAATTTTCTAGTACACGAGCATTAATTTTACTTATTAAAGTTGCCAATTCAAAATATTGCAAAATTATTGCCCAATGAATTTTTTTTCTCCTTAAATTTATCTCCATTACGAAAATTACCTGACAGTGCTAGGAAAAATCTATTTTGTATAAAACTATAAATAGTTATCAAATCAACAAAGAGTCAATGTTTTTAAAAATTTTACCATGTATGATTAACATTATCCTAAAATTCCTCAGACACAAGGATTAGTGACTTCTTGCACGAAAGATATACCATATTCAATGGAGAATTCTGTGGAAGAGGGTGTAATTATATATATATATATATATATATTGTGAGCAATGCTTTATTTCCATAGTCTAACTTTCTCAAAAGTTGTTTGTCCACATGCACAATAATTTAGCCCCTGAGTTGGGAGTTGTGTCTTGTACTATTTACATTTAGTTACTTTTGTCGGCTTGATCATTGTACTATTGTGGGGCCATTACTTTGGGCCTTTATTATTGAGTCCGTAAAAGTCCTTTCCTTTTTATCTTTCTCATCACTTCTAAGCAAAGTGTAATAGTAAAGTCCGATTTAGACAAGGGCTATAAATTATTTGTCAAAGGATTTTAATTTTCCCTCTGCATAAAGAGGTAAACAAAATTTCAAATAAATTTCGATTTGTTGTGTTTCGATAAAGATCTTAACCAGTTTTTTCTGAGGAAATGATAATAATATATAGTGATTATCAATTTACTCATCTCAATATTCGCTGAATTAGACTCAACTAGAGATAAGTTTGACACGTTGTCCTTTTTGGACTAATCTCGCTATTTGTTTCCAAGGGAAAATGGAAGGAAAGCTTGCCTTTCTTTTATACAGTCCATCAGAATGACAAAATTAATCTATTTGAAAATTTGGCAAGTGTTGAGTAAAAATATTTCACTGGATTTTGCATGAAAATTTGATGAAATGACTTGTATTGAGTTTAGAGGAGTGCAGTAATTAGAATTAATGACAAATGACAATAAAGGGGCCAATCATAATAAAAGTGTGGGGATCAGAACTGTAATCTCTTTACACTATATTTTATTTCTTCCTTGTTTGCAATGAGTAACCACTATACTAGAAAAATAAACAATTCCACAATAACTAAATACACGCGAGCCAGGACCAGCAAAAAGTTTTGCTAGGATAACTACAAAGATTGAGATATTTTTCTAGTTGGTCCTTGATCCCATCAACCAAACACCAGAGAAACAATCTTTCGATCATAAGATAAACCGGTCCGTTATTTTGGAAATAGAATTGTGGGACAGCATGGTAATGGGATCTTCTATATACTTATCTAATTACATAGTCTTCTTGGCAAATCTATCAAGTAAAATAGAACGACAGAGTTGAACATACCTCAAAATCATGAAATGTCATTTCATACACCATATCGAGCTAGGCATCTTACAAACTATTTCAAAGTACAACCTATTAAAAAAAAATGGAAGTCTAGTCGAAAATTGAACGTTTCAACACCATAGGTATAACTATAGCCAAGAAAAAAAAAGCACCATAGGTATAACTTCTCCGTATCTCTAAGCAGTATATAATTTGTATATAACAGCTGTCTATCTTGAGTTTTATCAAGCTATTGTCCAACTGTGCAATTGCACTTTTAGGTATTGAAATTTCCTTTTAAGTATTGTGAACTGATTATAGTGACCAAACTTTATTAAGTTATGATATTCGTTGCGCAAGCAACCACTAGAACTCTATATACTACTATTCATCTATTTTTTTTTTTTTTTAAAATTGAACTAAACCATGCCTATGCAATGCTTTGCTTTGCTAGTTGTTTTACTTCTTGAGACCGATATCTTGCATGTTTGGATAATTAAATGCATGATTCATACAACTTTTAATGTCCAGTCTTTGATTTGTGAAAAGTTAATGCTTCGCCTATCTATCGCTTGACCTTACGACTATAGCCTATTCCCATGTAACTAGACGAGTGCATCAAGTAAAATTACTCACAAAAAAATAAAGTAAATATAATGCTAAATTCTTTCGAGGTTACAATTTTCTAGTACACGGGCATTAATTTTACTTATTAAAGTTGCCAATTCAAAATATTGCCAAATTATTGCCCAATGAAAAAATTTATTTTCTCCCGAAATTAATCTCCACTACGAATGCAAGGCAAAATTTGTTTTGTATAAAACTATGAATAGTTATCTAATCAACAAAGAATCAATGTATTTAAAAAATCTACCATGTTTGATTAACATTATCCTAAAAGTCCTTGGACGCAGGGATTAGTGGTATCTTGCACGATATATATACCATATTCGATGGAGAATTTTCTGGAAGTGTTTGTAATTTTATCTATATAGTGAGCAATGCTTTATTTCCATAGTCCAACTTTCCGAAGAGCTGTCTGTTCGTATGCGCAATAATTCAGCCCCTAATCCGAGTGTCTTGTACTTTTCACATTTAGTTACGTTTGCCAGCTTGTATCATTGTACGGTTGTGGGGCCATTACTTTGGGCCTCTATTATTGAGTAGCTATTTGTCCACATGTGCAATTATTCAACCTCTGAGTTGTGAGTTGTGTGTTGTACTATTTACTTTTACTTACCTTTGCCGGCTTGTATCATTGTACTATCGTGGGGCCATTACCTTGGGCCTCTATTTTTGAGTCTGCAAAAGTCGTTTCTTTTTTTTCTTTTTTCTGCTTCTAAGCAAAATTTAATAGTAAAACCCAGTTTAGACAAGGGCTATTAATTATTTGTCTTTATGTAAAACAAAGGATTTTAATTGTCCGTTGCTTAAAGAGATAAACAAATTTTCATGTAATTTTCGATTTGTTGTGTTTCAATCAAAATCCAACCTATTTTCTTTGAGGGAATGATAACAGTATATAATCATTAGAGATTTACTTGACTCAATATTTGCCGAATTGCACTCAACTAGAGAAAAGGTCAATACGTTGTCCTTTTTGGACTAATGTCGTTGCTTGTTTCCAAGGGAAAATGGAAGGAAAGCTTACCTTTCTTTTATAGAGCCTATCGGAATGACAAAATTAATCTATATGAACTAGCAAAAGATGGGTGAATAGAGAGTTTGAACGGGCATTGGTCAAATTTTTGAATTGTTTTGTTTAATTGTAATATATTCGTCATGTGTCAACTCATAAGTGGATTTGGTTAGAAAAATGTGGGGCAAAGTACACCACAACTGTCAAAACTTAGCATAGTTGACAGTTAAGTGCCAAAAGTTCCAAAATGTGCACTTAAATATCACTTTAAAAAAAAAAAAATTGAGATACTTAAATGTCAATTCTGGGGAGAGTAGATGGAAATTTGACGTGGCATTATTTTAATAATAAATTGGTCTACATGGCTCGCCAAAGTTGCCTACCCAGCAATGAATGTGCAAAACGATGTCGTTTTACACCAAAATCAATTTTAATTAAAATAAATAAATAAATAAATAAGTAAAAGAGGAGCGGCAACAAATCAATGAGGGCCTCACCATAGGCTGGCGAGACTCGAGCTCGTTAGACTCTAGCAAGGCGATGCCGAGCTCATCCGAGGTTGCCAAAGCCTTGCCGAGCTTTGGCGACCTCAGCGAAGTCTCAAGCCTTGCCCAACTCGTTGACCTATGGCGAGTCGAAGCTCGCCAATGGCCAATCAGGGGCCGTCATTGTACCCATTGACCGCCTAAGGCCAAGGAAGAAGGAGAAAAGAAAAAAAAAAAAGAAAAGGACAAGGAAGAAGAAGAAAAAAAGAAAAAGGAAAAAATTGAAAACTTGAAAAATAAATTTTAAAATTAAAAAAAAATCGTTGAAAATGAATGCATGTTGGAAAAGGTTTTCCTTACTGAATAGTGAAAAAAAAATTTCTAGTTCTTTTTCAAATTTTAGCCGAATGTTGGAAACTATAGTTATTCTCCTGGAAAATGACTTCCTAGCCTTTTTGGCGAAACAAACGAAGCATAAAACTATGAGCAGGCTGCCTAATCAACAAAGAATTGATGTACTTAAAAATATTACCATGTTTGATTAGTGGTATTTTGGATGATAGATACGTTATATTTAAACCCTCATGAATACATAGGATAACAATTTAGAGAGATACACATACGTATATCCATACATAAGTCGTGAGTAACACTTTATAGTCTCTACTGCTATAATCCAACTTTCTAAAAAGTTGTTTGTTTGCATGCGCAATAATTCAGCTACCAGTCGTGTTTGGCACTTTCTACTTTTACTTAAATTTTTGCCAACTTGCACAATCATGGTGTTGTGGGGCCATTACTTTGGACCTCTATTATTGAGTCTACGAAGTCAATCTCTTGTGGGATGACTACCATTATCGAACTCCACCCATTCGCCCACTTTCCATCCCCAACTGAATACTCCATTTTTCAATCTCTCGTCCCTGAAAGAACCTATGGATTTCTCAATGAATCTCGCAAGTCCTCTTTCAGATCTCGTCAAATATTTATGGGGTTTGGCCAGTGCACATTTGGGCTATATTTATAATCTGGAAGGTAATGTCAACGAATTGCAAAGGGAAATTGAAGACCTGAATGCCAAGAGCGAAGTTGTGAAAGCAAGGGTGGAACATGAAGAAAGAGGAGGAGGTGTAGAACACACGACAGAAGTGGAGAACTGGTTAGGCAAGGTACAAAATTTTTTAGATGAGATAGATCAAGTTCTTCAACAAGCTAGGGAACATGATCGAATCGATTGTCTCGGTCATTACCTTCCACGAAACTGCTGGTCGGGCTATCGATTGGGGAAAACAATCGATCAAAAGCTCAATGAAGTGAGAAAGCTCAAGAAAGAAGAATTTGACACTATGTTGACGTTGCCGTTGCCTCCTCCTCCAGTACTTGCGATGCCTATGGAAGAGATCGTGGGGCATGATGATTCCTTCAATGAAGTGTGGAAATGGCTTGTGGATGAAAAAGAAATAGGAGTGATCGGGTTATACGGAACAGGTGGTGTGGGAAAGACCACCTTCATGAGAAGGATCAACGAGCACCTTTCGAGTGCAAATCCTGGATTCGAGGTCGTTATTTGGGTGGTGGCGTCCAGGCGAGTGAATGAAGATAACATTCGAGACACCATTAGGGAAAGGCTGAAAATTAAAGATGAGATCTGGGAACAATGGTCTCAGATTGAGAGGGTCCATCATCTGTCGAAAAATTTGACCCAGAAGAAGTTTGTGTTGTTGATTGATGATGTATGGGCGAAGCTAGACCTCTCCAAAATCGGAGTTCCTCGTTCTTGTCTCGGGAACGGATCCAAAGTAGTATTCGCAACTCGGTTGGAGAAAGTATGCCACCTAATGAAGGCCGACAAAGCCTACCCAATTCAGTGCTTGACACTTGAACAAGCCTTGGAATTGTTCGAGAATAATGGTGGCCAATGGATTGTACATTCTCATAGAGAGCTTGCCATCAACATTGTCCAAGAGTGCAAAGGGTTGCCACTAGCCCTTATTACTATCGGGCAAGCCATGGCCGGTAAAGTCGATCCTAGTGAGTGCAACCATGCACTAACAACGTTGAGGAACAAACCACACAAGCTACCAGGTATGGTGGAAGAAGTATATGGCAAACTAGAGTTCAGTTATGATAGCTTAGGTGACCCTACTCGACAGGCTTGCTTCATTTACTGTTGTCGCTTCCCTGAGGATTACTCCATAAAGACAAACGAGCTAATTGAACTCTGGATTGGAGAGGGCTTGTTAGGAGACATTGATGATGTATATCGTATGCGAGATGAGGGAGCATCTATCTTGGGGGATTTAAAGAGGGCTTGTCTATTGGAAAGTGGGCTTGATTCAAATAAACAATCAACTGTAAAGATGCATGACGTCATCCGCGACATGGCCATATGGATTGCTTGTGACCACGGGCAAAAGGAGAATAAGTTGCTAGTGATAGAGAACGGAGAAGACACATCGATGATCTCTAAATGGGGGGAAGCGGAGAAAGTATCTCTATGGGGAAGTTCAATTGCAAATATCAACCAAACACCACCTCTGTGTTCCCAACTCGAAACTTTGTTTCTAAGGGAAACTAACGTGAGTCTCGTGCCAAGAGAATTTTTCGAGTCAATGAGGGCTCATTTGAAGGTGCTTGACCTGTCTGACAATCGAGATATCAAGTCATTCCCCGAAGGGATTTGCGATTTGATTCACCTACAGTACTTGAACTTGTCGGGCACTAAAATCAGGGAGTTACCCAAGGAAATAAAGAACTTGACTCGGTTACGATGGTTGCTATTTAATGGGAAAATATATGATGCAACCGTCCTAATTCCGGCAGGGGAAATCACAAGCTTACCGTTGAATGTGTTTAGCATGTGGGAAAAGGATCTAGAGAAGGAAGAAGAAGTGGTAAAGGAACTGGGGAACATGCAAGATCTCACCGACTTATCTATCAAGGTGCAAAAATCATTCTCTGCTCAAGAAATATTCCAATCCTTACATAGATGCATAAGGAGAGTATTGATCGAGAATTGCAAGGACTTGACCTGTATCCAAATAAGTCACTCATTAAATGGGAGTGGCAATTTCTCGCATTTAGAGGTGCTTCATCTAGTCAAATGCCCTATGCTCGTGAAGATGAAGATTACTCAAGGGATAGGACGAGTGCGCAACTGCTCTTGGTTCCCTAGTCTCGTTGACGTTCGCGTTCATGATTGTGGATTTGTGGATTTGTCCTGGCTTGTGCACGCTCCGAAACTCCGGAAATTGTCCGTCTGGGGCTGCCCTTCAATGGAGAAAATAATCGGGGATGGATTTGCAAGAGAGGAATTAGCTGCTTTAGAATTATTCTCACATCTCGAAAGTTTACAGACCTGGGTCCTTCCAAATCTAAGGACCATTTGTGACCACACTCTATTTTTCTCCCAATGGGTGACTTTCCACATTATCAAGTGCCCTGGACTCAAAAAGTTGCCATTGGACTCGAACACCGCGAGGGAAACCTTCTCGATCATTGGAACCAAAGACTGGTGGGATGAGTTCGAGTGGGACCTAGCCGCCCAGGTCTTTTTGAAGTTCGACGGTGAGAGTACCTTAGAAGAAATGACATTTGGAGCGGCACAAGGTAAAATGAATGATCGGAACTTTTTTATGGTCAATATCACATTCATACCCTTGCAAGCCGAGTAAGTGAGGCTAATATGTGTAAACTTGCAAGTCATTTCCTTAGTCCAACTTTCTAAAGAGTTGTTTGTCTGCACTCACAATAATTCAGCCCTTGAGTTGTGAGTTGTGTGAGTTGGGTTTTGTACCATTTACTTTTACTTACCTTTGTCAGCATGTATCATTGTACTGTTGTGGGGCCATTACTTTGGGCCTCTATTATTAAGTCTATAAAAGTCGTTCCTTTTTTTATTTTTCCTTTTTGTGCTTCTGAGCAAAATGTAATAGTAAAACCCAATTTAGACAAGGGCTATAAATTATTTGTCAATATGTAAAACAAAGGATTTTAATTGTCCAGCTGCATAAAGAGGTAAACAGATTTTCATATAAATTTTGATTGTTGTGTTTCGATCAAAATTCAACCAATTTTATCCGAGAAAATGATAACAATATATAATTATTAAAAATTTACTCTACTCAATATTTGCCGAATTAGACTCGACTAGAGATAAGTTCAATACGTTTCCATTTTGGACTAATGTCACTAATTGATTCCAAGGGAAAATGGAAGGAAAGTTTGCCTTTCTTTTATGGGGTCCATCAGAAATGACAAAATTAATCTACCCGAACAAGCAAAAGATGGATGAATAGGTAGTTTGAACACACATTTGGATTTTAGGTCAAATTTTTAGATTGTTTTGTTTAATTGTAATATATTTGTCATGTGTTAACTTGTAAGTGGATCCGATTAGAAAAATCTGGGCCAAAGTGCATCTCAAGTACCAAAATTTGACACAGGTGGATACTTAAATGCTAAAAGTTTCAAAAAAATTTCCGGTACATCATTATGGATGGGATTAGTCTTTCTGGTGGGTATCCTTAATTCTCTCATCTCTTGAACCTATTTGGTCCAGATCCAAAAATAAAATGACCCCTCCCGCGAATTCTTTCGGGTTGCGAGACACATTCAAATTCAATATAAGTCCTCAAAATGGAACTAAAGAAAACAAAAAAATTATGGGGGGGGGTCAAACTAACTTTCTTGAATAACAAACTTCTTTAAATTTAAATTAATAAATTAAAATAATAATTCAATTTTATTGAAATTCTAATAAAAAATTAAAATAACAACAATTTTCGTTTTTATTTTTTCCTTTTTTTATTTGTATATTTGAATTTCTTTCTATTATAAATTATATATTTTCTACATATAGAATATATATTTAATTTAGTATTTCTATTTGTTACATATTTTAGGTATATTAGTATAGTTTATACTATAGTTTATTATTTCACATTTAAATGTCAATTCCACCGTGGGTAGTCGGAAATTTGACATGGCGTGATTTTAAAAATAAATTGATCTACGTGGCTTGCCGGAGTTACCTACTGAATAATTAATGTACAAAATGACACCGTTTTGCCCCAAAATAGATTTTTAATATAAATATTAAATTAATTTTTTTAAAAGAGCGTAGCAACTTAGGGAGGCCCTTTACAACCCTTGTGGCTGTTGCCATCCCACCATCACTAAAAAGGCGACGATGGGGCGAGGGTCAGCCAGGCGAGGGCCGGCAACCTTCACTGGATTTGAGGGAATGTCAAAAGCCCTCATCCCAGATCTAGGCGAGGGCCTGTCCAACGGTCGGAGGTTGCCGGCCACAAGCCAAGGCCTTGCGACCTCACCCAACCCTCGCCATTCCGGCGATGGTGGGGCGGCAATAGCGATCGTGGCCAAAGTTGCGGCTGCCACTTTTTTTAAAAAAAATCAGTTTCTAATTTTATTTTAATTGATATTTATATTTAAAATTAATTTTGGGTGTTTATAGTACCATGTGAACAGTTTTTTTTTTTTTTTTTTAAAATTGCCACGTGAATGATTGTTTTTAAAAAAAATTGCTACGTAAATAAAAAAAGCCGGAAAATGCAATATAAGTACTTTGGTCGGAATTTATTGCCGTTGGCACTTCAATATTTCTTTTTTCTCCGATTTTCACACTTAAAATGTAATTTTTAGATTTTTTGAAATTTAAGTGTTTTTCCTTGTCAAATATCTGCCTTCTTGGAGTTATGTATTTTCTGTTGGGATTCCTGCAGCAAATAGCTTCTGATTGCATTTCATCTGTATATTTTGCAGCAAGGGCCAATTAAGTAAAACTCTCAAAAAAATTGGATAGGGGTCATTTTCTTTAACTAAACATGTGTGACAACCTGAATTTTCAGATTTGTTTTCAATTAAATAAATTGGGCTTTTTTGCGACGTGCCTGTAGTGTTATTCTCTAAGTTGGCTACTCATGAGATAACTGGTCTAGCTGGGGAAGCAATTAAGGAATCTAAATGCAATGGAGTTGAGAATTCGACTAGGAATCTACTGCTCGACCGTGTCGATCTACAAGGGTCATTACGACACTGTCAGAATCGATCAGAGATCAGAGATAGGTCGATTCGATTGAGATACGTGATCAAGGTGTGGGTGATTCTACCTGATTGCAAAATTCTCGTCGGTCGACACTAAATTGATTTTCTGACGTTTTGGGTACCCTATGTCTATAATTGAAACCTTGAGATTTTCACGACAGTCGAGGGTCGCCAATATATCGAAGATGTACTTTGTCACTCGAGATAAATCGATCACGGGTCAATTGCACCAAAAATTCCTAAAAATTACCCAGTAGATTAGGTTACGCTAAAAGCGCGCTGGATTGAAAATAACCGCAAATTTGAACCCGATTTTAGAAATTGAAAATCCAGTCGTGTCACGATCTATTTTAGGAACGTCGACTCATCATCCGGAGATTTTTCGGAGATTCCGAGGTTTTTACGGAAAATTGATTTGGACGTTGCGGAAAATTAGCAGGAAATTGGACGGGTCAAATTAAAGGAAATTTTGACTCTCAATCCAAGCTTTTGGGTGTCGGGGACTTACAGAAAATTGTACGGGCTTTTTCTTCGATGAAATTGGATCTTGATTTGGAGATGTGAGTGAAGAATTGAAGCTAAATTAAGTGAAAATTCGGAATCTTGGAAGGGACCACAATTTTGGCTTCAATTTGGATTTAATGGTGGTATTATCTTGTTAGAAAGAAATAGGGGGGACAAGCAATTAAGGCAATGGCTAAGGATTGAGAATATGGGCCCCCTCCTTAGCTTCATTTGCAAGATTTCTTGCGTCTTCATGCTTTGCTCTCCTTCGACGCCCTCTGCTTCTATCTCCCTTTCATTTCTTCTCGTTTTTCTTTTCATCCGAGCAACCCATCCCCATTTTGATTTCTTCTTCACGTGTCTTCCCACCACCATCATCATCAATTCATCATCCAACATCCACCCCATCATCTTTCTTTCCTTCCCATCATCTTCATCATCCATCATCCGCTCCACCTCTCCACTCATTGAATCACCCACACGTCCACGATCTGCTCTCTCGGTCATCAAGCCAACCCATGCGGCCACCGAGGTTGACTTCTCTGCTTTAGGCCACGTTTCACTGCAGTTGAACCCACCGAATGGCCTTGCATCTCCACCGAAAATTCCTGCTTCATTCCACCGTCTTCGTGTCTTCTCTCCTTCGCCGCACGAAGCAAGTCAACCGAAACTGCCGCACGACCAGCTCGTCTTCAGCTTTTTCCATCCACGAAGCAACAGCCCAGCAACCAAAGCAGCTGCTGCTTCCTTGTCCGCATCTCCACCGTTTGTGCAGCTCGTCTCACGTGTGGGTCAACAACCCACCAAAGCAGCCCCCATCGTTGACTGCACGCCTCAAATTCAGTGAAGCTGCGTGTCTCCCAGCTCCGTTTCTGCTTCGGTCTTGCTGCGCCAGTGTCGATCGAAGCCCAAGCTGCTGCCGTTCGTTCGGCCCACCTTCTTGGCAGTGAGCAACCCAGCGTCTTCAGTCTTGGGTTGTGTCTTCAGCCCAACGAAATTTTAAAGTGCAGCAGCCCAAGAGAACAGTCCAATTATTTGAGTCTTCAGCCCAATTCAGCAAGGACCAATTCCAGCAAGTCAATTGAAGCCCAGCCCAAGTTGGAAACAAATCTCAGATTTGGGTTGAGATTTGTTGGGCCCATTTTAGGCCCGGTCCAAGTCCGCCGATGCCGCCAAAAATTCGGATTTCGGCCACCGTCGCGCCGTCATCGCGGTGAACCGATTTCCGCAATTAACCAGTGAGTTTATACTCTAAACTCTGCTTAGTAGGTTAATGACGTTTAAGGGGTGTTTAGATTTATTTTATTAGGAATTAGGTGGTTAGTTAGATTAAATTAGAAATGTAATTATTTAATTGAACATGTTAGGTGGTTAGCATGGTTTAGCTAAGGCCTAAATAAATTGTGTCGTTTATCTAGAAGGGTTCGGGAATTTTCTGGGTCCGTATTGGTTATTAATTCAATGATTATGGCCTAGGTTAGTATTTTTAGAATTTAAATTGATTTATTTAATTAATTTCAGTAATTATTTAATTATTAATTATTTTTCCGGAGATTAGGTGGGATTGCCGGTGACCGGAATTTCGTGTTGATTGTAATGGTGTAGTTAATTTCTACAATTGAATTTTAATTTATGCAAATTAAGTGTTGATTGGATTTTGGTATTCAATTCCAAAAATTGCGAATTTCCAATATTTATTCAAAAAATCCCAAGTGTCGGGTTTTGACACCGAAAATGGTTTTTAGTACTATATGAAATAGTGGGATTTCAAAAAGAAAGAATATCAATTTTTCTGGGTTAAGTTAACCGTGTACCCACACACGAGTAATTTCATGTGAATTTCTAATACGAAGAAAAATGCCAGGTTCACCATTTTAATTGAAGCATTTGAGTGCAATGCATGGTGCCCTGGGCCATATTTGAGTGATTGTGTATTGGTTAAGAGAAATCGTCCCAGGCTGTTAAGCTGGATGTTATCCCTATTCGGGATACCCCTTGGACAACGAGAAGCTGGTCGCAGTAGATTCTGGACCCTATCCTCCTTCGGGAAAGCCGTCTGATAAAGAGACGTGCTGTGCTCAATGGGGTGAGAGGATGTCTGGCAATACTAGAAGACCGCCGAATAGAGAGTAGGCCGTACTATATGCCGAGATCAAAACTAGGAACGCATGATTAATTGAGTGTGGCGTTTCAGTTATTAGAGCTTATTGTTGCTCATGCTCTCATGTTGTCTGTGAGATAAATTGTACTGACCTGTAGGGTGAATCTGAGATGAGGTAAGTCTCATTGATTGTGTGATTGCTTGATTAGGACACTTATGGGCGTATTTCCCTCCTAATTGGGGTTTAGAGCTTAGACTTTCAGAGATGATATCTCACCCCGTTGTGGGACAACATTTTCAGGGTCGTCGAGTGGGTCAGTTAGGATCGCTTCTTTTTGGAAGGCCAGTCTTTTGTAGTCTTTTGGCCATAGACTTTGGTACATGACTCAGTGTATATATAAAAGCATGTTCATTTATGAATTTATTGTCCTGCTTTTCAATCCCGAGATGATTATTGTCAGGGGATTTATAATCCGCTTCCACATGTGCAATAAAACAAAAATGGTCAGCAACTAGTCCTGGGAAGTCGCAAAATTTTATCGACCAGAGAGGGATGAGCACGCGCTCGGGGTTCGGGGCGTGACATCCCCTTTTATGGTGTCAGAGCGAAGTCTGTGTTTGGAGTGATAATGTGCGATGGGTTCTTGGGATAGTTAGTAGGAATGGCTTTTATATTATACTGATGCATGTGAGTAATAGCTGTTTGGTAAATTGGTTGTGATGATCACTCAGTTTCTAATTCGGTATGGAATTGGTAACAAGTGTTGTTGGAAGTTTCCAACATGAGTGATCAAGAGCCGAGAACTCCTAGGCAAAGGACCTTATTCTCAGTGACTCAGGCTAGAACACCGATAAGAGGCAGTGCCCGAGTCGGCCGTGGTAGAGCGCAAGCTGAGCCCAGCGCGAGCGTAAGAGTACCACCGTAGGTCAATACTGAGAGTGTAGCAGCACCAAGCGATCCTAGGTTCAATGGGATCGTTTAGGCGCTAGTGTTCTTTGGATTTTATCGAGCTAGTAAGCTCAGGACTGAGCCGTCGCTGTTACTCTTGTTACTGCCGCTGCTAGTGCTGTAACCGTTGTTGGTGCCGCACCTAACGAGGTCCAACCTAGAATTGTGATAGGGGAGCAAGCTACCATATTTGAGTTAAGGTCTAGTGTAGAGATATGATCTGGGAGCGAGCCATTACAGCCGAGTCAGGGTACAAATTCAGTAGAGATGGAAACTAGTTTGGGAAGGAGCCTATGATTGGAGAAGAGTATTCTATACCGCCCATTAGGAAAGATGGGATAGACAAGCCAGCATCGAATTAGGATGTCCTGTGTCATGGAAGTCGACATGAATCGGCCCGTGCCATTTTAGGACGGGTGGTTGTTCTGGCTGTGACCGATAGGGTCACCTAACTAGAAACTGTTCCAGAAGGTCGATAGGACCATGGCAGCAGTTGCCGTCACCTCTGATGGAACGGATCAGAGAGAATGTGTCGCAGAACACACCGTGGGGTATTTGGGACAAACCTTAGTGCAAGTAAGAGTGCATGCTGTCATCCGACAAGAAATAAATGATTCACCAGTTATATGCCGAGTTTGTAGAAGGAAGCTTAGGTCAATCCAATGCCCTGATATAACGAAAGCGTGCTATGGATGTGGTTAGAATGGCCATCAGGTGAAGGATTGTCTGAGTAGAAGGAAGCTTAGGTCAATCCAATGCCCTGATATAACGAGAGCGTGCTATGGATGTGGTTAGAATGGCCATCGGGTGAAGGACTGTCTGAGTAGGTCTAAGGGAATGCGAGCACCGCTACCATGGACAAGACGCCGCTAGTATGGTGAAAGGGACAGGAATGGAATCGACCATGCACCAATCAGAGGAAGAATGTTTTTGGAATAATTTTATCAGAGTAGCGCAACAGAGTTTTGGAGATTAAGTTTGTGAAATTTCAATTTGTTGTGTTAAGGCTGTAGGAGAAGAACCACTGATTAGAGTTGTGCTTCACTAGTTGCTAAGGTATAACTTTGGTGTCACATGTGAATAGAGTGGGCTCATGGAGCATCTTATGGTAATGAATGATTGTTGTGGAGTAATCTAGCTTAATCCATTAGCATGTGGAAGTGTCGAGTTTAATTAGGAGTCGAGAAGGACCATCGATTTCATCAATCTCATCGCTTAAAGGCAACCTGTATGTTAGACGGGGGTTGCCAAGGTTACTTGAAGATTGTCATAGATAAGACAGATTGAAGAACTGAAGATTAAGGACATCTCAGTAGTCCAAGAAATTCTAAATGTGTTTCCACAGGAATTGCCAGGCATGTTGCCAAAAAGTAAGATTGGATGTGTGATTGAGTCAGCACCCAGGATAGAGCCACTCACTAAGGCTTCTTACCGGTTGTCGTTGTCTGAGTTAAAAGGACTAATGGTGTAGATATGAGAATTACTGGATAAGGGATTTGTGCATACTAGTGCAACACATTGGAAGCGCTGGTTTCATTTTTAAAGAAAGATGGTCCGTTGCAATTAGGCATCGACTATCATTAACTCAATCAAGTGACGATCAAGAACAAGTGTCCATTGCCGAGGATTGATGACTTGTTTGATCAGTTGCAAGGAGCGTCGATATTCTCTAAAATCGACCTGAGGACGGGATATCATCAGCTAAGGATTAGGAAGGAGGGTATTCCTAAGTTAGCATTTCGTACTTGGTATGGTTATTATGAATTTACAGTAATGCCGTTCGGGTTGACGAATGCTCCAGCTGCCTTTATGGAATTAATGAACAGAGTGTTTAAGGAATACCAGGATCAGTTTGTGATCGTGTTTATTGATGATATTTTGGTCTATTCGAGAAGTGATGAAGAGCATAAGAATCATCTGAGATTAGTATTGCAGACTCTAAGGACTCATGAGCTGTATGCTAAGTTTAGCAAGTGCAAGTTTTGGTTGACTCGTGTTGCTTTCCTAGGTCACGTGATTTCAAGAGAAGGAATCTCCATGGACCCAAGTAAGATAGAAGTAGTGATCAATTGGCCGAGACCGACTACAGTGACAGAGATCAGAAGCTTTCTAGGTTTAGTAGGGTATCACAGACGGTTTGTGGAAGGGTTTTCAGCATCGGCATCACCTTTGACTCGACTACTGAAGAAAGAAGAGAAGTTTGTGTGAACAAACAAGTGCGAGTGTAGTTTCTAAGAGCTTAAGGAAAAGCTGACTACCGCACCTGTGCTGACCATACCATCTGGTCGTGGAGGATACGAGATCTACAGTGATGCGTCGTCCAGAGGACTGGGTTGCGTGTTGATGCAACATGGTGGAGTTGTTGCATATGCGTCCCATCAATTGAGACCTCATGAGTAGAATTACTCGACACATGACTTAGAACTCGCAGCAATCATTTTCGCTCTGAAGATTTGGAGACATTATTTATGCAGAGAAAGATTCCAGATCTTCACTAACCATCAAAATCTCAAGTATTTATTCTCTCAGAAAGAGTTGAATATGAGACAGCATCGCTGGATGGAACTCCTGAAGGACTATAATTGTGATATTTTGTATCACCCCAGAAAAGAGAACAAGGTCGCAGATGCACTAAGTCGAAAGTCCTCAATTGCTCAGATGGTACTCAAGGAATGGACTTTGATTGAGAAGGCTAGAGATTCGGTTTTCAAATTTGAGGTAGGCCACATTTCAAATAATATGGCCACCATCAGAATTGAGCCGAATGTTCATATCAGAATCAAGACGCTTCACCCGACAGATCCAGATATTTAGAAGATCCTACAAGAGGATACTGATAAAAGAAAAGCTGACTTTCAGAGTTCTGAGGACGGAACATTAAGGTTCCGAGGACGATTAGTTGTACCTGACAATGTAGAGCTTAGAGAGAATATCTTGTCAGAAGCACATCGTAGCAGTTACAACATTCATCCTGGTAGTATCAAGATGTATCAGAATCTGTGTCAACATTATTGGTGGTCAGGTATGAAGGCAGACATCGCCAAGCATGTTGCCAAGTGTCTGACGTGTCAGCAAGTGAAGGCTTAGCATTGTAAGCCGGGAGGATTTTTGCAACCTCTCGCGATCTCAGAATGGAAATGGGAGCATATCACGATGGATTTCGTGACCGAACTACCAGGGAGTCAAAGAGGTAATGATTCGATTTAGGTAGTGGTCGACAGACTAACCAAGTCGGCTCACTTCATTGCACGAAAGGACCTCAGTTTAGATAGATACGCAGATCTGTACGTGCATTAAGTAGTTCGTCTGCATGGAGTGCCGATGACAATAACTTCAGATCGAGACCCAATGTTTACCGCCACTTTTTGGAAAAGCTTGCACGGTGCTTTAGGTACAAAGTTTCAGTATAGTATGACATATCATCCTCAGACGGATGGTCAGTCTGAGAGGACAATTCAGACTTATGAGGATATGCTGAGAGCCTGTGTACTGAACTTTAAGGGAAGTTGGGAAGAACAACTTCATCTAGTAGAATTTGCCTTCAACAATAGTTATCAGCAGAACGTTTAGACAGCTCCTTTTGAAGTATTGTATGGCAGAGCGTGCAGAACACCAGTATGTTGAGATGAAGTTGGGGAACGAAAAATCACAGGCCCAGAGTTGGTTCAGCAGTTGGTGGATGCAGTTGCCGTCATCAGGGGCAAATTAAAGACCGCTCAAAGTCGCCAGAAAAGCTACGCAGATAAGCACCGAAGACCATTGGAATTTCAAGTTGATGATCACGTTTTTCTGAAAGTGTCACCAATGAGAGGTACTTCGCGCTTTGGCAAGAAAGGAAAACTGAGTCCGAGGTACGTAGGTCCATTTAAGATTATTGAAAGAATCGGGATCCTAGCGTATCGTCTTGCATTACCGCTGAGACTGGCGCAAGTGCATGACGTCTTTCACGTGTCGATGTTGAGGAACTATGAGCCTGACCCGATCCACGTGCTCAATTTTGAGGAATTGGACGTGGACGACAGAGTGTCGTACGTTGAAAGCCCAGTTCAGATTGTGTACCGTCAAGAGCATGTCCTGCGCACCAAGACCATCCCATTGGTCAAAGTGGTCTGGCAACACTACGGCACTGAAAGAGCAACTTGGGAAACTGAGGAGTCGATGAGATGACTATACCCCCACCTTTTTGCTTAAAGATTGTAATAGGTTTAAATTTCGAGAATGAAATTTTTATAAGAGGGGAAGAGTTGTGACAGCCTGAATTTTCAGATTTGTTTTCGATTAAATAAATTGGGCTTTTCGTCGATGCGCCTATAGTGCTATTCTCTGAGTTGGCCACTCATGAGATAACTGGTCTAGCTGGGGAAGCAATTAAGAGATCTAAACGCAATGGACTTGAGAATTCAACTAGGAATCGACTGCTTGACCGTGTCGATCTGCAAGGGTCATTACGACACTGTCAGAATCGATCAGAGATCAGAGATAGGTTGATTCGATTGAGATACATGATCAAAGTGTGGGTGATTCCACCTGATTGCAAAATTCTCGTCAGTCGACACTAAATTGATTTTCTGACGTTTTTGGTACCCGGTGTCTATAATTGAAACCTTAAGATTTTCACGACAATCGAGGGTCGCCAATATGTCGAAGATGTACTTTGTGACTCGAGATAAATCGATCACGGGTCAATTGCACCAAAAATTCCTAAAAGTTACCCGGTAGACTAGGTTACGCTAAAAGCGCGTTGGATTGAAAACTGAGTCCGAGGTACTCCTGAAGTGTAATCTCTTTACACTGTACTTTATTTCTTCCTTGTTTGCAATGAGTAACCATTATACAAGAAAAATATACAATCCCCCAATAACTGAATACAAGCGAGCTAGGACCAGCAAAAAGTTTTGCTAGGACAACTACAAAGATTGAGATATTTTTCCAGTTGGTCACTGATCCCATCAACCAAACACCAAAGAAAAAAATCTTTCGATGATAAGATAAACTAGTCCCTTATTTTGGAAACAGAAATGAGGGACAGCATGGTAATGGGATCTTCTATATACTAATCTATTTACATATTGTTTTCTTAACAAATTTATCAAGTAAAATAGAATGACAGAGTTGATCATACCTCAAAATCATGAAATGTCATTTCATACACCATATCAAGCCAGGCATCTTACAAACAATTTCAAAGTACAACAGATTAACAAAAAAATGGAAGTGTGGTGGAAAATTTAACGTTTCAACACCACAGGTATAACTATAGCCAAAAAAAAAAAGCACCATAGGTGTAACTTCTCCGTATCTCATAGCAGTATATAATTGGTATATAACAACTATCTATCTTGAGTTTTATTGTGCTATTGTCCAACTATGCAATTGCACTTTTAGGTATTGAAATTTCTTTTTAAGTAATTTGAATTGGTTACAGTGACTAAACTTTATTAAGTTTGCGCAAGCAACCACTAGAACTCTATATACTACTATTCATCTTTTATTTTTATTTTTTAAAATTGAACTAAACCATGCCTATGCAATGCTTTACTTTGCTAGTTGTTTTACTTCCTAAGACCGATATCTTGCATGTTTGGATAATTAAATGCATGATGCATACAACTTTTAATGTCCAGTCTTTGATGTGTGCAAAGTTAATGCTTCGCCTATCTATCGCTTGACCTTACGACTATAGCATATTCCCATGTAACTAGACGAGTGCATCAAGTAAAATTACTCACAAAAAAAATAAAGTAAATATAATGCTAAATTCTTTCAAGGTTACAATTTTCTAGTACACAGGCATTAATTTTACTTATAAAGTTGCCAATTCAAAATATTGCCAAATTATTGCCCAATGAAAATATTTATTTTCTCCTTAAATTAATCTCCATTACGAATGCAAGGAAAAATCTGTTTTGTATAAAACTATGAATAGTTATCTAATCAACAAAGAGTCAATGTATTTAAAAATTTTACCATGTATGATTAACATTATCCTAAAATTCCTCGGACGCAAGGATTAGTGATATCTTGCACAATAAATATACCATATTCAATGGAGAATTTTGTGGAAGAGTTTGTAATTTTATATATATAGTGAGCAATGCTTTATTTCCATAGTCCAACTTTCTGAAGAGTTGTTTGTCCGCATGCGCAATAATTCAGCCCCTGAGCTAGGTGTCTTGTACTATTTACATTTACTTACATTTGCCAACTTGTATTATTGTACGATTGTGGGGGCATTACTTTGGGCCTCTATTATTGAGTAGTTGTTTGTCCGCATGCGCAATTATTCAAACCTTGAGTTGTCAGTTGTGTGTTGTACTATTTACTTTTACTTACCTTTGGTGGCTTGTATCATTGTACTATCGTGGGGCCATTACCTTGGGCCTCTATTATTGAGTCTGCAAAAGTCGTTTCTTTTTTTCTTTTTTCTGCTTCTAAGCAAAATGTAATAGTAAAACCCAGTTTAGACAAGGGCTATAAATTATTTGTCATTATGTAAAACAAAGGATTTTAATTGTCTGCTACATAAAGAGATAAACAAATTTTCATATAATTTTCGATTTGTTGTGTTTCAATCAAAATGCAACCAATTTTCTTCGAGGAAATGATAACGATATATAATCATTAGAAATTTATTCGACTCATTATTTACCAAATTGGACTCGACTAGAGAAAAGGTCAATACGTTGTCCTTTTTGGACTAATGTTGCTACTTGTTTCCAAGGGAAAATGGAAGGAAAGCTTACCTTTCTTTTATAGAGCCCATCGGAATGACAAAATTAATCTATCTGAACTAGCAAAAGATGGGTGAATAGAGAGTTTGAACGGGCATTGATCAAATTTTCAAATTGTTTTGTTTAATTGTAGTATATTCGTCATGTGTTAACTCATAAGTGGATCCGATTAGAAAAATGTGGGGCAAAGTACACCACAACTGTCAAAACTTAGCACAGTTGACACTTAAGTGCCAAAAATTCCAAAAGGTACACTTAAATATCACTATAAAAATAATTGAGATACTTAAATGTCAATTCTGGTGAGAGTAGACGGAAATTTGACATGGCATTATTTTTATAATAAATTGGTCTATGTGGCTTGCAAAGTTGCCCACCCAGCAATGAACGTGCAAAACGACGTCATTTTACCCCAAAATCGATTTTAATTAATTTAAAATACTAAAAAAAAAAGAGTGGCAAAAAATCAATGAGGGCCTCACCATAGGCTAGTGAGACTCGAGCTCTTTAGACTCTAGCAAGGAAACGTCAAGGTCATTCGAGGTTGCCAAAGCCTTGCCGAGCTTTCGCGACCTCGGCAAAGGCTCGAGCCTTACCAATTCATTGACCTATGGCGAGTCGAAGCTTGCCAATGGCCGATCGGGGGCCGTCACTGTACCCGATGCCCAAGGCCAAGGAAGAAGGAGGAAAGAAAAAATGGAAAAGGGCAAGGAAGAAGAAGAAAAAAGAAAAAGGAAAAAAATTTAAAATTGAAAAATAAATTTTAAAATAAAAAATAAAAAAATCATTGAAAATGAATGCATGTAGGAAAAGATTTTCCTTATTGAACAACGAAAAAAAAATTCTAGTTCTTTTTCAAATTTTAGCCAAACATTGAAAAATATAGTTATTCTGCCCGAAAATGACTTCCTAGCCTTTTTGGCGAAACGAATGGAGCATAAAACTATGAGCAGGCTACCTAATCAACAAAGAATTGATGTACTTAAAAATATTACCAGGTTTGATTAGTGGTATCTTGGATGATAGATACGTTATATTTAAACCCTCGTGAATATATAGGATAACAATTTAGAGAGATACACATACGTACATCCATACATAAGTTGTGAGTAACACTCTATAGCCTCTACTGCTATAATCCAACTTTCTAAAAAGTTTTTTGTCTGCATGTGCAATAATTCAGCTACCAGTCGTGTTTTGCACTTTCTACTTTTACTTAAATTTTTGCCAACTTCAATCATCATGGTGTTGTGGGGCCATTACTTTGGACCTCTATTATTGAGTCTGCGAAGTCAATCTCTTGTGGGATGACTACCATTATCAAACTCCACCCACTCGCCCACTCTCCATCCCCATCTAAATACTTCTTCTTTTTCAATCTCTCGTCCCTGAAAGAACCTATGGATTTCTCAATGGATTTCGCAAGTCCTCTTTCAGATCTTGTCAAATATTTATGGGGTTTGGCCAGTACAAGTTTGGGCTACATTTATAAGCCAAAATGTAATATCAACAAATTGCGGAACGGAAACTGAAGAGTTGAATGCCAAGAGCGAAGTTGTGAAAGCAAGGGTGGAACGTGAAGAAAGAGGAGGAGGTGTACATCGCACGAGAGAAGTGGTGAACTGGTTAGGCAAGGTGCAAATTTTTTTAGATAAGATAGATCAAGTTCTTCAACAAGCCGGGGAACGTGATTGAATCAAATGTCTCAGTCATTGCCTTCCATGAAACTGCTAGTCGGGCTATCGATCAGGGAAAATAGTCGAACAAATGCTCAATGAAGCAAGAGAGCTCAAGAATGAAGAATTTAACACTACGTTGCTGTTGCCTCCTCCTCCAGTACTTGCGATGCCTATGGATGAGACCGAGGGGCTTGACCTTTGCTCCATACAAAAATTGCAGCAAACCAAAAACACGTTTTACTTATAAATAATCAAATACAAGTGCTGTCACGCCCCGATCCTCAGGCACGCGCTAATCCCTTAACATTTGGTCGATTTTAAAATGCGATATCCCAAGACTATGTATCGCCGATCCTTTCATTTTCAATATGCACATGCGGAAGCAGTTATAAATCCCCAGACAATAAAACAATGTGATAGAAAAGTAGGATCATATTTTTTAAACCAAGACAAGTCTTTATAGGCAAACTGGTTAATTACAAACTTAGGCTGTTTGCAAAATTTTCGGCTTATCAAAAAGGGGATTGTCCTAACATCCACTAGTCAGACCCATTCTCCGATTCTTCAATCTCCACCTTCCTATTCCAGGACTTCCGGTCCTCCACGATCGTCATCTAGGGACCTGAAATATTTTCCTCAAACCGGGATGAGACTACGTCTCAGTAAGTTCTACCCCCTAAGACCCGATTAGCAAACTAATACACCTTAGGGCTGCCTATGCACAACATGGGTCAGAGGACTTACCTTGGCCTCAGATTCTACCTGCATATTAGCACAGATCAAATAAGCATCCAAGCAATCACATTACTGATCGAAGCATCGATCAAATCGACCTAATTGATTTTACGCCAGCAAGATCACTCGCGGTCATTTCCGTTCAATCAATCAATTCACAACATCAAAATGAACCAATAATCAATTGACCCAGTCGATTACATGTCATCACGACCCATGTTTGGTCGGCACATTTTTAGACCATTGAGATGTCTTCTACCTCCAATTCTCCAATTTGTCTGAACTATAACCATCACCAAGTAACATTGGCAATCTCCCTTTAGCAAATGGGTTGTCTTCAATTGACGAGATAAAAGAAATCAAAGATTCATTTCAACTCCCAATAAACTTGACACTTTCATGTGCTACTGGATTAAGTTGAATTGCTCCATGACCATGATTCATTACCACAAGATACTCCATGAGTCCACTCTACTTATGTAGCGTTAAAGTTACACCTCAGCCATTAGTCAAGCATAACTATTACTAGCGATTCTCCTTTCTTTCACTTATTTCAACAAACTGAAGTTCCCCAAACTTCACCAAGAGTTACAATACTCTAATAGAATTTTCCCCAAAACATTCTTCCTCTGACTAGTGCTGGGTCGTTTCCATTCCTGTCATTTTTGCCATCCTAGTGGCGTCCTAATTGACGTAGCGGTGTCAGTGTTCCATTGGACTTTCACTGACAGTCCTTCACCCGATGGCCGTGCTGATCACAATCACAGCATGTTCTAGCCATACTCAGACATTGGATTGATCCACGTTTCCTTCCACAATTTCGACACTTAACTGGTGAGTCTTTTACCTCCTATCAAGTGCCAGCATGCACTATTTCTTGTATCAGAGACCTATCCCAAAAATTCCACGTTGCGTTCTACAACGCACTTCTCCTGACCTGTCCTATCGACGATGACATCAATAACCGTTGTCAAGATCCCATCTACTTATGCGAACAACCCATAAATCACCGTTCGTGCTGGCGGCACTTACTATAATTTCTATCCTCAAAATACACGAGACCGATCCATACCATCCTCCATGAAACAACATGTTCCCTTTGTCTCAATGCTAACCTGACTATTCCACCCTTCCTATTGGGTGGAACAGAATACTCTTCCCTCAACATCAGTCTTTACCCTAACCGAATTCCAAATCTGCCTGCGCTGAATCTTGGCTCAGATATCAAAATATATTCCTTGACCATCCTTCCAGGTTGGACCTCGGCAAAGGTAGCAATAACAACAACTCGATCCTAATCTTACTAGCTCATCCAGATCCCAAGGAACACTTGTATCAGAACGATCTTATCGAACTTAGGATTATTCGACACTGCCACACTAGTACCAACCTGCGGTGGCACTCATACGCTCGAGCTGGCCAGAGTCAACACTCTGCCTTTCGAATCCACATCGACTAAAAACAAGCGATTCACACACGACAAACAATTCTACCAATCAGCTATCAAAGACATGAACCAATCATGAATTTAAAGGCATTTCCTACCAACTATCCCATGGTCAACACTCCTTATCACTCCAATCTTGAACTTCGCTCTGATACCACAAAAAGGGGATCCCTTAACGTTTGGTTGATTTTAAAATGCGATATCCCAAGACTATGTATCATCGATCCTTTCATTTTCAATATGCACATGCGGAAGTAGTTATAAATCCTCCAGATAATAAAAAAAAGTGATAGAAAAGTAGAATCATATTTTTCAAACCAAAACAAGTCTTTATAGGCAAACTGGTTAATTACAAACTTAGGCTGTCTGCAAAATTGTCGGCTTATCAAAAAGGGGATTGTCTTAACATCCACTAGTCAGACCCATTCGCCGATTCTTCAACCTCCACCTTCCTATTCCAGGACTTCCGGTTCTCCACAATCATCATCTAGGGACCTGAAATATTTTCCCCAAATCGGGATAAGACTACGTCTCAGTAAGTTCTACCCCCTAAGACCTGATTAGCAAACTAATACACCTTAGGGCTGCCTATGCACAACATGGGTCAGAGGACTTACCTTGGCCTCAGATTCCACCTGCATATTAGCACAGATCAAATAGACATCCAAGCAATCACATCACTGATCGAAGCATCGATCAAATCGACTTAATCGATTTCACCCCAACAAGACCACTCGCGGTCATTTCCGTTCAATCAATCAATTCACAACATCAGAATGAACCAATAATCAATCGACCCAATTGATCACATGTCATCACGACCCATGTTTGGTCGACACATTCAATACTATCTATAAAGTCCTATCATAGTCCAGGACTGCTCACTCTAAGCTGATAAATAGGTAGTATAGCTCGCACTAAGCTGATAGGATTAAGGTATACTGTTCTCGCTAAGTTGACATATCACCCGTAGGCTGATATAGTATACTGGTATAATGCTCTCACTAAGCTGACATATCGCCCGCAGGCTGATATAGTATACCCCCGATGCTCACTCTAAGCTGATAAAGTGTACTGCTTGCGCTAAGCTGACATATCGCCCGTAGGGCCGATATAGACATAACCGCATATCGCTTTTCGCTCTCGCTGTTCGACATATCGAGTCCGTAGGATGATATAGTATCTTTGTTCGACATTCAATCAATTCCCTCTTTTATCATTCTCGATAAAATAGCCGCGTGTGACGACACGGTCGGCCTTAGCCAAAATATAATATTTTCCTTTCCATAACTCCCACATTTTCTGTAGTCAACCAAAACACTTTTGGTGCTGTCAACCGACACCCGATTATTTTCTAATTAATAACCAAAGATTATTCCATTAAGGAATAATTCCCAATTTCACAAATAATTTAATTCAGCACAAAAAAAAGCTCAATTAAATAAACGAATTGCGCCATGACAATCAGCACAAAATTCCGGTCACTGGCCATCCCAGTTGAATTTTCGAGAAATAAATATTTAAATAATTAATTTCGAAAATTAAATAAATAATTACAATAAATTCAATTTAGCACAATATAAAGCTCAATTAAACAAACGAACTGCATCACGATCATTAGCATAAAATCCCAGTCACTGGCCATCCCAGTTGAATTTCCGAGAAATAAATAATTAAATAATTAATTTCGAAAATTAATATTTAATTCCTAAAAATTCCACTTATGCCCGAATTGCCTAATTAACACCCGATAAGGGTCGGGAAAAATCCCAAGTAGCATTCAATAAATAGTATTACGTGCCTACTCGCTAATTGCACAATCGAATTGATTAACACGCATCACAATTATCTAATAATCACTAATCTACTCTAATCTAACCACCTAATTGCACTTAATTAAATCTAATCAACCTTTAAGTATAATTAGCAAACTAAGAAGGCATTAGTGAGTAAAACTCACTTGCGCAAAGCAAAGACCGGGACACTGCGGCAACGACGCAACGCGGCCGAATTCCAAAATTTCGGTAGCGACAACAAACTCTCAGGCTGGGCCTAAAACGGGCCCAACAAATCTCAGCCCAAATATGAGATTTGCGTTTGAACTTGGGCTGGGCTTCACTTGACTGAACAGGCCTTGAATGGGCTGTTCTTGCGGGCTTCTGATTTTGTTGGGCTTCGCTGGACTGGGCTGACTTCAAATGGCTAAGCTGCAATTCACACGGGCTTGGAGACTGCTGGACTTGCATTGGGCCATTGATGATGTGGGCTGAAGATTTCAACTGGGCTGAAGAAAGGAGATCGTGGACTTGGCTTGCTGGACTGAAATGCCAATTGTTGGGCTGAGCTGCTGCAAACCGAAGCAGCACGGAGGAGCTGGCGTCTTCGAGACTGAAGACCGAAGCTGCTGAAGAAGATGGACGAAGACGCTGTAATCCATGGCCACTGGAGCTTCGGTGGATTCTGCTGGTCAACAAACCGCCGAGGGATCGCCGAGTGGACCGAATGTGCTGGCATCCACGGAGTCAACGAGAGGGAGAGGCGCTGGGACTGTTCGGTTGAGGTTTGACCGAGTGAGAACAGGAGATGGGCAAGTGGCAGCAAGCTGGGCAGAAGCAGTTTCGGTGGGTGTGGGTTTCAGTCGAGTCTTCAATCGGCGGCGTTGAAGGAGCTGTTGGATGACCGGTTGGCAAGTGGCAGATTGAAGAGGAATCACGGCTTCGGGCTTCGTTAGTAGCTGCAGGAGTCAACGTCCGCAGCTTCTTGCTGGGGCTTGACTCGGTGCTGCGTGGACTGAAGATTGGTGGGGCGACAAAGATGGAGAGAGCTCGGTGGGGCGTGTGGCAGCTGCAGTGGAACAAAAGAAAGGGAAATGGTGGCAGGGGGGGCTTCGGTGGTGTGAGATGGGGAAGACCGAGAAGTGGGCTGGCGTCGGACTCGTCTGGCTTCACCAGCTCGTTGACTCCATTTCACTGCTGGACGAGAGGCCGCGGGGATGGAGTTCGGTAGATTCTGGGCTGAAATTGTGGCTTCGGTGGGGAAGAGACGTGAGAAAGAAGGAAGTGCGTGGGGATGTTGGCGTACAAGAGAAGCTGCCGAAGGAGATAAGGGCGAGCGGATGAGCTGGCTCCACGTGAAGAAAGCGACGTGAAGCAGCTGGCGCGGAGTGTTGAAGAAGTCACGGATGAGGGAAGAAAATTCAACAAATTCAATCCACTTAATTAATTGCATGTCCCCCAATACTTTATTGTCTTAATACTTACAAATAATTCAACTTAAATGCAATTGTTGCACCCTCCTTGTCATAGTTCCGAATTTCATTGAATTACCTCAATTTCTTTATGCAATTTCCCACATCAACGTCTAATTTAATCGTGGGAAAAGCCCACAAAATTTCCACACTTTCCTGTCGTCAAGTAGCTCGGTCTGGAAGTTAGAATTTTATTCAAATGAGCTCAATCGAATTTTCGCTAATTTTATGCGACGTCCGAATCGATTTTCCATAAAAGTCCTAAACTCGATGGAATTTCTCCGAAAGACAAGATGACGTCCTATAAATGAACGTGACATGCTCGAATGTCCGATTCCCGACTCCGAATTCAATTTCATGGTTAGAATCGTCCGAACGCGATTTTAGTCCGATCCGACATATCGGGTAGCTTTTAGAGATTTTACCGCGGTTATATCCCTTAACGGTTTCATCCAATAGATTGGTTAATTCATGAGTGATCAGCTCAAAGAAAATGGACCATAGGTGCGTTGACGAGATGCCCATTTCATAAATTTGGGACGAGTCGAAAATTCAGGATGTCACAAGTGTATATTCCACGTCTTCGACTATGGTAGACATACAAACTTCTTCTCATTACTCACTTCACATTTGAATTCACTACACAAGAGAATAACAACACATTCAATCGCTTGATAAAAGTTTCTTTCAATTTTCAACCTTGAAACCTCCCTCTTCAAATGGTCAACCAAAGATATGAAACCCTTCATTTGAGCTTGCATTGAGTCGACATCCTCCAACTTGTCCATTAATGTAGGTGGAGGTTGATGTCGGCCTTCAAATAACTCCAAGATCACCTCTGTCACTCAATCAGAGAATTTCCTATCAACCCATTTGAAATATTTGCACTTCGAGCCTTCTCTATATCTGTCGCACCCATGGAATCTTCTCCGGGATTCAACCGAATCTAAGATGTTCTTCTCGGACTCGGTAACCCACAATAACAGTAACACTCACCATCTAATTCGTTTTTTTTTTTTATAGGAATGTGAGCTACTGCTGAAGCTTCCGCCTTCCATTTGCAAGAGCGAGCTGATAACTTTGGGAGAAAATCCAAGTATGCACTCGAATTGGGGATATAGGTTTTCAACTTCCAATTCGCTCTCAATTTGGGGATTTAGGGATTCTTATTTGGGGGAAAAGATGCTAAACAACGTCGTTTTGTTGTTTGTATGCTGATTATACTCTCCGGCAATCCACATCGGCTTAAAAAATTAATAAAAAGTTGTCACGTCGGATTTCCAGCCAACCAGATCGGCGTTGGCACTGAAATGATTGTTTTTAAAATTTTTGGCACTTAAGTGACCCGACGGAAACTTTTAGCATCAAAGTGAGCGCCGTACACAACTTTTGGCACTAATTGTGTACTTACCCCCAAAATAAATAATCGGTTTGAGAGCGAGCCTTATGTGGGTCAGATCTATATCTAGCATTAGCATATCCAACTAAACTAGAGTTAGTGGAATTCATGGAATAATATAATCCCAAATCTGTGGTTCCTCGGAGATAACAGAAAATATGTTTAACTCCATTCCAATGTCTCCGAGTTGGCTCAGAACTAAAACGTGCCAATAAATTTACCGCAAAAGCGATATCTGGTCTCATACATTGTGCTAAGTACATCAAAGCCCCAATTGCATTAAGATATGGTACTTTAGGACCAAGTATCTCTTCATCAGATTCTTTAGGACGAAATGGGTCATTTTGGGGATCTAGAGACCTTACAACCATAGGGGTGCTCAATGGGTGAGCTTTGTCCATATTGAAGCATTTAAGCAATCTTTCAACTATGCTAATTGATAGACAATTATTCCATCTACTTTATGCTCAAGCTCTAGATCAAGACAAAGTTTGGTTTTACCCAAATCTTTAACTTCAAACCCCCTTTTCAAATACTCAGCAGTTTTAGCTAACTCTTCTAGAGTTTCAATTAAATTTATATCATCAACATAAATTGTTATAATAGCAAATCCGGTTTCTGATTTCTTAATAAACACACATGGGCAGATAGGATCATTCTTGTACATTTCCTTAATTAGGTACTTAGTTAGGCGTTAATACCACATGCGACCGGATTGCTTTAACCTGTACAAGGATCTTTGCCATTTTATTGAAAATAAATTGCGGAGAGTGCATGCTTTAGGTATTTTGAATCCCTCGGGAATTTTCATATAAATATTAGAGTCTAATAAGCCATATAAATATGCCAGCACAACGTTCATAAGACGCATTTCCAATCTTTCAAAAATTACTAGGCTAATGAGAAAACGAAATGTAATCATATCCATCACAAGTGAATATGTCTCGTTATAGTCAATCACGGGTCTTTGGAAGAATCTTTGAGCAACGAGTCGGGCTTTATACCTGACAACCTCGTTTTTCTCATTTCATTTCCGGACAAATACCTATTTATATCCAACGGGCTTTACATTATCAGGGATATGAGTTACGGGTCCAAAAACCTCTCGTTTAGCTAGAGAAGTTAATTCGGCCTTAATTGTTTCCTCCCACTTATGCCAATCTTGCCTTTGACGGCATTCAATAATAGATTCCGGCTTACAATCATCATCCATAATTTTATGAGCAACTGAGAATGCAAAAGCATCATCAATGATGATTTCATTTCGATCCCAAATTTCATTACAATATGTAACGGAATTCTCAATATTCTCGGGGTTGGTGTTCTTTTCATGGGTTTACGCCTCTTCAGGGGCAATAAGCTCTTTGGGAACAAGTACAACGCTAGGCTCTTCTAGAGTAGATTCCTGATTCTTTTCCCTTCATTTTTGAGGAACAGTATCTTTTGATCCTATCGGTCTACCACGCTTCAAGTGCGGGGGATTTTGATTCATTTTAGCCTGTTCTTAGGGAATAGCTATCCTAGCTGGGGCATTTGCGGCTAGAATATGAGACTTTATTATCTTAATAGCATCATTAAATGCGTCAGGAAGTCTGTTGGTCATAGCCTGTAAATGGATTATGCGATGCACCTCGTTTTCACACTTAGGAGTCCTTAGGTCTAATTGAGATAAATTTTTCTCATTCTAGGAGAAAACCTTAACTGGTTTTTGTTTTGCAATCATGGAAGTTGTAAGTATCCCAATTGATGGAAACCTAGTCTCAATGAAATGACAATCTGCAAATCTGGCAGTAAAAAGATCACCGGTAGTTAGTTCCAAGAACCTAATAATAGACGATGAATTAAACCCAGCATAAATGTCCAAACGGCGTTAGAGACCCATTTTCGTTCTTTTTGGCGATGCTACAGGCACCTGTACTGCACAACCAAAGGTGCGTAAATGTGAAATATCTAGTTCATAACCAAGAACCATTTGAATGAGAGATTGTAAAAGATTAGCAGTGGGGCATAATCTTATTAGAGCTGCTACATGCAAAACTGCATGACCCCATGCTGTATCGTTGAGATTTGTTCTCAATAATATAGTATGAGCAATGATTTGGATATGTTAATCAATGATTCTACCAATCCATTTTGAGTATGAACATATGCAATTGGGTGCTTAACCTTGATTCCGAGTGAAGCACAATAGGTCTCAAAACTCTTTGATATAAATTCACCAGCATTATCCATCATTATGCTCTTAATTGGATAATCAGGGAATTGTGCCCAGAGCTTTATAATTTGTGCAAGTAAACGTGCAAATATGACATTGCGCGTAGATAATAGGCAAACATGGGACCATCTACATAATGCATCCACTAGTACCATAAAATATCGAAATGGTCCACTTGATAGTTGTATTGGTCCACAAATATCACCATGAATTCTTTGCAAGAATAAATGGGATTCAAGATTAACCTTTGTCATAGAAGGTTTGATAATGACTTTTCCTTGTGAACAAGCCTCACAATTATAATCTTTGGACAACAATATCTTTATTTCCCTTAAAGGGTGCCATTTTGTATTTTGAATTATTCTACGCATCATTAAAGCGCTAGGGTGACCAAGGCGATCATGCCACAATCCAAACTGATCAGGGTTTACCAATCTTTAGGATGTGGTGGTGTAGGTTTTAACAACCTTAATCATGACACAATACAAACCCATAAAAGAAGCTTCTAGCTTCTCATGGATGGTCTTCAAGCTCATCTTATAAGAGGAAATGCCAATATATTTCTTATCTTGCTCATAAATAGTCTCAATATGGTACCCATTACGGTGTACATCTTTGAAACTAAGCAGATTCATTTTTGATCTAATGCTTAGAAATGCATCCTTAATATGCAGGATGATGCCATTTGGCAAAACAATGGTGGCATTCCCAAACCCATCAATAATTGGAACAAGACTTGATATTGTATGGATTTGTGCCTTACGCAATATTATACTCGAGAAAAAATGTCTACTCTGAAATATAGTATGTGTTGTTGCATTATCAAGAAAACAAACATCTTCCTTTTTCTCGTTATTCTCCATTTGCATTTATATTGATAACTTCAGGTGTCAAGTATCATAAAATTTGCATATTAGTTATAGAGTTAAATAAATATTATATAAGGTTCATAAGCATTTCATAATCATATTAAAGAACAATAAAAAGTAATACATTTAAAGCAAAACAACTAAAAAAAAATATTAGAATCATAAAATTCAAAATTCAAATTAGCATCCACCAATCTGATGCCTCATCAAAGTAATTAGAGGTCCTCAAAGAAATTAGAGACATCTAGGGATGCATTTGCTACTTCAGGAGTAAGAGGAGTCCCACTAACGAAGATATTGTTGGCCTCAACGGTGGTTATGGCAGTAGGATTGATTTCAATGGCATGAGATTCACCACACTTGCCCGTATTTTTTAAAGATGCCTAGTATAGGTCAACAAATTGCTTTGGCATACAACAAGTACGTGACCAATGCCCAGTCATGCCACATCGATGACTTACTTTCATTAATCACCTTATTTGGCTTCTTTTCTTTACCATGATTCGGGCCAAAGTTAGATTTCTAGGGTGGTTAAATGTTCTATCATCCCTTCTAGGATTATGTTCTTGCTTGTGCTTATAACTCTTAAAATGACCAATATTTTTCTCAAAATTAGCATGTTCTTCAGGCAATGCTTTTGAGCCAACAAATCTAAGATCATGATTTTTGAGCAGCAATTCATTAGCTTGCTCGGCAGTAGGGAGAACATAAATTAATTCAGAGTATGTGGCAAACTGACGCTACCGGTATTACTATTGCAATACAATATTCGAAGCATGGAAGGTGGATAAAGTTTTCTCTAACAATTCCGTATCAGCAAGTTTGATACCGCATAACTCAAGCCAAGAAATAATATCAAATAAAGCAGAATTATAGTCAGACACTGATTTAAAATCTTATAGTATGAGATTTTGCCAATCATATTGTGCTTGAGGGAGGATAATAGTATTGGTATGATCATACCTATCTTTCAACGTCCTCCACAAGATCTGAGGGTCTTGAATGGATAAATATTGAGTTTGCAGGCTCTCATGCAAATGACGGCGAATAAAAATCAAGGCATTTGCTTTATCTTTTGCATTTGAGGTTCCATCATCTATAATTGAATTAACGAGACCTTGCCCTTGAAGGTGCATTTTCATGTCAAGGCACCATGATAGATAATTCTTTCCACTCACTTCCAGAATGTGGAATTTGAGCTTTTCAATATTTGCCATAATCCTTGTAGAAATAAATCCTTAAATTAATTAAAAGGATTTCCAAATATCCACCACTACTTCAGGAGTAGAAGGATACTTTTAGATTTGAAATTGGCTTTGGGCCAAAAAAAATAAAAATGAAAAATTGATAGAAGAAGATGAAGTATAAGTTGATTAATAAAAAGAACACCTACCTTGCAAAAATTACTTACTCAGTCGGTAGATCTTCGTGCTGATAACGTGTTATAAAATATTGCGTTGCAAATATATAATAGAGAGAATAAAGAGATTGAGAAGAGAAAGTAGGTAAACACCAAAGATAGGAGATAATTTTATGTCCAATATATGACTGTTATATCTACAACAAAAACTAAGTTCTTATTTATAGGAAAATAATAATGTACTTATTATTAATAACAATGTATCGGATAATACATGTATTCGATAGGGAGATTAACATTTATTATATAGGGAGATGTACTTAGAATGTATAATACAAATGTACCATAATAAGTACATTAGATAAGATGAATATAATGAATATTCATTCATGTATTTCATTTATTCATGTATTTCATAACATTAATGACCTTTTTCCCTTTTTTTCATGATTTCAATCCCGTCTTCTAAACTATTTGATAAGCACAATCCCAAGACTAGAGTTCCCAAACCCACTTCCACACTAAGATAAGTACATGCTCCATCATGTTTGTGGAATACTCATGAATACACATGATAATAATTTAGAGGGATACACATATGTACATCCATACATAAGTTGTGAGCAACACTCTATAGTCTCTACTACAATAATCCAACTTTCTAAAAAGTTGTTTGTCCACATGCACAATAATTCAGCCCTCAGCTGTGTTTTGCACTTTTTACTTTCTCTTAAACATTTACCAATGTCACGCCCCGATCCTCCGAGCGCGTGCCCATCCCTCGATGGTCGATTAAATAGTGACGTCACAGGATGTGTCGTCGACCCATTCATTTTAAGCGTATGCGGAAGCGAATAATTAAATCCCCAGACAACACGAAGATGGGATAGAAAAGTAGGGCCACATTTTTCGAAAACCACATCACACCTTTTATACATATCAAACTAAGTCATATATACATTACTAGCCAATATATATAAGATCTACAAAAAGGGTAGAGGGCTACAGATCCTCTATGCATTGATCATTCTTCAAAAGACTCTAGGGACTCTGGATCCGAGAGACCCGGATCTACCACTGCTCCACCAGGAAGGTCTATTGTACCTTTTCTAAAAGCAACCTCCAGCACCAACACAAAGACCTCAAATTTCGGTAGGGGACCTTCTCTAGGTCCATTTCGTTCACAACGATACCATGATCTGTATTGATGGGATACCATCTGAGATAGACCCACATCAACCTAGACAACGGATCTCATGAGTTCGTAGACCCATCCCCTAAGGTCCCCATGAAGCGGAATATAAGAGACATGTTCAGTGACCTTCTTCGGCAGTCCAAAATACTTGAGAGGAGCCTCCATCTAAGGACCTGAAAATGTTAGCCCACGACAAGGTGAGACAACGTCTCAGTAAATCCACCCCCTAAACCCCGACTAAGAAGGAAATACACCCAAAAACTACCTATGCTCACACAAGACAAATGACTTACCTTTGCCTTAATTCCTTCCTGCAAGTTAGTATAAATCATATAATCAACCAATCACTTCAATTCAAATCAAACATCGATCATTCGATTCGCTCGACTCCATACCATCAATACCATCCACACAATTTGATTGAATCAAACACTGCTCACCCAAGCTGAAAATAGCTGGTATAGCTCATTGAAGCTGATAATATATATATATAATAATTGCTCACTGAAGCTACTGTATATATATTGCTCACCAAAGCTGTACGATACTTATAATTGCTCACCAAAGCTGTACGATACTTATAATTACTCACCGAAGTTGTACGATACTTATAATTACTCACCGAAGCTGATAAAGTATACTGCTCACCAAAGCTGATATATCGAGGCCTGCAGACTGATATAGTATACTATTCTCATCCACTGAAAATTTCACCATTTTTATTATACCCGATAAAAATAATCGTGTATGGGTACACGGTCGGCCTTAGTCAAAATAAAATATTTTCCCTTTCAAAATTCCCACCATTTAATATAGTCCACAAACACATTTTTGGCATTGTAAACCGACGCCCGGTATTTTTCAATTAAATACTGAAATAACTCAATTTTGGGATAAATTCTCAAAATTACAAATATCACTCAAATTGCACAAATCAGCACTCAATTAAATAAACCAAGCACACCATTGCAATCAACACAAAATTCCAGTCATTGGTTATCCCGGTCTAATTTTCAAAAAATAATAAATAATTAAATAAATATATTTAAATACCATAACTACAAATCTAGGCCGGAAAAGCCTAATTAAACATCGAAACGGTCCCAGAAAAATCCCGAACCTAACTAGATAAATAGTACAACCTATATAGTTGCTAATTAAGCCAATCTAATCACCTAACATGCATAAACGAGTAATTAAATTGCTAATCCGTTCTAACTAATCACCTAAGCCTTAATTAGCCTAAACTAATCAACCATTAAGCATCATTAACTCCATAAGTAGAGTTTAGTGAGTAAACTCACTGGTTTCAAAATCCGATGAGTCCACGAGGACGGCGAGGCGGAGATGAGTAACAAACTCTGAAGCGGCGACACCAAGCGAGGCCAGGAAAGGCTTGGAAACGGACCTCGAAGCCCACGGTGGGTTGTTGGGTTCGGATTCTGGATGCTGGGCCGAGAGGGTTGCTTAGGCTCGGCTTAGGCTGGAAACGGTGAGGACGGCAAACAGGCTGCAATGATGATCAATGGCGACTGTTGAATAGCAGCTCAGGCGACCGTGATGGCGACGATGAGGCTTCGGAGGGTTGGAAGGAGGGTTCTACAGCATCGGGACAACGAGCAGGAGGCGCGGATGGGGGACAATTGCGCGGGTCACGAGTGGCGCTGGATGGTAGCAACAGGCGGCAGGGAGCTCCGGCGGGCATGCGACGGCTAGGGGGAGGAAGATGGCCGGTTTCTCTGCAACTTTAAGCTTCCAAGGAGCTAGAAAATGGAGAAAGCAACCGATTGGAGAAGAAGAAAGAGACAGCTGCCTTGGAGGGATCCGACTTGCTTCTTCCTATCTCTTTGTCCCCTTGACCAAGGCCCCATTAGTTGCAACCAACCCTCAGCCAATTTTGTGCACCAAACTCCTTAGAAC
The DNA here is from genome assembly GCA_014182725.1 of Eucalyptus brandiana. NCBI lineage: Eukaryota > Viridiplantae > Streptophyta > Magnoliopsida > Myrtales > Myrtaceae > Eucalyptus > Eucalyptus brandiana. The sequence goes on from CM024669.1 coordinate 2,971,925, forward strand.
AAGTCCCAAAGTGGTCCAAAAGTTGAGGGACCAAGGGGCCTACGAATTTGGGCACCAATTCTCCCAAATTGGATCAATTCTTCCCCGGTTGGACTTAAACCGGTCCCTATAAAATCCACCAAGGTATCATCAACCAAATTGACATTTTTCCTCACCAATAAAATTAACATGCATCCCAAAAACGTGATAAAAAACGGTCCCCTGAATTTTCCGGACAAACACGGCCCTATTTTGAATTTCCACCAACAATCTTAATTTACAGAAAAATCTTCAGAGGATGAGTTGGCGTTCCTAAAATAACTCGTGACATGACAAAACTTTCAATTTTTGAAATCGGATTCAAATTCGTGGTTGATTTCAATCTGGCGTGATTTTAGCGTGACCTAGCCTACTATATAGTTTTTAAAAATTCTTGGTGCAATTGACCCGTGATCGATTTATTTCGAGTTCACAATGTACCTCTTTGACACGTTGGCGACTCTTGATTTTCGTGAAAATCTCGAGATTTCAAATACGGACATAGGGTACCAAAAAGATAGAAAAATCGATCTAGTACCAATCGATGAGAATTTTGCAACCCGGTGGAATCACCCACACTTTGATCATCCATCTCAGTCAAACCGACTTATCTCTGATCTCTGATTGATTTTTAACTATGTCGTAATGATCTCTGTAGATGAGCACAGTCAAGTAGTCGAATCCTGATCAAATTCTCAAGTCTACTACGTTAAAATCTCTTAATGGCTTCCACAGATAGTCTAGTTATCTCATGAGTGATCAGCTCAGAGAATAGCATTATAGACATGTCAATGAAAGGCTCGATTCATTTAATTAAAAACAGAATCAAAATTTCAGGATGTCACAGCCAACTTGTACCATTGTAGTCTTGTGGGGCCATTACTTTGGGCTTCTATTATTGAGCCTGTGAAGTCAATCTCTTATGGGATGACTCTTAACGTTATCGAACTCCACCCATTCGCCCACTCTCCATCCCCATTCAAATACTTCATTTTTCAATCTCTCGTCCTTGAAATAACCTATGGATTTCGTGAATCCTCTTTTAAAACTCATCAAATATTTATGTGATTTGGCCAGTACACATTTACGCTACATTTATAATCTGAAAGATGATGTCGACTTGTTATGGAGGGAGACTCAAGAGCTGAATGCAAGAGCGAAGATGTAAAAGCAACGGTAAAACGTGAAGAAGAAGGAGGAGGTGTACAACACACGAGAGTAGTGATGAACTGGTTAGGCAAAGTGCAAAACTTTTTAGGAGGTGTAGATCAAGTTCCTGGAGAAGCCAGGGAACATGACCGAATCAAATGTCTCGGTCATTGTCATCCACAGAACTGCTGGCCGAGCTATCAATTGGGGAAAACAGTTGATTGAATGCTCAATGAAGCAAGAGAGCTTAAAGAAGCAAGAGAGCTCGAGAAAGAAGAATTGAACACTACGTTGCCGTTGCTTTCTGCTCTAGTACTTGCGATGCCTATGGACGAGACCATGGGGCTTGATATTTCTTTCAATAAAGTGTGGAAATGGCTCATGGACGAAAAATAAATAAGAGTGATTGGGTTATACGGAATAGGCGGTGTGTGAAAGACCACCCTCATGAAAAGGATCAACAATGACCTTTCGCACACAAATCATGAATTCAAGGTCGTTATCAGGCAAGTGAATGAAGATAAAATTCGAGGCACCATAAGGAGAGGGCTGCACATTAAAGATGAGATATGGGAACAATGGTCTCGGAATGGGGCCAATCATATTCATATGTGTGAAGTTTTGACCCAGAAGAAGTTTGTGTTATTGATTGATGATGTATGGGTGAGGCTGGACCTTTCCAAAATCAAAGTTCCTTGTTCTTGTCTCGAGAATGGATCCAAAGTAATATTCACAACTCGATCAAAGACAATATACCATCAAATGGGAGCTGACGAAGCCTACAAAGTACAATGCTTAACACTTGAAGAAGCCTTGGGATTGTTCAAGGACAACGTCAACAAATCGATTGTACATTCTGATCCAAAAATTCCAGAGCTCGCCAAACACATTGTCCTAGAGTGCAAAGGGTTGCCACTAGCCCTTGTTATTGTTGGGTGAGCCATGGCTAGTAAAGACAACCCTAGTGAGTGGAGGGGTGTGCTAAGAAAGCTGAGGAATAGACCGCACGAGCTATCAGGTATGATGGAGGAAGTATACCACATACTAAAGTTTAGTTATGATAACTTAAATTATGCCACTCGACAGGCTTGCTTCATTTACTATTGTTGCTTCCCTAAGGATTACCCCATAATGACAGACAAGCTAATTGAACTCTGAATTGGAGACGGCTTGTTAGGAGACACTGATGATGTATATCAAATGCGAGACGAGGGAGCATCTATCTTGGGGGATTTAAAGAGCGCTTATCTATTGGAAAGTGGGCCTCACAAGTATGTACCAACTATAAAGATGCATGATGTAATCCATGACATGGGCCACATGGATTGCTCGTGACCATGGGCAAAGGAAGAACAAGTGGCTAGTTATAGAGAATGAAGAAGACATGTCTACGAAGATGACCTCCAAATGGGGGGAAGCTAAGAAAGTATCTCTATGGGGAAGTTTGATTGCAAATATCAACCGAAAACCACCTATGTGTTCCCAACTCGAAACTTTGTTTGTAAGGGAAACTAAAGTGAGTCTTGTGCCAAGAGGATTTTTTGAGTTGATGATGGCTAGTTTGAAGGTGCTTCACCTATCTAACAATGTCAATATTTGGTCATTCCCCGAAGGGATTTACTATCTAGTTAACCTACGGTACTTGAACTTATCGAGCACTAATATCAGGGAGTTGCTCGGGGATATCAAGAACTTGAATTGATTACCGTGGTTGTTATTTGATGGTAGAGACCCATCTCGGATTAAACTAATTCTAATCGGGCCAATCGCAAACTTACCGTTGAATGTGTTCAACACGTGGAACCTCATTCTAAAGAAGGAAGAAGAGGTGGTAGAGCAACTAGGGGACATACAAGATCTAACTGACTTATCTATCATGGTGCAAAAATCTTTCTCTGTTATAAAAATATCTCAATCCTTACAAAGATGCATAAGGAGAGTATGGATCAAAGATTGTGAAGACTTGACTGGCATCCCAATAAGTCACTCATTAAAAGGGTGTAGCAATTTCTCGCATTTAGAGGTGCTTTATTTATACAATTGCTCTATGCTTGTGAAGATGGAGATTCTTCAAGGGATAGGAGGAGCGCCCAACTACTCTTGCTTTCCTAGTCTCGTTGATGTTAAAGTTCATAAATGCGGACTTTTGGACTTGTCCTGGCTTGTGCACACTCCGAAACTCCAGGAATTGTCACACCTTGAACCCCAAGCGCATGCCTATCCCTCTTTGGTTGATAAAATTTGCAACTTCCCAGGATGAGTTGCCGACCCTTTTTATTTTATTGCGCATGCGGAAGCGAATAATAAATCCCTTGACAGTAACCATCTCGGGATAGAAAAGTAGGACAATAATTTCACCAACAAACATGCTTTTATAAACCAAGTTATTTACAAAGGTCATCAACCAAGAGTTTACAAAAGACGGTTCTCCAAGAGGAAGTTGACCTAACTGACCTACTCCTCAAGTCACCACAACTCGGCTTTAGGTCCTCCACTCTATGGCCCTGAAAATTGAGCCCACGATGGGGTGTGATATAAATCTCAGCGAGTTCACACTCTAAACCCCGATTAGGAGGGAAATACGCTTAGAAGCGTCCTAACCACGCAATCACACAACCATACAATTAGAACAGATGACTTACCTCGCCTTAATTCCCTCCTGCATGTTAGTACAATTCATATATCACATACGTGCAGTAACAACACCTGAGCCTTTGGAATATCTCATTCAATCTTAGTCAATCAATTAAGTCAACATCATTAATCCATCATTCAATCAAACCATCCATAAGAGTCTCAATTATAAGGCCAAATTGTTATGACACGTCACATTCCGTGTCATACAATTTCGTCCCATAATCAGGCGCGGTAAATCATATCGGGGGTTCCATCTACACCCGATATTTACTCTCAACATTCCCACTCAAAACCAGACTCCACATTCCAACTCATACCAAACTCAAGGCTCTAGAGGTGACCCTACATGAAATCTCTTCATCGTGTGATACTTAGTCCTTGACTACAAATAGCAATAGTATAAGGCACTAGAGGTAACTCACACGAAATCTTGCTATTGTGTAGCACTTAGCCCTTCATTACAAAAAGCAATAGTTTAAGACACTAGAGATAACTCACACGAAGTCTTGCTATCGTGTAGTACTTAGTCATTTATTACACTAGGCAATAGTATAAGGCACTAAAGGTGACTCACACGAAGTTTCATCCTCGTATAGTACTTAGCCCTTCACTATGCATGATAATACTACAAGGCACTAGAGGTAATACCCATGCGACTTGGGTCGCCACGTAACACCTAGCCCTTGACTGCAATAAGCAATGGTATAAGGCACTAGAGGTGACTCACACAAAGTCTTCTACCCGTGTAGTACTTAGTCCTTTACTTGCTCACGATCCATCGGTTTCCCTCAACTCGACACCTATCACCTCAACTTTGAATAGTCAACTTCTCTTGATTATAAACCAACACACAATTATTCACTCACGGCCAAGGACATTGTACTTCGCATACAAACTCCTCAATTTAAAATAATGTCTTGGCCTAATTTCTTAATGTTAAAAATACCCGATAAAAATAATCGCGTGTGGGTACACGATTGGCTTAAACCAAAAATGCAATACCTTTCTTTTAGAAAATCCGACACACAGTAATATCTAATTAATTAATAAAATTATTCAATTTTGGGATAAATTCCCAAAACTACAACTTAAATTCAATTGGCACAATGTAACACTCAATTAAATCAATCAATCACACCATTGTAATCAGCACAAAATTCCGGTCACCAGTTATCCCGATCTAATTTCCGAAAAATAATAATTAATTAAATAATTACGGAAAATAATAATTAATTAAATAATTTTGGAAAATAATAATTAATTACATAATTATTAAAATTAATTAATTAAATACTTATAAATGCCAAAAATACAAACCTAGGCCGAAAATGCTAAATTAAATACTGAAACGGGCTCGGAAAATTCCCGAACCACTCTAGATAAATTGTACATCCTATCTAAGCCTTAAATAATCTATTCTAACCACCTAACATGTATTATTAACTAATTAAATCACTAATTTAATTTAACTAACCACATAATCCCTAATTAAATTAAATTAAACACCACTTAAACGTCATTAGCCTACTAAGAAGAGTTTAGTGCATAAACTCACCGGTTTATTGCGGAAACCGGTTCACCGCGACAACGGTGCGACGGTGGCCGAACTTGGGCTCGCAACGACACCAACGGGCTTGAACCAAGCTTGAAATTGGCCAAACAAATCTCAGCCCAAGTTGAGACTTGTTGCTGAAATGGGCTGGGCCTGAAGCGGGCTGACTTCGCAGGCCCAAGATGGGCTGACTACTGAACTCTTGGGCTTCAAGTGGGCTGGAATTGGGCTATCTATTGGGCCAAAGCTTGGCTGAGTTGTGGGCTTCAATGGCTTCTTGGGCTGCTGGAGTTGATGGACTGAATGTGGGCTGGACTTGATGGAAATGCTAGGTTGAAATTGTTGGATCTGTGGGCTGCTAAACGAAACGAGTGAGCTAAACTGCTACAGGAATTTGGTGGAATCGATGCTGGATGAGGGAGCAGCAAAGGAGTCATTGAAGTTGGCGGTTGACTGGGATGGCAGCTTCGTACGTGCGGTGGTGCCTCGGTGGAAAAAGAAATCAACGTTGGGGGAGCTCTCTCGATTTGTTGACTCGGTTTTCCCTTGGCTGATGGGCTACTCACGGATGATTTAAAATCAACTTAAGTTGCCTACAAAAACATTTTTGAAAATAAAAGAATAGTACCAAAAGGGTATTAGAGATATTTAGTGTAACCAAGTCCCCATACCCAAAATCTCTGGTTCGTAGGAGTAAAGTAAAACTCCCGTTACTTTACTTGGGTTTCTAATCGACCCACCAAAAAATAGATTAATGGCAACTCCTAGATAAAATCTATCTGCATGTTAAGAATTTGAACCTAAGTCTCGAATTGGTATGTGCTTGAGAGAACCTGAGTTAAGTCTAAGCTTAACAATCCATTAGCCAAATTTTAGGTGGTTCACTCGAAAAATTTGGTCGCGACACTCACAAAAACCATAGGCCATCATTTAGTTGCTACAGGCTGATAAAAAAATGTTGATCCAATCCATGATATCTAACGGTTAGAAAGAAAAACTATGATATTTCCAGGTGGCGCATCTGGTTAGCAAAATAAGGCACCATTACCGTGGAGTAATTAGTGCAACGACTCCCATTTGTTCCTTGAGAACATAGCTCTTAAGAGACTCCATAGGAAGAGAGGCAGGAGTCTTTTGCTTAGCATCCAAACCTCAGCAAGATCTGCGTAGTTAAAGCAACCAGCTGCATCGTCCTGGATGGAATTAACAACCATATTAGTGAATTATATGGCAACAAAGTAAAATGTTGCACGACCTTTTAAGTTACAAATGGCACCATGTCCCATGTTGCTTCGTCCACAGGTTTTCCATAGTCAATTGCCTCGAGTTTTGCTAGTTCAGACTTTCTCTCTGTGATCTGCATGGCAAAGATAAAAGAAGTTTTCATGGAAAATGCGTGAGGATACAAAGCACTTCAGAAAGTCACATGTGACATGCCAAGCAATTAGTAGAAGATACAAGTTGAATGATAAAATAAATCAACATGCAACTCGGATGTTTCTCTAACTTATAGCACAGAAATTCTATGGAAATGAGTAGACAATGAGAGGCCTTGATAGATTGGCGTGCATATGCTCCTACTTTCTTTTTTTTCTTTTTTTTCAGTAATAATTTCCAACTTTGATACCATATGAAATGTTAGGGGACTTAAGTAGTCAGCTGAATATGTAGCTTCATATCTTAAATGTTTGAACAATGGCTTGAGCAACGTTCACAGCGTGCACCTTAGCAGCAATAGCCTGCGAGTGCTTGGCATGCACAGCCCCCGATGCCGTAGCCCAGTCATTCCCTCTATTCCTAGTAAGGGCTCTCCTAGCAGCACCCACAGCAATCTCCACATCTTCAGCAGTAGCAGCCGGAATATACCCTGCAGACAATCAACAGTTTCCAAAATCTAAGATTCCAACCAAAAGGAAAAAAATAAAAAAATAAAAAGCATCCCCGACAAACATCTATTCAGAACCCAAGTTTGCAGTTGAATTTATGTAGACCATCGTCGACCAATGCAAAAGCTTAATAGCCCAACCCTTCACAGTGACCCATGTCCAATTAATTGCAATACGAACGTTCAATTCGATGATCAAAACACCTCGTTTGCAAACTACCCAGTTGCAGCGCGAGGCACCGAAAGACGACCTGTGTTTTCTCAGCACATGCTCCAGCATAGCAGCAAAAACAGAATTAAATCAAGAAACAGAACACGACGAGACCCAAGTCACAGTACCCACTTCAAAGCAACTCACTTCAAGCCTTTGCAGTGACCGGCGTGCACTTAATTTTAACACGAATATGGTCAAAAAGACCTCGTCCGTAAACTACCCAGTAGGCACCCAAAAGTCAACCGTATGCTTTATTGGCACATTCTACAGGACCCACGCACAATGCTCCAGCACAGCAGCGCAAACGGAATCAAATCAAGAAACAGACCATGGCAAGCAAGACCCAAGTCGCAGGTACCCACTTCAAAGCAAAGCACATCACTTAAAATGATCTCCTGCAGCTTAAAATGCTTTACATTCTCCTCCTCCATGAATGTCATTGGGAAGGTATTGCTTTCATTGATGAAAGTGATGTTCATGTAGTTTTAGTTGGGGAAAATGTCACAAATGGTCCCTAGACTTTTACTTAATGTGCAATCTCGTCCCTAAACTTTTGATTTGCTCAATTTGATCCTTGAAATATCAATAAATGTCCGATCTAGTCCTTGACTATTTAAAAATTGACCAATTTCGTCCTTCCGTTAGTTAAAGTTAATGGAATTGGACATTTTGGTCTTTTTCATTTTTTTTCTTCTTTTCTCTTCCCTTCGCCGGCCATGGCAGAGCCGGCGGAGGGAAGCTGGCATCCGGCGAGGGTCGCCCAGAAATCTATAGAGAAGTTAGGCATTGCTGGCGACGGAGAGGCAGTTGTAGATTCTTTACGATCGAGAACGAGACAAAACTTCAAGGCCGGCCGGAGAGAGAGAGAAGCGCAGTGCATGCTGGATTCCCATTAGGGTTTTCCCCGAATGAGTCACGTGCAAGAAAAAAAGGTACAGCCGCGGCTGACAAGAAGAAAGAAACCAACGGGTGGCTCTTCTAACTCTATAAAATCGTCGTCGTCATCACCGTCACCATCACCATCATCATCGTACGACCACGACCTTAGGGCTACATGGTCCCAGTCGCGCCTGGGCCTTGTCAAACTTGCGTCTGCACAGAAATCTATTCTGTCCTTCCTCTCTCCTTCTCTCTCTCTCTCGACTCGTTTTTAATGGAAATCTCACAGCAACTTCTGTGCTCTCTCCCCGCTGCTCTTGAAGGAATCGTAATTTTTGTATATTGTATTATGATCTCTCTTGTACAAAGCTATATATAAAGATATTACAAGAGCCCTAAATTAGGGATGATTGAGGATGCTTAAGGCAAGTAGAGAAAATACGGGAACAATATCAACAATATCTTAAATTAGATACAAAAGATAATATTGCTGACTAGAAACGTTATCACCCTCCCGCAAGCGAAGCATTGTCAACAATGTGAAGCTTGGACTGTAAAAGACGAACCCGTGTTGATGATAGTCCTTTGGTGAAGATGTCCGCGATTTGATCACTAGTGTTGATGTAACGGATGTCAAGTAACTGGCGACCCACCAATTCACGAACATAATGATAATCTATTTCAATGTGTTTAGTGCGACTGTGAAAAACTGGATTCCGAGTTAAAGCAATGGCAGAGATATTGTCGCACCACAATACGGGAGCGCGTGGGAGTGAGATTTGTAATTCTCGGAGAAGAGATAGGAGCCATTGAATTTCAGCAACTGTTTGAGCAAGACAACGATATTCGGCCTCTGTAGAAGAACGTGCAACAGTAGGTTGCTTCTTTGCACTCCAAGAAACAGGGTTGGGCCCGAGAAATAAACAATACCCACTGGTAGAGCGACGATCATCAGGACTGCCAGCCTAGTCAGCGTCACAATAGGCATGTAAAGAAATAGGACCAGGTTGAATCTACATGCCATAAGAGATTGTGCCTTTTAAATAGCGAAGGATACGCTTTACAGCATGCCAATGGTGTTCTTCGGGTACTTTGAGAAATTGACAAGCCTGATTAACAGTATAGCTAACATCAGGACGACTAAGAGTAACATATTGAAGTGCTATAACAACACTCCTATATAGTGTAGGATCTGAGACAGGGTCACTACTTGAATGACCGAGTTTATTCGAGGTAGCAGGGCTGGAAACAGGCTTGCAGTCCAGCATATTGGTGCGAGATAAGAGGTCACGAATATACTTTGCTTGATGAAGGAAGATATGATGGGGGTTTCGTCAAACAAGATGAATGCCCAAGAAATAAGTCAAGGGGCCTAAGTCCTTCATCTTGAATGAGTGACGAAGTTCCTCAACGATAGCAGAAATAACCTTGGAATCATTTCCTGTTAAAATAATGTCATCAACATAAGATAAGAGATATATAATAGTAGAGCCATGACTGTAAATGAAGAGGGACAGATCCGAGATAGTGGTTGAAAAACCAATGTCTTCTAGCCGAGCTATAAATTTTTCAAACCAAGCGCGAGGTGCTTGCCATAGACCATAGATAGATTTGTGCATTAAGCAAACAGAATGAGGAGCAGCAGGATCAACATAACCTGGTGGTTGAGCCATATATACAATTTCCTAGAGATTGCCATGTAAAAATGCACATTCAACATCAAGTTGTTGAATCGTCCATCCATAAGTGACCGCCAACATGAGAATGACCCGAATAGTAGTATGCTTTACAACAGGACTAAAAGTGTCCACAAAGTCAATGCCGGGTTGTTGGTGAAATCCTTTCGCTACGAGGCGAGCTTTGTAGCAACTAATGGTGCCATCTGGGTTTTGTTTTATCCGATAAACCCATTTGCAGCCGACGACGTTTATGGTTGGATTAAATGGCACAAGGGACCAAGTGTGTTGTTCTTGTAAGGAATTAAATTCCTCATCCATAGCTTTTCGCCATTCAAGTGATTTGGAAGCTTGAGTGTAGCATGTTGGCTCCAAGGGAAGAGAAGAAGATAAAGCAATAGGATAATGAGAAGTAAAGGTTTTTGGTTTGAAAATACCATGTTGAGAACGTGTGATCATGGGATGAGTGCGGGTGGGAGGTGGTGGGGGAGGGGGTGGTATAGGGAAGATAAAAGGAGGAGATTGTGGTTCATCTATAGTTAACAAAGCAGAGGCAGCACCGTTGGCGGGGCTAATGGTGGGCTCAACCCATGCGGTATCCGTGGGGGCGGAGGTTGATGGTAGCCAGATGGAGATAGGACCATGTGAGGGTAAAGGGGTAGGAGATTTTGGAGAGTTAGAGTTTGTGATAAACGGGTAAACAGATTCATCAAATTTAACATGACGAGATATGTAAACTCGGTGACTTTGCATGTCATAGCAGCGATACCCTTTATGAGAGCTACTATAGCCTAGAAAACAACACGAAGAAGAGCGAAACTCCAATTTGTTAGAACGATAAGGACGGAGCCAGGGATAACAAAGGCATCCAAAGGCTCGTAAATGAGAATAATCAGGAATTTGTTGAAACAATCGTTGATATGGGGAAATTTGAGAAATAATAGGCATGCGGTTGATGAGATATACAGCTGTATTGAAGGCTTCAAACCAAAAGTGAGAAGGCATACCAGCTTGAGCTAGAAGGGTGAGACCAGTTTCAACCACGTGACGATGTTTTCGCTCGATGACACCATTTTGTTCAGGTGTATGTGGGCAGGAAAATTGATGACGAATACCATGTGTATGAAAATAAGATTCAAGTGCATCACTAGTGAATTCGCCACCAACATCGGAGCGGAAGAATTTAATTCGATGGTTAAATTGATTTTCAACTTGCGGTTTGAAAGCCATAAAAATTTCGTAAAAATCAGATTTATGGTGCATAGGAAATATCCAGCTGTAACGAGAGAAGTCATCAACAAACAGTACATAATAAGAGAATTTTGATATAGAAGACACTGGGGCAGATCCCCATACATCACAATGAATCAGTTCAAGTGGAAATTGAGTGCGTGTGTGAGACAACGAAAAGGGTAACTTGCAACTTTTGCCTAACTGACATGCAGAACACAGAGAGTTGTCGCGCTTATTTGATATTTGAAGCTGTTTAAAAATAAGATGTTGAATAGCTGCAGAAGGGTGGCCAAGACGATGATGCCAGGTGAAGGAGTTGATGCGAGAAGAAAATGAAACTTGAGGTTTGAAGCAAGGTTTGGGGAACCGCATAGGATAAAGCCCATTCTCAGTCCAACCATGGTGCAGAATTTGCTTCGTTAACTTGTCCTTCACAAAGAATTGAGAATCATCAAATAGAAAATAACAATTATTGTCTTTAGCAAAACAACTAGCTGAAATTAAATTGGTAGATGCTAGAGGACAATGAAGTATATTAGTTAAATTTATGGAGGAAGCGGGATGTGAGAGAGAAGTGGAACCAACATGAGTAATAGACAAACCTTGGTGATTTCCAACCTGAACTTCATCAGAACCACTATAGGGAGCGAAGATGGAGAGATTACCCAGATCTGCTGTAATATGATGGCTGGTGCCAGTATCGGTATACCAAGTGCCATCGTCAGTAGGTGGTGCAATAGCCATGGTAGCAAGTTTTTCAGGAGGATTACGACCATGATATGCATAGTTCATGCGATGATAGCAGTCAATGGCACTATGGCCATGTTTGTTGCAGATCTGACATATCAACCGACCAATGTTCAATTGACGACCTTGAGGTCGAAATGATGGAGTAGGGAGAAGTCTGACTTGATTGGAATGACCCCTGCTACGTTCTCTATAACCAATGCCACCCCTATTGAGGCGAGGTGTGAATGAGTGATGTCCAGGAGAAAGAGTTCGAGGTTGCCGGTTTGCAGCGAAGGCAGTAGTAGTTTTGGATAATGAATCATCAGTAATGCTCAATTCTTCAGAGTAGGAGATTGTGTAAATCTTCAATAGTGATGGAAGTTTGATGAGCACGAACACGAATAGAGGATGCAAAGGAGCGGTAAGCAACAAGCAATCCATCGAGAATGCAAATTAGGAGATCATCATCACTTACTGGAGATCCGCAAATTGCGAGTTTATCAGCTAAAGTTTTGAATTGTTGGAGATATTCCTGCATGGTGAGGTTGCCCTTCTTGAGGTGATGTAATTGTCTTTTCAGAGACATTACATGAGCAGGAGTGAGAGAGGCATAGCGACGAGCGAGGACATCCCACGCAGCTTTTGCAGATGTAGCGCCAACTACATATGGAAGTGCAGATTCAGACAGAGTAGCCTTGATCCAGGAGAGTAGCATCTGATCTTTTTCGATCCATGTCTTGTAATTTTCATCAGTTGAAGCAGGCGCTTGGGAGGTTCCATCAATGTAAGACATGAGGTTGTGACCTTTGAGAATTGGTTCGAAAAGAGAACGCCAAAGAAGATAGTTCGAGCTGTTCAATTTGATGGGTATCAAGTTGGATATGTTTGAGATGACGAGTGAGGGAGATGCCATAGATGAAGACAACCGAGATGATAGATTAGAGCCTATCGACATTTTCTTTGGGAAGAAAGTCGATGAAGAATGAGAGGAGAAGGAGATTTGAGGATCGTAAGGCGAATTACGTCAGATGCAGCTCTGATACCATAAAGGAATCGTAATTTTTGTACATTGTATTATGATCTCTCTTGTACAAAGATATATATAAAGATATTACAAGAGCCCTAAATTAGGGATGATTGAGGATGCTTAAGGTAAGTAGAGAAAATACGGGAACAATATCAACAATATCTTAAATTAGATACAAAAGATAATATTGCTGACTAGAAACGTTATCAGCTCTCTCTTCCATGCCTCACATGGTACACTTACCATGTATATAAGCTTCATGCTCGACCATGCAAAAACTCACAACTCCGCCTTCGCTCCTCTCTTCTCTTGTTTCTGTCTTTCTTAGTTCTGGCTGAGTAATCTCACTTTTTGGTGAAATGTCATAACATGGTGAGGCTAGCTGAAGCTGAACAGTACGAGCGTGTGTTCTGGTGCTTCGACGAGGATGGAGACGGCAAGCTTTCGCCTTTGGAGCTGAGGCGACACGTGGGCTTGACCGGTGGAGAGATGCTCCTGAAGGAAGCGGAGCTTGCGGTCGAGTCGCTGGAGTCGGATGGCGATGGCCTCCTGTGCTTGGAGGACTTCCTTGGGTTCGTGGAAGGGGGGGTGAGGAAGAGAAGATGGGCGACTTGTGAGAGGAATTTGAGATGTACGCGACGGACGGGGGCTGGTTCATCACGGCCCGGAGCCTCCGGAGGATGCTCTATAGGCTCGAGCAGTCCGCGACTGTGGATGAGTGCAAGGCCATGATACATCAATTCGATCTCGATGGAGACGATGTGATCAACTTCGATGAATTTAAGGTCATGATGATGTAGAGATTTCACTGTACATGTAATTGAATTGCTATTTGATTTCATATTTATGGACCATTCGTTCATATTGAGTTGCTCTTCTTGCTTCATTTGAATGAGTTTCCTCCTCCACTTTCTGTTCAGACAATTTGCCAACTGCCCACCATCCGAACAACTAATTTGAGAACTTGTCAGAAACTGTTTTATCGGGTTTGAGGACCGGATTCCCATCTTGGATTGTCTCGTCCGACCGTTAAGATGGTTAATTACCGGTACAAAATCTACCCGCTAGACGGGGTTCCGTTTGTAGAATTTCATCTGACATTTTTGACAAGTTGGAACTGTTAACAATTTTTCTTGACCTATTGTTAACACCAGACCCAAATTCTAGACCCAAACCTAAAAAAATCCAAATTGCCAAAATCGGGCCACAACGATACAATTAAGTTTCCAGTGATATGACTACATGATGCGTAACGACGATTGATTGACTCAAAACATGCGCAATAGTTAAATAACCAATCAACGAGGATCCATTGAATGAGGATGACTGTAGCTATGGTATCAAGAATAGTTATGAATCATCTCTTGTGATATCCTGATTTTTAGGCTATGATTTCGATTGGTTAAATTGGGCATTTCATCGACGCGGCTACAGTGGTTTTCTCTGAGTTGGCCACTCACGAGATAACTAGACTAGCTAGGTAGGCTATTAAGGACTTTAAGGCAAATAGACTTAAGAATTCGACTAGGAATCAACTTCTCGACCATGCTCATCTTTAGAGATCATTGCGGCACAGTATAAAATCGACTTGAAATCAAAGATAGGTCGATTTGACTAAGATAAATGACCGATCGTGGGTGACTTCACTAAATTGGAAAACTTTCGTCAATCCGCACTAATTTGATTTTATTGTCGTTTTGGTACCCTGTGTCCGTATTTGAATCCTCGAGATTTTAACGACAATCGAGAGTAGCCAATATGTCGAGTGGGTTCATCGTGACTCAAAGAAAATCGACCACGGATCATTTGTCCTATAAATTTATGAAAATTACCCAGTAGCCTAGATCACGCTTGAAACGCGTCCGAGTGAAATTAACCGCCAATATAAGTCCGATTTCAGAAATTAAAAAGTCTGTCATGTCACGATAAATTTTAGGAATGTCGACTCAGTCTCTGAAGATTTTTCTGACAACAAAGAATTTTCGGGAAGAAGTCAGTTTAGGGCCGTTTTCGTTCAGTTGAAGCCGAGGTTTGTGAAATTGGGAAGCGTGAGGGATCTTTGGATGAGGAAAGTAATCAATTTGATGAGTGAGACATCAATTGATTTTATGAAAGTCTTTTGAGAGAAATTTAAAAGGGAAATTGGATGCAGAAATGAAAAAGGGGAATCAAGAACTCTAGTTTGGAATTTCCTTTGGGATTAATTGAGCTTATTCAAAAGAAATTGGATCAAGAATTTTCTATTTGAGAAAATTCTTTCTTTTGAATTTATTCCCATTTCCCTTTCCCTATTTGGCCAAACACCTTTTCCCTTATTTTTCCCACAAGTTTCTCTCTCATTCTTTCTTTCTTTCTTTTTCTTTTTCTCTCTCTCTCTCCCCCTCTCTTTTCCCTCGTGCATGAGCCCCCCTTCCACCGAATACATGGCTGTCCTCCACTTTACTTCCCATTCACTTTTACTTTTGACTTTTCAAACCTATCTACTCTCTCTCTTATCTTTATCTCACTCCCTCGACACTCTCTCTCCTCCTCTCCCTCTCGGTTTTGTTCAACTGAAGAGAAGCAGAAACAGAAGCAGAACAGCAGCGCTGAGAGAAGAAAACCGGAGCTGCCGTCAATGCTTTGCCTCGCCCGCACGTCGCCCGAGTGCTCTGCCGCTCGCCGGTTGCCCTCCACACGCCTTGGTCGCTCTCTCGCCCAGCTCGCTGTTCCAGAGCTTCTGTCCAGCTCCGTTTTGGCCAGCATAGGCCACGGTTCGGCCACCTCCGACCACCGTGTGCCGCCACCTCGACCCACCAGAGCCCCCTCGCCCTCCACCGGCCTTGCCTCACCATATCGGCCCCGAATTAGACCCCAACCAGCAGTGGATAGAGAGAAGAAAAATGGGTATTGCAGCAAGGTTTTGGCCCGTTTTGGCCGCCTTCCCGAGCCCGGATGTTCGGCCCGCTTTGAGGAAAGTCGATCCTCGCGCCGAGCCCGTCG
Organism: Eucalyptus brandiana; assembly: GCA_014182725.1. Lineage (NCBI taxonomy): Eukaryota > Viridiplantae > Streptophyta > Magnoliopsida > Myrtales > Myrtaceae > Eucalyptus > Eucalyptus brandiana. The sequence continues at coordinate 2,987,906 of CM024669.1, forward strand.
TTTTGAGTAAGTTTTACTCACTAATGCCTTCTTAATTTGCTAATTATACTTAAATGTTGATTAGTGTTAGTTAAGTGTAATTAGGTGGTTAGATTAGAATTGATTAGCGATTGTTAGTTAATTGCATTGCATATTAGTTGTTTGGTTTGTGTACTTAGATAGAGAATTGCCTATAGTATTTATTGGATGCTTTGTGGGATTTTTCCCGACCCTTATTGGGTGTCAATTAGGCGATTCGGGCCTAACTGGAATTTTTAGGAATTAAATATTAATTTTCGAAATTAATTATTTAATTATTTATTTTTCGGAAATGCAACTGGGATGGTCAGTGACCGGAATTTTATGCTAATGATCGTGGCGTAGTCCATTTATTTAATTGAGCTTCATATTATGCTAAATTGGAATTATTGTGTTTATTTATTTAATTTTCAAAATTAATTATTTAATTATTTATTTTCCGGAAATTCAACTGGGATGGTCAGTGACCGGAACTTCGTGCTAATTGTAGTGGTACAGTCCGTTTATTTAATTGAGTTCTATGTTGTGCTAAATTAATTTAATTGTGGATTTCTAGGGATTATTCCTAAATCGAATTAATTTGAGTAATTGACTGGTGAATAATTGAGTATCAGTTGCCGGTGATAAAGGTATTGTGGTAGACTACCGATCATACTGGAAATTGTGGAAATGAAAGTGAGTATGTAAGATATATGCTGACCCAATGACTAGGCATGTCATCTAAGAATTTGGTCATGTGTATAGTGGATCCAGGATAGGTTCTATATCACCTGGGAGAACGCACGTGGGCTCGGTGATTAAGTGTGGCATCTTGAAAGAGACACGTGGGCTCGGTAATTTGATGCATTACTTCGGAGAATGCACGTGGTCTCAATGAGTACATTTGGCATCTTGAAGAGATACGTGGGCTCGGTGACTTGATGCATCGCCTTGGAGAATGCACGTGGGCTCGCTGATTCTGAATGGCATTTTAAAGGGCACGTGGGCTCGGTAAATTAATGCATTACCTCGGAGAATGCACGTGGCTTGGTGATCGATTCCATCACCTCGGAGAATGCACATGGCTCGGTGATAAGGGATATCGCCTCGGAGAATGCACGTGGCTCGGTGATTGGTTTTATCAGTTGAGACTGTAGAGCAATGACTAGAATGACTCGGGAAATGGTTAGAGTGTCATGTAATCGACTAAGTCGACTAGTCTTTGTTTTGATTTGATGCTGTGAAATGATTGATTAAATGGAATGATCGGTGAATGATTGATTGAGATGTAATCGACTAGGTCGATTGATTATTACTTGAGTCTGATGTTGTAAATTGATTGATTTAATTGAAATGACTGTTATATTGTGTCTCAAGTTTGAGCCCATTAGATTAATACGCATAAGTTTGGCCAAATAACAAAGTTCAAGGGAGACTTTGTGATGTCTTCGAATTTTCTTGTTCCGGCATTAATCCCATGTCTTCGTGCGTATGCGTAGAAGGAAGAAGCCAAAAGCTGCATGGGGTTTTATTCTTCAAGCATGCAAGCATAGGAAGGGATCAACAATATTCTATATTAAATAAAGAACCCACCACCAGCTGCATGCACATGGCCATGCACGTAGAAAACTTGGTCAATACTTGTAGGCGCCGAATTCCCTCTCTCACACGGTTTCTCTTTTGTGGGTTTCTCTTGTTATTTTATTGATAAAGAAAGAGGGATGGCAGAATAAAGAAAGAGAGATGGCAGAAGCTATTCTACGTGTGTGTCAGTGCATGATGGTCATACGCTTGCTTCTCTCCATAAACAAGAAATTCGAAGACTGCAGCCCACCTCATTTCACGGATCAATGGCACACGTTTCTGACTATCATCCCTCATCTCTGCCGCCTCATTAAATGCTCGCCCATGCACATGCATGATCTGCATGCATGCCCGAAATATATGGTGGGCGTTCGGTGCCGATTGCGGCCTGTCTTGTGGGCGCTGCGCTGCAGCATTTAATGAGGCCATTTAATTCCATGTTCTGTCCTGTCTCCGTCCTTCTCCCTATATGAGGAGAAGACGTCCGAAGATGCAAGAGAGCAAAACAGAAAAGAGCTCGGCAGAGAGCGAGAGAGAGAGCTCGAGAGAGTGTGAGAGACGAGAGAGCTCAGAGAGGTTTTGTGCTGAGTTGAGTCCATTGAGTGAGTTGTTAAACACCGTGGGTATCGGGTATAAAGTAGGGCTGGGAAACACTTGAGTGTATTGAGTGATTGTAATCCTGTAATTCTCAGATTTATAGTGGATTGATTTGCTGGCTCTCCCCGTGGACGTAGGTTCCGACATTCGGACCGAACCACGTAAATTTCTGGTGTCCTTTTTTTTTCTTTTATTGTTCCTCGTTTTATTTCGATCGATTTCTATAACTCCCGACATAATTGCAAATATACGATCCGCTTCCGCTGCGACGCCGATTAACAACAATTGGTATCAGAGCTGAGACGTTGCAATTATGTCTGGAGCAAAAGTAGAAATTGAGAAATTTAACGGGAGGAACAACTTCGGGTTGTGGAGCGTCAAGATGAAGGCGCTATTAACAACTCAAGGATTAGCCAAGGCATTGGAGGGCAAGGCTCGGTTGCCCGAAACAATGCGAGATGCCGAGAAGGACGAGCTAATGGAGAAGGCCATGAGTATCATCCCGTTGAACTTATCGGATGAAGTGCTAATAGAGGTGGCCGAGGAGGAGGATGCCGCAGCGTTATGGGCTAAACTTCAGGCCCTCTATGTAAAGAAGGGTTTGAACAATCGCTTATATATGCTAAAGAGAATGTTCCAGTTCCGATATACTGAAGGTACGTCCATTAGATCCCACCTAGATGAGTTTAATAAACTCATGATGGACTTAAAGAATGTTGGCAAGATTTTAGATGATGAAGAACAAGGCATGATGTTATTGGCGTCTCTACCGGAGTCATGGGAGCACTTTACCGACTCCTTGTTACAGGGGCGTACTACGATTACCTCAGAGGAGGTAAAATCTGCCCTATTTTCAAAGGAGTGGCAGAGAAAGTTGCGTGATGACAGTCTAGCGCAAGATGTAGCGCGTGGACTGGTGATTCGAGGTAGAGACCAACATCGGAGGCCCAGCAACAGAAGACAAAGCAAAAGCAGGTCGAAGTCACGACATAGAAAATCAAAAGGTCTCGTGAAGTGCTTCGAATGTCACGAGGAGGGGCACATAAGGAGAGATTGTCCAAAGCTAAGAAATAAAGGCGTTTGGCAAAATGCCACAAGCAGTGTGGCGAATGTTGCCGAGGAGAGTACCAGTGATGCCGAAGCTGTCCTATGTGTATCTACGAGTTCGTCAGAAGACGAATGGGTGCTAGATTCTGGATGTTCCTATCATATGACTCCTCACAAGAATCGGTTCACTACCTACGGACTGCGAGATGGTGGTAGAGTTCTTTTGGGGAATAATGCAGCCTGCGAGGTTGTGGGGATAGGAACAGTCCGGATCCGAATGCATGATGGCGTAGAACGGACGTTGACAGACGTAAGGCACGTACCGAAGCTCAAGAAGAGCCTTATTTCTTTGGGAACACTCGATGACCTCGGGTGCAAATACACGGCTGAAGGTGGAGTGTGAAGATCTCTCGAGGTGCCCTGACAGTGATGAAAGGGAAGAAGGCGAATTCTCTCTATCATTTACTGGGAGAAACCGTGACCGGAGTTGCTGCAGTTTCATCAGGTGAGTCAGACTCAAATTTGACTCAGTTATGGCATATGCGATTGGGACACATGAGTGAGGCAGGTATGACGATGTTGAGTGAGAAGGGGTTGCTGAAAGGTCAGAAGACAAGAAAGCTGGACCTGTGTGAACACTGCATCTTCGGGAAGCAGCGTCGTGTTAAATTCGGTACAGCTCTACATTCGACCAAGCAACCGGTCGAATACATTCATTCAGATGTTTGGGGACCGTCTCCAGTTCCATCGAAAGGAGGTGCCAGATATATGCTGACATTCATCGACGATTACTCAAGGAAGGTATGGGTGTACTTCCTTAAGCACAAATCTGAGGTATTTGATCAGTTCAAGAATTTTAAGGCATTGATTGAGAAGCAGTCAGGTAAACAAATCAAGTGCCTGAGAACTGATAATGGTATGGAGTTCTGTGGTAAGGACTTTACCGAGTTCTGCCAAAAGGAAGGGATTGTGAGACACCGCACAGTTCCCGGAACACCACAGCAGAATGGCGTAGCAGAACGGAAGAACAGAACTTTACTCGAGCGAGCTCGGTGCATGCTTTCGCATGCGGGGATTGGGCAAGGAATTTTGGGCCGAAGCAATAAATATGGCGTGTTACCCGGTTAATCGATCTCCATCTTCGCTATTGAGTGGAAGACTCGAAGAAGTATGGTCGGGAAACTGTTGATTACTCCGGATTACGAATATTCGGATGTCCGCGTATGCTCATGCAAGAGATGGTAAGCTTGAGCCGAGGGCGAAGAAGTGCATATTTCTGGGTTATGCACAAGGGGTGAAAGGCTACCGGCTGTGGTGCACTGATCCCAGATCACCCGGTTTTCTAATCAGTAGAGACGTGATCTTCGACGAGACTGCAATGCTTCAAAAGAGGAGTCTTGAGACTCAACCACAGAGCAAACGGATCATGGTGTCGAAGTGAGGTGGAGATTCGGGGCGAGTCTCCAAAGACCTCAGAGGTAACAGAGGAAGAGATTGCGGATGAGGCCACAATTCCTGAAGACGGTGATACTGAACAACCAGCAGAGCCACAACACAACATAGCCACGGGCAGACAAAGAAGGCAAATTAAACCACCGGTACGTTATGGCTATTCTGATATTGCCTATGCATTAACTGTAGGTGATGAGGTGGAGATGGATGAGCCTTCATCCTATTCTGAAGCGATGGCTAGTACTGAGTCATCACAGTGGCTAGAGGCTATGAGTGAAGAAATAGAATCACTCTATCGAAATCAGACATGGGAGTTGGTCAAAGTACCCAAAAGTCAGAAAGTTGTTGGATGCAAATGGGTCTACAAACGGAAAGAAGGCATTCCGGTGTAGAGGCGCCCGGGTTCAAGGCGAGACTTGTTGCGAGGGGGTATACTCAACGAGAGGGCATCGACTACAATGAAGTGTTCTCTCCTGTGGTAAGGCATACCTCTATTCGTGTATTACTTGCCTTAGTTGTTGCACAGGATCTTGAGCTGGAGCAGCTAGATGTGAAAACGGCATTTCTTCATGGTGAATTGGAGGAACAAATTTACATGAAGCAGCCTGAGGGATTTGCTATTCCAGGCAAGGAAGACCATGTTTGCTTACTGAAGAAATCCTTGTATGGACTGAAACAATCTCCTAGACAATGGTATAAGCGTTTTGATGCTTTCATGATTAGTCAAGATTATTCGAAAAGTCAATTTGATAGTTGTGTTTATTTTAGGAGATTGGAGGATGGGTCTTTGATTTATTTGCTATTATATGTTGATGATATGTTAATAGCAGCTAAACATATGTCTGATATTGATGTGTTGAAGCGGCAGTTGAGTGCTGAGTTTGAAATGAAAGAATTAGGTGCTGCTAAGAAAATATTGGGTATGGAAATTTTGCGTGACAAAGTTGCAGGAACGTTGCGTTTGTCTCAAAAGAAATATATTGAGAAGATCGTGGCACGTTTTAATATGCAGTCAGCAAAATCTGTAAGTACTCCTTTAGCTGCACATTTCAAACTTTCAGAAAAGTTATCACCGCAAACTGAGGAGGAGGAGGAACATATGTCCCGTGTTCCTTATTCTAGTGCAGTTGGTAGTATTATGTATGCTATGGTATGTACTAGACCTGACATTTCACAGGCTGTAAGTGTTGTCAGCCGTTACATGAAGCACCCAGGTAAGACTCATTGGGAAGCCGTGAAATGGATCCTCAGATATCTAAAAGGGACAGCAGACGTCGGCATTATGTATCGGAGGAACGTCAATGGCAATGAAACCACAGGGTACGTGGATTCAGATCACGCCGGTAACTTGGATGATCGCAGATCGCTAGCAGGGTACGTGTTTACACTTGCAGGTGGTGCAATAAGTTGGAAAGCGTCTTTACAAGATGATGTTGCATTGTCTTCAAGGCGAGGCGGAGTACATGGCACTAACCTTTGTTGCAAAGGAGTCGATATGGTTAAGAGGTTTGCTCTCGGACCTTGGACTCGGAGCAGAAAAGTGTCACCATACACTTTGTGACAATCAAGGTGCGATATATTTGGCTTACAATCCAATATATCACGAGCGAACAAAACATATCGACATCGTGTACCATTTCATCCGAGATGTCATAGCAAAGGGTAAAATTGTTGTGAAGAAAATAGCAACAGCGGAGAACCCAAAGCAGATATGATGACGAAGCATGTTCCTTCAAAGCAAAGCTCGAGCTCGTATGAGCTCGATTGGCGTCTGTAGAATATGAGCGCCCATCGGGGCGTTGGGAGAGCCGAGCATGGAAAATAATCACTATAACTTGGCCTCAAACGTTGAGCCAAGGTGGAGAATTGTTATATTGTGTCTCAAGTTTGAGCCCATTAGATTAATACGCATAAGTTTGGCCAAATAACAAAGTTCAAGGGAGACTTTGTGATGTCTTCGAATTTTCTTGTTCCGGCATTAATCCCATGTCTTCGTGCGTATGCGTAGAAGGAAGAAGCCAAAAGCTGCATGGGGTTTTATTCTTCAAGCATGCAAGCAAAGGAAGGGATCAACAATATTCTATATTAAATAAAGAACCCACCACCAGCTGCATGCACATGGCCATGCACGTAGAAAACTTGGTCAATACTTGTAGGCGCCGAATTCCCTCTCTCACACGGTTTCTCTTTTGTGGGTTTCTCTTGTTATTTTATTGATAAAGAAAGAGGGATGGCAGAATAAAGAAAGAGAGATGGCAGAAGCTATTCTACGTGTGTGTCAGTGCATGATGGTCATACGCTTGCTTCTCTCCATAAACAAGAAATTCGAAGACTGCAGCCCACCTCATTTCACGGATCAATGGCACACGTTTCTGACTATCATCCCTCATCTCTGCCGCCTCATTAAATGCTCGCCCATGCACATGCATGATCTGCATGCATGCCCGAAATATATGGTGGGCGTTCGGTGCCGATTGCGGCTTGTCTTGTGGGCGCCTGCGCTGCAGCATTTAATGAGGCCATTTAATTCCATGTTCTGTCCTGTCTCTCTGTCCTTCTCCCTATATGAGGAGAAGACGTCCGAAGATGCAAGAGAGCAAAACAGAAAAGAGCTCGGCAGAGAGCGAGAGAGAGAGCTCGAGAGAGTGTGAGAGACGAGAGAGCTCAGAGAGGTTTTGTGCTGAGTTGAGTCCATTGAGTGAGTTGTTAAACACCGTGGGTATCGGGTATAAAGTAGGGCTGGGAAACACTTGAGTGTATTGAGTGATTGTAATCCTGTAATTCTCGGATTTATAGTGGATTGATTTCTTTGGCTCCCCGTGGACGTAGGTTCCGACATTCGGACCGAACCACGTAAATTTCTGGTGTCCTTTTTTTTTCTTTTATTGTTCCTCGTTTTATTTCGATCGATTTCTATAACTCCCGACATAATTGCAAATATACGATCCGCTTCCGCTGCGACGCCGATTAACAACAATGACCATGAGTGGTCTTGTTAGCGTGTAATCGATTAGGTCGATTTGATCGATATCGATTAGTGATATGATTGTTTGGGTGCCTCTTTGATCTGTGCTAACATGCAGGTGGAATCTGAGGTCACGGTAAGTCCTCTGACTCATATTGTGCATAGGCAACCCTAAGGTGTATTAGTTTACTAATCGGGTCTTAGGGGGTAGAACTTGCTGAGACGTAGTCTCATTGGTTATTGAATAACCATTTCAGGTCTCTAGCTACAGTAAACTTGGATTTTGAAGATCTCGAAAGTCCTGTGCAGTCTGTTGAAGGCTCCAGTTGGAGTGTGGAGGACGATGACGAGGAGGACAGGGACCCGTAGCTTGTAGAACCCCACTTTTGCTTGTAGACCTTGTTTTTTTTAAACTAGCTTATTGTGAATTGAATCTAATAGTTCACCTTGTATATAAGAGTGAAGGTTTTTAAGAGTTTGAAATTTAGTCCTACTGTTTTATCTCAATGTTTTATTGTCCGGGGATTTATAACTGCTTCCGCATGTACTATTAAAAAGGAAAGGGTCAGCGATATATAGTCCTGAGATATCGCATTTTAAAATCGACCAAGATAAGGAATATGCGCGTGCCTGAGGATCGCGGTGTGACATCTATATATATATATAATGATGTCATTTCTTGAGTGATGTCTTGTTTTATATGTAATTAATTTATAAACGGATTTTGAGAAGCGTAAATATTTATTTGTACTTCAAAAATTACCAATTGATTTTATAAGTTACCAACATTTATTTTTGTAGCTTAATTACATAATGACATTTCCAACTTTTATGCGATATTACCAACCTTAAGTTTAGTGATTCACTAACATTTCTCCTGTTAAGATACCAACTAATTCTATATTAGCAAATAATACTAGAGTCGCTTACCAACTTCTATTTTAGTATTCCAAAAGTAGCAGATGGCGTCATAATCTACCAACATATCACCGACATACGAAGCTAATTGCTCTTGTGCACATCACCAATTTGTTTTTTGGTAATAGTTTAGCATGTCTGTAACCAACTCAATTAAACGTGTTAAGCTATTGGAATGATTTGTAAATCGGAAAACTTAAATAAATGTTGGAAAGCCAGTTAAATTAAGATTAGTAGTTTCGTACAAAAATTAGAAACTTCACCGCTCTGGTAAGCCACGAAAACGTTCGGAAAGTTTGTTAAGAGTGGTTGGTAATATGAGAGGATCAAATAAAACTTTTCTAGAAGTGTTAATAACGGACCTCTTCGACAAGACCCTGAAGCGCCTCTGGAACCACGCCCCCAAGGTCCTGTCCTTCTTCGCCCACCTCTCCCGCCGCCGCCCCACCTACGCCCCCGCCGCCTCCTCCTTCGACCACGCCGTCGACCTCGCCGCCCGCGTCCACAACTTCCGGGCCATGTGGGCCCCTGTGGCCCGGATGCAGGCCCTCCGCCTCGGCCCCTCCCTGAAGATGCTCGCCATCATCGCCGAGAGGTACGTCGCCGCCGGCAAGCCCGATAGGGCGGTCAAGGTGTTCTTGTCAATGCACGAGCACGGTTGCCGCCAGGATTTGAGCTCTTTCAATACCATTCTTGATATACTCTGCAAGTCTAGACATGTGGAGATGGCTAGCAACAAGTTGTTTAAAGTTTTCGGGGGCAGGTTTGAGGCTGATTGTGTTAGTTATAATATAATTGCGAATGGGTGGTGTTTGATCAAGCGGACGCCGATGGCTTTGGAGGTGTTGAAGGAGATGGTGGAGAGGGGGTTGACCCCGAGTTCGATGACTTATAATATAATGCTTAAAGGGTTCTTTAGAGCTGGCCAGGTTGATGAGGCTTGGCAATTCTTTGTGCAGATGTAGAAGAGGAAGTGTGATATCGATGTTGTCACATATACCAGGGTGATCCATGGTTTCAGCATCGTTGGTGAGAATAAGAAAGCTAAAAGGGTGTTTGATGAGATGGCTAGAGAGGGAATTCTTCCTTCTGTTGCGACTTATAATGCCATGATTCAGGTTCTCTGTAAGAAGGACAATGTGGAAAATGCAATTCTGGTTTTCGAAGAAATGTTGAGGAAGGGTTACGTGCCCAACTCGATTACTTACAATTTAGTGATTAGGGGACTTTGTCATGCAGGTCATATGGATGGTCTGTGGAATGATACAAGTGTAGAGCACTTCTCCTCCCCTTCGATTTATCCAAAAAGAAAGAGAGAAGAAGAAATAGAGCACTCGCAGTGGTTGTTCGTCATTCGCATCCCTCATTTCCCTGGCGATTTCTCTCTCCGGATCTTCGATTCCTCGCTTGAACGGCAAGAATCCGGCTGGCTCGGTTGTTGCCGCTCCCTCCCTGTCGCCGCTCTGGCTCCGTCTCCCAGCAAGCTCTCACAAATTCAGCTGGGGAGGCCTTAGTGAATTCAAAGCCTCGGGGTTCCCCTTGGTGGTAACGCCTCTCTTCGGGACTCATTGTTTTGCAGTATTGCTCTGGTTCGTGGCTGAAGCTGTGCTTGCCGGAGCGTGGGCTCCTTCTTGTCTGGTGCTTACTTGATTGTTGAAATATATAACTGGAATGGACGTCTCTTTCTCTAATTTAGCCTGGCAGTGCCTTGCTTTTCTTGTGATAAGCAGTCGCTGCTAGGGGGTTTGTTATGCTCTGGTGGGCATGTTCCACCAGCATCGACATGGGGTCTTGGTGTGCAGCGGAGATTTATTGGGTCAATAAAAGTGTTGTTATGGTGGGAAAATCATATAAGTGGTCATTCAACGTTGGCCAAATTTTCACATTCACCGGTTAACTTCAATTTTACCAGTTACATCTTCATTCTATTTTATCATTCAGTTAGCTATCTTTTTCAGTAAAGAATAGAATGATGTGACAATCTAAACATCTCGTGTTGCTATTTACATGCTACATGGCATTGCACTTGCCATAGTTTTCCCTACTAAACCCATAGTGACTGTTTCCTAAATGCAATGAACGTGCTTTAGGAGGTGACCATGGACAATGTCATGTCATGCTTGGTTGATCTTCATCTATTAAAAAAAATGCCATGTCATGCAGGGTCATCCCTCTTTTTTCCACCAGTCTCATGTCCTTTTCTTTTCTAGATAAATTCTGTCATTGCTTGGAGCATATCTTTGGATTGACCTGTTTCATATAATTCATATTCATACAAATGCATATCTTCCTCCTCAAGCAAAGTAGACAGATTTTGATGGTTTCATTATTTTGCAATGGACAATATAATCTATAAATGATCCGTCTGAAAGAAAACAAACCAGTGAAATCAACCTGTTGCTATATTATGAGAAGTTTGCTCATTTCATGTATGAGGAACGTTGTCGCGACCTTCCCGAATTTTTTTGAAGGTGAATTATTCAAAAGGGCTAATGGATTACTAGATCCGAAGACTTGGCACGGACCCTCCCAAGTCCTACCAATCGCGACTTGATGCTAAGAAATTAATCTATTCAAACATGCAATTATACTCAATTTGGAGCCGCCACTAACCAATAAGGGCTGGTTAGAAACCCAAGTAAAGTATGGGAGAATACTTTACTATTGCGACTGAGATTCAAGAGGTCAGGGGGACATGGTTACGCTAGATTAGTCTAACGCCCTTTCGGTACCTTTTATTTTTATTTTAAAAAACATTTTGCAGGCAATGTTGATTAATTTAAACTTAAGCTACTAACATGCAAATGGTGGTCATGCGGGTGCACAATCAATAAAATAATATTCAAATAAAAAAAATGCTAATAAAAATGCATGTCCTCAACATGATTTCTAAATGACATGACGCCTATTTTTTCTTTTTCTTTTTTTTAAATGTTAATTATATGCAATCTTAATTTAACTTAATATGCATGAATTTATTTTAATTCATATGGTATGACTTAAACTTATTACTATATATATGTAATTTAATTTATATAATCCTAAATATACATGTGCTACGTGATATAGGATGAATGACATGGTATTTCTACATGCATGCTCTTTTTATGATTTTTTATGATTTTTTTTATTACACATATGCAACCTACACTAACAATGATGACATGAAATGGGATTAATTATAAACTAATTTATTAACTAACCAAGTAAATGACTTTCTTGTGTTTTCTTTTTTTTAATGACTTAATAATTCTTATTAAAAGATAATGATGCAATACTAATCTTCGGCTTTTTTTATTAAAAAATTACACAACGAGAATATTAAAACATTAACCTACGACCCACTAATTAAATTGCAACATATGGTGTGCACATTATGAAATCTATATAACCTAAATAACATTTCTTTTGTTCTTTTTTGTTTTGATTTTTTATTAAAGAAAAATTATCATAATTCTATAAGAATCTTAAAAATCAAAATGCACTGCTTTTAATATGATATGTGTATGGACCTAAGTACCTAAATTCTAGATATGATATAATTTTACTAATAAAAAAATTCTAATTAAATAAAACTTCATGCTCTAATGTGTTGTAAAATATCGCGTTGCGAATATATAATAGAGAAGAGATTAAAGAAGAGAAAGCAAGTGAACACTAGAGATAGTAGCAAGATGAGAGAGCTTAATTTCTAGTATCTCACTGTCGTGTTTCTGTGTGATTGTGTATTATACATCAAAACTAAACTCCTATTTATAGGAGAACAAGAATGTACTTATCATTAATATCAATGTATCGAATGATACATGTACAGGATAAGGGAGATGAACGTTCATTTATAGGGAGATGTACTTAGAACATTTGATACAAATGTACCATAATAAGTACATTGGATAAGATGAATATAATGAATATTCATTCATGTATTATATCCATTCATGTATTTCATAACACTCCCCTTGAATATTCATCATATTCATTACAAATGTGCATTGAATGATATCTTGCCTCATTAAAAACCTTAAGCCGGAAAAACCAAAGTGGGATAAAAACCGGACAAAAGGGAAAAAGAGTGCAGAGCACACATGTTATGATATCTCCCTTTTATGGATGCATTAATTGCCTCGTTAAAAACTTTAAGCCGGAAAAACCCTATGGGAAAAAAACCGGACATAAAGAAAAAAGAGTGCAATGTATATATAGCCACTCCTGGGACTAATCATTATTGCATCTTGTGAACTAGCCGCATATCAATGCTGCAATGCATAGTTCATAATATCTCCCCCTCAATAGAGCCATATAACCCCTTCTGGGGCTAATTAATCTTACATCTTATGAACTCGCCTCATACCAATGCCATATACTAATTTCTCAAAACTTGATGTTGGCAATGATTTGGTAAAAAGATCTGCAAGATTATTTATGGATTGAATCTGTTTAACATCAATTTGTCGACTTTCTTGGAGTTCATGAGTATAGAAAAATTTTGGCGAGATATGCTTGGTCCTATCACCTTTGATATATCCTCCCCTGACTTGTGCAACACAAGCAGCATTATCTTCATAAATTATAGTGGGAGAATTGGTAACCGATATTAAGCAACAAGAATTATGAATATGTGTTATAACGGATCTTAACCAAATACACTCTCTTCCAGCTTCATATAAAGCAATAATCTCAGAGTGGTTAGAAGATGTAGCTACTAGCGATTGCTTCGTAGAACGCCAAGAAATAGCGGTGCCGTTATAACAAAATAAATACCCGGTTTGAGAGCGAGCCTTATGTGGATCGGATCTATATCCAAAGATCGGCATATCCAACTAAACCGAGTTAGTGGAATCATTGGAATAATATAATCCCAAATCTATGGTTCCTCGAGATAACGGAAAATATGTTTAACTCCATTTCAATGTCTCCGAGTTGGCTCGAACTAAAACGTGCCAATAAATTTACCGCAAAAGCGATATCTGGTCTCGTACATTGTGCCAAGTACATCAAAGCCCCAATTGCATTGAGATATGGTACTTCAGGATCAAGTATCTCTTCATCAGATTCTCTAGGACGAAATGGGTCTTTTTGGGGATCCAGAGACCTTACAACCATAGGGGTGCTCAATGGGTGAGCTTTGTCCATGTTGAAACGTTTAAGCAATCTTTCAACATATGCTGATTGATGGACGATTATTCCATTTGCTTTATGCTCAAGCTCTAGACCAAGACAAAGTTTGGTTTTACCCAAATCTTTAACTTCAAACTCCCTTTTCAAATATTCAGCAGTTTCAGCTAACTCTTCTGGAGTTCCAATTAAATTTATATCGTCGACATAAACCTGCTATAAGAGCAAATCCAGTTTCGATTTCTTAATAAACACGCATGGGCGAGATAGGATCATTTTTATACCTTTCCTTAATTAGGTACTCACTTAGGCGTTGATACCACATGCGACCGGATTGCTTTAACCCGTACAAGGATCTTTGCAATTTTATTGAGAATAAATTGCGGGGAGTGCATGCTTCAGGCATTTTGAATCCCTCGGGAATTTTCATAAAAATATCAGAGTCTAATGAGCCATATAGATATGCCGTCACAACGTCCATAAGACGCATTTCCAATCTTTCAAAGATTGCTAGGCTAATGAGAAAACGAAATGTAATCATATCCATCACAGGTGAATATGTCTCATTATAATGAATCCCAGGTCTCTAGGAGAATCCTTGGGCAACGAGTCGGGCTTTATACCTAACAACCTCGTTTTTCTCATTTCGTTTTCGGATAAATACCCATTTATATCCAACGGGCTTTACATTATCGGGGATACGAGTTACAGGTCCAAAAACCTCTCGTTTACTTAGGGAAGCTAATTCAGCTTTAATTGCTTCCTCCCACTTATGCCAATCTTGCCTTTGACGACATTCAATAATAGATTGTGGTTCACAATCATCATCCATAATTTGATGAGCAACTAAGAATGCAAAAACATCATCAATGATGATTTCATTTCGATCCCAAATTTCATTACAATATGTAATGGAATTCTCAGTATTCCCGGGGCTAGTGCTCCTTTCATGGGTTTGCGCCTCTTCAGGGGCAATAAGCTCTTTAGGAGTAAGCACAACGCCAGGCTCTTCTGGAGCGGATTCTTGATTTTTTTCCCCTTCGTTTTCGAGGAGCAGTATCTTTTGATCCTATCGGGGCCCGCCACGCTTCAAGTGCGGGGATTTTGATCCATTTTAGCCTTGTTCTTCGGGAACGGCTATCCTAGCCGGAGCATTTGCATCGGAATATGAGACTTCGTTACCTTAGTAGCATCATTAAATGCGTCGGGAAGTCTATTGGCCATAGCCCTGTAAATGGATTATGCGCGCACCTCGTTTTCACATTCGGGAGTCCTTGGGTCTAATTGAGATAAATTTTTCTCATTCCAGGAGAAAACCTTAACTGGTTTTTGTTTTGCAGTCATGGAAGTTGTAGGTATCCCAATTGATGGAAACCTAGTCTCATCGAAATGACAATCTGCAAACCTAGCAGTAAAAAGATCACCAATAGTTGGTTCCAAGAACCTAATGATAGATGGTGAATTAAACCCAACATAAATGCCCAAACGGCGTTGGGGACCCATTTTCGTCCTTTTTGGCGGTGCTACAGGCACCTGTACTGCACAACCAAAGGTGCATAGATGTGAAATATCTGGTTCATAACCAAGAACCATTTGAAGGGGAGATTGTAAAATACTAGCAGTGGGGCATAATCTTATTAGAGCTGCCGCATGCAAAACTGCATGACCCCATCTTTGTATCGTTGAGATTCGTTCTCAATAATAGAGTGCGGGCAATGATTTGGATACGTTTAATCAAGGATTCTGCCAATCCATTTTGAGTATGAACATATGCAACCGGGTGCTCAACCTCGATTCCGAGTGAAGCACAATATGTATCAAAACTCTTTGATGTAAATTCACCAGCATTATCCATCCTTATGCTCTTAATTGGATAATCAGGGAATTGTGCCCGGAGCTTTATAATCTGCGCAAGTAAACGTGCAAATGCGACATTGCGCGTAGATAATAGGCAAACATGGGACCATCTACAGGATGCGTCCACTAATACCATAAAATATCTAAATGGTCCACTTGGTGGTTGTATTGGTCCACAAATATCACCCTGAATTCTTTGCAAGAATAAAGGAGATTCAAAATTAACCTTTGTTATAGAAGGTTTAATAATGAGCTTTCCTTGTGAGCAAGCCTCACAATTATAATCTTTGGACAACAATACCTTTATATCCTTTAAAGGGTGTCCTTTTGTATTTTGAATTATCCTACGCATCATTGAAGCGCCAGGATGACCAAGGCGATCATGCCACAGTCCAAATTGATCAGGGCTTACCAATCTCCAGGATGTGGTAGCGTAGGTTTCAACAGCTTTAATCATGACACAATACAAACCCATAAGCTTCTAGCTTCTCATGGATGGTCTTCAAGCCCATCTTATAAGAGGAAATGCCAATGTATTCCTTATCTTGCTCATAAATAGTCTCAATATGGTACCCATTACGGCATACATCTTTGAAACTGAGCAGATTCCTTTTTGATCGAATGCTTAGAAACGCATTCTCAATATGCAGGATTGTACCATTTGGCAAAATAATTGTAGCATTCCCAAAACCATCAATAATCGAAACAGGACCTGATATTGTATGGATTTGTGCCTTACGCAATGTCATACTCGAGAAAAAGTGTCTACTACAAAATATAGTATGTGTTGTTGCACTATCAAGCAAACAAACATCTTCCTTTTTCTCGGTATTTTCCATTTGCATTTATATTGACAACTTCAGGTGTCAAGTATCATAAAAGTTACATATTAGTTATATAGTCGAATAAAATTTCAAAGATAAATATTATATAAGGTTCATAAGTATTTCATAAAGAACAATAAAAAAAGTAATACATTTAAAGTGAAATAACATAAAATTCAAAGTTCAAATTATCATCTACCAAATCTGATTCATCAAAGTAATCAGAGGTCCTCAAAGAAATCAGAGACATCCAATGATGCATTTGCTACTTCAGGAGCAAGAGGAGTCCCACCAACGGAGATATTGTTGGCCTCAACAGTGGTTATGGCAGTAGGATTGATTTCAATGGCATGAGATTCACCACGCTTGCCCGTATGCTTTAAAGATGCCTGGTATAGGTCAACAAAATGTTTTGGCGTACGACAAATACGTGACCAGTGCCCAGTCATGCCACAGCGATGACAAATACTTTCATTAATCACCTTCTTTTGCTTCTTTTCTTTGCCATGATTCAGGCCAAAGTTTGATTTCCTAGGGCGGTTAAATTTCTTGCCATCCCTTCTAGGATTATATTCTTGCCTGCGCTTATAGCCCTTAAAATGGCCAGTATTTTTCTCAAAGTTAGCATGTGCTTCAGGCAATGCTTTTGAGCCAGCAGGTCTAAGATCATGATTTTTGAGCAGCAATTCATTAGTTTGCTCAAAGTAAGAAGCACAGAAATTAATTCAGAATATGTGGCAAACTCACGTTGCCAGTATTGCTGTTGCAATACAATATTCGAAGCATGAAAGGTGGAGAAAGTTTTCTCAAGCAATTCTGCATCAGTGAGTTTGATACCGCATAACTCAAGTCGAGAAACAATATCAATTAAAGCAGAATTATAGTCAGACACTGATTTAAAATCTTGTAGTCTGAGATTTTGCCAATCATATTGTGCTTGAGGGAGGATAACGGTTTTTGTATGATCATACCTATCCTTCAACCTCCTCCACAAGATATGCGGGTCTCGAACGGATAAATATTGAGTCTGCAGGCTCTCATGCAAATGACGACTAATAAAAATCAGCGCATTTACTTTATCCTTTTCATTTGAGGTTACATCCTCTGTAATTGTATTAGCGAGACCTTGCCCTTGGAGGTGCATTTCCATGTCAAGGCGCCAGGATAGATAATTCTTTCCACTCACTTCCAGGATGTGGAATTTGGGCTTTTCAATATTTGCCATAATCCTTGCAAAAATAAATCCTTAAATTAATTAAAAGGATTTCCAAATATCCACCGCTACTTCGGGAGCAGAAGGATACTTTTAGATTTAAAATTTTGGCTTCGGGCCAAGAAAAATAAAAATGAAGAATTGATAGAAGAAGATGAAGTATAAGTTGATCAATAATAAGAATACCTACCTTGCAAAAATTACTTACTCAATCGGTAGATTTTCGTGCTTGCAAAAGTTACTTACTCAATCGGTAGATCCTCGTGCTGATAACGTGTTGTAAAATATCGCGTTGCGAATATATAATAGAGAAGAGATTAAAGAAGAGAAAGCAAGTGAACACTAGAGATAGTAGCAAGATGAGAGAGCTTAATTTCTAGTATCTCACCTGTCGTGTTTCGTGTGATTGTGTATTATACATCAAAACTAAACTCCTATTTATAGGAGAACAAGAATGTACTTATCATTAATATCAATGTATCGAATGATACATGTACGGGATAAGGGAGACGAACGTTCATTGTATAGGGAGATGTACTTAGAACATTTGATACAAATGTACCATAATAAGTACATTGGATAAGATGAATATAATGAATATTCATTCATGTATTATATCCATTCATGTATTTCATAACATAATGCAAGATTTTGATTTGTTTGATTTTCTGATTTTTAGTTTTTTTTAAAAAAAGATAAGTAATTATTAAATCTAAACTATCAACAAAATAAATGATTAAAATAATCGAAAAAATAACATGTTATCTCACAGGTCAAATTAACGATTATCCTAACCCTAATTATCACGACAAAGAGTTCAAAATAATTAAAAATCTGATCCGAAGTCTTACGGATCAAATTAATGATTATAATGATTTAACAATTAAAATTTTACCAAAAAGCCCAAAAATTAATATAATTAAAAAAATGATCCGATGTCTCTCGGATCAAATTAATAATTACAAAAATCTTGGACAAAGCCTTAAGGATAATGTCTAAACAATACAAATAATTAACATTAATATACCATGTTCTAACTTAAATAATAATAACAAAACTTAAAATATAAACAAATAAATGAATAAAAAAAATAAACCACCTAAGGCTCAAGAGAGGACAGTGGCGTCGACGGGGAAGCGGATCACAAGAGGAGGCGGTGCGGTGGCGCGGCGAGGTAAGGAGCGGCGGGTTTCGGAGCTCCGGCGAGGGCTGGGCAGCAACAGGTCGCGGCGGCGTCGGGCTCCGAGTGGCGGTGCTACAAAAGCAACAGAGGCGGCGTCGGATTTGGGTGCTCGCGGCGTCGGTGTTGCTGGGTGGAGGTGCAGGCGCGCGACTGACAGTGGGCTCAGGCGGAGGGAGACGAGCGGCGACGGGCGGTGCGGAGATGGTGGCGCGGCAAGGTCAGGAGCGGCGGGCTTTGGAGCTCCGGCGTCGCGCTGGGCAACAGCAGGTCGCGATGGCCGGCGCGGGTTCTCGGGCTGCTGCAGCGTCGCGGGGGGTCGTCGGGTGGTGTGCGCGAGTTGCTGCACGGCGAGGCTTACGGGTGCTGGTGCGCGGAGGCGCGGCGATGACCGACTGAATCGCTAACCGGCGGGTTGCATGCAAAGCGGAGGGAGCTGATGCAGGCGTCGGTGGCGGGGCTGGAAGTCTCGGCGTGACCGGCGGAGCAGCGGTGGCGGAGGCGAGCAGAGCAGCGAGGTGGCGAGACGCGGCGGTGGCTGGCGTTGCGGTGTCGGGGTGAGCAGTGGACTGATCACGGTGAGGTAGGCTTCGGATGTTGGTGCAGGCGTGGCAGCAGGGCTTCGGTGCGGCGATGGGCAATGGCGCGGCGGTGGGCTGCTACGGCATCGACGCTCGTGGGTCGGGCGGAAACAAAGCTGAGGCGTTGCTGGTGCTCGGGCGCAGCTACTGGCGTCACGGGAGGAAAGCGGTGAAGGTCAACGGGGCGGCGCCTGGTTGCTGGTGCGCCGGCGAGGAGATCGGCGGCTGGCAGAACGGCGAGGAGCTCGGCGGCAAAGGAGCTCGACGAGCAGAAGCTTTATTTTTTTTTATTTCTTTTCTCCCTCTCTCCTCACGTCGCCCTCACTCTACTGTCTCTCTCTCTCTCTCTGCTGCTGTCAACAGAAAGGAAAAAGCTTATGCTCTTCCTTCTGCAGAACCTTTTCAACTTTTGACTTTTCCTTCACAAAAACTGATTTCTTTGGTGAATGTTTTGAAACCGAATGGAAAGCCCCTCCACACTTTTTCTTTCTCTTCAGTTTTCTATTTTTTTCTTCGACGTAAGACCAATAGAAGCCCCCCTCACTTTTCTTTTTCCTTCTCACTCGCGTATTCTTTTCTCCTTCGACGAAGACAAAGAGAAGCCCCCCTTGGTTCCGAAACCTCGCCTTCCTTTTATAGAGGAAAGACTTGAAATCATTGAAGATCCGGTGATATTCACTCAACTTCTTCAACAAAGAAGTGGCTCCAAAATCTGATTGTTGAATTCTTTTGAATTCAATTTTTTTTTTCAAAATTTTCCTCTAATCAAATATTATCTTTTATTTCTAAAAATTAAATTTAAATAGGTGTCAACAAACTTTACATTCTCGTGTTAGCATCTCATATGAATTTAAAAGGATATTGATGAAAGTGATATAGAGCTGTAATAAACTATAGTTTTAAAAAGTTAGGAGTAAGGCATACAATGACATCTTTGTAAAGCTTCTTTAGGGTAGCCTAGGGTTTAACCTATACCAGACGAACTCTTAGCAAGAGTTGATTTTGTACTTTTCATCACAAACGACAATTGTAAAGTTTATCCTACTAGATGGGAGATATATATATGTTGGTCTCCTGGATGATTCCAGTTGTTAATATCCAAGTCTATCTTGATGTAAATGAAGAGTGTGGGAGTGAAAGAGACATACTTTGCACCATCTATATATATTTCTTCCTAATCAGCAAGTGTATTTATCCCTTGTTATTTTTCATGCAATTTTTCCTCTTGTTATTTGTCTGCGTCCTGTTTACTGTGTTAATGATAAAACATGTTTGGCTGCCTTGTACTCTTTTACGCTAGTAATAGCATATGTTCTTTATTTAGTTGGCTTCTTCCTCTGATTTGATGGACTGAACTTTACGATCCTCTTTATTAAGTAGCCTCGTTTGAACTTGAAAAATATGGCTAAAGGAAGTATATGTGCTTCCTATTGTCTCCGTTGGACCATTTGATGATATTATTACTTTGATCTTCATTTTGTAGATTAGAAACATCCACTTACCTGTATCCCTTGTTTTTTACAGGTTGAAGCTAAGAAGCAGACGTATGACTCTTTTGATGATCTATTGGCCAAATCTGAGAACCTGTATTAGTTGACTTTTATGCTACTTGGTAATTTACATCCACCATAGATTTGAAGCAATGATACCTGTTCTAATAAATCTTCGAGCAACTTGATCAGCATAATACTCATAATGTGAGCTTTTGTGCTAGGTGTGGTCCTTGTCAATTTGTGGTTCCCATTCTCAATGAGGCCAGCATTAGACTTAAAGATAGAATTCAGGTTGTGAAGATTGATACTGAGAAGTACCCCAGCATTGCTAATAAATACAAGATAGAAGCATTACCTACCTTTATCATATTTAAAGATGGGAAGCCTTTTGATTGTTTTGAAAGTTTTTTCTTTTTCGCCTTGCTATCATTTGGAAATATAGTCTGCTAAGTTCTCATAATTATTATGTTAGTAAAGGCTCACAAAAGTTTTTGATACTGTGATGAGATGCCTTAGATATCCTAATTTGAACAAAAACCTAGAGTCGCAAGTTTTTTATTTTTGGCAATTCAATCTTTTATTATGTGAAAGATACAGGGTGAACTCTGGAAAGAGTACTTGCATTTTGCCAAAAAAGCACAGACACGCCTTGTAATATATATAGGCACTAGTGCCTCTCTTGTGACATGAAGAATCTATAATGACCTATAATCAGTGGACACCCCTTCTCCTCCTAAACCCTTTTTAATTAGGGGATTCCATCCCATTTCATCACAACTCTCTCGCAAAACATGGAACTACACCAACATGTTTCTACATTATAATTGATGATAAATATGCACAAACCGCATAAGTCTTCAACAGCAATCAATGAAAGGCCTTCCCTCTGTAGAGCTTGACCGTACTGGAAAACACAGCTTCCCTAATTGTTAGGTTGCTGCAATCCATGCATAGCGAGTGATGCTTTTTTAGCAATAGGCAGAGGGTATCTCCATAAATTTTCTGTTAAGGACATGGTTGCTGGCTCAATGCAAAAATGGTAATAACTGATGGGCATAGCCTGAGACTCATGCATTATTCTGTGGTTTTGGAATGTTATATAATCTGAAATTAGTTGATTCTCATTCATAATTTAATTGGAAGATAGGCTTGTGAAATTTTTCTGATTTTCAATTGTTTCCAACTGATACGATTTTAAGTTGTTTTAGTCATTTGCCCTTATCTTGATTGAGCTGTTTTCAATTTTCAGGAGGGTGCTCTAACAGCTGATCCGCTGAAAGTTAAGCGATAGTTTTGGTAAGCCCTAGTTATTCTTGTATTGCTTCCATTGTAGGCATATACGATGAACACTGTCCTTTCACACTCTCTAGAACGTCGCAATTTTCAATCTAGAATGATAATTGGTGGCCTCGGCCTTGTTGTGTGAACTTTGAAGTGTGCATAGGAAGTTTTATTCTCCTGTTTCCATTTTTTTTAGCGTCCTTGAACAGCCACTCTCCCAAGAGGTCATGATTCATGGTAACATTGTTCATCTGTGTATATTGGGTTAATTAGACCTAAACTTTAAGGGAATTGGCATGAGTAAATCACATCATAACAATGCTGCTTCAAGAGTCTATTTATTGTTGGGGAGCGAAGGCTAGCATGTTTGCAATTTGAAGATGATAGTCGGAACCTGAGGTGATGCATACCAAACCACTTTTTTACCTCAAACTTTACTTTGTGGGACATTTTTTACACACTAAACTATCGAGCTTTAGTTTAGGTTCTCTAATCATTTGCATGGGATAAAAGTCTAATCGGCTTACAGGTTTTTATTGTTGCGTGCTCATAGGTTTTTCTTGGGTGGTTGCGTAGTCATGATATGCCATCAGTCAAATGTATCATGCTCACAGACGATGCCTGCAAAACTCCTTCTTTGCCTTGTACCATATGATATCTAGTTTAATGAATTTTTAATCCAGTTACTCATAATTAATTAGAATGCCTCATACTTCGGCCATCATTGAAATACCCCTCCTAGCGGCATTGTCCCTCACTCAACCACTCTCTCTAGACAAACAATAGAACGCGGTGCACTAGCCGCTACCACGAACCAATTAGTTTTTGGCCTTAATTACCCTCATATCGTAGGCCGCCTGAGGGCGGGACCTTGAATTTCTTGAAGGGGAAGGGGAAGGGGAAGGGAAAGGGGGGAAATATTAAAGAAAATAAAATAAAATAAATATAAAAAATTCAAAAATTCAAAAATTCAAAAATTTATTAAAATATTATTTTTAAAATGCCACGTCACCGACAGTGCCATATCAATGCCGGCTGGCCAAAATTGGCCGGATGAACTCAACTAGCATAAATACAAAAAGTTTAAGGTTGAATTGGCATAATTGTTATAGGTTTATGACTTTTTTTGTAATTCTCTTTGCTAATAACCGCTTTGTATTATTCATATTATTGTTGGCACTGAGCTTTTGAAATTGTCTCCATTCTTATCTTATCGCTCTCGAGCAGTTTTTGATCCCGATTCCTTGATATCCTTCGCAACTGTTGGCCTTCTTACACGCTGGGCTTAATGGGCTTTCCTTTTGCTCTAGCCTGATAAGCCAATTTTTGGCGCCAACAGTAACTCATTTTCATAGAAGAAATACTTTTTATTTTAGCACAATAACATAATTTAAGCTTTTTCCATGTCCGTTAGCAGACAAAAGATTATATTGTTTGTGTGCATCTCAAAGATAATATGATATTTATGATGCATAACATTTTACATTTTGTGTATGGATTTTTATTATGATACTAATTAGTTGCTTTGAATCTGAAAATTTAGTTTTACGTGTACCTTTTACAACAAATGATACATTAAAATAATGATGTATTTATGCTAAAATGTTTCATCCTCCATTTTAGTTAATTTTTGTTATGACAATTCGGGCAACGTGTGGGTAAACATCTAGTTTTGATAGATTAGAGCGAAATCTTTTAGTTCTTTTTTCTAAGCTATGAATACATAAACTTTAAAAACCATTAAATGACCTACTAACCTCATAAATCGAAAAAGGCATGAGTCTAAGCACGTGTCGAATAATTCAACTTATTTTTACTCTTAGTAATCGCATGAAATGAACATATGATGAAGTGGATATGTAGGTCTAAGTGGGTGCTTGCATTGTTCGATATGAAGATTTCCAAAGTCGATTTGTGGCATCCATGCTCTCCTAGGTGGATTTCCTTTTCTGTAATTCTTTGAGAGAGAGTTCACATTACTATTTCACATTCACAGTTAGGGACTGTGGCATGGACGGGTAATTAAAGGGCGGTCTTCTTTTGTTTTAACCTCATATGGGGTTTCTATCAAGTACATTACCATACTTAGAATGGTCATCCATAGAGTAAAGAGGTACTATGGAATTTGAGAATAAGAATCTCTTAATATGGAAGAAAAAGGAACAAAACCGTATGATTTGAGAATGTCAGGTACTTATATCATATTATGCTATTGAAGAGGCCGGGCTTCACCCGACTCATCATTTTTACTGAAGTACTTCCCTTGTGATTAAACATCAAAATTGAAAAGTGGAATATCGTAGTTAAAGGAAAGATGTAACGAATCAATGTTTTATGCAGAAACACTTCAAACATAATGCTCAACTAATTTTATGAGGATGATGATAATAACCCTTTATCAAGAGATTTTAACAGCTATAGTTCGTACCACGCCATGACTAATTGATCATAATGTATTTAGTTAATTTTTTCTTAAATCATACGGGAGAGGGAATCCTAAAGAGGATAAGAAAGAGCAAGAGAGTCCGTTTCGCAAAGCATCGGCAATGTGCTTAGAGCCCATTAAGACATTTGATAAAAAAATCGGTGTGGTACTGTAACTTCGGAGCCCATTTCCCAATTCAGCAAATATGCAAGGGAGTTCCTCCCAAGGCAAAGACACCTACTTTTAGTTTTAGCATTTCAGTTTTCTCGCCATGGTAAATTTTCAGTTAATGAACTCTTTTTTATTTCAAATCTCACCGTCACTCCATAATTGTAATTCCAGTTTTACTCCCCATAACACAAAACCCTAATTCCAGTCATTCACTTTTGAAGAGTAGAGTTACCCCCTTCTCTCTTTTTTTCCTTTCTTCTTCCTTTGTCAATTTCGTCACTCAATTGTTGCATCTTTACATCGCCAAAGAATATCGTCAAGCTTTGCCACCGCCCACCATTTCGCAGTACGCAGCTTGCCACTACCACCTTTGTCTCAATGTCAAGTCACCACTCTTTGCAATCAATGCCAGATCATTGTCATGAAAGCTACTGCTGCTTGTGTCTTTCTAGTACATGCCATCAAGGCGCAGTCTAGGCCAACCTTTGTCACTGATCTTTGATTTGAGGTTGACAATGGTAGTTGAAACTTGAGTCAACCTCAAAAAGGTTAATATCATAAGAAAGCGT
Organism: Eucalyptus brandiana; assembly: GCA_014182725.1. Classification (NCBI taxonomy): domain Eukaryota; kingdom Viridiplantae; phylum Streptophyta; class Magnoliopsida; order Myrtales; family Myrtaceae; genus Eucalyptus; species Eucalyptus brandiana. The sequence continues at coordinate 3,013,175 of CM024669.1, forward strand.
AGAGGTTAAAATCATAAGAAATCCCATGCTAATACACATGTGAAAAATTTACTTTAAATTAATTTTTTCACTACAAAAAACCTCAAACTGATAACAAATTTATTTTTTGTTAATTTCCATTAAATTTTACAGTCAAATTGCTGAGTTAGATAATACATGATAATTGATAAATATACTAATTTGGTGTTTACCTTTGTTTATCGCATGTTTGCCACTTTTGTAACTTTTCATGATATTAATTCAATTTAACGGAAACTAATGAATGGCAAATAACAATAGTCAATGTAACCATGGATGTGCAAATAGTGGAGATCCAAACAGAGCTGTCTCCTTGGAAGAATAGCATTGATGGGTAGTCACTAATTTGCTTTCTAGATAAAAATAACGATAATAGTATTGAATTTATTGACAAAATCGAAAACAAACATACGTATAGTTTTTTAGCCTCCAGAGATTCAAAAGCATTAGAAATCCAATGCAAAATAAAATCCCAAAGTCAAGTGTTCATATGGTATCATTTATTCAATGATAACCAAATTAGGTAATACAGCTTTGTTTTGATTCGGGAAGTAGTCTCACTAAATAGTTGACTTTGATTGGAAAGTTACACCCAAAAATTACAAACTTTTTTTTACCATTGAGATAGTGGACTTGACGAAACCCTCAAGGTAGTAGAGTCATGGTAATTGTTTAAAACATAAGTGTATGATCTCCTTTTGTAACCAGCTATTGTAGGCTTTAGATAGCCACTTTGTATCTTTATAGCTCCTGCACGAACACAAAAAAAACTTGTTATTCATTTATTTATTATTTTCCAATTCTCAAACCATAAAAGTAGTTTTTTTAGATTTTTCGTCGTTGATCAAATTCCGCTGTGCATCTTAACTGTAATTTTCATATCTTTGTCATCAATTAAAGTCCGACGTTATATCTTTCTATCGTCACACTTCTCATCAATTACATTTCAGCAAAGTATTGTATATTTTGATATTGATTAAATTCCATTAAAGTATGTCTGTCTATTTCTTGGAAGTTAATATGTCATGTCTAGAATCGACACAAAATCTATCTCCTTTTAAAAAAAAAAGAAAATTCAATCCAAATCACTAACAGAGAGCCCCCAAGGGCTAAAAGACCAAGAAGCATCCCAACGGGAAACTTAAAAGGTCTTTTCTCTAAACCTTGGATAGCGGTTGGTATTTTGTCGTTTGAATCATGTTGCTACGGGGTATAGTTTAAGTTGGGCGACCTCTGATGCCAAATAGGCTTCACGTGATCGTTGGCTGCGGACGATATCGACGAGGTTATCCTTGGTGTGCGTTCACTGGCTTGGTCAAAGAAATGTTGTTTTTGTCAGCCCACGGACTTGTGTTTGTGCTACTTGCTTTCGACTTAAATCATTGTACTTTTGGCCTCTACTGACTTGTGTTCTGTGCTACTTGCTTTCAATTTGAATCATTGTACTTTTGGCCTCTATTGTCGAGTCTGTACGCGATCAAGATGCCTTCTATTATCGAACTCCGCCTGTTCGCCCGCTTTCCAATCATCTAAACAGTCCATTTTTTAGTCTCTTAACTCAGAAAGAATCATATCTATGCTCTTACCATGTTTAGATTAACTCTAAAGTTAGCCTTCTATTGCCTCTCTAAAGCTCACCTTGATGGCTCCTTTGTAATCAGGCTCTATAATCTCCGTAGTGAGTGATATCTCAATAGTTTTTATACGCTGAACTCAAGTTTCTATCTTGTTCAAAAAGTTTTCTTCAATTATAGAAGCTTATGTTAAACTTTGGTCATATCAAACTATAATTTTCAAACAAAAACTATATTTAAAAGGATAAACTGACAGCGCATTCTTTGTATGTTTTCGTTATAGTTACTTAGAAAGTTTGGAAGAATTTGTTGAATAAGGACTAATTATTAATGAGCGGCGCCCATGTGTAGCCTCTATGGACATAGATGGCGCTCTTAAATTTCGTATTTTCAGTATTATTCAGTTTGAGTCATTGTATTCTTTTCCTTAAAAATACTAGTCTTAGTATCGCCACTACAAAACCAAACCAAAATGTCTAGTGAACGTACAATCTGTAAAAATTCAAAATCAACAAACTATCAACAAATTCATGAGTAATGTAACCGATGAAACTTTTATTTTAGGTCACTAAAAAATTATTAATAGCCTTTACACTACTGGAAAAAGTAACTGTTACTAATTTCATGTGGATTATTGTCGTTTTCAGAATCAAGGAGAACATTGCAAGGGTTATTTGAGTAAAAAGGGTGGGAAGGAGCAACCAGCGTCTACGACCTCTCGGACATTATAATAGAAGTTCCGCACCCGTGATAGAATGTTTGGTTTGAGCCACAATTATTGCTCATTTGAGCAAGCATGTCATCACCAAATCCCACCATAATAATAGCGAAGTAAAGTCAGGGTTATCCTATAGTCACTAATTTGCTTTCTAGATAAAAATAATAATAATATTATTGAATTTTATTGACAAAATTGAAAAAGAACATACATATAGTTTTTTAGCCTCAAGAGATTCAAAGCACAGACATCAAATGAAAAATAAAATCCCAAAGTCAAGTGTTCATGTGGTAATTTATTTAATGATAATCAAATTAAGTAATATGGCTTCATTTTGATTTGGGAAGTAGTCTCACTAAATAGTTGATTTTGACTTGGAAAGTTACACTCGAAAATTACCAACTTTTGGTTACCGTTAAGATAGTGGACTCGACAAAACCGTCCGAAATATAACCATTTGAAACATTAGTGTATGATCTCTTTTTGCAACAAACTATTGTAGGCTTTAAATAGCCACTTCATACCTTTATATCTCCCACACAAACACAAAAAAAACTTGCTATTTATTTATTTATTTATTATTTTTCAATTTTTGTACCGTAACGGTAGTTTTTATAGATTTTTCGTCATTGATCAAATTCCGCCATGTATCTTAACAGTAATTTTCAGATCTTCATCATCGATTAAATTCCGACATTATATCTTTCTATCCTCACATTTTCTCATCAATTAAATTTCGGTAAAATGTTGTATACTTTGATATTTATTGAATTCCATCAAAGTATGTCTATCTATTTCCTCGAATTTAATATGTCATATCTAGAATCGCCACAAAATCTGTCTCTTTTTATAAAAAAATCAAGGGATGATTTTTGGTGAGTAAGATTTCATCATCAAGACAAATTCTAGCGAAATAGGAAGAAAAGAAAATTCAATCGAAATCACAAGCTGAGACCCCCCAAGGGCCAAAGACCGGGAAGCATCCCAACGGGAAACTTAAAAGTCTTTTCTTTATACTTTGGAGAGCGGTTGGTATTTTGTCGTTTGGATCAAGTTGCTGCGGGGTATAGTTTAGGTTGGGCGACCTCTGATGCCAGTTCGGCTTCACGTGAACGTTGGCTGCGGACGATATCGACGAGGTCATCCTTGGCGTGCGCTTACCGGCTTGGTCAAAGAAATATTGTATTTGTCAGCCCACTGATTTGTGTTTTGTGCTACTCGCTTTCGACTTGGATCATTGTACTCTTGGCCTCCATTGTCGAGTTTGTACGCGATCAAGATGCCCTCTATTATCGAACTCCGCCCGTTCGCCCGCTTTGCAACCATCTAAGCAGTCCATTTTTTAGTCTCTTAACTCAGAATGAATCATATCTATGCTCTTACCATGTTTAGATTAACTCTAAAGTTAGCCTTCTATTGCCTATTTGAAGCTCACCTTAATGGCTCCTTTGTAATCGGGCCCTACAATCTCCTTGGTGAGCGATATCTTAATAGTTTTTATACGCTGAACTCAAGTCTCTACCTTGTTCAAAAGTTTTCTTCAATTATAGAAGCTTATGTTAAACTTTGGTCGTATCAAACTATAGTTTTCAAACAAAAACTATATTCAAATTGATAAACTGACAGTATATTCTTTTTATGTTTTCATTATAATTACTTAGAAATTTTGAAAGAATTTGCTGAATAAGGACTAATTATTAATGAGCGGTGCCCGTGCATACCCTCTATCGACATAGATGGCACTCTTAAATTTCGTATTTCCAGTAGTATAAAGTTTGAGTCATTGTATTCTTTTCCTTAAATATACTTGTCATAGTATCACTACTACAAAGCCAAACCAAAACGTCTAGTGAACGTACAATCTGTAAAATTAATATCAACAAACCCATGAGTAATGTAACCGATGAAACTTTTATTTTCGGTCACTAAAAAAATCATTAATAGCCTTTCCGCTACTGGAAAAAGTAACTATTACTAGTTTCGTGTAGAACCAAGAAAAATGCTGCAGTGGTTATTTGAGTTAAAAAGGGTGGGAAGGAGCAACCAACGTCAATGACCTCTCAGGCGTTATAGTAGAAGTTCTATACCCGTGACAAAATATTTGATTTGGGCCATAACTATTGCTCATTTGAGCAAGCATGTCATCACCGTCCCACCATAATAATAATGGAGCAAAGTTGGGGTTATCCTATAATCACTAATTTACTTTCTAGATAAAAATAATGATAAGAGTATTGAATTTATTGACAAAATTGGAAACGAACATACATATAGTTTTTGCCTCAAGAGATTCAAAGCATTAGACATCGAATGAAAAATAAAATCCCAAAGTCAAGTGTCCATGTGGTCATTTATTCAATGATAATCAAATTATGTAATATAGCTTGATTTTGATTTGGAAAGTAGTCTCATTAAATAGTTTATTTTGACCAGAAAGTTATACAAGAATTACAAACTTTTGGTCACCATTAAAATAGTGGACTTAATGAAACCGTCAAGGTAGTAGAGTCAAAGTAACCGTTTGGAACTCTAGTGGCCACCCTTGAGATGGGAGGTTTGAATCCCCACTTTCTCAAAGGGGATTGGGATGGAAACGATTTAGTTTCAGGTGTAGATCTCGACTCTTACATCCTGTAATGAGACCGAGCAAAAGTGTGAAAATGATAGTTAAAATAGGAATATAATATGACAAAAAAAAAAACATGTAACTGTTTGGATAATAAGTGTATGATCTCCTTTTGTAACCATCTATTGTAGGCTTTAAATAGCCACTTCGTATCTTTATAGCTCCTGCACAAACACAAAAAAACTCGTTATTTATTTATTTATTTATTATTTTCCAATTCTTGTACAATAACTATAGTTTTTTAGATGTTTTGTCGCTGATCAAATTTCGATATGTATTTTAATTGTAGTTTTCAAATCTTCGTCATCGATTAAAGTCCTACTTTAAATCTTTCTATTGTTATACTTTTTCATCGATTAAATTTCAGTAATGTGTTATATACTTTGATATTGATTAAATTTCATTGAAGTATGTCTATCTATTTTCTCGAGTTTAATATGTCACGTCTAGAATCACTGCAAAATCCATCTCTTTTTATAAAAAATCAAGGAACGATTTTTTGTGAAAAGGATTTCATCGTCAAGATAAATTCTGGCGAAATATGAAGAAAAAGAAAATTCAATCCAAATCACTAACAGAGACCCCCCAGGGGCCAAAGACCGAGAAGCATCCCCACGGGAAACTTGAAAGGTCTTTTCTTTATACCTTGGCGAGCGGTTGGTATTTTGTCGTTTGGATCACGTTGCTGCGGTGTATAAAGAAATATTTTTTCGTCGGTCCACTGACTTGTGTTTTGTGCTGGTTGCTTTCGACTTTTTGTCAAAGAAATATTAATTTTGTCCGCCCACTGACTCGTGTTTTGTGCTACTTGCTTTCGACTTGGATCATTGTTAAGAGCATAATAGTGTAATACTCGGACTTTTCTCTTCTCTTGTCAAATAACAGTGACACCGATAATTCTAATATTGATGCATATGAAATTTCGCCGTCCTGTCCTCATTCTTTCTTTTATAGTAAAATATTGGCACATTGGCGACAAGTTGGCCAAAATTAGAAAAACTCGCGGGTACGACCATTAACCAAAAAGGATGTATGAATGTTCACATCTTGCATTTCGCATGGGGAATCTCTACAAAGAGACCCTTGTGTTTTGAAAGATTATTCTCACGTCTCGCGAGGATATATGATTTGATTTAGTATTTCAAATTAAAATGATAAGGATCATCGAATGTTAGAGGGTAAAAAATTGAAAAATCGATTTTAAAAGAATTGAAAATGAATGCATGCATAAAAAGATTTTCCTTATTCAATGGCAAAAAATATTTTTTAGTTTATTTTTAAATTTCAGCCGAACAATAGAAAATATGATTTTTTTTCCTAGAAGACAACTTCCTAAAAAACATTTCCGGGAACACCATATTTTTCTCGAAACAAACAGAACCTAAAATTATAATCAGGCTACCTAATCAACAAAGAATTGATGTACTTAAAAATATTACCATGTTTAATTAACATTATCTTAAAATTCCTCGGAAGCAAGGATTAGTGGGATAATAGATACGTTATACATGCATACGTACATCCATACATAAGTCGTGAGTAACACTCTACACTCTCTATTGCCATAGTCCAACTTTCTAAAAAGTTGTTTGTCCACTTGCGCAATAATTCAGCCCCTAGTCGTGTTTTGCACTTTTTACTTACTTATATCTTTGCCAACTTGCATCATCGTGGTGTTGTCGGGCCATTACTTTGGGCCTCTATTATTGATTATGTGAAGTCAATCTCTTATGGGATGACTACCATTATCGAACTCCACCCATTCGCCCACTCTCTATCCCCATCTGAATACACCATTTTTCAATCTCTCATCCCAGAAAGAACCAATGGATTTCGCAAGTCCTCTTTCAGATCTCGTCAAATATTTATGGGGTTCAGCCAGTAAATATTTGGGCTACATTTATAATGTGAAACATAATGTCGACAAATTGCGGATGGAAACTGAAGACCTGAATGCCAAGAGCGAAGATGTGAAAGCAAGGGTGGCACATGAAGAAGAAAGAGGAGGTGTACGTCGCACGGGAGAAGTGGTGAACTGGTTACGGAAGGTGCAAAATTTTTTAGGTGAGGCAGATCAAGTTCTTCGAGAAGCCAGGGAACGTGACCAAATCAAATGTCTCGGTCATTGTCTTCCACAAAACTGCTGGTCGGGTTATCGATTGGGGAAAACAGTTGATCGAATGCTCAATGAAGCGAGGGAGCTCAATGAAGCGAGGGAGCTCAAGAAAGAAGAATTTAACACTATGTTGCCATTGCCTCCTCCTCCAGTACTTACGATGCCTATGGACGAGACCGTGGGGCTTGATATTTCCTTTAATAAAGTGTGGAAATGGCTCGTGGACGAAAAAGAAATAGGAGTGATTGCCTTATACGGAACAGGCGGCGTGGGAAAGACCACCTTGATGAAAAGGATCAACAAGGACCTTATGGGCGTAAATCATGGATTCGAGGTCGTTATTTGGGTGGTGGTGTCCAGGCAAGTGAAGGAAGATAACATTCGAGACATCATAAGAAAAAGGCTGAATATTGAAGATGAGATCTGGAAACGATGGTCTCAGGATGAGAGGGTCCATCGTCTGTTAGAAAGATTGACCCAAAAGAAGTTTGTGTTGTTGATTGATGATGTATGGGAGATGTTGAACCTTTCCAAAATCGGAGTTCCTCTTCCTTGTCTTGAGAACGGATCCAAAGTAGTATTCACAACTCGGTTGGAGGAAGTATGCTACCAAATGAAAGCCGACAGAGCCTACCAAGTACAGTGCTTGACACCTGAACAAGCCCTAGGATTGTTCGAGAACAACATTGGAAAATCAATTGTACATTCTCATCCAGAAATTCCAGAGCTCGCCAAAAACATTGTCCTAGAGTGCAAAGGGTTGCCACTAGCCCTTATTACTGTCGGGCAAGCCATGGCCGGTAAAGACAATCCCAGTGAGTGGAGGCATGCATTAACAACGTTGAGGAACAGACCGCACAAGCTACGAGGTATAGTGGAGGAAGTATATCACATACTAGAATTCAGTTATGATAACTTAAATGACACTACTCGACAGGCTTGCTTCCTTTACTGTTGTCTCTTCCCTGAGGATTACCCCATAATTCTAGACGATCTAATTGAACTCTGGATTGGAGAGGGCTTGTTAGGAGACACGAGTGATGTATATCATAAGCGAGACGAGGGAGCATCTATCTTGGGAGATTTAAAGAGGGCTTGTCTATTGGAAAGTGGGCCTGATAATGGATATTGTCCATATGGACGAGCAACTGTAAAGATGCATGATGTTATTCGTGACATGGCCACATGGATTGCTTGTGACCACGGGCAAAGGGAGAACAAGTTGCTAGTGATAGAGAATGAAGAAGAAATGTCCGCGGAGATGATCTCCAAATGGAGGGAAGTGGAGAAAGTATCTATATGGGGAAATTTGATTGGAAATATCAATCGAGCACCAATTATGTGTTCCCAACTCGAAACTTTGTTTGTAAGGGAAACTAAGGTGAGGTTTGTGCCAAGAGGATTTTTCGAGTCGATGATGACTTGTTTGAAGGTGCTTGACTTGTCTGACAATGAAAATATTGAGTCATTCCCCGAAGGGATTTGTGATATGATTAACCTACAGTACTTGAACCTATCACGCACTTGTATCCATGAGTTGCCCGAGGAAATCAAGAACTTGACTCGGTTACGGTGGTTGCTACTTGATGGTATAGGATCATATGAGAATATCCTAATTCCGACAGGGGTAATTGCAAGCTTACCGCTGAATGTGTTCAGCTTGTGGGAATTGCCTCTAGAGAAGGAAGAAAAGGTGGTAGAGGAACTAGGGGAAATGCAAGATCTCACTGACTTATTTATCAAGGTGCGAAAATCTTTCTCTGTCCTAAAAATATTCCAATCCTTACAAAGATGCATAAGGAGAGTACGGATCGATAATTGCAAGGACTTGACTAGCATCCCAATAAGCCACTCATTAAAAGGGAGCGGCAATTTCTCGCATTTAGAGTTGCTTTATCTATTCAATTGCCCTATGCTCGTGAAGATGGAAATTACTCAAGGGATAGGACGAGCGGCCAACTACTTTTGCTTTCCTAGTCTCCTTTATGTTGTTGTTCATAATTGCAGATTTTTGGACCTGTCCTGGCTTGTGCATGCTCCGAAACTCCGAAAATTGGCAGTCACATATAGCCCTTCAATGGAGAAAATAATCGGGGATGGATTTGCAAGAGAGGAATTAGCTACTTCAGGATTATTCTCATGTCTTGAAATTCTAAGGATCATAAATCTTCCAAATCTAAGGAGTATTTGCGACCACACTCTATCTTTCCCTCAAGGAATGGCATTTAGCATAAAGGGGTGCCCTGGTCTCATAAAGTTGCCGTTGGACTCGAACAGCGCGAGGGGAAGCTTCTCGGTCAATGGAGACAAAGACTGGTGGGCCAACTTCGAGTGGGACCCAGCCGCCCGGGTCACTTTGACTTTGAGGGTTGGTCAGAGTCCTGAAGAAGAAATGACGTTTGCAGAGGCAGTGGGTAAAATAAAAGATGAGGACGATGGCTTGCCCATGATCAGATTCCCATCCTCGCGAGCGGAGTAGGTGAGGCTGGTTATGTGTAAACTTGCGATTTATTTCCGTAGTCCAACTTTCTAAAGGGTTGTTTGTCTGCACCCGCAATAATTCAACCCTTGAGTTGCGAGTTGCGAGTTGCGAGTTGTGTTTTGTAGTATTTACTTTTACTTACCTTTGCCAACTTGTGTCGTTGTACTGTTTGTGGGGCCATTACTTTTGGGCCTCTATTATTGAGTTTGCAAAAGTCATTTCTTTTTTTCATTTTTCGAAGCAAAATGTAATAGTAAAACTCAATTTAGACAAGGGCTATAAATTATTTGTTAATGTATAAAACAAAGGATTTTAATTGTCTCGCTGCATAAAGAGGTAAAGAAATTTTCATGTAAATTTCGATTTGTTGTGTTTCGATCAAAATCCAACCAATTTTATCTAGGAAATGATAACAATATATAATCATTAAAAATTAACTTGACTCAGTATTTACTAAATTAGACTCGACTAGAGATATGTTCAATACGTTTTCTTTTTGGACTAATGTCGCTATTTGTTTCCAAGGGAAAATGGAAGGAAAGCTTGCTTTTCTTTTATAGAGTCCACCAGAAATGACAAAATTAATCTATCTGGACAAGCAAAAGAAGGGTGAATAGAAAGTTTGGATGGGAATTTGAACTTTAGGTCAAATTTTCAAATTGTTTTGTTTAATTGCAATAAATTTGTCATATCCTTTTTTACCAAAAAAAAAAAATTGTCATGTCTTAGCTCGTAGGTGGATTTGATTAGAAAAATGCAGAGCAAAATACACCACAAATGCTCAAATTTAGCATGGATAGACACTTAAATGCCAAAAATTCTAAAAAGTGCATTAAATGACATTTTGGCAATGATAATCAGAAATTCGATGTGGCATTATTTTAAGAATAAATTGGCCTACGTTACCTACCGAAGTTGCCTACTTAACAATAAATGTCCAAAACCACGTCATCTTGCCCCGAAATCGATTTTTAATATAAATATTGATTAAATTAAATCTTAAGAAAAAAAAAAAAGGAGCAACAGCAAATCAGCGAGGGCCTCTACGGCCCTCATAACTGCCGCCATCCCGCCATCGCCGTAAAAGGCGATAGTGCGAGGAAGGCCAACGACCCTCGCTGGATTTGAATAACGTGACCCATCGATGCCAAGTCCGGTCCGCCCAAGCAGATCGACCAGGTCTACTCTCAATCAACAACGGCCATTTCAGAAGCGCAATTCACCAAACCGGAGATGCTCTCTCTTCTGCACAGACCTCCTGTTCAGACCACCACCATCTCCACCTCCTTCTCCTTCTTCGCCGCCGCATCGCCGCCGCCGCCTCCTACACTCGACGCCTCCATTGCCGCCTCCATCCTCGCCGCCACCCCTCAAACCCTGCCCGGAATCCTCCGAGATCCCACCATCCAATGGACGCCGGACCTCCTCGACAAGACCCTGAAGCGCCTCTGGAACCACGCCCCCAAGGCCCTCTCCTTCTTCGCCCACCTCTCCTGCCGCCACCCCGCCTACGCCCCCGCCGCCTCCTCCTTCGACCACGCCGTCGACCTCCCCGCCCGCGTCCGCGACTTCCAGGCCGCATGGGCCCTCGTGGCCCGGATGCGGTCCCTCCGCCTCGGCCCCTCCCCGAAGACGTTCGCCACCATTGCGGAGAGGTACGTCGCCGCCGGCAAGCCCGATAGGGCGGTCAAGGTGTTCTTGTCGATGCACGAGCACGGTTGCCGCCAGGATTTGAGCTCGTTTAATACCATTCTTGATATACTCTGCAAGTCTAGACATGTAGACATGGCTAACAACAAGTTGTTTAAAGTTTTCGGGGGCAGGTTTAAGGCTGATTGTGTTAGTTATAATATAATTGCTAATGGGTGGTGTTTGATCAAGCGGACGCCGATGGCTTTGGAGGTGTTGAAGGAGATGGTGGATAGGGGGTTGACCCCGAGTTTGACGACTTATAATATAATGCTTAAAGTGTTCTTTAGAGCTGGCCAGGTTGATGGGGCATTTCTCTCTGCAGATGAAGAAGAGGAAGTGCGATATTGATGTTGTCACGTATACCACGGTGATCAACGGTTTCGGCATCGTTGATGAGATTAAGGAAGCTAAAAGGGTGTTAGGTGAGATGTCTAGAGAGGGAATTCTTCCTTCTGTTGCTACTTATAATGCCATGATTCAGGTTCTCTATAGGAAAGACAATGTGGAAAATGCAATTCTTGTTTTCGAAGAAGTGTTGAGGAAGGGTTACGTGCCCAACTCGATTACTTGCAATTTGGTGATTAGGGGACTGTGTCATGCAGGGCATATGGATAGGGTTGTGGAATGATACAAGCTGTAGAGCGCTCCTCCTCCCCTTTGTTTTATCCAAAAAGAAAGAGAAGAAAAAGTAGAGCGCTCGGGTGGTTGTTGTTCATTCGCATCCCTTGTTTCCATGGCGATCTCTCTCTCCGCATCTTCGATTCCTCACTTGAACGGTGAGAATCTGGCCAGCTCGGTCATTGCTGCTCCCTCCCCGTTGCCGCTCCGGCTCCAGCTCCAGCTCCCAGCGGGGTTCCTCTCTTGTGGTAACACCTCTCTCCGGGATTCGTTGTTTTGCAGTATTGCTCTGAGTCGTGGCTGAAGAAGACGTGCTTGCTGGATTGTGGGATCCTTCTTGTCTGGTACTTACTTGATGGTTCAAATATATGACTGGAATGGACGTCTCTTTCTCTAATTTAGTTGGCCATGCCTCGCTTTTCTAGTTATAAGTATTCGCTGTTAGTGGGTTTGTTATGCTCTGGTGGGTATGTTCCGCCTGCATTGACATGGGGTCCTAGTGTGCAGTGTAGCTTTGTTGGGTCAATAGAAGTGTCATTATGGTGCCAAAATCATATGAGTGGTCATTCAATGTTAGGCAAATTTTCATATTCACTGCTTAACTTCAATTTTCACAGGCTGAATATTATGTGTTACATCTTCATTCTATTTTATCATACAGTTGGCTATCTTTTTCAATAAAGAATAGAATGATGCAGCAATCTAAACAGCTTGTGTTGCTTTATAGATGCTACATGGCATTGCACTTGCCATGGTTTTCCCCACTAAACCCATAGTGATTGTTTCCTAAATTCAATGAAAGTGCTTTAGGAGGTGACCATGGACAATGTCATGTCATGCTTGGCTGGTCTTCATCTATTAAAAAAAATGCCATGTCATGCAAGGTCATCCTTCTTTTTCTACCAGTCTCATGTCTTTTTCTTTACTAGATATATTCTGTCATTGCTCAGAGCATATCTTTGGATTGACCTGTTTCATATAATTCATACAAATGCATATCTTCCTCCTCAAGCAAAGAAGACAGATTTTGACGGTTTCATCATTTTGCAATGGACAATGCAACCTACAAATGATTTGTCTAGAAGAAAACAAACTGGTGAAATCAACCTGTTGCTGTATTATGAGGAGTTTGCTCATTTAATGTATGAGGAACTTTACATTCTCGTGTTAGCATCTCATCTGAATTTAAAAGGATATTGATGAAACTGAAATGGAGCTGTAATGAACTATAGTTTTAAAACGTTAGGAGTAAGGCCTACAATGGCATCTTTGTAAAGCTTCTTTAGGGCAGCCTAGGGTTTAACCTATACCACACGAACTCTTAGCAGGAGTTGATTTTGTACTTTTCCTCACAAACGACAACTATAGACTTTATCCTACTAGATGGGAGTTATATATATGTTGGTCTCCTGGATGATTCCATCGTGTCAATATCCAAGTCTATCTTGATGTAACTGAAGAGTGTAGGAGTGAAAGAGACCTACTTTGCACCATCTATATATATTTCTTCCTAATCGGCAAGTGCATTTATCCCTTGTCATATGTCATTCAATTTTTCCTCTTGTTATTTGTCAGCGTCCTGTTTACTGTTGTTAATGAGAAAACGTGTTTGGCTTTTCTTGTACTCCTTTGCACTAGTAATGGCATATGTTCTTTTTTAGTTGGCTTCTTCCTCTGATTTGATGGAGTGAACTTTACGATTCTCTTTAACCTCCTTTGGACTTGAAAAATATGGTTAATGCTTCCTCTTGTCTCTGTTGGGCCATTTGATGATATTATTATTTTGATCTTTGTTTTGTAGATTGGAAACGTCCACTTACCTGTATCCCTTATTTTTTACAGGTTGAAGCTAAGAAGCAGATGTATAACTCTTTTGATGATCTGTTGGCCAAATCTGAGAACCTGTATAAGTTGACTTTTACCTACTTGGTAATTTACATCCTACATAGATTTGAAGCAATGATACCTGTTCTAATAAATCTTCGAGCAACTTGATTAGCATAATACTTATAATTTGAGCTTTTGTGCCAGGTGTGGTCCTTGTCAATTTATGGTTCCCATCTTCAATGAGGTCAGCATTAGAATTAAAGATACAATTCAGGTTGTGAAGATTGATACTGAGAAGTAGCCCAGCATTGCTGATAAATACAAGATAGAAGCATTACTGACCTTTATCATATTTAAAGATGGGAAGCCTTTTGACCGTTTTGTAAGTTTTATCTTTTTCACCTTTGCTATAATTTGGAAATTTAATCTGCTAAGTTCTCATAATTGTTATGTTAGTAAAGGCTCATAAATGTTTTTGATACTGTTATGAGATGCCTTAGATATCCTAATTTGAACAAAAACCTAGAGTCACAATTTTTTTTTTTTTGGGCAATTTCAATCTTTTATGATGTGAAAGATACAGGGTGAACTTTGGAAAGAGTACTTGCATTTTGGCGAAAAAGCGTAGACACCCCTTGTAACGTATATAGGCACTAATGCCTGTCTTGTGACATGAAGATCTATAATGGTCAATAATCAGTGGACACCGTTCTCCTCCTAAACTGTTTCTAATTGGGGAATTCAATCCCGCTTCATCATTATTCTCTCGCAAAACGTGGAATAAACACCAACATGTTTCTTCATAATAACTGATGATAAATATGCACAAACCGCATAAGTCTTCAACAGCAATCAGTGAAAGGCCTTCCTTTTGTAGAGCTTGACCATCCTGGAAAACACAGCTTCCCCGGTCGTTACGTTGCTGCAATCCATGCATGGTGAGGGATTCTTTTTTAGCAATAGGCAGAGGGTATCTCCATGACATGGTTGCTGGCTCAATGCAGAAATGGTAATAACTGATGGACATTGCCTAAGACTCGTGCATTATTCTGTGGTCTTTGAATGTTATTTAATCTGAAATTAGTTGATTCTCATTCATAATTTAATTGCAATATAGGGTTGTAAAATTTTTCTGATTTTCGAGTGCTTCCAACTTATGCAGTTTTAAGTTGTTTTAGTCATTTACCCGTATCTTGATTGAGCTGTTTTCAATTATCAGGAGGGTGCTCTGACAGCTGATCAACTGATCCGGCGGATTGAGGATTCTTTGAAAGGTAAGTAATAGTTTTGGTGAGCCCTAGTTATTCTCGTATTGCTTCCAGGGTTGGCATATATCATGAACACTGTCCTTTCAAACCCTCCAGAATACTGCAATTTTCATTCTAGAATGATAATTGGTGGCCTTGGCCTTGTTGTATGAACTTTGAAGTGTGCATAGGAAGTTTTATCTCCTGTTTCCACCGTCCTTGAATAGCCACTCTCCCAAGAGGTCGTGATTCATGGTAACATTGTTCATCTGTGTATATTGGGCTAATTTAACCTAAACTTTAAGGGAATTGGCATGAGTAAATCACATCATAACAATGCTGCTTCAAGAGTCTATTTATTCTTGGGGAGCAACAGCTAGCGTGTTTGAAATCTGCAGATGATAGTCGGAACCCGAGGTTGATGCATACCAAACCACTTGTTTACCTCAAACTTTACTTTGCGGGACATTTGTCACACGCTACACCATCGAGCTTTAGTTTAGGTTCTCTAATCGTTTGCATGGGGTAAAAGTCTCATCGGCTTACCGATTTTTATTGTTGTGTGCTCATAGGCTTTTCTTGGGTGGTTGCATAGTCATGTCATGCCATCATTTAGATGGATCATGCTCACAGAAAATGCCTGCAAAACTCCTTTGCATTGTACCATATCTACTTTTTGTTTATGTTCCAAATTTATTCCCAAGATAAAAAAATTTTAGCAAATAGGTTTTTATTCTTTTTTCTTTCTCTGGAACAAAAGAACAGAAATAGTTATTCCGGGGAACATAAATAAAATTTGCCAAATAAGGCCTTAGCATTTCAGTTTTCTCGCCATGGTAAAGTTTCAGTTAATGAACTCTTTTTTATTTCAAATCTCGCCGTCACTCCATAATCGTAATTCCAGTTTTACTCCTCGTAACACAAAACCCTAATTCTAGTCATTCACTTTTGAAGAGTAGAGACGCCCCTTCTCTCTTTTTTCCTTTCTTCTTTCTTTGTCAATTTCGTCACTCAATTGTTGCGTCTTTACATCGCCGAAGGATATCGTCAAGCTTTGCCACCGCCCACCATTACGCAGTTCGCAGCTTGCCGCTCACCACCTTCGTCTCGATGTCAAGTCACCACTCTTTGCCAATCAATGCCAGATCATTGTCATGGAAGCTACTGCTACTTGTGTATCTTTCTTGTACATGCCATCAAGGCGCAGTCTAGGCCAACCCCTGTCGCTGATCTTTGATTTGAGGTTGACAATGATAGTTGAAACTTGGGTCAACCTCAAAGACGTTAAGTCCACAAGAAACTTACGTTGACGTACATGTGATAAATTTACTCTAAACTAATTTTTTCACTACAAAAAATCTCAAACTGGTATAACTGTAACAAATTTATCTTTTGTTAGTTTCTGTTAAATTTTACCGTCAAATTGCTAAGTTAGATAATACATGATAATTCATAAGTATACTAATTTGGGATTTACCTTCCGTTTGTCGCATGTTTACCACTTTTGTAATTTTCCATGGTATTAATTGAATTTAATGGAAACTAATGAATGGGAAATAATCCTTACAAAAAAAAAAAACAAAAACAAATGGAAATAACAATAGTCAATGTAATCATGGACGTGCAAACAGTGGAGTTCGAAAGACAACTGTCTCCTTGGAAGAATAGCATTGATGGTTAGTCACTAATTTGCTTTATAGATAAAAATAACGATAATAGTATTGAATTTATTGACAAAATTGAAAACGAACATACATATAGTTTTTTAGCCTCAAGAGATTCAAAGCATTAAACATCGAATGACAAATAAAATCCCAAAGTCAAGTGTTCATATAGTCATTTATTCAATAATAATCAAATTTGTAATGTAGCTTCATTTTGATTTGGGAAGTAATATCAATAAATAGTTGATTTTGACTAGAAAGTTAACCCAAAAATTATCAACTTTTGGCTACCATTAAGATAGTAGACTCAATGAAACTATCAAGATAGTAGAGTCAATGTAAACATTTGGAACATAAATGTATGACCTCCTTTTGTAAACATCTATCGCAGGCTTTAAATAGCCACTTCATATATTTATAGCTCCCGCACAAAACAAAAAACTTGTTATTTATTTATTTATTATTTTCCAATTCCTATACCATAACTGTAGTTTTTTAGATATTTCGTCATTAATCAAATTCCTATGCCTATCTGAACTGTAGTTTTCAGATCTTCGTCATCGATTAAATTCCGATATTGCATCTTTCTATCGTTACACTTTCTCATCGATTTCAGCAAAATGTCGTATACTTTGATATTGATTAAATTCCATTAAAGTGTATACATATACTCTAATTTAATATGCCATATTTAGAATCACCACAAAACCCGCCTCCTTTTATAAAAAATTAAGGAACAGTTTTTGGTGAAAAGGATTTCATCATCAAGATAAATTCTGGCGAAATAGGAAGAAAAAGAAAATTCAATCCAAATCACTAACAGAGACCGACCAACCTCCCCCCCCAAAGGGCCAAAGACCAAGAAGCATCCCAACGTGAAACTTAAAAGGTCTTTTCACGTGAGCGGTTGGTATTTTGTTGTTTGAATCACGTTGCTGCGGGGTATAGTTTAAGTTGGGCGACCTCTGATGCCAGTTAGGCTTCACGTGAACGTTGGCTGTGGACGATATCGACGACGTCATCCTTGGTGTGCGCTTACCGGCTGGGTCGAAGAAATATTGTTTTTGTCAGCCCACTGACTTGTTTTTTGTGCTACTTGCTTTCGACTTGGATTATTGTACTTTTGGCCTCTATTGTCTAATCTTTACTCGATCAAGATGCCCTCTATTATAGAACTCCGCCCGTTCCGCTCGCTTTCCAACCATCTAAACAATCCATTTTTTTAATGTCTCTTAACTCAGAAAGAATCATATCTATGCTTTTACTATGTTTAGATTAACGCTAAAGTTAGACCTCTCTTGCCTCTTTGAAGCTCACCTTAATGGCTTCTTTGTAATCGGGCTTTATAATCTCCGTGATGAATGATATCTCAGTAGTTTTTATACATTAAACTCAATTCACTATTTTGTTCAGAAAGCTTTCTTCAATTATGGAATCTTATGTTAAACTTTGGCCATATCAAACTATAGTTTTCAAACAAAAACTATATTCAAAATGATAAACTGACAGTAAATTCTTTTTATGTTTTCGTTATAGTTACTTAGAAAGTTTAAAAGAATTTGTTGAATAAGGACTAATTATTAACGAGCGGTGCTCGTGTGTATCCTCTATTGACATAGATGGCACTTTTGAATTTCATATTTTCAGTATTATTCAGTTTGAATCAGTGTATTCTTTTCCTTAAAAATACTAGTCAGCCAAACCAAAATGTCTAGTGAACGTACAATCTTAAAATTAATATCAACAAACTCATGAGTAATGTAACTGGTGAAACTTTTATTTTAAGTCACCAAAAAATGATTAATAGCCTTTCCATTACTGGAAAAAGTAACTATTATTAATGTCATGTGGATTATTGTCATTTTTAGAACCAAGAAGAATGCTGCAGGGGGTCATTTGAGCAAGCATGTCATCACCGTCCCACCATAATAATAGCGGAGTAAAGTCAGGGTTATCCTATATTAAGGCACGACTGAACCAATGCTTGAGAGGAGCCAAGGTACCTTAAGGCTGATGAGTAATTAGGGTACTCCAACGTATGACCAGAGGGTCTCAAACAAGTTGGGAGTAAGCCTATACCTCTAAACCAACGACCATCCTGGTGGAGGAGCCTTAATTTTACTATAGAAGGCAGCGAGATAAAGTTATTAGCAAAAAAATTCCAACGTCAGGAAGACTTTTACATACAAGCACCATGTGTCAATGGTGAGTGATGACTGAAAAATTTCACCGGTTTTTGAATGATGATCTGATGAAATTACTTAGAATGTGGTTAGAGAATAGTACAGTCATTAGAATTTATTACAGATAAAAAATAGAGGGGTCTATAACGATATCTATTAAAATGTGGGGATCAGAAGTGTAATCTCTTAGCACCGTATTTCATATCTTCATCGTTTGCAATACCTATATATATATATATATATATATATATATATATATATAGATCCCCAGTCACGAAATACATGCAAGCCAGGACCACTAAAAAGTTTTGCGAGGATTACTAGTGTTCGTCCAGTTGGCCACTGATCCAATCGACCAAACACAAGAGAAAAAGGTCTTCCGATTATAAGATAAAGTGGCCCAATATTTTGAACATTGATAAGTGGGATGGCATGGTAATGGGAGCTTAGTACATAATAATCTGTTTACATGGAGTCTTCTTAATTAGTTTATATAATAATCTGTTTCTTTCCTTTACTGATCGCTATTTCAATTGGATCAAGTTTTGTTGAGAGCATAATTTTGTAATACTCTGACTTTTCTTTTTTCTCGTAAAATAACAATGACACTGATAATTATAATATTGATGCGTATGGAGTTTCACCGTCCTCTATCCTCAGTTTTTCTTTTATAATAGAATACTGGCACATGGGTGACAGGTTGGCCAAAATTAGAAAAACTCATGGGTACAATCGTTGACCAAAAAGCATGTATGAATATGCACATCTTGCATTTCTTGTAAAATAACAATAACGCCGATAATTATAATATTGATGCGTATGGAGTTTTGTCATCCTATGTCCTCAGTTGTTCTTTTCTAATAAAATAGTGGCACATGGGTGACAAGTTGGCCAAATATCAGAAAAACTCATGAGTACAATGGTTGACCAAAAAGCATGTATGAACGTTTGCATCTCGCATTTTTTGTAAAATAACAATGATACCGATAATTATAATATTGATGCGTATGGGGTTCAATCGTCCTATGTCCTCAGTTTTTCTTTTACAATAGAATGGTGGCACATAGGTGATAGGTTGGCCAAAATTAGAAATGACCATTGACAAAAAAAGTACATATGTAAAATAACAGTTAAACTGGTAATTATAATATTTATGCGTATGGAGTCTCGCCATCCTCTATCTTCAGTTTTTCTTTTATAATAGAATGGTGGCACATGGGTGACAGGTTGGCCAAAATTAGATATGACTGTTGACAAAACAAGTACATATGTAAAATAATAATGAAACTGATAATTATAATATTGATGCGTATGGAGTTTCACCGTCCTCTATCCTCAGTTTTTCTTTTATAATAGAATAGTGGCACATGGGTGACAGGTTGGCCAAAATTAGAAAAACTCATGGGTACGATCGTTGACCAAAAAGCATGTATGAACGTGCACATCTTGCATTTCTTGTAAAATAACAATGATGCCGATAATTATAATATTGATGCGTATGGAGTTTTGCCCTCCTATGTCCTCAGCTTTTCTTTTCTAATAAAATAGTGGCACATGGGTGACAAGTTGGCCAAAATCAGAAAAACTCTTGAGTATAATGGTTGACCAAAAAGCATGTATGAACGTTCGCATCTCGCATTTTTTGTAAAATAACAATGACACCGATAATTATAATATTGATGTGATGGAGTTCAACCGTCCTATGTCCTCAGTTTTTCTTTTACAATAGAATGGTGGCACATAGGTGACAGGTTGGCCAAAATTAGATATGACTATTGACAAAAAAGTACATATGTAAAATAATAGTTAAACTGGTAATTATAATATTGATGCGTATGGAGTCTCGCCATCCTCTATCCTCAGTTTTTCTTTTGTAATAGAATGGTGGCACATGGGTGACAGGTTGGCCAAGATTAGATATAACCGTTGAAAAAAAAAAGTACATGTGTAAAATAACAGTGAAACTGATAATTATAATATTGATGCGTATGGAGTCTCGCCATCCTCTATCCTCAATTTTTCTTTTATAATAGAATGATGTGACGGGTTGGCCAAAGTTAGAAAAACTCATGGGTACGATCGTTGACCAAAAAGCATGCATAAACGTTCGCATCTCGCATTTCTTATGAAATAACAATGACGCTGATAATTATAATATTGATGCGTGTGGAGTTTTACCGTCCTATGTCCTTGGTTTTCTTTTCTAATAAAATAGTGGCCAAAATCAGAAAAACTCATGAGTTGCATTTCTTGTAAAATAACAATGACACCAATAATTATAATATTGATGCGTATGGAGTTCAACTATCCTCTATCCTCAGTTTTTCTTTTATAGTAGAATGGTGCCACATGGGTGACAGGTTGGCCAAAAATTAGATATAACCATTGACAAAAAATATGTGTAAATGTTCGCATCTCGCATTTCTTGTAAAATAATAGTGAATTTGATAATTATAATATTGATGCATATGGAGTCTCGGCATCCTCTATCCTCAATTTTTCTTTTATAATAGAATGGTGGCACATGGATGACAGGTTGGCCAAAATTAGAAAAACTCATGGGTACAACCGCTGACCAAAAAGCGTGCTTGAACTTTCGCATCTCGCATTTCGCATGGGGAATCCAATGAAGAGACCCTCGTGTTTTGAAAGGTTACTTTCACGTCCTGCGAGAATATATTATTTGATTTGATTTAGTATTTGAAACTAAAATGACGTGGATTATCTAAGGGTAGAGGGTAAATGCACAACATGCAGTTACCTCATGGTACTACCTAATAATATTGGATTGGGTTTGGCCTAAAAGATTTGTCTAATTTTCACGGCTACCAAGACAGTGATAGCTAGGGACCCACGACTTGTGCCCAATGCCTGTACTTAGTGACGAAAACGAATGTGTTTCTGTGTGTTTAGTAAAGCTGTATTTTTATTTTATTTTTTTGTACAACGTGATCATTAGTGAGCTTAATCTTGTTCATTTTCAAATTCTATTTCATATGGTTCTGGCCTTGCACTGTCCTCATCTTTGCGCCATGATGTAAACATGAGAAGTCTACTGAATATGAGTAATCGTCTACTTTTTGCCCCATCTCCTGAGTGCCACTAGATAATTTCAACCCATTAAGACTCCATTTATTTCTCGAAAAATAACTTCCAAGAAAATGTTTTTCAAATTTTTAGACATTCGTTTCACGGAAAATGAACTAGTTTTTCGTTATTAGAAAAAACACATTCAAAAGTGAAGAAAATGTTTTCCACTTTTCAAAAAGTGGAAAACATTTTCTATAACTTCTCCCACCTCACTTTCTTTTACCAAATACATTTTTCTTGTATTTTTATGTTTTCTTTTTCTTTTTTTAAATCGAGTCTTTAATTTTTGCCTTTCCTTTTCTTTTTCTTTTTTTCTGCCTTGGCTAATCGCTGAACACAATGAGCTCGAGTCTCACCACAGGCTGGCGAGACTTGAGCTCGCTAGATTCTAGCAAGGCGACGCCAAGCTTGCCCGAGGTCCTCAAAGCCTCACCAACCTCTGGCAACCTTGAGCAAGGCTCGAGCCTCGCCCAACTCGCTAACCTGTGGTGAGGCTAGAGCTCATCAACGGTCAATCGCCGTACCCAATGACTGGCCAAGACTAAGGAAGAAGAAGGGGGAAAAAACAAAAGGATAAGGAAGAAGAAGAAAAAAAGAAAAAGGAAATGAAAAAAAGATTAAAAATTGAAAAATCGATTTAAAAATAAAAAAATAATAAAAATTATTGAAAATGCATCCATGCAGGAAAAGGTTTTTCTTACTGAACGAATAAAAAAAATTTCTAGTTCATTTTCAAATTTCAGCTGAACATTGAAAAATATGATTATTTTCCTAGAAAATGACTTCCTAGAAGATAATTTTTTAGAAACGTCACATTTTTCACGAAACGAATGGAGCTTAAAACTATGAGCAAGCTATTTAATCAACAAAGAATTGATGTACTCGAAAATATTGCCATGTTTGTTTAACATTATCCTAAAATTTCTCCGAAGCAAGGATTAGTCGTATCTTGGATAATAGATACGTTATATTTAAACCCTCATGAATACACAAGATAACAATTTAGAGGGATCTACATACGTACATCCATACATAAGTCGTGAGTAACACTCTACAGTCTCTATTGCCATAGTCCAACTTTCTAAAAAGTTATTTGTCCGCATGCGCAATAATTCAGCCCCCTAGTCGTGTTTTGCACTTTCCACTTACTTATATTTTTGCCAACTTGCATCATCGTGGTGTTGTGGGGCCATTACTTTTGGCCTCTATTATTGAGACTGTGAAGTCAACCTCTTATGGGATGACTACCATTATCGAACTCCACCCATTCGCCCACTCTCCATCCCCATCCGAATACTCCATTTTTCAATCTCCTGTTCCTGAAAGAACCTATGGATTTCACGAGTCCTCTATCAGATCTCGTCAAATATTTATGGAGTTTGGCCAGTACACCTTTGGGCTACATTTGTAATCTAAAAGATAATGTCAACTTATTGCAGATGGAAATTGAAGGTCTGAATGCCAAGAGCCACGATGTGGAAGCAAGGGTGCAACATGAAGTAAGAGGAGGAGGTGTGCAGCGCACGGAAGAAGTGGTGAACTGGTTAGGGAAGGTGCAAAAATTTTTAGGTGAGGTAGATGAAGTTCTTCGAGAAGCCCGGGAACGTGACCAAATCAAATGTCTCGGTCATTGTCTTCCACAAAACTGCTGGTCGGGTTATAAGTTGGGGAAAACAGTTGATCGAATGCTCAATGAAGCGAGGGAGCTCAAGAAAGAGGAATTTAACACTACGTTGCCATCGCCTCCTCCTCCAGTACTTACGATGCCTATGGACGAGACCGTGGGGCTTGATATTTCCTTTAATAAAGTGTGGAAATGGCTCGTGGACGAAAAAGAAATAGGAGTGATTGGGTTATACGGAACAGGCGGTGTGGGAAAGACCACCTTGATGGAAAGGATCAACAAGGACCTTATGGGCGCAAATCATGGATTCGAGGTCGTTATTTGGGTGGTGGTGTCTAGACCTGTGAATGAAGATAACATTCGAGACGTCATAAGAAAAAGGTTGAATATTGAAGATAAAACCTGGGAAGGATGGTCTCAGGAAGAGAGGGTCCATCATCTGTTAGAAAGATTGACCCAAAAGAAGTTTGTGTTGTTGATTGATGATGTATGGAAGACGCTAAACCTTTCCAAAATCGGAGTTCCTCTTCCTTGTCTTGAGAATGAATCCAAAGTAATATTCGCAACTCGGTCGGAGGAAGTATGTCGCCAAATGAGAGCCAACAAAACCCACAAAGTACAGTGCTTGAAACTTGAAGAAGCCCTGCAATTGTTCGAGAACAATGTGGGCAAATCGACTACACATTTTGATCCGGAAATTCAAGAGCTCGCCAAAAACATTGTTATTGAGTGCAAAGGGTTGCCACTAGCCCTTATTATTGTCGGGCGAGCCATGGCCAGTAAAGACGATCCCAGTGAGTGGAGGCATGCATTAACAATGTTGAGGAGCAGACCGCACAAGCTACCAGGTATGGTGGAGGAAGTATATCCCGTACTAGAATACAGTTATAATAGCTTAAATGACACTACTCGACAGGCTTGCTTCCTTTATTGTTGTCGCTTCCCAGAGGATTACCCTATACTGACAAACGAGCTAATTGAACTTTGGATTGGAGAGGGCTTGTTAGGAGACACTGGTGATGTATATCGTATGCGGGACGAGGGATCATCTATCTTGGGGGATTTAAAGAGGGCTTGTCTATTGGAAAGTGGGCCTGTACAAGCAACTGTAAAGATGCATGACGTTATCCGCGACATGGCCACATGGATTGCTCATGACCACGGGCAAAGGGAGAACAAGTTGCTAGTGATAGAGAACGAAGAAGACATGTCCACGAAGATGATCTCCAAATGGAGGGAAGCGGAGAAAGTATCTATATGGGGAAATTTGATTGCAAATATCAACGGAGCACCACCTATGTGTTCCCAACTCGAAACTTTGTTTATTAGGAAAACTAAGGTGAAGCTCGTGCCAAGAGGATTTTTCAAGTCAATGACGGCTTGTTTGAAGGTGCTTGACTTGTCTGGCAATGGAAATATTGTGTCATTCCCCGAAGAGATTTGCAATTTGATTAGCCTACAGTACTTGAACTTGTCGGGCACTTTTATCAGTGAGTTGCCTGAGGAAATCAAGAACTTGACTCGGTTACGGTGTTTGCTATTTGATTGTAATTTATTACGACATAGGATTATCCTAATTCCGACAGGGGCAATCGCAAGCTTACCGCTGAATGTGTTCAGCACTTGGGGACATATACTGGAGAAGGAAGAAAAGGTGGTAGAGGAACTAGGGGACATGCAAGATCTCATCGACATATCTATCATAGTGCAAAAAATTTTCTCTGTCCTAAAAATATTACAATCCTTACAAAGATGCATAAGGAGAGTACGAATCCGAAATTGTAAGGACTTGACCAGCATCCCAATAAGCCACTCATTAAAAGGGAGCGGCAATTTCTCGCATTTAGAGGTGCTTCATCTAGTCCATTGCCCTATGCTCGTGAAGATGGAGATTACTCAAGGGATAGGACGAGCGCCCAACTACTTTTGCTTCCCCAGTCTCATGGAAGTTTCTGTTATTAATTGCGGATTTTTAGACTTGTCCTGGCTGGTGCATGCTCCGAAACTCCGAACTTTGAAAGTCACAACCAACCCTTTGATGGAGAAAATAATCGGGGATGGATTTACAAGAGAGGAATTAGCTACTTCAGGATTATTCTCATGTCTTAAATTTCTAAGCTTCTTAGATCTCCCAAATCTAAGGAGTATTTGCGACCACACTCTATCTTTCCCTCAAGGAATG
Source organism: Eucalyptus brandiana (assembly GCA_014182725.1). Taxonomy (NCBI): domain Eukaryota; kingdom Viridiplantae; phylum Streptophyta; class Magnoliopsida; order Myrtales; family Myrtaceae; genus Eucalyptus; species Eucalyptus brandiana. The sequence goes on from CM024669.1 coordinate 3,038,836, forward strand.
GAATTTCAAATAGAGTGGTGCCCTCGTCTCAGAAAGTTGCCATTGGACTCGAACAGCGCGAGGGGAAGCTTCTCGATCCTTGGAGACAGACACTGGTGGCCCAAGTTCGAGTGGGACCCAGCCGCCCGGGTCACTTTGAAGGTTTCTCCTCACAGTCACGAAGAAGAAATGACGTTTGGAGAGGCACTAGGAAAAATAAAAGATGGGGCCGGTGGCCTTTGGCCCGAGATCGGATTTCTACCCTCGCGAGCGGAGTAAGTAAGGCTGTTATGTGTAAACTTGCGATTTATTTCCGTAGTCCCAACTTTCCGAAGAGTTTCGACCAAAAAAAAAAAAACTTTTTGAAGAGTTGTTTGTCCGTACGTGCAATAAATCAGCCCTTGAGCTGTGAGCTGTGAGCTGTGAGCTGTGAGTTGTGAGTTGTGTTTTGTACTATTTACATTTTGTGAGTTGTGAGTTGTGAGTTGTAAGTTGTGAATTGTGAATTGTGTTATGTACTATTTACTTTTACGTGAGTTATGAGTTGTGTTCTCTACTATTTACTTTTACTTACCTTTGCCAGCTTGTATCATTATACTGTTGTTGGGCCATTACTTTGGGCCTCTACGATTGAATCTATAAAAGTCGTTCCCCTTTTTCCTTTTTAACTTTTTTTTTGCTTCTAAGCAAAATGTAATAGTAAGACATAATTTAGACAAGGACTATAAATTATTTGTCAATATATAAAACAAAAGATTTTAATTGTCCCGCTGCATAAAAAGAAAAACAAATTTTCATATAATTTTCGATTTATTGTGTTTTGATCAAAATCCAACCAATTTTCTCCGAGAAAATGATAATAATATATAATCAATAAAAATTTACTCGACTCGATATTCGCTGAATTAGACTCGACTAAAGATAAGTTCAATACATTTCCTTTCTGGACTAATGTCGCCATTTGTTTCCAAGGAAAAATGAAAGGAAAGCTTGCCTTTCCTTCATGGAGTCCATAAAAAATGACAAAATTAATCTTTTTTTTTAACAAAACAAAATTAATCTATTGAACCAAGCAAAAGATGGATGAGTAGGGAGTTTGAACACACATTTGAATTTCAGGTCAAATTTTCATGTTGTTTTGTTTAATTGTAATATATTTGTCATGTGTTAACTCATAAGTGGATCCAATTAGAAAAATGTAGGGAAAAAAGTATCACAGGTACCAAAACTTAGCACAGGATACTTAAATACCAAAAGTTTCAAAATATATATTTAAATGTCATTTTAAAAAATTAAAACATTTATGTGTGGGGCGGCGATAGCGACTGTGACCCTGGTCAACCATCGCCCACCATCGTCGGACCCTTTCCGGCAATGGTGAGGCGATGATAGCGACGGTGACCAAAGTTGTGATTGCCTTTTTTTTTTTTTTTTTTTTTAAATTTAGTTTCTAAATTTATTTTAATTAATTTTTATATTAAAAATTAATTTTGGGGGTTTATAGCACCATGTGAACATTTTTTAAAAAAAATTGCCACGTGGATGATTGTTTTTAAAAAATTTGCCATGTCAATAAAAAAAAGCGCCGGAAAATGCAATGTTAGTACTTTGGTAGGAATTCTTATCATTAGCATTTAAATGTTCTTTTTTTTCTTTGGTTTTGACACTTAAATATAATTTTTTAGATTTTTCGACATTTAAATGTTTTTTTAATTAAGTTTTGGCACTCGTACTTTGTCCAAAAATGTGAGTAATGTGACCTATTGATGCCAAGTCCGGTCCGCCCAAGCGGATCGGAGCGGATCGACCAGGTTTCAATCGGATTTGGCCATTTCAGAAGCGCCGTTCACCAACCGGAGATGCTCACTCTTCTGCACCGATCTCCTGTTCACACCACCACCATCTTCTTCACCGCCGCTTCCCTCCCCCGCCAACTCCTAACCGCCGCCGCCCCGCCGCCGCCACTCGACGCCTCCATCGCCGCCTCCATCCTCGTCTCCACCCCTCAAACCCTGCCCCGAATCCTCCAAGATCCCACCATCCAATGGACGCCCGACCTCGTCGACAAGACCCTGAAGCGCCTCTGGAACCACGCCCCCAAGGCCCTCTCCTTCTTCGCCCACCTCTCCCACCAGCACCCGGGTTACGCCCCCGCCGCCTCCTCCTTCGACCACGCAGTCGACCTCGCCGCGCGCGTCCGCGACTTCCGGGCCGCGTGGGCCCTCGTGGCCCGGATGCGGTCCCTCCGCCTCGGCCCCTCCCCGAAGACGTTCGCCATCATCGCCGAGAGGTACGTCGCCGCCGGCAAGCCCGATAGGGCGGTCAAGGTGTTCTTGTCGATGCACGAGCACGGTTGCCGCCAGGATTTGAGCTCGTTCAATACCATTCTTGATATACTGTGCAAGTCTAGACATGTAGAGATGGCTAGCAACAAGTTGTTTAAAGTTTTCAGGGGCAGGTTTGAGGCTGATTGTGTTAGTTATAATATAATTGCTAATGGGTGGTGTTTGATCAAGCGGACGCCGATGGCTTTGGAGGTGTTGAAGGAGATGGTGGATAGGGGGTTGACCCCGAGTTCGACGACTTATAATATAATGCTTAAAGGGTTCTTTAGAGCTGGCCAGGTTGATGAGGCTTGGCAATTCTTTCTGCAGATGAAGAAGAGGAAGTGTGATATCGATGTTGTCACGTATACCACGGTGATCCATAGTTTCGGCATCGTTGTTGAGATTAAGAAAGCTAAAAGGGTGTTTGATGAGATGTCTAGAGAGGGAATTCTTCCTTCTGTTGCGACTTATAATGCCATGATTCAGGTTCTCTGTAAGAAAGACAATGTGGAAAATGCAATTCTGGTTTTTGAAGAAATGTTGAGGAAGGGTTATGTGCCCAACTCGATCACTTACAATTTGGTGATTAGGGGATTGTGTCATGCAGGGCATATGGACAGGGCTGTGGAATTTATGTCGAGAATGGAGGAGGATGGTTGTGAACCTAATGTACAGACGTACAATATCATAATTCGTTACTTTTGCAATGCCGGAGAAATAGAGAATGGCATCCACCTGTTTGAGAAAATGGGAAGTGGGGTTTGCTTGCCAAATTTGGACACGTACAACATCCTTATCAGTACCATGTTTGTCAGGAAGAAATCGGATGATTTGGTGCTGGCAGGGAAATTATTGATTGAGATGGTTGACAGAGGATTTGTGCCAAGAAAATTAACTTTCAACAGGGTCTTGGATGGTCTTTTACTTACTGGAAACCAAGGTTTTGCAAAGGAGATCCTTAGAGTGCAAAGCAAATCTGGCCGTCTTCCTCGTCGTTTCAAGTTATAGTTTGAGCTCTCTGTTGATCTATACTGAACCTGCCAACAAAATTCATCCCCTTTTCCCAGCTTGAGTTTCAGCTTTTCAGATCTTACAGAATGCATCAGCGAGCAGCAAACCTCCAGGGGACAGGTTTTGCCATTGTAAGCACCTACAGATGTAACAGATACAGGCTTCTCCGGTTGGAACTTGGATGATGTTATGGAAATGTCGATCAGGACTTTGGCAGAAAGAAATCCTGGGCCTAGAGTACAGGCTTAGCATCTCGAGGGATGAAACTTTGATCCTGTCTACTTGTGGCTTGACATTGGGCAGTCGGGAAGGAAGAGAGGCTGCTGGAATCTGTGGCACTTCTGAAATCTTCAGAGCCTTTTATTTACAGTAATTCAAGTAAGTTAGGCACATGCTTTTGGTACTTTTCATTCTCGCAGAGACACTCTCCAGTGTTGGAACTGCTTGTTCTTTAGGTGCTTTATGTCTTCTCTTTTGTTGTATTTTCAGGTGACATTGTCATTCATTCTTGTGGAGGTCAGTTTGATATCCCTTGATAAGGCTGCAAGGTTTTTAAGGGTGATTGACCGCTCAAATTGTTTATCAAGGAGAACCCAGAAATCCCTATTTTCAGTTCTTTGAATGATCTGCTGCAGCTTAAAATGCTTTACATTCTCCTCCTCCATGAATGTCATTGGGAAGGTATTGCTTTCATTGATGAAAGTGATGTTCATTTAGTTTTAGTTGTCGTGATTTTTCTTCTAAGCTAATTTATCATGTTTATTAGGGTTCACCGTGCTACAATACTCTGGCTTCAGGTGTTTGCTGATTTGTGGTAAATTTAGGAGCAAATCTTTTACAGCTTCTTCAAGTTTAACAGGCTGATATTCGGGAGGGAAGCAAGTGATTGGTTCGAGAGGCATTCTGTAACTACTGCTGACGAGATCCTGGACTAGAAAAAAGAACTGAAAGCAATTGAAAGCTGGAATGAGAAGGATGAGATTCGGAGAATGCACTTGGATGAAGTAAATATAGTGCAATCATCAGCTTTGCTCGAGTTTGTGTTTTTCTTCTGTGTCACCGAACGCGTTGTCGCTTCTGAGACTTGAGAAAAGGCATAAACACAAATTAAGTACTGGGATCATTTTCTTCTATATATGCATTTAGAATCTAATTTTAAATGAAATTTGCCAATTCTAGGTCCTTGATGCAGATATTCATACACGGCAAATTATTTATGGCGGATGGACCTTTGCAAAGATGTCTTATAGCGTCTATTTGCTCAATTATGCAGGAATTTCTTGTATCGAAAACACTGCCCTTCGAATGGACGGCATTGTTGTAACTCCCTGAAATGACTCCATGCAGAATTTCGATAAATCGCACCTCACTTATTAACTTTTTTCACGTAATGCAGTGCTTAAAGAACATACTTTGGCGAGATTAGCCTAGCTGGGCATCGAACTAGCTTTACCTGGTCCATCAAGCAACAGCATATATCAAATTCTAAGGAGGCAACCATCCTGCAGAGCTCTGGTTTAATAATGGCAACGTTAAGAATGTAGCAATGACTATGCATCAATATGGTCTTCATATAAACGCATTCATGAAAATTTGCACAGGCCTCTTGTAAATGAAGTACAACACTGAAACGTTAAATGCTAATGAGTAGAAATAAAATGATAAACAAGATCCGCAATCTTGCTCAAGACTTTTTTTCCCGTCCATTCTATAGTCTCTATACAATGGCCTTCAACCCTTATTTTTAGTAGTTGGCACAAGGAAAACATCCTGAGCTAACCTCAGTAGAGTTCACCGCTTTGAGGGAGATTTATACCATCCCCAAGCTTCACTGGATATGTACTGTGTAACCTGCTTCACGCTCAGATAATTATCCAGTCCCCTGCGAAAAAAGGCACAATCATCTGGTCAGTATAGGAAGCTATGATCACCAAATTTTCTCAGTGCAATGCAAACCTACTGAAATAATGCAGTAAGCAGTTACAACTTTGCAGACTCATAAGTTATAACTACCGTACAAGACAAAAATCATTCGGAGATCAGACTCCCTTTCTCTACTAGATCATTTTTCTATTTTCCTTCTGAGTTCTGTCATTCATTTGGTCTCCTAACTGCCGACCCAAACCACTCCATTTGTTTCTGCCCTAAGGGGCCTGACAGAAGCATGGCTGTGAACAGTTGATCCACACAATGCTTGCCTGGAAAGCCTGCAATTCACCTCCAAGATATGACAATAATCAAGTAATCCAACAAAGTAAATAAGTTCCATGTACATCTTTTGGTCATCTGAGAGCTAAAAAGTTCACACAAATGTACATTGAACCTCACCTTGGTGAGGCGCTCACACCTTTCCAAGTCATTTGACAACACAGCAGCACCTAGTCCATAATGGCAAAGCATCGATTAATCGTGAGGTTCTCATAATGTCCCAATTTAAAGAAGTCTACTCAGGCAAGAGTGGAATAACAACTTCGATCACAATAAATGAGTGGATTCCCCACTGTATTCTGAACACTATCAAAATAATGAATCAACTCGCTGGATGTCATTTGCTAATGGCCTCTTCCTCTGTGCCAAATGTTTTAACGCAGAGAACAGGTCCAAAAGCTTCCTCTCTCCAAATTTTGCATTGATGTAGTGACATCAGTTATGATGGTTGGCTCAAGGAAGAATCCCTTCTTCAAATGCTATCAATTGTTTGAGATGATACACAGAAGTCAGGAAAAGCATTTTCAGAAGCAGAAGGGTTCTTCACGAGAGTACTAAAAGTGACAAGCTAGAGCCCTGTACCTCGGAACAATCTCCACCAGCCCCATCACTCTTAGCCGTGGAGATGAACTTCAGTATTTTCTCATACTGAAGCAAAGAAAATGAAATTATCATGACATCCAGCTGGCAGATTTGATGCTAAACATTGAAAATTGAAAAGAACCAATGGCAATTAAAAATCCCAGACAAAAGCTATTTCCCATGATTTCTTCCAAACATATGGCACTTATGGGAGAAATTTTCATTCCACACGTTACCTCAAAAATGATCATTTGCCCCCAACTATAGTGAATGAACGGCTGAGACTATGCCCAAGATACAACTGCTGCAATGGCTACAGGACAAGGGCGATACTTCTCCCAAAAGAAAAATAATTGTGGAAGTTATGTATTCTAAATCTTCACTACTATTTACAATGATTGGTAAACTAATCCAGGAATTTGTTATGACCAAAAACCCCAAAGAACGCATCTTCACAAATGGGTAAGGGTCATAAGATAATAATGGACTCATATGCATGCACCAACTAGCAGACTACAGAACTATACAGTACCGAACCTGCAGGTAATGAAAGATATACCTGCCCCCCACTCGTGACTGGGCCAAGCCTGCAACCCTCTTCTAAGGGATCGGATATTTTTATATTTTTGCTCCATTGAACAAGCTTCTTGATGAATTGAGCAGCAATGCTTTCCTGAAAAAATTGTGATATACCCATTCAATATAATGCACAACATATAATATAATGGTTTGAAAGAGAGCAATCACTTCATAAGATATTATGCGCACCTAGTGAACAATTATGGTCATCTGACATCTGACATTTTATTTCATTTAAACATGACTTTTGTGTGCCCAAAGTTCTCAGTTATATCTTCGCAAATTATAAGCACACAGTTTTCTCAACTAAGAGCTTTTCTCGACTCCTTCCATAAAGCTGGTACAGAGGGTTCACTCGACATTAGTTCCACCTCCATGTTCTTATGAATGGCTCACAAGATCTGACTACTCAATTCACAACTTCTCTCAATAATTTGATTTAAAAGTCCTGAATCTTGAATAACAACACAGAAGATTCTCGCTGCATTTTCCTTTTCTTTTTCACATTACATATGTATCTCCAGGTCGATGCATGATATCTCATGCTAATTCAGGAATGCAATCATATGCATGATTAGGTAGAAAGAAGTAAAATCAATCCAGAAGTTTTACCAAGTGCAAGTGCCAGAGGTAGGAAATAAAAGAAACACGTACAAAATGACCTTGCAGTGCTGAGATAACGATAACATACAATTAGAACTTACATGCACGATAAGTCTGGATGTAGCACTACAAATCTGACCATTCGTCCAAAAGCATCCAAAAATTGTCCATTCAGCAGCTGTTTAAAATACAAGTAGTAAGGCCTATTGTCAGCAACATTGCATACATAATCCAGCTCATTCACATAGAAATCACCCAAGAATGAATGTGCCCTCGCAACTAATTTCTAAAGGAAAATAGCAATGTATCAGTCTTATTGAGGGGCATATGCTTCAGAATGCACCAACCTTTATCAGGATCAACATCCTCAAACAAAACAATGGGACTTTTTCCACCAAGTTCCAGCGAAACACGCTGCAAGGTCATAATGTACACATGCCAGAAACACTACTCTCACACGAAGACTTTCCTATGTTGAATTCAACAGAGACATGAAAAATAGCTGCACCTTGACAAGTTGAGCAGCGGCAGGCATAATCTTGCTCCCTGTAGCTGAGCTTCCTGTAAATGCAATCTGTTGACAAGACCCAGCTGAGGTGGGGTAGACACATAGTGATATAAGTAAAAATAAAATAAAATAAAACCAATTTGCAGAATGTGTCAGAGGAAACTTCACAAAATGTTAATGAAGAGAGATGATGGGAGAATACATACCTTGTCAACTTGGGGATGAGATGCCAAATTAGCCCCAGCTTCATGGCCAAGTCCAGTCAGAATATTGAGGACACCAGGAGGAAGACTCACCTCCCCACACACTTCAGCAAGCTCCAAGCATGTCCTGAAGTTTCAAGAACACGCTCAGGTGCATTAAAAAAATAATAAGGAAAATGAGTGAACTGAGTTAATGATGCAAGTGAAGATTAACACATACACAGATGCCAACTCAGAAGGCTTCAGTATCGCGGTGCAACCGGCAACCAGAGCAGGAGCTACTTTCCAAGTAGCCATCAAAAGAGGGTAGTTCCTGCATTGCATGAGATTCATCAAGTCATAACCAAGAACTTTATCATTCTTACTCCATCAAGGAAGGCCGTTGAATGATCAGAGCAAGAATTAAAAATCATCATCTCCTAAATGACACAAAAACTCATGTTGCTACCAAAACAGCAAAGTCTAACATGAGCAGATGAAAACCACAGGCCATCATTTAGTTGCTACAGGCTGATAATAACATGTTGATCCAATCCATTATATCTAATGGTTAGATAGAAAAACTATGATATTTCTAGGTGGCGCATCTGGTCAGCAAAATAAAGCACCATTACCATGGAGTAATTAATGCAACGACTCCAATTGGTTCCTTGAGAACATAGCTCTTAAATGACTCCATAGGAAGAGAGACAGGAGCCTTTTGCTTAGCATCCAAACCTTCAGCAAGATCTGCGCAGTACTCAAAGCAACCAGCTACATCGTCCTGGATGGAATTAATAACCATAATAGTGAATTATGGCAACAAAGTAAAATGTTGCACTACCTTTTAAGTTACAAATGTCACCATGTCCCATGCTGCTTCGTCCAGAGGTTTTCCACAGTCAATTGCCTCGAGTTTTGCTAGTTAGACTTTCTCTCTGTGATCTGCATGGCAAAGATAAAAGAAGTTTCCATGGAAAATGCGTGAGAATTCAAAGCACTTCAGAAAGTCACATGTGACATTCCAAAGCAATTAGTAGAAGATAAAAGTTAAATGATAAAACAAATCAACATGCAAGAACTCGGATGTTTCTCTAACTTATAGCACAGAAATTCTATGGAAATGAGTAGACAATGAGGGGCCTGGATAGATTGGCGTGCATATGCTCCTACTTTCTTTTTCTTTTTTTCTTTTTTTATCAGTAATAATTTCCCACTTTGATACCATATAGAAATGTCAGGGGACTTAAGTAGTCAGCTGAATATGTAGCTTCATGTCTTAAATGTTTGAACAATGGCTTGAGCAACGTTCGCAGCGTGCACCTTAGCAGCAATAGCCCGCAAGTACTTGGCACGCACAGCCCTCGATGCCGAAACCCAGTCACTCCCTCTGTTCCCAGTAAGGGCTCTGCTAGCAGCAGCCACAGCAATCTCCACATCTTCAGCAGTAGCAGCCAGAATATACCCTGCAGACAATCAACAATTTCCAAAATCTAAGATTCCAACAAAATAAAAAAGCATCCCCAACAAACATCTATGCAGAACCCAAGTTCACAGTTGAATTTATGTAGACCATCGTCAATCCATGCAAAAGCTTAAAACCCCAACCCTTCACGGTGACCCGTGTCCACTTAATTGCAACACGAACGCTAAATTCGATGATCAAAACACATCGTTTGCAAACTACCCAGTTGCAGCACAAGGCACCGAAAGACGACCCAATGTTTTCTCAGCACATGCTCCAGCACAGCAGCACAAACGGAAATAAATCAAGAAACAGAACACGACGAGACCCAAGTCGCAGATACTCACTTCAAGCCTTCGCAGTGACCGGCGTGCACTTAATTTTAACATGAAGATGGTCAAAAAGACCTCATCTGCAAACTACCCAGTTGGCACCCAAAAGACGACCATATGCTTTATCGGCACATTCTACAGGACCCACACAAGACACTCCAGCACGGCAGTGCAAACGGAATCAAATCAAGAAACAGACCATGGCAAGCGAGACCCAAGTTGCAGACACCCACTTCAAAGCAAAGCACATCACTTAAGAAAGAAGTGTGGAGCTCCCTTGCCGGAACCGGGTGTTTGAAGGCGTGAACTTTACTGGGTCTAGCTAGATTACCACTAGTTGTTCGGCCGCCCTGCACATAATTATACTCTTCATGAATTCCTCTGAGCTGGAACTAAGGCGAAACATAATGAACAGAGAACGAATCCCATTTCTCCTCCATAATGTTGTACCTCCTTGATCATTTCTTTGGGCAGCATCAGGCACGGGGTTTTACCCAGCCCAAGCTTCTAACACTAGAAATTGGAATGCGAGGCTCAAATTTTCGCAACAGGAGTGTAAAGCTCACACTTTCGGCAATTCATTCGATTAATTCAGAAACCCCATTACCCAAAACAATTTAAGAATTAAGAAAGTGGACAGCACCCACCAATGTCGGAAGCAAAGGCAGCTACGTATAACCCCACAAAGCACCTGTTTTTTTTTTCCAACACTACCTTCTCCTACGTCCTACCCAACAAGGAAGTGCTTGAAATCGGGGCTAGGGTTTTCGGGAGGCAATACCAATTGGAAGCAGAGTAGAGGCAGCGATCGCTTAGCTGGCGGACTGCAATCCGGAGCTCGTTCCGGCAGATTTCCTTCGAACCCATCGAAGCTCTCTCGAATCGCGGAATCTACGACCTGCGCGACCGCATTCAGTGTGGGAAAGCAGTTGAGGTCCCGGTTCTTGCGTTGCCGAAGCTTCTACGGAGCAGCGGCAATAGGAGTGGCGGCGGCGGTCGTCGGCGGCGACGGGGAAAAGCGGGTGTCTTTCTCCGTCGTCGTCGGCGGCTTCCTCTCCTTCCTCTTCCCCTTCTCAAGACGTTGTTCGCGAAGAAGGCTAGAGAGAGAGAGACACTGTAGTGAAGTTCGAATGCTAGAAAGCAATGGGTAATTTCCCGGTCTCTGCTCTTAATTTGAATTGGATTTGATATTCTTTTTTTCTTTTTTTTTTTTTTTTGGCTTCTGAGCAAAATGTAATTGTAAAAGCCAATTTAGATGAGGGCTATAAATTATTTGTCAACATGGGAAACAACGGATTTTAATCGTCCCGCTACGTGAAGAGGTAAACAAACTTTCATATAAAGAGGAAACAAATTATCAAAATCCAACCAATTTTCTTTGAGGAAATGATACCAATATATAATCATAAAAAATTTACTCGACTCAATATTCACTAATTTAAACTCACTCGGAGATAAGCTCAATATGTTTTCATTTTTGGACTCATGTCGCTTTTTGGGGAAAATTGAAGGAAAGCTTGTTTTTTGTTTTTTATTTTTCCAGAGTCCATCAAAAATGACAAAATTTATCTATTTAAACAAGCAAAAGATGGGCAAATAGTGAGTTTGAATAGGGCATTTGAATTTTAGGTCAAATTTTCAAATTGTTTTGTAAAATTGTAATATATTTCTCATGTGTTAATTCTTCAGTGAATCTAATTAGAAAAATGTGAGTAATGTGATCTTTTGATATCAAGTAAAGATAAGTATGATCCAAGTAAGCAATTTTTACTTTAGAATCGAAAAGTGCCTACTAAAGACCGATTCCCAAAAATGGAAATTGGAAATTATCTATTAGTCCATGGAACCGGTCCCATCAAATTTCATGCACTCAGCGTAATGTTTTTTGACAAGTCAAAGTTTCCTATTTTTAATTGCAAGATCAGTAAAAAGATAGAGATTACTTAAGGAATATGACAAGTGCCCAATTGTTCTTGCTTCTCCAGCCTTGTCGCCATTAGGGTCTCCTGCTGAGGTTTTCAAACTTGTCGTGGCTCATGCACGCTTCGAAACTCTGGTAGTTGTATGTTTTAGACAGCAATTTGATGGAGAAAGTCATTGGCCATGAATTTGCAACAGTGGAGGAGTTAATTGCTTCGAGAGTATTCTCACGTCTCGAATATATACTCCCACAAAGACTTCCACAACTAATGTGCATTTGCGATCGCACTTTATTCCTTTCCTCAAGAGGCAACCTCCGAAATGTCCCGGTGCCGTCGTCTCGAAAATTCGCCGTTGAACACGAACAGTACAAGGGGATTCTTCTCCCGATCTCGGGAGACGATGACTGGTGGGCCAGTTTTGAGTGGGACGACCCAGACGCCTGGGTCACTTTCGAGTGGGCTGGGTATGGTGAAGAAATGAATTTTCAAGATGCGGCTCAACAAGTGCGAGAGAGTGCTAGTTGGTGGACCACAATGGAATTCCGACCTGACTGGGCCGAGCGAGTGATATTTGCAAGTGGAATGTCGTTTGAAAACGTACCATGTCTCCCTAGCAAAGTATCTGTCTTCTTGGAGTTCTGTGTTTTCTATCGGGATTCCCGAATGCAGCAGAGAGCTTCTGATTGCATTCCATTTGTCTATTTTACTGCAAGGGCCAATTAAGTAAAACTCTCAAACAATCTGGATAGGGATCATTTTCTTTTACTTAACTGAACATAAGTCTTACCATTTGTTCACTCATATTTTTCAATTTGCAAATTTCTCCTTTTAATTGTGTTCGCGGTTGGATTCCTTTCTCGCAAGCTTGGCGTCTCTTCCGATGTGATGGAGCTCTTGATGCAGTTGCCCCCTTGATGTGGAGGCACATCGGTCGTGCTTCTAGATTCAGAGGCTTTTTCGCTTTCAATGATTAGCTTGTCAACGTTAAGAAGATGCAGCTAAGAGAGAGACCATCATTATTGAGACCAGTAATGGTGGTACCGTGGAGATAGTGGCGGCAAGGGCTTTGCGTGGGGCAAACAGAGAGGGTGTCAAGGTTTTTGACGATTGCTCTTATCAGTTCTTCTTGGTGGAACAACTTCCCTTGACCCTTCCTGGAAGATGGAAGCCTGGACTCAATTTTTGCGGAGGGAGAGAGCTGGGCAGCACTGGTAGTGGCTAATCCTTCGGTAATAGAATTTTTCCACTAAAGTGGCCAAATAAAATTTCTCCTCTTTTAGGAAGAAAAAATGTGATCTTTTGGCACCTCCTTGATCGATATTAGCAACAGGTATCTTTATTTTTGAATTGAAGGGATTTTTGTAAGAGGCAAATTAGAAGGTGATAACCTAGCTAATCAGTGGCATTTTTGTCTATGTTGGAGGATCGTGGGCTTTTTGTCGGGATTTTTAGGTGTCTATTTTACTTTAGATGGGGAGTGAGGTTGCTTGAATTTTATGGACTTTGAATTCATATTAATTGACATCTTGGGTAAGTTGATCTCATCGGGAATACTTGCGAGGTAACCTAAAGTAAGAGAACGAGGATATGGATGCAGTAGATTGTGCGCAAGAAGATGACTTTTGAACTGTTTTTTTTTTTTTTTTTTTTTTTTTTTTGGAGGGAGGAACTGCTTGGCGGCCCGATGGCCGCGCCGTAAACCGACACAGTGACAGCAGCGGGAGGACCCACCACCCCTGAGTCACACTTAATACACCTAGCGCCTCCCTTGGGTTTTGAACCCTTCACCTCTTCGTTGAGGATCAACAGAGTCTTAACCAGTGGAGCCACCGCGGCTGGTGGTATGACTTTTGAACTGTTGATTGCCCTAGATTGGGGTATTAACATTGCACTATGCGACATCATTAACATGGTCCCAGGATGGGTGTTTATGTTTTGTTTTTGGTTATATCCATCATAGTACATGATAGATAATTCCATCAAATAAATGCTGAGACTTCTTATTTTATCTTATCCGATCACATTTTAATCATTGTAATGGCGAACAAAAGTTGTTTGAGATTCCTCTTCTTTGCTGAAAAAGTAAATTTAAAACAAAAAAGAAATGAATGCAGGAAAAGGGGGATGAAAATGCCGTCCATAAAAGGAAGGCAAGTTTTCGGCTTTAACTTTTCCATCTATTCGAAGCTAGAAAGTGAAAACCTCACTCTATTATTAATAAAGATATTTAGAACTTGAGTGCGTTTCCGCTATAATTCGCGTCGATCTACGAGAAAGTGGAGGTTTAACCCCATAGATTTTGGGCATTGAATAGTGAACACCATTTTCCGACTACAATGGAGAATAGAAATGATCAGTTATACATACTAACAAATCCCTATCTTTCGTGGAAACCGGAAGTTATTACCATGTATACTTTCTAGTTAAGAAATTTTAAAAATGCATCGGAGAACACTTTTGCTCGAACAAAGACAATATTTGAAATGATAAATTGATATTTTTTGATGTGGTCATTTTGGAATCAATCACACACAGGGAAATGTTTTGAGTTGTTAGTGTCATCATGTCATTTGTTTTTCTCTTTAGCAATTCCCATCACGCTCAAAAGTCAGTATTATGTGGGGACGTCAATTATGTGGTTCGAGTCGAGAATTCAAGATTAGGGTGATAAGAAGTTCTAATAAGATATATAATTTCTCCTCTTTTAGAAAAAAAAAATGCGATCTTTTGACACCTCCTTGATCAATATTAGCAACGGGTATCTTTATCTTTGAATTGAAGGGATTTTTGTAAGAGGCAAATTAAAAGGCATAACCCAGCTAATCAGTGGTATTTTTGTCTATGTTGGAGGATCGTGGGCTTTTTATCTGGATTTTTAGGTGACTTTTTTACTTTAGCTGGGGAGTGAGGTCACTTGAATTTCATGGACTTTGAATTTGACGTCTTGGGTAAGTTTATCTCGTTGGGAATACTTGCGAGGTAATCTAAAGTAAGAGAAAGAGGATATGGACGCAGTAGATTGTGCACAAGACGACGACATTGCCCCTATTTGAGGTATTAACATTGAATTATGGGACATCATTATCATGGTCCCAGGGTGGGTGCTCATGTTTTGTTTTTGGTATCATAGTACATGACATATAGTTTCATCAGACAAATGATGAGACCTCTTATTTTATCTTAATCGATCACATCTTAATCTTTGTAATGGCGAACAAAATTTGTTTTTGAGATTCCTCTTCTTTGCTGAAAAAGTAAATTTAAAACAAAAAAGAAATGAATGCAGGAAAGGGGGGGATGAATATGCCGTCCATCAAAGCAAGGCCAGCCTTCGGCTTTAGTTTCTCGGCTTTAACTTTTCCATCCATTCAAAGCTGGAAAGTGAAAACCTCACTCTCTGGTTAATGTGTGAACTCAATTATTAATAAAGATATTTAGAACCTGAGTGCGTTTCCGCTATAATTCGCGTTGATCTACGAGAAAGTGGAGGTTTGACCCCATAGATTTTGGGCATTGAATAGTGAACACCATTTTCCGACTACAATGGAGAATAGAAATGACCAGTTATACATACTAACAAATCCCTATCTTTCGTGGAAACCGAAAGTTATTACCATGTATACTTTCTAGTTAAGAAATTTTAAAAATGCATCGGAGAACACTTTTGCTCGAACAAAGACAATATTTGAAATGATAAATTGATATTTTTTTGATGTGGTCATTTCGAAATCAATCACACACAGGGAAATGTTTCGAGTTGTTAGTGTCATCATGTCATTTGTTTTTCTCTTTAGCAATTCCCATCACGCTCAAAAGTCGGTATTATGTGGGGACGTCAATTAAGTGGTTCGAGTCGAGAATTCAAGATTAGGGTGATAAGAAGTTCTAATAAGATATATAATTTCTCCTCTTTTAGAAAAAAAAATGCGATCTTTTCACACCTCCTTGATCAATATTAGCAACGGGTATCTTTAGCTTTGAATTGAAGGGGTTTTTGTAAGAGGCAAATTAAAAGGCATAACCCAGCTAATCAGTGGCATTTTTGTCTATGTTGGAGGATTGTGGGCATTTTATCTGGATTTTTAGGTGACTTTTTTACTTTAGCTGGGGAGTGAGGTCACTTGAATTTCATGGACTTTGAATTTGACGTCTTGGGTAAGTTTATCTCGTCGGGAATACTTGCGAGGTAATCTAAAGTAAGAGAAAGAGGATATGGACGCAATAGATTGTGCGCGAGAGGACGACATTGCCCCTATTTGAGGTATTAACATTGAATTATGCGACATCATTAACATGGTCCCAGGGTGGGTGCTCATGTTTTGTTTTTGGTATCATAGTACATGACATATAGTTCCATCAGACAAATGATGAGACCTCTTATTTTATCTTAATCGATCACATCTTAATCTTTATAATGGCGAACAAAATTTGTTTTTGAGATTCCTCTTCTTTGCTGAAAAAGTAAATTTAAAATAAAAAAGGAAATGAATGCAGGAAAGGGGGGATGAATATGCTATCCATAAAAGCAAGGCCAGTCTTCGGCTTTAGTTTCTCGGCTTTAACTTTTCCATCCATTCAAAGCTGGAAAGTGAAAACCTCACTCTCTCATTGATGCGTGAACTCAATTATTAATAAAGATATTTAGAACCCGAGTGCGTTTCCGCTATAATTCGTGTCAATCTACAAGAAAGTGGAGGTTTAACCCCATAGATTTTGGGCATTGAATAGTGAACACCATTTTCCGACTACAATGGAGAATAGAAATGATCAGTTATACATACTAACAAATCCCTATCTTTCGTGGAAACCGAAAGTTATTACCATGTATACTTTCTAGTTAAGAAATTTTAAAAATGCATCAGAAAACACTTTTGCTCAAACAAAGACAATATTTGAAATGATAAATTGATATTTTTTTGATGTGGTCATTTTGGAATCAATCACACGCAGGGAAATGTTTCGAGTTGTTAGTGTCACATGTCATTTGTTTTTCTCTTTAGCAATTCCCATCACGCTCAAAAGTCGGTATTATGTGGGGACGTCAATTAAGTGGTTCGAGTCGAGAATTCAAGATTAGGGTGATAAGAAGTTCTAATAAGATATATAATTTCTCCTCTTTTAGAAAAAAAAATGCGATCTTTTGACACCTCCTTGATCAATATTAGTAGCGGGTATCTTTATCTTTGAATTGAAGGGATTTTTGTAAGAGGCAAATTAAAAGGCATAACCCAGCTAATCAGTGGCATTTTTGTCTATGTTAGAGGATCGTGGGCTTTTTATCTGGATTTTTAGGTGTCTTTTTTACTTTAGCTGGGGAATGAGGTCACTTGAATTTCATGGACTTTGAATTTGACATCTTGGGTAAGTTTATCTCGTCGGGAATACTTGCGAGATAATCTAAAGTAAGAGAAAGAGGATATGGACGCAGTAGATTGTGTGCGAGAGGACGACATTGCCCCTATTTGAGGTATTAACATTGAATTATGCGACATCATTAGCATGGTCCCAAGGTGGGTGCTCATGTTTTGTTTTTGGTATCATAGTACATTACATATAGTTCCATCAGACAAATGATGAGGCCTCTTATTTTATCTTATTTGATCACATCTTAATCTTTGTAATGGCAAACAAAAGTTGTTTTTGAGATTCCTCTTCTTTGCTAAAAAAGTAAATTTAAAACAAAAAAGAAATGAATGCAGGAAAGGGGGGATGAATATGCTGTCCATCAAAGAAAGGCCTGTCTTCGGCTTTAGTTTCTTGGCTTTAACTTTTCCATCCATTCGAAGTTGGAAAGTGAAAACCTCACTCTCTGGTTGATGCGTGAACTCAATTATTAATAAAGATATTTAGAACCCGAGTGCGTTTCCGCTATAATTCGCGTCGATCTACAAGAAAGTGGAGGTTTAACCCCATAGATTTTGGGCATTGAATAGTGAACACCATTTTCCGATTACAATGGAGAATAGAAATGACCAGTTATACATACTAACAAATCCCTATCTTTCGTGGAAACCGAAAGTTATTACCATGTATACTTTCTAGTTAAGAAATTTTAAAAATGCATCGGAAAACACTTTTGCTCGAACAAAGACAATATTTGAAATGATAAATTGATATTTTTTTGATGTGATCGTTTCGGAATCAATCACATACAAGGAAATGTTTCGAGTTGTTAGTGTCATCATGTCATTTGTTTTTATCTTTAGCAATTCCCATCACGCTCAAAAGTCGGTCTTATGTGGGGACGTCAATTAAGTGGTTCGAGTCGAGAATTCAAGATTAGGGTGATAAGAAGTTCTAATAAGATATATAATTTCTCCTCTTTTAGAAAAAAAAAAATGTGATCTTTTGACACCTCCTTGATCAATATTAGTAGCGGGTATCTTTATCTTTGAATTGAAGGGATTTTTGTAAGAGGCAAATTAAAAGGCATAGCCCAGCTAATCAGTGGCATTTTTGTCTATGTTGGAGGATCGTGGGCTTTTTATCTAGATTTTTAGGTGTCTTTTTTAATTTAGCTGGGGAGTGAGTTCACTTGAATTTCATGGACTTTGAATTTGACTTCTTGTGTAAGTTTATCTCGTCGGGAATACTTGCGAGGTAATCTAAAGTAAGAGAAAGAGGATATGGACGCAGTAGATTGTGCGCAAGAGGACGACATTGCCCCTATTTGAGGTATTAACATTGAATTATGGGACATCATTATCATGGTCCCAGGGTGGGTGCTCATGTTTTGTTTTTGGTATCATAGCACATGACATATAGTTCCATCAGACAAATGATGAGACCTCTTATTTTATCTTAATCGATCACATCTTAATCTTTGTAATGGCGAACAAAATTTGTTTTTGAGATTCCTCTTCTTTGCTGAAAAAGTAAATTTAAAACAAAAAAAGAAATGAATGCAAGAAAGAGGGGATGAATATGCCGTCCATCAAAGCAAGGCCCAGTCTTTGGCTTTAGTTTCTTGGCTTTAACTTTTCCAATCCATTCGAAGCTAGAAAGCGAAAACCTCACTCTCCGATTGATGCGTAAACTCAATTATTAATAAAGATATTTAGAACCTGAGTGCGCTCCCCACTATAATTCGCGTCAATCAACGAGAAAGTGGAGGTTTAACCCCACAGATTTTGGGCACTAAATAGGGAACACCATTTTCCAACTACGATGGAGAGTAGAAATGACCAATCATGCATGTTAATCCTATCTTTTGTGGAAACCAAAAGTTATTATCATGTATACTTTCTATTTAAGAAATTTTAAAAATGCTTTGGACAACACTTTTGCTGGAACAAAGACAATATTTGAAATGATAAGTTGATATTTTTTTATGTGTTCATTTTAGAATCAATCACACACAGGGAAATGTCGCGAGTTGTTAGTGTCATGGTGTCATTTGTTTTTCTCTTTAGCAATTCCCATCACGCTCAAAAGTCGGTATTATGTGGGGACGTCAATTAAGTGGTTCAAGTCGAGAATTCAAG
The DNA here is from genome assembly GCA_014182725.1 of Eucalyptus brandiana. NCBI lineage: Eukaryota > Viridiplantae > Streptophyta > Magnoliopsida > Myrtales > Myrtaceae > Eucalyptus > Eucalyptus brandiana. The sequence goes on from CM024669.1 coordinate 3,058,018, forward strand.
ATTAGGAGTGATAAGAAGTTCTAATAAGATATAAAATTTCTCCTCTTTTAGGAAAAAAAAATGTGATCTTTCAGCACCTCATTGATCAATATTAGTAGCAAATATCTTTCTATTTGAATTGAAGGGATTTTTGTACAAGGCAAATTAAAAGGCATAACCCAAATAATCAATGGCATTTTTGTCTATGTTGGAGGATTGTGGGCTTTTTATCTAGATTTTTAGGTGTCTTTTTTACTTTAGCTAGAGAGTGAGGTTGCTTGAATTTTATGGACTTTGAATTCATATTAATTGACATCTTGGGTAACTTTATCTCGTCGGGAATACTTGCAAGGTAACCTAAAGTAAGAGAAAGAGGATATGGACGCAGTAGATTGTGCACGAGAGGATGACGACTAATATGTTGAATTCCCCTGTTTGAGGTATTAACATTGAATTATGCGACATTGTTAAAATGGTCTCAGGTGGGTATTCATGTTTTGCTTTTGGTTATATCCATTGTAGTACTGGATAGTTCCATCAAACAAATGATGAGACTTCTTATTTTATGTTATTCGATCGCATCTTAATCTTTATAACCGACAAAAGTTGTTTTGAGATTCCTCTTCTTTACTGAAAAAGTAACTTAAAAAAAAAAAATATGAATATGCTGTCCATCAAAGCAAGACCTAGACTTCGGCTTTAGTTTCTCGGCTTTAACTTTTCCAATCGATTTATGACTACTATGGAGAGTAGAAATGACCAGTTATACGTGCTATATCAACGGATCCCTGTCTTTTGTGGAAATAAAAAATTATTATCATGTATACTTTTTTTTTTTGGTGAAAATTATCATGTATACTTTCTATTTAAGAAATTTAAAAAATGCATTGAACAATGCTTTTGCTCGAACAAAGACAATATTTGAAATGATAAATTGATATTTTTTTATGTGGTCATTTCGGAATCAATAAACACAGGGAAATGTCGTAGGTTGTTAGTAGCATTGTGTCATATGTTTTTCTCTTTAGCAATTCCCATCACACTCAAAAGTTGGCATTATTTGAGGATGTCAATTAAGTGATTCGAGTGGAGAATTCAAGATTAGGGGTGGCAAGAAATTCTAATAAGATATAGCAGTATTTTAAAAAAAAAAATCTCATCGAATAATATTAGAATTTTTGTTGATCGGGGGTAGGGCCATCACTCATCCCAAGCCCGCCCCTGACTTTCCGTCTCTATTTTTTATTTCCTCGTAATGCTAGTTTCAAATGCTATTCTGCAGAGACAATTTAAGTCACTTTATCATATTTACATGGAGAGTCTGAAAGGATTTGTTGATGAGGATATTAATTACTGACTTGCGGTGCCTGTGTACCGCTTGCGAACATAAGTTAGGCTCTTGATCCCCGTACTTTTACAACTATTCAATTTTAGTCCGTGTATTTTTTTTCTTGAAAATGTTTATCTTAATATTTCTACTACAAAGCCTAACGAAGATGTTCAGTGGATACGTTGATTAGTACGTGACCCCTGCATGTACCAATCGATCTGATTTGTATCAACAAACTCATTGAAACTTTTACTTACGAATATTGAAGAGTTAAGGTTGACACTTAATCAGCCAAGAAAAAGGTTAACACTCTCTACTAACCGCCGTTCCACTACTCGAAAAGTCGCAATTATTAATATCATATGGATTATTGTCATATCTAGAATTAGGAATATGCTACAAGTTATTTGAGTAAAAAGAGCGTGAAAGGGGCGACTAGCGTCCGCAACCCCCTTGAACATTTTACAGGAGTTCTGTACCTATGACAAAATATTCAATTTGAGTCATATTTAATGCTTATTTTGAGCAAGCATGTCATCACCATCTCACCATGATTTTAATAGTAGTAGAATCAAGGTTATCCAATATCAAGGCATGATCGAACTGATGCTCCAAAAGAACCAAGGTACCTTAAGGCCGATCAGCATTCGAGAATTCAAACATATAATCAAAAGGTCTCCAACTACTTGGTAATAAGCCCTATGCCTCTAGACCAACTACCATTGTGGTGGAGGGGCCTTTATTTTACTATACGAGGTAGCAAGTTAAAGTTATTAGCAAAAAATTTAAATGTCACAAAGACTTTTGCATATAGATACCACGTCTCGATGGCAAGTGTTGACTAAAATATTTCGCCGGATTTTGAAAGAAATTTTAATGAAATTACTTATATTGTGTTTAGAGAAGAGTACAGTAATTAAAATTAATGACACATGAAGGTAAAGGGGCCAATCATAATAGAAGTCTAGGCATCGGAAGTGTAATCTCTTTACACTATTTTATTTCTTCCTTGTTTGCAATGAGTAACCACTATACAAGAAAAATATACAATTCCCCGGTAACTAAATACATGCAAGCCAGGACCAGCAAACGGTTTTGCGAGGATAACTACAAAAATTGAGATATTTGTTCATTTGGCCACTTATCCCATCAACCAAACACCGAAGAAAAAAATCTTTCGATTATAAGATAAACTGGTCCATAATTTTGGAAGTAGAAATATGGGACAGCATAGAAATGGGATCTTCGATATACTAATTTATTTGCATGTTGTCCTCTTAACAGTTCTATCAAGTAAAATAGAACGACAGAGTTCATCATACCTCAAATCAAGATATGTCATTTCATACACCATATTAAGCCATTCATCTTACAAACAATTTCAGAGTACAACAGACTCAAGAAAAAATGGAAGTATTGTGGAAATTTAAAGTTTCAGCACCATGGGTATAACTTCTTCTAATCTCCTAGCAGTGTATGATTGGTATATAACACTTGGCTATCTTAAGCTTCATCGTGCCATGTCGACAAGATCTCAGCTCTTGTCTAAATATTCAATTGCGCTTTTAGGTATTAAAATTTTCTTATTTGAACCGATTATAGTAATTAAACTTTATTAAGTTATTTTAACTGTTGCGCAAGCAACCCCTAGAACTCTATATGCTACTATTCATCTATTTTTTTAAATTGAGCTAAACTTTGCCTATGCAATGCTTTACTTTGCTAGTTGTTTTACTTCCTAAGACCGACATCTTGCATGTTTGGATAATTAAATGCATGATGCATATGACTTTTAATGTCCAGTCTTTGATTTATCAAAAGTTAATGCTCCGCCTATTTATTGCTTGACCTTATGACTATAGCCTATTCCCATGTCACTAGACGAGTGCATCAAGTAAAATTACTTGCAAAAAAATAAAGTAAATATAATGCTAAATTCTTTTGAGGTTACAATTTTCCAGTACATGGGCATTAATTTTACTTATTAAAGTTGATAATTCAAAATATTGCAAAATTATTGCCCAATGAAAAAATTTATTTTCTCCTTAAATTAATCTCCATTACCAAAATTACCTGACAGTGCTAGGAAAAATCTGTTTTGTACAAAACTATGAATAGTTATCTAATCAACAAAGAGTCAATATATTTTAAAAATTGTAACATGTATGATTAACATTATCCTAAAATCCCGCAGACCCAAGGACTAGTGATATCTTGCACGATAGATATACCATATTCAATGAAGAATTTTGTAGAAGAGTTTGTAATTATATATATAGAGAGCAATGTTTTATTTCCATAGTCCAACTTTCTAAAAAGTTATTTGTCCACATGCGCAATAATTTAGCCCAAGTTGGGAGTTGTGTCTTGTACTATTTACTTTTACTTACCTTTGCCGGGTTTTATCATTGTACTGTTGTGGGGCCATTACTTTGGGCCTCTATCATTGAGTCTGTAAAAGTCGCTTCTTTTTTTTGTCTTTTTTATGCTTCTGAGCAAAATGTAATAGTAAAACCCAATTTAGACAAGGGCTATAAATTATTTGTCAATATGTAAATCAAAGGATTTTAATTGTCTCGCTCCATAAAGAGGTAAACAAAATTTCAAATAAATTTCAATTTGTTGTGTTTCGATGAAAATCCAACCAATTTTCTTTGAGGAAATGATAATAATATATAATCATTAAAAATTTACTCGACTCAACATTTGTTGAATTAGACTCAACTAGAGAAAAGTTCGATATGTTGTCCTTTTTGGATTAATGTCGCTATTTGTTTCCAAGGGAAAATGAAAGGAAAACTTGCCTTTCTTTTATACGGTCCATCAGAATGACAAAATTAATCTATTTGAAAATTTGGTGAGTGTTGACTAAAAATATTTCACCGGATTTTAAATGAAAATTTGATAAAATTACTTGTATTGTGTTTAGAGAAGAGTGCAGTAATTATAATTAATGACAAATGACAATAAAGGGGCCAATCATAATAAAAGTGTGGGGATTGGAAGTGTAATCTCTTTACACTGTATTTTATTTCTTCCTCGTTTGCAACGAGTAACCACTATACAAGAAAAATATACAATTCCCCAGTAACTGAATACCCGCTAGCCAGGACCAGCAAAAAGTTTTGCTAGGATAACTACAAAAATTGAGATGTTTGTCCAGTTGGCCACTGATCCCATCAACCAAACACCAAAGAAAACATCTTTCGATTATAAGATAAACTGGTCCATTATTTTGGAAATAGAAATGTGGGACCGCATGGTAATGGGATCTTTTATATACTTATCTATTTACATATTGTCTTCTTAACAAATCTATCATGTAAAATAGAACGATAGAGTTGACCATACCTCAAAATCATGAAATGTCATTTCATACGCCATATCATCTTACAAACAATTTCAAAGTACAACATATTAAAAAAATAAAAATGGAAGTGTGGTGGAAAATTTAACGTTTCAACACCATAGGTATAACTTCTCCGTATCTCATAGCAGTGTATAATTGCTATATAACAATTGTCTATCTTGAGTTTTATTGTGCTATTGTCCAATTGTTCAATTGCACTTTTAGATATTGAAATTTTCTTTTAAGCAATTTGAACTGGTTACAGTGACTAAACTTTATTAAGTTATGATAATTGTTGCGCAAGCAACCACTAGAACTCTATATATTACTTTTCATCTTCTTTAAAAAAAAAAGTGAACTAAACTATCCTTTGCAATGCTTTACTTTGCTAGTTATTTTACTTCCTACGACCGATATATTGCATGTTTGGATAATTAAATGCATGATCCACATAATTTTTAATGTCCAGTCTTTGATTTGTCAAAAGTTAGTGCGTCGCCTATCTATTGCTTGATCTTACGACTATAGCCAATTCCCATGTAACTAGACGAGTGGATCAAGTAAATTTACTCAGCAAAAAATTAAAGTAAATATAATGGTAAATTCTTTCATTACGCAGGCATTAATTTTACTAATTAAAGTTGCCAATTCAAAATATTACAAAATTATTGCCCAATGAAAAAATTTATGTTCTCCTTAAATTAATCTCCATTACGAAAATTACATGACAATGCTAGGAAAAATCTCTTTTGTATAAAAACTATGAATAGCTATCTAATCAATAAAGAATCAGTGTATTTAAAAATTTTACCACGTATGATTAACATTATCCTAAAATTCCTCAGAACACGACGGATATATTATATTCAATGGAGAATTTTGTGGAAGGGTCTGCAATTATATATATATGCACAATGCTTTATTTCCATGGTCCAACTTTCTAAAGAGTTGTTTGTCCGCATGAGCAATAATTCAGCCCCTAAGTTGTCAATTGTATGTTGTACTATTTACTTTTATTTACCTGTGCCAGCTTGTATCGTTGTACCATCGGGGAGCCATTACCTTGGGCCTCTATTATTAAGCCTGCAAAAGTCGTTTCATTTTTTTTCTTTTTTTTTGCTTCTAAGCAAAATGTAGCAGTGAAACCCAATTTAGACCAGGGTTATAAATTATTTGTCAATATGTAAAACAAAGGATATGAATTGTCTCGCTACATAAAGAGATAAAGAAATTTTTATATAATTTTCGATTTGTTGTGTTTCGATCAAAATCCAACCAATTTTCTCCGAGGAAATGATAACAATATATTATCATTAGAAATTTACTCAACTCAATATTCACCAAGTTAGACTTGACTAGAGATAAGTTCAATATGTTGTCCTTTTTGGACTAATGTCGCTACTTGTTTACAAGGGAAAATGGAAGGAAAGCTTGCCTTTCTTTATAGAGCCCATCAGAATGACAAAATTAATCTATCTGAACTAGCAAAAGATGGGTGAATAGAGAGTTTGAACGAACATTGGTCAAATTTTCAAATTGTTTTGTTTAATTGTAATATATTTGTCATGTGTTAACTCGTAAGTGGATCTAATTGGAAAAATGTGGGCAAAATCCACTATAAGTGTCAAAACTTAGCACAGTTGACACTTAAGTGTCAAAAGTTCCAAAAGGTACATTTAAATATCACTTTTAAAAATAAATTTTTTAAGTATTTAAGTGTCAATTCTGGTAAGAGTAGCTGGAAATTAAACATGGCATTATTTTAATAATAAGTTAGTCTACGTGGCTTGTCAGAGCTGCCTCCTCAACAATGAATGTGCAAAACAATGTCGTTTTACCCCAAAGTCGATTTTAATTAAATTAAAAAGCTAAAAAAAAGAGGAGCGGCAACAAATTAACAAGGGCCTCACCATGGGCCAACGAGAGTTGAGCTCGCTAGATTCTAGCATGGTGACACTGAGCTCATCTGAGGTCCCCAAAGCCTCGCCAACCTTTGGCTACCTCGGCGAACTTGAGCCTTGCCTAGCTCGTTGACCTATGGTGCGTTGGAGCTCACCAATGGCCAATCATCGACCGTCACTGTACCCAATGACCACCCAAGGTGAAGGAAGAAGGAAAAAAAGGACAAGGAAGAAGAAGAAAAAAAGAAGAAGGAAAGGAAAAAAAATTTAAAATTGAAAATCTATTTAAAATAAAAAAAAATAAAAAAAATTATTGAAAATAAATGCATTCAGGAAATGATTTCCTTTACTGAATAGACAAAAAAAAAAAAATTCTACTTCATTTTCAAATTTCAACTGAACGCTGAAAAATATGATTATTTTCCTAAAAAAAGGCTTTCTAAAAAATAATTTTCCAAAACACCACATTTTTTTGCGAAACGAACAGAGCATAAAACTATGAGCAAGTTACCTAATCAACAAAGAATTGATGTACTTAAAAATATTACCATGTTCGATTAACATTATCCTAATATGCCTCGAAAGCAAGGATTAGTGGCATATTGGATAATAGATACGTTATACATGCATACGTACATCCATGCATAAGTCGTGAGTAACACTCTACAGTCTCTATTGCCATAGTCCAACTTTCTAAAAGTTGTTTGTCCGCATGCGCAATAATGCAACCCCCAGTCGTGTTTTGCATTTTTCACTTTTACTTAAACTTTGGCCAACTCGTATAATTGTAGTGTTGTGGGGCCATTACTTTGGACCTCTACTATTGAGCCTGTGAAGTCGATCTCTTATGGGATGACTCATTGCCGAACTCCACCCATTCGCCCACTCTGCATCCCCATCCAAATACTCCATTTTTCAATCGCTCGTCCCTAAAAGAACCTATGGATTTCGCAAGTCCTCTTTCAGATCTCGTCAAATATTTATGGAGTTTGGCCAGTACACATTTGGGCTACATTTGTAATCTAAAAGATAATGTCGACTTATTGCAGAGGGAAACTAAAGACCTGAATGCCAAGAGCGAAGATGTGGAAGCAGGGGTGAAACGTGAAGAAGGAGGAGGAGGTGTACATCGCACGAGTGAAGTGGCGAACTGGTTAGGCGAGGTGCAATTTTTTTTAGGTGGCGCAGATCAAGTTCTTCAAGAAGCCAGGGAACGCGACCGAATCAAATGTCTCGGTCATTGTCTTCCACGAAACTGCTGGTCGGGCTATCGATTGGGGAAAACGGTCGATCAAATGCTCAATGAAGCGAGAGAGCTCAAGAAAGAAGAATTTAACACTACGTTGCCGTTGCCTCCTCCTCCAGTACTTACGATGCCTATGGACGAGACCGTGGGGCTTGATATTTCCTTTGATAAAGTGTGGAAATGTCTCGTGGATGAAAAGGAAATAGGAGTGATTGGGTTATACGGAACAGGCGGTGTGGGAAAGACCACCCTCATGAAAAGGATCAACAAGGACCTTTCGAGCGCAAATCATGGATTCGAGGTTGTTATTTGGGTGGTGATCTCTAGACGAGTGGATGAAGATAACATTCGAGATGCCATAAGGAAAAGGTTGAACATTAAAGATGAGACCTGGAGAAGATGGTCTCGGGATGATAAGGTCCATTATCTGTTGGAAGTTCTGACCCATAAAAAGTTTGTGTTGTTGATTGATGATGTATGGGAGAGGCTGGACCTTTTCAAAATTGGAGTTCCTCATCCTTGTCTTGAGAACGGATCCAAAGTAGTATTCACAACTCGGTTGAAGGAAGTATGCTACCAAATGAAAGCCGACAAAGCTTGCGAAGTACAGTGCTTGACACCTAAACAAGCCCTAGAATTGTTCGAGAACAACGTTGGAAAATCAACTATACATTCTCATCCAGAAATTCCAAAGCTCGCCAAAAACATTGTCCTAGAGTGCAAAGGGTTGCCACTAGCCCTTATTACTGTTGGGCGAGCCATGGCTGGTAAAGACAACCCCAGTGAGTGGAGCAGTGCGCTAAGAAAGCTAAAGAGAAGACCGCACGAGCTGTCAGGTATGGTGGAGGAAGTATACCACATACTAAAGTTCAGTTATGATAACTTAAATGATGCTACTCGACAGGCTTGCTTCCTTTATTGTTGTCTCTTCCCTGAGGATTACCCCATAATGATAGACGAGCTAATTGAACTTTGGATTGGAGAGGGCTTGTTAAAAGACATTGATGATGTATATCATATGCGAGATGAGGGAGCATCTATCTTGGGGGATTTAAAGAGGGCTTGTCTATTGGAAAGTGGAGGGCTTGATTATTATGAAAAAACATTTGTGAAGATGCATGACGTCACCCGCGACATGGCCACATGGATTGCTCATGACCATGGGCAAAAGGAGAACAAGTTGCTAGTGATCGAGAACGAAGAAGACATGTCCATGAAGATGATATCCAAATGGGGGGAAGCGAAGAAAGTATCTCTATGGGGAAGTTTGATTGCAAATATCAATCGAAAACCACCTATGTGTTCCCAACTTGAAACTTTGATTGTAAGGGAAACTACGGTGAGTCTTGTGCCAAGAGGATTCTTCGAGTCGATGATGGCTAGTTTGAAGGTGCTTGACATATCTCAAAATAAAAATATCAAGTCATTTCCTGAAGGGATTTGCGATTTGATTAGCCTACAATACTTGAACCTGTCAGGCACGTATATCAAGGAGTTGCCCAGGGCAATCGAGAACTTGACTCAATTACGGTGGTTGTTATTTGATGGTGGAATATTATATGAGAATATCCTAATTCCAACTGGGGCAATCGCAAGCTTACCGTTGAATGTGTTCAGCTTGTGGCAATTGACTCTAGAGAAGGAAGAAGAGGTGGTAGAGGAACTAGGGGACATGCAAGATCTCACCGACTTATCTATCTCAGTGCGAAAATCTTTCTCTGCCCTAAAAATATTCCGATCCTTACAAAGATGCATAAGGAGAGTATCTATCAATTGCAAGGACTTGACCATCATCCCAATAAGCCACTCATTAAAAGGGAGCAGCAATTTCTCGCATTTAGAGGTGCTTTATCTAGTCGATTGCCCTATGCTCGTGAAGATGGAGATTACTCAAGGGATAGGACGAGCGCCCAACTACTTTTGCTTCCCCAATCTCCTTAATGTTTTTGTTTGTGATTGCGGATTTTTGGACTTGTCCTGGCTCATGCATGCTCCGAAACTCCAAGATTTGGTAGTCACAGCCAGCCCTTCGATGGAGAAAATAATCGGGGATGGATTTGCAAGAGAGGAATTAGCATCAGGATTATTCTCATGTCTTAAATCTCTAAGTATCGATTTTCTTCCAAATCTAAGGAGTATTTGCGACCACACTCTATTTTTCCCTAAAGGAATGGAATTTCGCATAGGGACGTGCCCTGGTCTCAGAAAGTTGCCGTTGGACTCGAACAGCGCGAGGGGAAGCTTCTCGATCGAGGGAGACAAAGACTGGTGGGCCAACTTTGAGTGGGACCCAGCTGCCCGGGTTACTTTGAGGGTTGATCAGACAACCGAAGAAGAAATGACGTTTGGAGAGACACTAGGTAAAACAAAAAGTTGGCACATGGGCTACGCCAAGATCAGATTCCAACCCTTGTGAGCGGAGTAAGTGAGGTTGGTATGTGTAAACTTGTGATTTATTTCCATAGTACAACTTTTTAAAGGGTTGTTTGTCCGCACGCGCAATAATTCAACCCTTGAGTTGTGAGCTGTGAGTTGTGTTTTGTAGTATTTACTTTTACTTACCTTTGCCAACTTGTGTCGTTGTACTGTTTGTGAGGCCATTACTTTGGGCCTCTGTTATTGAGTTTGCAAAAGTCATTTCCTTTTCTTTTTTTTTTTCTTTTTTTCCTTTTTGCTTCTAAGCAAAATGTAATAGTAAAACTCAATTTAGACCAGGGCTATAAATTGTTTGTCAATGTATAAAACAAAGGATTTTAATTGCCCCACTGCATAAAGAGGTAAAGAAATTTTCATGTAAATTTCGATTTGTTGTGTTTCGATAAAAAAATCCAACCAATATTATCTAAGAAAATGATAACAATATATAATCATTAAAATTTACTCGACTTGGTATTTGCTGAATTAGACTCGACTAGAGATAAGTTCAATACGTTTTCTTTTTGGACTAATGTCGCTATTTGTTTCCAAGGGAAAATGGAAGGAAAGCTTACATTTCTTTTATTGAGTCCATCGGAAATGACAAAATTAATCTATCTGGACAGCAAAAGAAGGGTGAATAGAAAGTTTGAATGGGAATTTGAATTATAGGTCAAAAATTTTCAAATTGTTTTGTTTAATTGCAATAAACTTGTCATGTCTTAGCTCGTAAGTGGATTTGATTAGAAAAATGCAAATGCTCAAACTCGGTATGGGTGGACACTTAAATGCCAAAAATTCTAAAAAGTACATTAAATGCCATTCTAACAATGATAGCTGGAAATTCGATGTGGCATTATTTAAAAATAAATTGGCCTACGTGACCTACCAAAGTTGCCTACTTAACAATAAATGTGCAAAACCACATCGTCTTGCCCTGAAATCGATTTTTAATATAAATATTGATTAAATTAAATTTGAAGACAAAAAAAGAGCGACAGTAAATCAACGAGGGCCTCTACGGCCCTTGTAACTGCCGCCATCCCGCCATCACTGTAAAAGACATGTGGAGATGGCTAGCAACAAGTTGTTTAAAGTTTTCAGGGGCAGGTTTAAGGCTGATTGTGTTAGTTATAATATAATTGTTAATGGGTGGTGTTTGATCAAGCGGACGCCGATGGCTTTGGAGGTGTTGAAGGAGATGGTGGATAGGGGGTTGACCCCGAGTTCGACGACTTATAATATAATGCTTAAAGGGTTCTTTAGAGCTGGTCAGGTTGATGAGGCAATTCTCTCTGCAGATGAAGAAGAGGAAGTGTGATATCGATGTTGTCACGTATACCACGGTGATCAATGGTTTTGGCATCGTTGGTGAGATTAAGGAAGCTAAAAGGGTGTTTGGTGAGATGTCTAGAGAGGGGATTCTTCCTTCTGTTGCGACTTATAATGCCATGATTCAGGTTCTCTATAGGAAAGACAATGTGGAAGATGCAATTCTCGTTTTCGAAGAAGTGTTGAGGAAGGGTTACGTGCCCAACTCGATTACTTACAATTTGGTGATTAGGGGACTGTGTCATGCAGGGCATATGGTTAGGGCTGTGGAATGATACAAGCTGTAGAGCGCTCCTCCTCCCCTTCGATTTATCCAAAAAGAAAGAGAAGAAAAAGTAGAGCGCTCGGGTGGTGGTTGGTCATTCGCGTCCCTCGTTTCCATGGCGATCTCTCTCTCCGCATCTTCGATTCCTCGCTTGAACGGTGAGAATCTGGCCAGCTCGGTCATTGCAGCTCCCTCCCTGTCGCCGCTCCGGCTCCATCTCCCGGCGGGGTTCCTCTCTTGTGGTAACGCCTCTCTCCGGGATTCGTTGTTTTGCAGTATTGCTCTGAGTCGTGGCTGAAGGCGTGCTTGCTGGAGCGTGGGCTCCTTCTTGTCTGGTACTTACTTGATGGTTCAAATATATGACTGGAATGGACGTCTCTTTTTCTAATTTAGCTTGGCCATGCCTCGCTTTTCTAGTTATAAGTATTCGCTGTTAGTGGGTTTGTTATGCTCTGGTGGGTATGTTCCGCCCGCATCAACATGGGGTCCTAGTGTGCGGTGTAGCTTTGTTGGGTCAATAGAAGTGTCATTATGGTGGCAAAATCATATGAGTGGTCATTCAATGTTGGGCAAATTTTCATATTCACTACTTAACTTCAATTTTCACAGGGTGAATATTATGTTTTACATCTTCATTCTATTTTATCATACAGTTGGCTATCTATTTCAATGAAGAATAGAATGATGCGGCAATCTAAACAGCTTGTGTTGCTTTTTAGATGTTACATGGCATTGCACTTGCCATGGTTTTCCCTACTAAACCCATAGTGATTGTTTCCTAAATTCAATGAACGTGCTTTAGGAGGTGACCATGGACAATGTCATGTCATGCTTGGCTGGTCTTCATCTATTAAAAAAAAATGCCATGTCATGCAAGGTCATCCTTCTTTTTCCACTAGTCTCATGTCTTTTTCTTTACTAGATAAATTCTGTCATTGCTCGGAGCATATCTTTGGATTGACCTGTTTCATATAATTCATACAAATGCATATCTTCCTCCTCAAGCAATGAAGACACATTTTGACGGTTTCATCATTTTGCAATGGACAATGCAACCTACATATGATCTGTCTAGAAGAAAACAAACTGGTGAAATCAACCTGTTGCTGTATTATGAGGAGTTTGCTCATTTAATGTATGAGGAACTTTACATTGTCGTGTTAGCATCTCATCTGAATTTAAAAGGATAGATGAAAGTGAAATAGAGCTGTAATGAACTATAGTTTTAAAACATTAGGAGTAAGGCCTATAATGGCATCTTTGTAAAGCTTCTTCAAGGCAGCCTAGGGTTTAACCTATACTACACGAACTCTTAGCAGGAGTTGATTTTGTACTTTTCCTCACAAACGACAACTGTAGACTTTATCCTACTAGATGGGAGTTATATATATGTTGGTCTCCTGGATGATTCCATTGAGTCAATATCCAAGCCTATCTTGATGTAACTGAAGAGTGTAGAAGTGAAAGAGACCAACTTTGCACCATCTATATATATTTCTTCCTAATCAGCAAGTGCATTTATCCCTTGTCACATGTCATTCAATTTTTCCTCTTATTATTTGTCAGCATCCTGTTTACTGTTGTTAATGAGAAAACGTGTTTGGCTTTCCTTGTACTCCTTTACACTACTAATGGCGTATGTTCTTTTTTAGTTGGCTACTTCCTCTGATTTGATGGAGTGAACTTTACGATCCTCTTTAACAAGTAGCCTCCTTTGGACTTGAAAAATATGGTTAATGCTTCCTCTTGTCTCTGTTGGACCATTTGATGATGTTATTACTTTGATCTTTGTTTTGTAGATTAGAAAAGTCCACTTACCTGTATCCCTTATTTTTTACAGGTTGAAGCTAAGAAGCAGATGTATAACTCTTTTGATGATCTGTTGGCCAAATCTGAGAACCTGTATAAGTTGACTTTTACCTACTTGGTAATTTACATCCTACATAGATTTGAAGCAATGATACATGTTCTAATAAATCTTCGAGCAGCTTGATTAGCATAATACTTATAATTTGAGCTTTTGTGCCAGGTGTGATCCTTGTCAATTTATGGTTCCCATCTTCAATTAGGTCAGCATTAGACTTAAAGATACAATTCAGGCTGTGAAGATTGATAATGAGAAGTAGCCCAGCATTGCTGATAAATACAAGATAGAAGCATTACCGACCTTTATCATAATTAAAGATGGGAAGCCTTTTGATCGTTTTGTAAGTTTTATCTTTTTCACCTTTGCTATCATTTGGAAATTTAATCTGAGGCTCATAAATGTTTTTGATATTGTTATGAGATGCCTTAGATATCCTAATTTGAACAAAAACCTAGAGTCGCAAGTTTTTTTTTTTTTTTGGGGCAATTTCAATCTTTTATGATGTGAAAGATACAAAGTGAACTCTGGAAAGAGTACTTGCATTTTGGCGAAAAAGCGCAGACACCCCTTGTAATGTATATAGGCACTAATGCCTCTCTTGTGACATGAAGATCTATGATGGTCGATAATCAGTGGACACCCTTCTCCTCCTAAACTGTTTTTGATTGGGGAATTCGATCCCACTTCATCATTATTCTCTCACAAAACGTGGAACAAGCACCAACATGTTTCTACATAATAACTGATGATAAATATGCACAAACCGCATAAGTCTTCAACAGCAATCAGTGAAAGGCCTTCCCTTTGTAGAGCTTGACCATCCTGGAAAACACAGCTTCCCTGGTTGTTAGGTTATGCATAGTGAGTGATTCTTTTTTAGCAATAGGCAGAGGGTTGATTCTTTTTAGCAATAGGCAGAGGGTATCTCCATAAATTTTCTGTGAAGGACATGGTTGCTGGCTCAATGCAGAAATGGTAATAACTGATGGGCATTGCCTAAGACTCATGCATTATTCTGTGATCTTTGAATGTTATTTAATCTGAAATTAGTTGATTCTCATTCATAATTTAATTGCAATATAGGGTTGTAAAATTTTTCTGATTTTCGATTGCTTCCAACTTATGCAGTTTTAAGTTGTTGTAGTCATTTACCCCTATCTTGATTGAGCTGTTTTCAATTATCAGGAGGGTGCTCTGACAGCTAATCAACTGATCCGGCGGATTGAGGATTTGCTGAAAGTTAAGTAATAGTTTTGGTGAGCCCTAGTTATTCTCGTATTGCTTCCAGGGTTGGCATATATCATGAACACTATCCTTTCAAACCCTCCATAATACTGCAATTTTCATTCTAGAATGATAATTGGTGGCCTTGGCCTTGTTGTATGAACTTTGAAGTGTGCATAGGAAGTTTTATCTCCTGTTTCCACCGTCCTTGAACAGCCACTCTCCCAAGAGGTCATGATTCATGGTAACAATGTTCATCTGTGTATATTGGGCTAATTTAACCTAAACTTTAAGGGAATTGGCATGAGTAAATCACATCATAACAATGCTGCTTCAAGAGTCTATTTATACTTGGGGAGCAACAGTTAGCGTGTTTGAAATCTGCAGATGATAGTCAGAACCCGGGGTTGATGCATACCAAACCACTTGTTTACCTCAAACTTTACTTTGTGGGACATTTGTCACGCGCTACACCTTTGAGCTTTAGTTTAGGTTCTCTAATCGTTTGCATGGGGTAAAAGTCTCATTGGCTTACCGGTTTTTATTGTTGTGTGCTCATAGGCTTTTCTTGGGTGGTTGCGTAGTCATGTCTAGCCATCATTTAGATGGATCATGCTCACAGAAAATGCCTGGAAGACTCCTTTGCATTGTACCATATCATATCTTGTTCAATGAATTTTCAATCCAGTTACTCGTAATTAATTAGAATGCCTCATACCTAGGGCCGTATGCCTCGGGCCGTCATTGAAACACCCCTCCCAGTGGCATTGTCCGTCACTCTACCACTCTCTCTCTCTCTCTCTCTCTCTCTCTCTCTCTCTCTCTCTCTCTCTCTCACCACGAACCATTTGGTTTTTGGCCTTTATCACCCTCAGATCGTAGGTCGCTTGAGGCCGGGGACCTTGAATTTGAGGTAGTGACTTTAGGCGGGGTGTAGATGCGGGTGGGTGGCTTTCGGTGCGGGTGTGTCATGGTGCGATAATGGTGGTGGTGATCGGGGGAATGTTTGCCAACAAGTTAGAAGTCGCTTTGATGGGATACATGCATTGTCCGACAATTGTGATGGCAGTCGAGACTAGGCTGCATGCGAACACTTGGGCGCTCGCGGGAAGGAGAGATCTCTAGTGGCGCAGCCGAGAGGGAGGATGATGGTGGTGCTGATCGTGACTATGATGGAGGTTGGAGGAAGGAGACATGGCGGTGGAAAATTGGAGTTGAGATGTGGCGTGGAGACGGGCAATCCCTAGGCTGCTCGAGGAAGAAGAAAGCAAAGGAAAGGAAAGGAAAGGAAGAGAAGAAAAGAGAAGACATATCAGTTCTTGAATTTTCAGAGGTTCATCCGTCAACTTCTCAAAAGGATGAACTTCATGCATTTATTTCGTAAATTGGGAGAATTCTAATGTTTATATTAAATAAGGACCTGAAAAATATGAACCTCCATAATATTGTTGCTTATACTAACTTATATAAATTTGCTGAAATTATCTTTTTGAATAATAACATGCATTAGAAAGAAAAGAACAGTGCCAAAGACAATCTTGACACTCTCCCAACTCCCCACGATCATCAGTGTAAACGGTTCTTCAAGTGCCCACCACGAAGCAAGAATAAACGTGAAGAATATTTTCGTGGAAACCAATGAAACCATGTTGTCTTGTTCTACTTTCCTGATCTAATGGCGATTTCATTTTAATTAATTGGAGTTTCAATCCTATTGGAGAAAGATAGGAGAAAGGAAGCAAGTCCATTTGGATGCTACATTGTTGATTTAACATATGACTTAAGGTTTTGTTATAATTGGTCTCCAAACCTGCTAAACGGTGAACGAGGTGATGTGACAAGTCTCTCTACACAAGTTTATTGCTAAGCAAATTTCTTCGTAGACGAGTTTCGGATCTCACGTCAAGGAGGATAAGATGTTGGAGTAGTTCAGATCCTTCGTAATACAGAGTCAAATAGGTGTCTCAATCCTTGACAATGGAGGATTGGGGGTAACCACTCTTTGGTACATCAGAGAACATAAGGAGGTTCAAGCATTGATCATACTCTTTGGTGTTTTCTCAATGTTGCCTCTAAATGTGTCACCTATAATTGTAGTTTGTTAGGATTTAACTCTTTTCATTGCATGAAAAAAGTTCATATACCTTTTGTAGGAAAGTAGCAAAACATATATGCACTAATTTTTTGCCCCTGATAATACCCCACTCTCTTTATTATTTTACTATTTAATTATAATTGTTCGTCGGGAAAGCGTCGGGAATATCTTTTAATGAAGCGGCAAGTCTTCGGTTTCTTGTTATGTGAATTGGGTTCTGTGTAGTTTCGGAAATGAAGTGACTAATTCTATTCTACGAGCAATAAAATAAAGGATAAATAGGAGATAAAAACGTGTGATAAAAGGTAAATGCGCAATATAAATAAAAGGATAGCCAAAAGACAGGTGTTTTTATGATTATTGATTTGTCAAAAGGTCCTTTACAATTGTGTCTCTTTGGTTATTTATAGCCTAATTTAAGAGTAACCTCTTTTTAGCATTTACTGACTTCAATCTTAAATTGCTTCTAGAGACTTCGATACCGTGGCTTCGTATTATTCATAATATTGTCGGCACCGAGGCTTTGAAACTGTATCCATTCTTATCTTCTCGTTCTTGAGGGGTTATTGATCCCGAATCCTTGGCATCCTTGATAATCGGCGGCCTTCTTACACACGAAGTTTAATGTGCTCTCCTTTTGCTCTAGGCCCAATAACCCGATTTTTGACGCCAGGTAACTCATTTTCATAGAAGTACTTTTTATTTTAGCACAATAACATAATTTAAGCTTTTTCCATGTTCGTCGGTGCACAAAAGTTTCTATTGTTTATGTGCGTCTCAGAGATAATATGATATTTATTGTGCATAGTATTTTATATTTTGTTTGTGGATTTTTATTATGGTACTAATTAGTTGCTTTGAATTTGATAATTTAGTTTTATGGGTTCCTTTTACAACAAATGATACATTAAGATAATGATGTATTTATGCTAAAATGTTTCATGCTCCGTTTTAATTAATTTGTGTCGTGACAATTCGGGCAACGTGTGGGTAAACATCTAGTTTTGATAGATTACAGTGAAATCTTTTATGTTCTTTTTTCTAAGCCATGAATACATAAACTTTAAATATCATTAAATGACCTACTAATCTCATAAATTGGAAAAGGCATGAGTCTAAGCACATGTCGAATGTTCCAAATCAGTTTACTCTTAGTAATCGCGTGAAAATGAACAGACGGTGAAGTGGACATGTATGTCTAAGTGGGTCTCTGCATTGTCCGATGTGAAGATTTTCCGAAGTCGATTTGTGGCATCCATGCTCTCCTAGGTGGATTTCCTTTTCTGCAGTTCTTTGAGACAGAGTTCACATTACTATTACGCAGTTAGGGACTGTAGCGGTCTTCTTTTGTTTTAACCTCATCTAGGGTTTCTATCAAGGACATTACCATACTTAGAATGGTCATCCATAAAAATGAAGAGGTACTATAGAATTTGAGAATAAGAATCTCTTAATATGGAAGCAAAGGAACATAACCTTATGATTTAAGAATGTCACGCACTTATATCATTTTATGCTAGTGAAGAGTCCGGGCTTCACCAGGCTCATCATTAAAAATGAAGTACTTCGCTTGTGATAAAAATCAAAACTGAAATATCATAGTTTCAAAGAAATGTGTAAGGAATCAATGTTTTATGCAGAAACACTTCAAACATAATGCTCAACTATTTTTACGAGGATGATGATAATAACCCTTTATCAAGAGATTTTAACAGCTATGACTCATTGATTATACTGTATTTAGTTAATTTTTCTTAAATCCTACGGGAGAGAGAATCCTAAAGAGGATAAGAAAGAGCGAGAGGGTCTGTTTCGCAAGGCATCGGCAATGTGCTAAGAGCCCATTAAGACATTTGATAAAAAAATCCGTGTGGTACCATAACTTCGAAGCCCATTTCCCAATTCATCGTATTCGCAAGGGAGCTCCTCCCAAGGCAAAGGCAACTACTTTTAGTTTTAGCATTTCAGTTTTCTCCCCATGATAAAGTTCCAGTTAAGGAACTCTTTTTTAGTTCATATCTCGCCGTCACTCCATAATTGTAATTCCAGTTTTACTCCTTGTAAAACAAAACCCTAATTCCAGTCATTTCACTTTTGAAGAGTAGAGACGCCCCTTCTCTCTTTTTTCCTTTCTTCTTCCGATGTCAACTTCGTCAATCAATGGTTGCGTCTTTACATCGCCGAAGGATATTGTTGAGCTTTGCCACCGTCCACCATCACGCAGTTCGCAGCATGCCGCTCACCACTTTTGTCTCGATGTCAAGTCATCACTCTTTGCCAATCAATGCCGGATCATTGCTATGGAAGCTACCGTTGCTTGTGTCTCTTTCTAGGACATGCCATCAAGGGCCGGTCCAGGCCAATCCCTGTTGCTAATCTATGATTTGACGTTGAAAATGGTAGTTGAAACTTGGGTTAATCTGAAAAAAAAAGAGTTAATATCACGAGAAACCCTACGCTGATGCATTTGTGATAAATTTACTCTAAATTAATTTTTTCTCTATAAAAAACTCCAAATTGGTGCATCTGTGATAAATTTATCATCCGTTAGTTTTTGTTAAATTTTATCGTCAAATTGCTAAGTTAGATGGTACGTGGTATTTGATAAGTTTGCTATTTTGGGATTTACCTTCCATTTGTCACATGTTACCACTTTTGTAGTTTTCTAGAGGTATTAATTCGATTTAACAAAAACTAACGAATGGTAAATAACAATAGTCAATGTAACCATGGATGTGCAAAAAGTGGAGATCCAAAGGAAGCTATCTCCTTGGAAGAGTAGCATTGATGGAGTCACTAATTTGCTTTCTAGATAAGAATAACGATAATAGTATTGAATTAATTGACAAAATTGAAAATGAACATACATATAGTTTTTTAGCCTCAAGAGATTCAAAGCATTAGACATCGAATGAAAAATAAAATCCCAAAGTCAAGTGTTCATATGGTCATTTATTCAATGATAATCAAATTAAATAATGTGGCTTCATTTTGATTTGGGAAGTAGTCTCAATAAATAGTTGATTTTGACTGGAAAGTTAAACCCATAAATTACCAACTTTTGGTTATCATTTAGATAGTAGACTCGATGAAATTGTCAAGATAGTAGAGTCAATGTAACCGTTTGGAACACAAATGTATGACCTCCTTTTGTAACCATTGGGAAAAGTGTCCAAGAAGTCCTAAACCTTTTGTATTTGTGTCAATTTAGTCATAAGCATTTTATTTGTACTAATTTAGTCCTAAAACTTTTCAGTTTATGCCAATTCAGTCATACCCTGTTAATTTTGGTAGGTTTTACTGACTAGGCACCGATCGGCTGACGTGATACGATCAACACTGACGTAGACAATTTTTAATAATATTTTAATATTTTGTGAATTTTATTATATCTATTTTTTATTTTTTCTTTCTCCCCCTCCTTTGTCCAGCAGGTCGTCGGACCATGACGACTAGCCGGAGGTGACGGTGGGTCGAGGTTGAGGTCGACCTCACCCGCCTCTGGCCGATCATTGGTCGGCAATCGGCTGGAGGAAGGAGGAGAAGAAAGAAAAAAGAAAAAAAAAGGAAAAGGAAAGGAAAAAAATAAAAATCAAATCAAATCAAAAAATAAAAAAATATTAAAATATTATTAAAAATTGTTCATGTCGGCGCCGATCGTACTACATTAGCCGACCGGCGCCTAGTCAATAAAATCCAACCAAAATTAGTCGGAAATGATTGAATTGGCACAAAATAAAAAGACTTAAGACTAAATTGACACCAATAAAAGGTTTACTACTAAATTGGTACAAATACAAAACTTCTTGGATATTTTTCCTTATAACCATCTATTGTAGGCGTTAAACAGCCACTTAATATATTTATAGCTCCTGCACAACACAAAAACTTGTTATTTATTTATTTATTATTTTCCAATTCTTGTACCGTAACTATAGTTTTTTAGAAATTTCGTCATTAATCTAATTCCAACGTCTATCTTAACTATAGTTTTCAGAATTGCGTCATCGATTAAATTCCAATATTGCATCTTTCTATCGTTACACTTTCTCGTCGATTTCGACAAAGTGTCGTATACTTTGATATTGATTAAATTCCATTAAAGTATATCTATTTACTCAAATTTAACATGTCATGTCTAGAATCACCACAAAACCTCTCTTTTTATAAAAAATTAAGGAACGATTTTTGGTGAAAAGGATTTCATCATCAAGATAAATTTTGGCGAAATATGAAGAAAAAGAAAATTCAATCCAAATCACAAACAGAGACCCCCCAAGGGCCAAAGACCGAGAAGCATCCCAACGGGAAACTTAAAAGGTCTTTTTCTCTATACCTTGGAGAGCGGTTGGTATTTTGTCGTTTGAATCACGTTGCTGCTGGGTACAGTTTAGGTTGGGCGACCTCTGATGCCAGTTGGGCTTCACGTGAACGTTGGCTCCGGGCGATATCGACGAGGTTATCCTTGGTGTGCCCGGCTTGGTCAAAGAAATATTGTTTTTGTCAGCCCACTGACTTGTGTTTTGTGCTACTTGCATTCGACTTGGATCATTGTACTTTTGGCCTCTATTGTCGAGTCTGCACTCGATCAAGATGCCCTCTATTATAGAACTCCGCCCGTTCCGCTCGCTTTCCAACCATCTAAACAATCCATTTTTCAGTCTATTAACTCAGAAAGAATCATATCTATGCTCTTACTATGTTTAGATTAACGCTAAAGTTAGCATTCTATTGCCTCTTTGAAGCTCACCTGAATGACTTCTTTGTAATCGGGGTCTATAATTTCCATGGTGAGTGATATCTCAATAGCTTTTAAAAGCTGAACTCAAGTTTCTATCTTGCTCAGAATTTTTTTTGAATTATAGAAGCTTATGTTAAAATCTGATCATATCAAAATATAGTTTTCAAACAAAAACTATATTCAAAATTATAAACTAACAGTACATTCTTTTTATATTTTCGTCATAGTTACTTAGAAAGTTTGAAAGAATCTGTGGAATAAGGACTAATTATTAACAAGCAGTGCCCGTGTATACCCTCTATTGACATAGATGGCACTCTTAAATTTCATTTTTTCAGTATGATTGAGTTATTGTATTCTTTTCCTTAAAAATACTTGTCTTAATATCACTACTACAAAGCCAAACCAAAATGTCTAGTGAACGTACAATCTTAAAATTAATATCAACAAACTCATGAGTAATGTAACTGATGAAACTTTTATTTTAAGTCACTAAAAAATTATTAATACCCTATCCGCTACTGGAAAAAGTAACTATTATTAATGTCATGTGGATTATTGTCATTTTTAGAACCAAGAAGAATGCTACAGCGGTTATTTGAGTAAAAAGGGTAGGAATGAGTAACCAGCGTCAACGACCTCTCGGGCGTTATCATAAAAGTTCCATATCTATAATATAATGTTTGGTTTGAATCATAACTATTGTTCATTTGAGCAAGCATGTCATCACCATCCCACCATAATAAGAGCGGAGGAATGTCAAGGTTATCCTATAGTCACTAATTTACATTCTAGATAAAAATAACGATAATAGTATTGAATTTATTGGAAAAATTGAAAACAAACATACTTATAGTTTTTAGCCTCAAGAGATTCAAAGCATTAGACATCGAATGAAATAAAATCCCAAAGTCAAGTGTTCATATGGTCATTTATTCAATGATAATCAAATTAAGTAATATAGCTTCATTTTGATTTGGGAAGTAGTCTCAGTAAATAGTTGATTTTGACTCAAAAGTTAAATCCAAAAACTACGAACTTTCGGTTACCGTTAAGATAGTGAACTCGACGAAACCGTCAAGGTAGTAAAGTCAATGTAACCATTTGAAACATGCCGTAGGCTTTAAATAGTCACTTCGTATCTTTATAGCTCCCACACAAACACAAAAAACTTGTTATTAATTTATTTATTATTTTCCAATTCTTGTACCATAACTGTAGTTTTTTAGATTATTAGTCGTTGATCAAATTCCACTGTGTATCTAAACTTTAATTTTCAGATCTTTGTCATTGATTAAATTCTGATATTATATCTTTCTATCGTCACACTTTCATCGATTAAATCTTGGCTAAGTGTTGTATATTTTGATATTGATTAAATTCCATTAAAGTATGTCTGTCTATTTCTTTGAGCTTAATATGTCATGTCTAGAATCATCACAAAAGCCGTCCCTTTTTGTAAAAAAGTCAGGGAACGATTTTTGGTGAAAAAGATTTCATCGTCCAGATAAATTCTGGCGAAATAGGAAGAAAAAGAAAATTCAATCCAAATCACGAACAGAGATCCCCCAAGGGCTAAAGACCGAGAAGCATCGCAACGGGAAACTTGAAAGGTCTTTTCTTTATGCCTTGGAGAGCGGTTGGTATTTTGTCGTTTGGATCACGTTGCTGCGTGGTATAGTTTAGGTTGGGCGACCTCTGATGCCAGTGAGGCTTCACGTGAACGTTGGCTGCGGACGATATCGACGAGGTTATCCTTGGTGTGCGTTCACCCGCTTGGTCAAAGAAGTATTGTTTTTGTCAGCCCACTGACTTGTGTTTTGTGCTACTTGCTTTCGACTTGGATCATTGTTTAGAGCATAATAGTGTAATACTCGGACTTCTCTCTTTTCTTGTAAAAATAACAATGACACCGATAATTATAATATTGATGTGTATGGAGTTTCACCGTCCTCTATCCTCAGTTTTTATTTTATAATAGAATAGTGGCATTATGGGTAACAGGTTGGCCAAACTTAGAAAAATTCATGGGGGCGACCATTGACCAAAAAGCATGTATGAACGTTCGCATCTCACATTTCGCATGGGGAATCTCTACGGAGAGACTCTTGTGTTTTGAAAGATTGCTCTCACGTCTCGCGAGAATATATGATTTGATTTGATTTAGTATTTGAAATTAAAATGATGTGGATCATCTAAGGTTAGAGGGTAAATTGCACATGCAGTTACCTCATGGTAGTACCTAAGAATATTGGATTGGGTATGGCCTGAAAAAATTTGTCTAATTTTCACGGCTACCAAGATAGCAATAATTAGAGACCCACGACTTGTGCCCATACCTGTACTCAGTGATGGAAACGAATATGTTTCATGTGTGTTAGTAAAGCTGTTTTTTTTTTTTTACGACGTGATCATTAGGGAGCTTAATTTTGTTTATTTTCAAATTCTATATCATACAGTTCTGGCCTTGCACTGTCCTCATCTTTTCGCCATGATGTGAACATGAGAATTCTAATTGAATACGAGTAATCATCTTACTTTTTGCCCCATCTCATGAGCACCACCAAATAACCCATTAAGATTCTATACCTTTATATGGAAAATAACTTTCAAAAAAATATAAAATATTTTTCAGATTTACAAATGTTGGTTTTACGGAAAATGAATTAGTTAAGAAAAATGTTTTCTGTTATTGAAAGAAACATCTTCACAAGTGGGGAAAATATTTTTTTTCTTTTCAGAAAGTGGAAAACATTTTCCATAACTTCTTCTACCCCACTTTCTTTCACCAAATGCAATTTTCTTATATTTTTATGTTTTTCTTTTTTTAAATCGATTTTTTGATCTTTTTTCTTCCCCTTTCTTTTTCTTCTTCCTTGGCCGGTCGCCGACCATAGCAAGCTCAAGCCTCACCCCACTAGATTCGGCTAGGCGATGCCATGCTCGCCCAAGTTTGCCAGAGCCACACCAACCTTTGACAACCTCAAGCAAGGCTCGAACCTTGCCCAGCTTGCTGTCCAATGGTGAGGCTGCAGCTCGATGGCCAATGGCCGACCATCACCATACCTAGAGACTAGCCAAAAAATAAAGGAAAGGAAAAAAAAATTTAAAATTTAAAAATCAATTAAAAAAATAAAATATATATATTTAAAATGAATGCATGCAAAAAAAAGATTTTCCTTATTGAACGGCGAAAAATATTTTCTAGTTTATTTTCAAATTTCAATAGAACATTTGAAAAATATGGTTAATTTCCTAGAATATGGCTTCCCGAAAAATAATTTCCGAAAACACCACATTTTGTGCTAAACAAACGGAGCCTAAAATTATAAGCAAGCTGCCTAATCAACAAAGAATTGATGTATTTAAAAATATTATCATGTTTAGAAACAAGGATCAGTGGTATCTTGGATGATAGATACGTTATATATGCATACGTACATCCATACATAAGTCGCAAGTAACACTCTAGAGTCTCTACTGCCATGGTCCAACTTTCTAAAAAGTTGTTTGTCCGCATGCGCAATAATTCAGCCCCCCAGTCGTGCTTTGCATTTTTTACTTTTACTTAAATTTTGGCCAACCTGTATCAATGTAGTGTTGTGGGGCCATTACTTTGGACCTCTACTATTGAGCCTGTGAAGTCGATCTCTTATGGGATGACTCATTGCCGAAATCCACCCATTCGCCCACTCTGCATCCCCATCCCCATCCAAATACTCCATTTTTCAATCGCTCGTCCCTGAAAGAACCTATGGATTTCGCAAGTCCTCTTTCAGATCTCGTCAAATATTTATGGGGTTTGGCCAGTACACCTTTGGGCTACATTTATCATCTGAAAGATAATGTTGGCTTATTGTGGAAGGAAACTAAAGACCTGAATGCCAAGAGCGAAGATGTGGAAGCAGGGGTGAAACGTGAAGAAGAAGGAGGAGGTGTACAACGCACGAGAGAAGTGATCAACTGGTTAAGCAAGGTGCAAAACTTTTTAAGTGGGGCAGATCAAGTTCTTCAAGAAGCCGGGGAACGTGATGGAATCAAATGTCTCGGTCATTGTCTTCCCCGAAACTGCTGGTCGGGCTATCGATTGGGGAAAACGGTCGATCAAATGCTCAACGAAGCGAGAGAGCTCAAGAAAGAAGAATTTAACACTACGTTGCCGTTGCCTCCTCCTCCAGTACTTACGATGCCTATGGACGAGACTGTGGGGCTTGATATTTCCTTTGATAAAGTGTGGAAATGTCTCGTGAACAAAAAGGAAATAAGAGTGATTGGGTTATACGGAACAGGCGGTGTGGGAAAGACCACCCTGATGAAAAGGATCAACAAGAACCTTTCGGACGTAAATCATGGATTCGAGGTCGTTATTTGGGTGGTGATCTCTAGACAAGTGAATGAAGATAACATTCGAGATGCCATAAGGAAAAGACTGAACATTAAAGATGAGACCTGGGGAAGATGGTCTCAGGAAGACAGGGTCCATCATCTGTTGGAATTTTTGACCCGGAAAAAGTTTGTGTTGTTGATTGATGATGTATGGGAGAGGCTAGACCTTTCCAAAATCGGAGTTCCTCATCCTTGTCTTGAGAACGGATCCAAAGTAGTATTCACAACTCGGTTTAAGGAAGTATGTTGCAAAATGAAAGCCGATGAAGCTTGCGAAGTACAGTGCTTGACGCAAGAAGAAGCCATGGGATTGTTCGAGAACAACGTTGGAAAATCAGCTATACATTCTCATCCAGAAATTCCGAAGCTCGCCAAAAGCATTGTCCTAGAGTGCAAAGGGTTGCCACTAGCCCTTATTACTGTTGGGCGAGCCATGGCTGGTAAAGACAACCCCAGTGAGTGGAGCGGTGCGCTAAGAAAGCTAAAGAGAAGACCGCACGAGCTGTCAGGTATGGTGGAGGAAGTATATCACATACTAAAGTTCAGTTATGATAACTTAAATAATGCTACTCGACAGGCTTGCTTCCTTTACTGTTGTCTCTTCCCTGAGGATTACCCCATAATGATAGACAAGCTAATTGAACTTTGGATTGGAGAGGGCTTGTTAGGAGACACTGATGATGTATATCATATGCGAGATGAGGGAGCATCTATCTTGGGGGATTTAAAGAGGGCATGTCTATTGGAAAGTGGAGAGCTTGATTATTATGGAAAACCATTTGTGAAGATGCATGATGTCACCCGCGACATGGCCACATGGATTGCTCGTGACCACGGGCAAAGGGAGAACAAGTGGCTAGTTATAGAGAACGAAGAAGACATGTCCACAAAGATGATCTCCAAATGGGGGGAAGCAAAGAAAGTATCTCTATGGGGAAGTTTGATTGCAAATATCAACCAAAAACCACCTATGTGTTCCCAACTCGAAACTTTGTTTATAAGGAAAACTAAGGTGAGTCTTGTGCCGAGAGGATTTTTCGAGTCAATGATGGCTAGTTTGAAGGTGCTTGACATATCTGAGAATGAATATATTGATTCATTTCCCAAAGGGATTTGCGATCTGATTAGCCTACAATACTCGAACCTGTCAAGCACTCATATCGGCGAGTTGCCCAGGGCAATCGAGAACTTGACTCAATTACGGTGGTTGTTATTTGATAATAGAATATCTGAATGGGAGAGTATCCTAATTCCGACAGGGGCAATCGCAAGCTTACCGTTGAATGTGCTTAGCTTGTGGGGATGGATTCTAGAGGAGGAAGAAAAGGTGGTAGAGGAACTAGGGGACATGCAAGATCTCGCCGACTTATCTATCTTAGTGCAAAAATCTTTCTCTGTCCAAAAAATATTCTTATCCTTACAAAGATGCATAAGGAGAGTAGAGATCACAGAGTGTGAGGACTTGACCAGCATCCCAATAAGCCACTCATTAAAAGGGAGCGGCAATTTCTCACATTTAGAGGTGCTTCATCTATTCGATTGCTCTAAGCTCGTGAAGATGGAGATTACTCAAGGGATAGGACAAGCGCCCAATTGCTTTTGCTTCCCCAGTCTCGTTTATGTTTCTATTAGTAATTGTGGATTTTTAGACTTGTCCTGGCTCGTGCATGCTCCGAAGCTCCAAACATTGCACGTCACATTCAGCCATTCGATGGAGAAAATAATCGGGAATGGATTTGCAAGAGAGGAATTAGCTACTTCAGGATTATTTTCATGTCTTAAATCTCTAAATATCAGAAATCTTCCAAATCTAAGGAGTATTTGCGACCACACACTATTTTTCCCTGAAGGAGTGAAATTTTGGATAGAGGGGTGCCCTGGTCTTAGAAAGTTGCCGCTGGACTCAAACCGCGCGAGGGGAGGCTTCTCGATCAAAGGAGGCAGAGACTGGTGGGCCAAGTTCGAGTGGGACCCAGCCGCCTGGGTCACTTTGAGGGATTGTCGGAGTCTCGAAGAAGAAATGACGTTTAGAGAGGCAAAAGATCGGTACGTTGGCTGGGCCGAGATCGGATTCCTACCCTCGCGAGCGGAGTAAGTGAGGCTGGTATATGTGTAAACTTGCCATTTATTTCCGGAGTTCCAACTTTCTAAAAGGGTTGTTTGTCCGCACGCGCCATAATTCAACCCTTGAGTTGTGAGTCGTGAGCTCACTGAGGTGTGACTTGTGAGTTGTGTTTTGTACTATTTTACTTTTATTTACCGTTGCCAACTTGTGAGTTGTGAGTTGGGAGTTGTGAGCTGTACTATTTACTTTTACCTTTGCCAGCTTGTATAATTATACTGTTGTTGGGCCATTACTTTGGGCCTCTACGATTGAATCTATAAAAGTCATTCCCTTTTTCCTTTTTTAACTTTTTTTTTGCTTCTAAGCAAAATGTATTAGTAAAACATAATTTAGACAAGGGCTATAAATTATTTGTCAATATATAAAACAATATATTTTAATTGTCCCGCTGCATAAAAAGGAAAACACATTTTCATATAATTTTCGATTTATTGTGTTTTGATCAAAATCCAACCAATTTTCTCCGAGAAAATGATAATAATATATAATCAATAAAAATTTACTCGACTAAATATTCGCTGAATTAGACTCGACTAGAGATAAGTTCAATACATTTCCTTTTTGGACTAATGTCGCCATTTGTTTCAAGGGAAAATGAAAGGAAAGCTTGCCTTTCTTTCATGGAGTCCATCAAAAATGATAAAATTAATCTTTTTTTTTAACAAAAGAAAATTAATCTATTTAACCAAGCAAAAGATGGATGAGTAGGGACTTTGAACACACATTTGAATTTCAGGTCAAATTTTCATGTTCTTTTGTTTAATTGTAATATATTTGTCATGTGTTAACTCGTAAGTGGATCCAATTAGAAAAATGTAGGGAAAAATGCATCACAAATGCTCAAAACTTGGGTGGATACTTAAATACCAAAAGTTTCAAAATATATATTTAAATGTCATTTAAAAAAAATTAAAACATTTATGTGTGGGGCGGCGATAGCAACTGTGACCGCGGTCAACCATCGCCCACCATCGTCGGACCCTTTCCGGCAATGGTGAGGCGGTGATAATGACGGTGACCAAAGTTGTGATTGCCTTTTTTAAAAAATTTTAGTTTCTAAATTTATTTTAATTAATTTTTATATTAAAAATTAATTTTGGGGGTTTATAGCACCATGTGAACATTTTTTTAAAAAAATTGCCTGGTGGATGATTGTTTTTAAAAAATTTGCCATGTCAATAAAAAAAAAAACACCAGAAAATGCAATGTCAGTACTTTGGTAGGAATTCTTATCGTTAGCATTTAAATGTTTTTTTTCTTTGATCTTGACACTTAAATATAATTTTTAGACTTTTCGACATTTAAATTTTTTTTTAATTAAGTTTTGGCACTCGTACTTTGTCCAAAAATGTGAGTAATGTGACCTATTGATGCCAAGTCCGGTCCGCCCAAGCGGATCGGAGCGGATCGACCAGGTCTCAATCGGATTTGGCCATTTCAGAACCGCCGTTCACCAACCGGAGATGCTCACTCTTCTGCACCGATCTCCTGTTCACACCACCACCATCTTCTTCACCGCCGCTTCCCTCCCCGCCAACTCCTAACCGCCGCCGCCCCGCCGCCGCCACTCGACGCCTCCATCGCCGCCGCCATCCTCGCCGCCACCCCTCAAACCCTGCCCCGAATCCTCCAAGATCCCACCATCCAATGGACGCCCGACCTCGTCGACAAGACCCTGAAGCGCCTCTGGAACCACGCCCCCAAGGCCCTCTCCTTCTTCGCCCACCTCTCCCGCCGCGGCCCCGGCTACGCCCCCGCCGCCTCCTCCTTCGACCACGCCGTCGACCTCGCCTCCCGCGTCCGCGACTTCCGGGCCGCGTGGGCCCTCGTGGCCCGGATGCGGTCCCTCCGCCTCGGTCCCTCCCCGAAGACGTTCGCCATCATCGCCGAGAGGTACGTCGCCGCCGGCAAGCCCGACAGGGCGGTCAAGGTGTTCTTGTCGATGCACGAGCACGGTTGCCGTCAGGATTTGAGCTCGTTCAATACCATTCTTGATATACTGTGCAAGTCTAGACATGTAGAGATGGCTAGCAACAAGTTGTTTAAAGTTTTCGGGGGCAGGTTTAAGGCTGATTGTGTTAGTTATAACATAATTGCGAATGGGTGGTGTTTGATCAAGCGGACACCGATGGCTTTGGAGGTGTTGAAGGAGATGGTGGATAGGGGGTTGACCCCGAGTTCGACAACTTATAATATAATGCTTAAAGGGTTCTTTAGAGCTGGCCAGGTTGATGAGGCTTGGCAATTCTTTCTGCAGATGAAGAAGAGGAAGTGTGATATTGATGTTGTCACGTATACCACGGTGATCCATGGTTTCGGCATCGTTGGCGAGATTAAGAAAGCTAAAAGGGTGTTTGACGAGATGGCTAGAGAGGGAATTCTTCCTTCCGTTGCGACTTATAATGCCATGATTCAGGTTCTCTGTAAGAAAGACAATGTGGAAAATGCAATTTTGGTTTTCAAAGAAATGTTGAGGAAGGGTTATGTGCCCAACTCCATCACTTACAATTTGGTGATTAGGGGACTGTGTCATGCAGGGCATATGGACAGGGCCATGGAATTTATGTCGAGAATGGAGGAGGATGGTTGCGAACCTAATGTACAGACGTACAATATCATAATTCGTTACTTTTGCGATGCCGGAGAAATAGAGAATGGCATCCACCTGTTTGAGAAAATGGGAAGTGGGGTTTGCTTGCCAAATTTGGACACGTACAACATCCTTATCAGTTCCATGTTTGTCAGGAAGAAATCGGATGATTTGGTGCTGGCAGGGAAATTATTGATTGAGATGGTTGACAGAGGATTTGTGCCAAGAAAATTAACTTTCAACAGGGTCTTGGATGGTCTTTTACTTACTGGAAACCAAAGTTTTGCAAAGGAGATCCTTAGAGTGCAAAGCAAATCTGGTCGTCTTCCTCGTCGTTTCAAGTTATAGTTTGAGCTCTCTGTCAATCTATACTGAACCTGCCGACGAAATTCATCCCCTTTTCCCAGCTTGAGTTTCAGCTTTTCGGATCTTACAGAATGCATCAGCGAGCAGCAAACCTCCAGGGGACAGGTTTTGCCATTGTAAGCACCTACACATGTAACAGATACTCATTCAACTTTTTTTATTTTGAGTTTGTACTTGTGACCCAATGGTCAGAATGAGATAGTTGGTAGATGCTGTCCTGATTATACTTATCCGGTTGGAACTTGGATGATGTTATGGAAATATCGATCAGGACTTCGGCAGAAAGAAATCCTGGGCCTAGAGTACAGGCTTAGCATCTCGAGGGATGAAACTATGATCCTGTCTACTTGTGGCTTGACATTGGGCAGTCGGGAAGGAAGAGAGGCTGCTGGAATCTGTGGCACTTCTGACATCTTCAGAGCCTTTTATTTACAGTAATTCAAGTAAGTTAGGCACATGCTTTTGGTACTTTTCATTCTCGCAGAGATACTCTCCAGTGTCGGAACTGCTTGTTCTTTAGGTGCTTTATGTCTTCTCTTTTGTTGTATTTTCAGGTGACATTGTCATTCATTCATGTGGAGGTCAGTTTGATATCCCTTGATAAGGCTGCAAGGTTTTTAAGGGTGACTGACCGCTCGAATTGTTTATCAAGGAGAACCCAGAAATCCCTATTTTCAGTTTGAATGAATCTGCTGCAGCTTAAAATGCTTTACATTCTCCTCCACGAATGTCATTGGGAAGGTATTGCTTTCATTGATGAAAGTGATGTTCATTTAGTTTTATTTGTCGTGATTTTTCTTCTAAGCTAATTTATCTTGTTTATTAGGGTTCACCGTGCTACAATACTCTGGCTTCAGGTGTTTGCTGATGTGTGGTAAATTTAGGAGCAAATCTTTCACAGCTTCTTCAAGTTTAACAGGCTGATATTCAGGACGGAAGCAAGTGATTGGCTCGAGAGGCATTCTGTGGCTACTCCTGACGAGATCCTGGACTAGAAAGAAGGACTGAAAACAATTGAAAGCTGGAATGAGAAGGATGAGATTCGGAGGATGCACTTGGATGAAGTAAATATAGTCCAGTCATCAGCTTTGTTCCAGTTTGTGTTTTTCTCCTGTGTCACTGAACGCGTCGTCGCTTCTGAGACTTGAGAAAAGGCGAAAACACAAATTAAGTACTGGGATCATTTTCTTCTATATATGCATTTAGAATCTAATTTTAAGTGAAATTTGCCAATTCTAGGTCCTTGATGCAGATATTCATACACGGCAAATTATTTATGGCGGATGGACCTTTACAAAGATGGCTTATAGCCTCTATTTGCTCAATTTATGCAGGAATTTCTTGTATCGAAAACACTGCCCTTCGAATGGACGGCATTGTTGTAACTCCCTGAAATGACTCCATGCAGAATTTCGATAAATCGCACCTCGCCTATTAACTTTTTTCACATACTGCAGTGCTTAAAGAACATGCTTTGGCGAGATAAGCCTCAGATATGTGCATGAAGAAAATGTAAGAATGCAGTAGCTGGGCATCGAAGTAGCTTTACCCGCTCCATCAAGCAACATCATATATCAAATTCTAAGGAGTCAGCCACCCGGCAGAGGTCTGGCTTGATAATGGCAATGTGAGAAAGTAGCAATGACTATGCATCAATATGGTCTTCATATAAATGCACTCAATGAAAATTTGCACAAGCCTTTTGTAAATGGAAGTGCAATACCGAAATGTTAAATGCTAATGAGTAGAAATAAAGTGATAAACAAGATCTGCAATCTTGTTCGATTTTTTTTCCCGTCCATTCTATAGTCTCTATACAATGGCCTTCAATCCTTATTTTTAGTAGTCAGCACAAGGAAAACATCCTGAGCTACCTCGGTAGAGTTCACAGCTTTGAGGGAGATTTATACCATCCCCAAGGTTCATTGGATATGTACTGTGTAACCTGCTTCACGCTCAAATAATTATCCAGTCCCCTGCAAAAAAAGGCACAATTATCTTGTCAGTAGGAAGTTATGATCATCAAATTTTATCTCAGTGCAATGCAAATCTACTGAAATAATGTTAGTAAGTAGTTACAGCTTTGCGCAGACTCATAAGTTACAACTACCGTACAAGACAAAAACCATTCGGAGATTAGAATCCCTTTCTCTACTAGATGATTTTTCTATTTTCCTTTTGAGTTCTGTTATCCATTTAGTCATAGAGAAGCGGATAATACCATTCTCCTAACTCCCGACCAAAACCACTCCGTTTGTTTCCTCCCCAAGGGGCCTGACAGAAGCACGGTTGTGAACAGTTGATCCACACAATGCCTGCCTGGAAAGCCTGCAATTCACCACCAAGATATGACAACAATCAAGTCTTTTGGTCATCTGAGGGCTAAAGGTCACATAAATGTACATTGAACCTCACCTTGGTCAGGCGCTCACACCTTTCCAAGTCATTTGACAACACGGCAGCACCTAGCCCATAACTGCGAAGCATCGATTAATCATGAGATTCAAATAATGTCCCAATTTAAAGAAGTCTACACAGGCAAGAGTGGAGTAACAATTTCGATTACAATAAATGAGCAGATTCTCCACTGTATTCTGAACACTATCAAAAGAATGAATCAACTCACGGGGTGTCATTTGCTAATTCAATGGCCTCCTCCTCTGTGCTAAATGTTTTAACGCAGAGAACAGGTCCAAAGACTTCCTCTCTCCAAATTTGCATTGATGTAGTGACATCAGTTATGATGGTTGGCTCAAGGAAGAATCCCTTCTTCAAATGCTATTAATTGTTTGAGATGATACACAGAAGTCAGGAAAAGCATTTTCAGAAGCAGAAGGGTTCTTCACGAGAGTACTAAAAGTGACAAGCTAGAGCGCTGTACCTCAGGACGATCCCCACCACACAAAATATTAGCTCCCTCGCTCTTAGCCGTGGAGATGAATTTCAGTATTTTCTCATACTGGAGCAAAGAAAATGAAATTATCATTTCAACAAATCCAGCTGGCAGATTCGATGCTAAACATTGAAAAGTGAAAAGAACCAATGGTAATTAAAAATTCCAGACTAAAGCTATTTCCCATGATTTCTTCCAAACATATGGCACTTATGGAAGAAATTATCGCCTTCATCCCACACATCACCTCAAAAGTGATCATTTGCTCCCGATTATAGCAAATGAATGGCATAGACTATGCCCAAGATACAACTACCGCAATGGCTACAGGACAAGGGCTATACTACTCGCAAAAGTAAAATAATTGAGGAAGTTATGTATTCTCCTCTAAATCTTCACAATTATTTACAATGGTAGGCAAACTGATCCAGGGATTTGTTATGACCAAAAACCCTAAAGAAAACATCTTCACAAATGGTTAGAGTCGTGAGACAATAATGTACTCATATACATGCACCAACTAGTAGACTTCAGAACTATACAGTACCGAACCTGCAGGTAATGAAAGATATACCTGTCCCCCACTCACAACTGGGCCAAGCCTGCAACCCTCTTCTAAGGGATCAGATATTTTTATATTTCTGGTCCATTGAACAAGCTTCTCAAAGAATTGAGCAGCAATGCTTTCCTGAAATAATTGCGATGTACCCATTCAATATAATGCAAAACATACAATATAGTTGTTTGAAAGAGAGCAATCACTTCATAAGATATTATGCACACGTAGCGGACAATTATGGTCTTCCGACATCTGACATTTTATTTCATTTAAACATGACTTTTGTGTGCCTAAAGTTCTCAGTTACTTTGTCGCAAATTATAAGCACAGTTTTCTCCACTAAGAGCTCTTCTTGACTCCTTCCATAAGGCTGGTACAGAGGGTTGACTCGACATTAGTTCCACCTCCATGTTCTAATGAATGGCTCACAAGATCTGACTACTCAATTCACAACTTCTCTCAATAAATTGATAAAGCTCCTGAATCTTCAAATAACAACAAAGAAGATTCTCGCTGCATTTTCCTTTTCTATTTCACATTAAGTATGTATCTCCAGGTCAATGCATGATATCCCATGCTAATTCAGGAATGCAACCATATGCATGATAAGGTAGAAAGAAGTAAAATCAATCCAGAAGTTTTACCAAGCGCAAGTGCCAGAGGTAGGAAATAAAAGAAACATGTACAAAATGACCTTGCAATGCTGAGATAAAGATAACGTACGATGACAACTTACATGCACGATAAGTCTGGATGTAGCACTACAAATTTGACCATTCGTCCAAAAGCATCCAAAAATTGTCCACTCAGCAGCTGTTTAAAATACAAGTAGTAAGGCCTATTGTCAGCAACATTGCATACATAATCAAGCTTATTCAATCAAAATCACCCAAGAACGAATGTACAATCGCAACTAATTTCTGAAGGAAAATAGCAATCGTATCAGTCTTATTGAGGGGTATATGCTTCAGAATGCACCAACCTTTGTCAAGATCAACATCCTCAAACACAACAATGGGGCTTTTTCCACCAAGTTCCAGCGAAACAGGCTGCGAGGTCATAATGCACACATGCCAGAAAGGTTATTCTCACGGGAAGACTTTCCTTTGTTGAATTCAACAAAGACATAAAAAAATAGCTGCACCTTGACAAGTTGAGCAGCAGCAGTCATAATCTTGCTCCCTGTAGCTGAGCTTCCTGTAAATGCAATCTGTTGACAAGACCCAAGAGAGTTAGCTGCTGAGGAAACTTCACAAAATGTTTATGAAGAGATGATGGGAGAACACAGACCTTGTCAACTTGGGGATGAGATGCCAGAGGAGCTCCAGCTTCATGGCCAAGTCCAGTCAGAATATTGAGGACACCAGGAGGAAGACCCGCCTCCCTACACACTTCAGCAAGCTCCAAGCATGTCCTGAAGTTTCAAGAACACGCTCATGTGCATTAAAAAAATAATAAGGAAAACGAGTGAATTGAGTTAATGATGCAAGTGAAAATTAACACATACACAGATGCCAACTCAGATGGCTTCAGTATCGCGGTGCAACCAGCAGCCAGAGCAGGAGCTACTTTCCAAGTAGCCATCAAAAGAGGGTAGTTCCTGCATTGCATGAGATTCATCAAGTCATAACCAAAAACTTTATCATTCTTAGTCCATCAAGGAAGGCCGTTGAATGATCAGAGCAAGGACTAATAATCGTCGTCTCCCAAATGACACAAAAACTGTTGGTGCTAACAAAACAGTGAAGTCTAACATGAGCAGATGAGAATCTCACAAGAACCACAGGCCATCATTTAGTTGCTACAGGCTGATAATAACGTATTGATCCAATCCATCATATCTAATGGTTAGAAATAAAAACTATGATGTGTCTAGGTGGCACATCTGGTCAGCAAAATAAAGCACCATTACCATGGAGTAATCAATGCAACGACTCCAATTGGTTCCTTGAGAACATAACTCTTAAATGACTCCATAGGAAGAGAGACAGGAGCCTTTTGCTTAGCATCCAAACCTTCAGCAAGATCTGCGTAGTACTCAAAGCAACCAGCTACATCATCCTGGATGGAATTAACAACCATATTAGTGAATTATATGGCAAAAAAGTAAAACATTGCACGACCCTTTAAGTTACAAATGTCACCATGTCCCATGCTGCTTCTTCCAGAGGTTTTCCACAGTCAATTGCCTCAAGTTTTGCAAGTTCAGACTTTCTCTCTGTGATCTGCACGGCAAAGATAAAAGAAGTTTCCATGGAAAATGTGTGAGAATACAAAGCACTTCAGAAAGTCACATGCGACATGCCAAAGCAATTAGTAGAAGATAAAAGTTGAATGATAAAACAAATCAACATGCAAGAACTCAGATGTTCCTCTAAGTTATAGCACGGAAATTCTATGGAAATGAGTTGACAATGAGGGGCCTGGATAGAGTGGCGTGCATATGCTCCTACTTTCGTTTTCTTTTCTTCTTTTTTATCAGTAATAATTTCCCACTTCAATACCATAAAGAAATGTAAGGGGATATAAGTAGTCTGCCAAATATGTAGCTTCATATCTTAAATGTTTGAACAATGGCTCGAGCGACATTCGCGGCCCGTACCTTGGCAGCAATAGCCCGCAAGTGCTTGGCACGCACAGCCCCCGATGCCGACGCCCAGTCACTCCCTTTGTTCCTAGTAAGGGCTCTCCTAGCAGCAGCCACAGCAATCTCCACATCTTCAGCAGTAGCAGCCGGTATATACCCTACAGACAATCAACAATCTCCAAATCTAAGATTCCAACAAAAAAAAAAAAGCATCTTCCGACAAACATATATACACAATCCAACTTCACAGTCGAATCTATGTAGACCATCGTCAACCCACGTAAAAGCTTAAAAGCCCAACCCTCCACAGTGACCCATGTCCACTTAATTTCAACACGAACGTTCGATTCGATGATCAAAACACCTCGCTGGCAAACTACCCAGTTGCGGCGCCAGGCACCGAAAGACGACCCTATGCTTTCTCAGCACACGCTCCAGCACAGCAGCACAAACGGAATTAAATCAAGAAACGGAACACGACAAGTGAGACCCAAGTCGCATATACCCACTTCAAAGCAACTCACTTCAAGCCTCCACAGAGATCGGCGTGCACTTAATTTTAACACGAAGATGGTCAAAAACACCTCGTTCGCAAACTACCCAGTCGCAAGGCGTGGCGCCCAAAAGCCGATCCCGCCTGCTTTCTCGGCACACTCTACAGGACCGACGCACGACGCTCCAGCACAGCAGCAGCACAGACGGAATCAAATCAAGAAACGGAACATGGCAAGCGAGACCCAAGTCTCAGATACCCACTTCAAAGCAAAGCACATCACTTAAGAAAGAAGCGGATAGAGAGAGAGAGAGAGACCGATGGTTTCCTCGGAGGTGGGGCTGACGACGGGGATGCGTTTCCTGAGGACGGGTTCCCTCCACTCGCCGTCGATGAACAGCTGACGGGTCGGGACGCTGATCGCCATCTCTCCGATGTCGCCGCCGGTGAGGTGTTCGACGATATGCTCGACAGAGAAATCCGAGCTTTGCTCTTCTCTCTGAGTGTAAAAAGTCTGCTCCTTTCTTTCGGCTGGGCAATCGTACGGAGCTTTGATGTATTATATTACCTTTTGTTCTTGAAAGCGGATGAGCTGACACCGTCCGGATGGTGGGAGCGGTGGGGCAGGCGAAAGCGGCTGGAAAATGATGGCAAATTATGGATCGAGTGAATTATTAAAAATGATTTGTTGATTTGTATACCGAGTTTATAGAATGATTTCTAAAATTCGTAATTGGTCACCATTATAATATTCACCAATTGTTGTTGAAGATGGTTTTTTATCCCCCTTTCTTGAGTAGAGATAAGATTGTTATTTGTTATGTTGTGAAAAAAGATATTACTTCACATTGCATAAATAAATATCTAAAGTTAGTGATTTCTCATTAAGAAATTTTCCATAGGATAAACTACTAATTACTGAATTGTCGAGTTTGATTTACGAGTTGAAGCGATGAGGTAGGTGAAGTTATCGTAAATTATTTGAAATGATCTCTGAGTTGATTTCATGGGATGAATCATGAAAGTATAAGAAATTATTAGATGGGAGAATTGCACATCTTAAACTAAATCTAGATCATTAAAAACGGCAAAGTCTTCAAGTGATTCATCAAATATCTAACACCATTCGTTTCGTAATAAAGAAACTTTCTTATGGTGAGTATACTTTTTTTTTTTTTTTTTGATAAAAATATGGTAAATATGCTCACTGCTTTGATGAAATGCTGAGTCCGGCAGGCAAGCGGAAATGACGAGGCAAGCAAAGTTGTCTCACTTCATTCAAAATTATCTTAAAGCTGATTTCCTTGAGCGAATTATGAAATTGTGAGATATAATTAGATGGATGAATTGAACGTCTTAAACTGAAACAATATCATTAAAAATGATAGATTTTTAGTGCGATTGATCATATTTGATTGTCCAAATTCAATTTAATTTATATTACTAGGTTTATAAATTTCTCTAATTCACGATGAGTCGCTACTCTTTACTCACTAGATTTTGTCAAAGAGGGGTTTTTCCTTTTTATTGAGAGTATGGGAGAGAAAATTATTATATTGTATGTCATTAAAAAGATATTCTTGTACAAAAAAAAATATCTAACATCAATGATTTCTTAATAAATACATTTTTTTCACATGCAAAACATACTTGATACCAATTATTAATCAATTAATCCTTCACAGAATTTGTCATTCCACCCTTTCCACATGTTCAATAACTTTTCCAAAGACGTTGAGTAATTATTTCATAGATTATTCCAAGATAATGCATATATATAGCATAGTTTATACAGGGTTACCCACTTACATAATAGTTAGTTAACCATTTATTGTAATACAAACATTAATACTCCCTGGAGTGTGGATTATTATCTTAGTGGATGACTTGATATTCTAGTTTTTGCACTCTTCAATACATGTAATTTCCATGTTATATAATACAAGTTCATACCACCTTCATGGTTAGTTCATAAAGGGGTTAGGATTAGAGTACTATATGAGAGAACAATGGAGTATAAAAGATTTACAGATCTATAAATATTGAGAAGTGTATAAGAATTGTATAAGATCTATATAAGAACTAAATAAAATCTCGAGAATTAAAAATAAGGTAAAGAGCAAAAGCAAAAGCAATATATAAAATATAAAGTAAGAGTATGCAGGAACAAAAACCAACTATGAAGGTCTTTACCAAAAAAAAAAAAAACCAACTATGAAGGTGGTATGAACTTTTATTATATAAAATAGAAATTACATGTATTGAAGAGTGCAGAAACTAGAATATCAAGTCATATATATATAATGAGTTGAATGGAGAGATAAGTATCTTGTAGTTTTATATATATATAATGAGTTGAA
Source organism: Eucalyptus brandiana (assembly GCA_014182725.1). Taxonomy (NCBI): domain Eukaryota; kingdom Viridiplantae; phylum Streptophyta; class Magnoliopsida; order Myrtales; family Myrtaceae; genus Eucalyptus; species Eucalyptus brandiana. Next base: position 3,098,121 of record CM024669.1, read on the forward strand.
TGGAGAGATAAGTATCTTGTAGTTTTTTTTTTTTTTAATATGCTTATAGAACTCTTCTTCCTTTTTTTTTTCACACTAGACTCGTATAAAATCTCTTTTCCCCAATTTTGTCGACTTTATTTTATAAATTTTTGGAGCGCTTATATTTTGGGTGTTATTTAGCGGGAAGCACTATAAACATTATAAAATATTTCGATGTTGACATATAGATGTAGCCACCACTTTTCAATATCTACATAATTCTCCACTCAATACGTTTTGGAGAAAATTTTCAAAACAAATGCAACAAGTCATCGACGCATCGTTGCGACGTTGACTACATAATTTATCGTTCCCATAATGGACCACGTGGGATGTAGTCATCGGTTTTGCATTATCCGAAAAAAAAAAAAAAAGATTTTCCTTTTGTGGCACACTGCCCAACAGAAACAAATGCTTAAAAAAAAAAAAAAGGTTGCATTTGGGCAACCTCATATGACGCATGGGTTGCGAGATGCTTAGGCCACTAGTGGTTTGGGTCTTGTGACCCAGGCAGTGGTGGGTGCGTTACCCCTCGGCAGCGGTCATCGACCTCCATTCAGCTCTTTCATGCAAATTATGGAGGAAACGAATAGTAAACGTGGCCAAAACTTGCATTTATAAAATACTACTTCTCAAATTACCTTTGAACATGTTTTGGGCTAAAGGCTCATAGAAGCCTTAAAAAATGCATTTCGTCAAAGTGGAGCAAAAAACGAATCAAATGCTACTTGCATTTGTCCAAATAACTTTAGAGTCCCAAAACCTATTTGGAATACTAAGCCAAACGGGGTCTTATATCCTCCTAACATCAATTATAAATAAACAATTATACCCTAACCTCGGTTAATTATTACTACACATCCTGCGAAATCCTTGGCACGCTTTTTCCATCCTGGTAATGATTATTAACTTTCGAGATAATTAGGAAGACCCTTCGTCATTTTGGCATTTGGATCCATCACTCGGCATAATACTCGATGTTGCTTCAACTAAAACCAACGTTCTTCTCATCCTTCAATACTTAGCAAAATTCTAGAGTTAGGTTGTCGATAATCTCCATCAATTACTGACACTCTTCGTTGACAGCTCTTTCACTATCGCGTGCTAACTAAGGATCAGCGAATTAGTCCGGGTCATCACCATCATCGATCGAATTCATAACTCGTCAACATGAAAAGTTGATCATTTTTAGGTGCAAATCAGTACTTCACCTTGAAACTGGAGTGAGATGGTTGTCAACATGCCTTGAAAAAGGCGAAAAGGACTCGTCAGGAGGAGATCGTGTCTTCCGTTATATGCACTAGAATTGCAGAGTTTCGTTGCTTGGGCCACCACGTGGTCAATAAATATTTGGCTCCAAATCGAAAGCTCCAATGTGCTGTACTCTCTCTCAGGCCCACTTGAAGAGTTTTAGCCCAAAAACAAGTTCACGAGACGCATTTCGGTCTTCCTGTCGCAATTCCGAGGCACTTTTCAGTTGTTGAGTCCTGCACGTTTTGATCCAGGAATTAATGATCTCGATCTCAATGGATCCCACTCTTTTAGATCTGTCAAAACGGTCCATTTCTTGATGCATATTTGATGGAGGGATTGTTGTATAAGATAGTTAAATTTAGTAAAATGGTCATAAATAAATTTAAAATGGTGAAATCCAAAAAATTATAGACATTAATAAATGTGTTTATAATTTACTTAAACTTAATCCATTTATATGATTCTTTCTTTATCCTCTTTCGACCTCACTCAATCTCGCACTCGCCCACTCCGTGTTTTTACTTTAGTTTGGGTATGAATTTTATTAAATTGCATTAACCATAAAAATGTTTTAGCAACATTGGTCAAGTCGGGTATAAGTTAATAATTTTGTATTATATGCCTATGGGTCAATTTGGTAGCCCGAAGCCTTGATGAGCGGATCCAAACAAACTGTTTCCTTCTTGCGTCGTCTAGAGCTGGCCATTTTCCTCATTAGAAAAGATACGATTTCTAATTCGTGAGTGGGGCAGGTGGGTAGGGTAGTGTTTTTTCTAGGCTTAAATCGGGTTCTCTCTCTCTCCCTCTCTCTCTCTCTCTCTCTCTCTCTCTCTCTAACTCTAAATACAATATAAAAACGTTTGCACATACGTCTACTTTGGGAAGGTGCCTTCCAATGAAGTCCAATACGTGCAAGCAAAGAATAGAACTTCGAATCCAATGGCTACAAGGCGTTAAGCCCAAAGAACATGAACAAGCATGCATCTGCGTGTCTACGTGGAAGATGGAACGGTAAATTTTTTCACGCAGATTGAAATCGTGGACGTTCAATTCTTCTCCAGAGAAGGATCGGGTCAACGAAGACCTGCGGAACCATTCCCACCGTGCACGCCTCATCTGACCTCAGACGAAGATTTGATCATCCGAAGCATCTAAATCTCAGCAGACTTTTCTGTCTTGGCTAGTCGAAGACAGCATGCGAGCAAATCAGTCTTTGAACGTGGATCGCGCATTCTCTGCCGGATGACAGAGAGAGAGAGAGACACCATGCACGCGCATCATCTGACGATAGATCAGCATGCTTCGGAGACGGCACGAACCAATTCTATTGACATGAAACAGGCGATACGATTTCGAAGAAAGGAAACTATAATCCACTAGAAATCTGAAGATCGAAATGATCGCCAAGTCATATCATACAAAGTCACATGCGAGCGCGCATATGTCTGGATTGTACAGATGAAGGAAAGAATCGAAAGAACCGAAAAAGAAAAAAACTGTCACATGTCCACGGGGGGAAAGAGAGATTAAGAACTAAGCCAAGGTTAGTTCTTGTGGGTGGTCTTCTGGCACTTGGCCTTGATCCACTGGATGCCGACGGTGGTTCCTTCCTTCACCTTCTTGACGCCGTGCGACGCCACCGTCTTGGTCTTCACGAGGCCTTCCCCCATCTTCTCCTTGTACTTGGCCGTCGCGAGGCCGCTCTTCTTCTTGTTGCTCTCCGCCGGAGCCGGGTCCGGGTTGTAGTCCCACTGGTCCGCCCATGACGTGCCATTAGAGTCGTGCCCCTCCATGTTTTCAAACAAAAATCCTCCCCGGAGAGAATCCCAAGGCCTGTTAACTCTTCAGAAAGGGAAAGAGAGGGAGAGAGAAAACGAGATAGGTGAGGCTTTGGTTAAGCTAACGCTTGCATTTTATAAGAAGAGACCTACCAAGCCGGCATCCTCAAGAAACGAATGACGTCCCTTGAGAGAGTTCGCGTCAAAAATGGAAACTCACGCGCCTGGCGAGAAGGAAGAAAGTCAACAAACGGGCGCCTCCGTCCTCTTCCCTTCCCTTCCCTTCCCTCCACCTTCCATCCTAACACCGCACGAACGACGTTGGTGCTTGCCCTAAATGTCCAAGACGAGGCATATGACGTCTCGCATGAGTAATTTGCCGTCATCGGGAAAGTCAAACGATTCCCTTCTCACGACGTAACGGGCTGTACTTCCCGTCTTATCTGAATTGGAGGTTTTTGTGTTCGGCTGGAGCTGCTTCCCCTGGATCAGAACCGCTCCCTGGGGACATTTTCAAAATGAACGAGAACCGTGTGCCGTTACATCAGCATCTGGAACCATCCAGACACCTTTGACCCAGACCCGCTGATGCTAGAAGAAAAGTATTTCAGCTATAGGGGTGGTGCAGGGCGGCTGCTAAAGAAATTACCTAATGCAAGAATAATGACAAGTCGTAGGACTTTTAATAAGAGCCTCGGAATTCGAGAATCGGTTGGTACCACAACCACAATACTCAAAAAAAATATCTGGATGGTTGTTTGCACATATACCTTTGAGATGGCTGTTATGCTGAAAGAGACCCGAATGCCGCAGGCTTACAGAACTGGGATTTCTCGTGGTCGTCGTCCACCTGAAATTTCCAAGTTACATTTCGGAAATCCCTGTCAAAAGTATACGTGATTGGTTACGTCAGAGTCATCTGGACTAAGAAGACATTGTGCGCGATGCTTTTGCCTTCATCTTAGAATCAGATCGTGTCTTCCCTCGTAAGGAAAGGAAGGCAAACGATCATGGTAAACAATTGGCTAGTATAGCTCTGCTTGCATATAAGGTGAAGAAATTTAGGAGAAATTATCTGAGTTTTATTCTCTCAAGAATATACAATTACATGAGGCATCTAGCCTTTTTATAGCTGTTGTTTAGCTAATATTTTGCGCTAACTACCGAAGCAAAAAAACCCGATATACTAGTCATAAATCTGGTTAGTATCCGCTGGTTGTAACAAAAAAAAAAAAACACCCTAAAAACGTAGAAAACAAATTCCTAAAAGCTAACAAACAAAATCTGGAAAATCTGAAAACAAAATAACCACACTTCTACTGCTAACTAGAAAATCCGATTCTAATTTTCAACACTCCCCCTCAAGCTGGATTATGAATGTCTATCATACCCAGCTTGCACCTTAGAATCTCGAAATTAATTCTGGATAAAACCTTGCGGTGTGTTTGTTTTACGGAAAACATAATGTTTTTGGAAAATGTTTTCTGGGAAACCATTTTCCAGGAAAATGGTTAGTTTTCTTTTGCTTGGTGATATGTGACCGAAAGTGTTTTCTGGTGTTTGGATCGCATTTGAAAAATGATCTAACAATTGATAATAGTATACCTCTTACTTCCAAATTAATTTGTTGAGTCCATGTTACTTTATAAACGGATTTTTCTCAATCAGTTTAGTAAATCTAGAATTTGAACCTACAAAATGAAAAGGAAACTTGAATTCATACATGTATTTTTTTTCTTGAAAATGGACATGATTTCCGGTTATAAGAGCAAGTCAAAACGATATCACTAATCGCTTCAATGCATTTGGCTCTCTTTAAATGGATGCGCTAAATGGATGCACCTTTCATGCGTAATATTAATTAATTTGACAAAAATTAATGAAAGATAAATCCATTATAAATGTACTAGTTTAGAGGTTCTTTATGATAAAAAAATTAATTTATAATTTTAATTTATAATAAATTTATAATAATTATATTGATTTGAGATCTTTTATATAACATTATATTAATTTATATTTTTTCGTGATATTACGTAGGAAGTAAAGGAAGCGAAAATAAAAAAATAAAAATAAAAAGAGAGAGAAAGGAGGAAAACATCACCATCTGTCCATATAATCGGCACTAGCAAGCTAAAATCTCTTTCTTTCCTTTTCTTATTATAGATTTGAATGTTTCCAAAGGTTGTGCTTCTTTTTTAAATAAGAGGCAAGAAATTTGGAAAATAAATAAAAGAAATACATCTAAAAAAAAAAAAAAATCTTAGAAGAAACAGTCCTTTTCCTACAAAACCGATCCCCCAAATTTAAACCCCGGCTCGCGCACAACCATCCAAAAATCAAATCCATTTTCCGCTCAAAATTACCAAAAAATAAAACCCGAATAAAAAATTAAAAAAAGTGGGCTGTAGCCACACCAAACTCCCTCTCTCTCTTTCTCTCTCTAGCCCGACCACACCGATGGCCGACCCGTCCTCCTCGCCGCCCCCTCCTTCGATCCCTAGCCTCCTCCTCCCGCCATACTCGCCGCCGCCTCCGCCTCCCGGCCCGGAGCAGCCGCCACCGCCGCCGTCGCCGCCGCCGCCGTAAAGCGGCCGCGGATCCTCTTCTCATTCCCGGCGGCCGGCCCTCCGGTCACCTCCGAGTACGACAGCGACAGCTCCGTCTTCCTCCAAAAGGTCTTGTGCAAGCTCCTCGACGGCCTCGCCAAGGTCAAGCTCTCCTTCCGCAACGACCGGAAGGGCAAGGTCGCGGAGCCCCAGCTAGCCTTCGTCTCCAAGCACCTCTCTCTCCACTACGACGTGGAAAAAGCGAAAGAACCTGGAATCGTGTTGAGCGTTGTTGAAGAAGAGCCAGACCTTCAATGATGAAGAAGAAGATCCGGACCTCCAACGGCGAAGGAGATGCGTGTCGTCGAAGAAGAGCCGAAGAAGAAAGATGAGGGAAAGAGCGAAGGGTGAGAGCGGCGTACCTCAGAAAAATTTGGAAAGAAAAAGTGACAGGACAGAGAAAAATTGAAAAGGGAAAGTGTTTTCATCTCCTCACGCGGAGGAATTCGTTTTCCTAAAATAACACACGATATTTGTGTTAACCAGAAAGTCATTTCCATTGACCAAATCTGTTTTAAAGATCCAAACAGCTGAAAATCCGGAAAACACTTTCCAGTAAAACACTTTCAGTGAAACAAACACACCCTTGGTCAGTATGTCCAATGTTTGATGATTGGTTGGAACGAGCTTCAAAATTCCTTCCTCGAGTTTTTCTTTGATGAAATGTCGATCGATCTCCACATGTTTTGTTCTATCATGATGAATCGAGTTCTTGGCAATCTCAATAGCAGCTTTGTTGTCACATAATAATGACATAGAATTGGTATTAGTGAATCCTAGTTCATTTAAGATTCTTTTCAGCCATATGCCTTCACATATTCCTTGACACATAGCTCTAAACTCAGCTTCAGCGCTGCTCCTAGCAACAACGGGTTGCTTCTTGCTACTCCAAGTAACCATGCTGTGACATCCCGATTTTCCAATTCTATTTTCAATAAATTGAGACGGGCATTTCGTTGGCACGCATATAGTTCTTTTCCTTGAGTCGGCCACTCATATAAAAACTAATCTATCGGGTGAAGAAATTTGTTAAGAGTTTCTAATGCATCGACTCGAGAATTTGACCAGGGAAGCGACCTTTCGACCGAGCTAATCTGTCAAGGGTCATTACGGCACGATTAAAATCGATTAGAGATCGGAGATAGGTCGACTCGACGGGAGGCATGTGATCGGGTGTGGGTGATTCCACCGAGATCGCACAATTCTTGTCGATCGGCCTTTGGACCTGGATCGACTTTCCTATCGATTGGGTACCTGTGTTCGTATTTGAAACCTTGAGATTACCTCGACAACCGAAAGTCGCCAATGTTTCAAAGATGTACATTGTGGCTTGAGATGATCAACCACAGGTCAAATGCATGAAAATTTCTAAAGGCTACCCGGTAGGTTGGGCGCGCAGTATCGTCGTGCCAAAGTGAAATTAAGTGGAATTGAGATCGGGTCGAAATTGGAAGTACGGGTGTGTCACAAATCATTTTAGGAACGTTGACTTATCTTTGGAAGATTTTTCATGCAATCAGAGTTTTTCAGCAATTAAATCAGAAAATGGCTAATTTGGCTCGAGAAATTAGTGGGCCCGCTTTTGGTCGCGCTTATGGGACTTAAGTTGGTTCTATGGATAAGTGAAGATGTGAATTGAGGTGTGGTGACATAGGATTAATTTTATGGACTTCGATTGAAATCGGTGGGAGAGAATTGATGGGAATTGAAGGAACCAAGGTCTGAAAAGTTTCATGCGTGCGGAAAAATAAAATGCACCCAGGTGAAGATTGTTGTGGGGAGAGGGATTTGAAGTGAGTGGAGGATGACATCATGGATGATGTCATGGTGGCCATTTTGTGGGATTAAAGAAAAGGAGAAAGAAAAGAAAAGAGCCCCCACTCCTTCTCTCTCCTCCCTCTCTTCTTCCTCTCTCCTTGCCGTGCGACTCCTCCATCTTCTTTGTGCAAAGGACCAGAAAAATTTGCAGAGAAGAAGAAGGAGCAGCCATGGCCGGCCACCCGCTCGCACGCCGTCGTCGCCGCCGCCGCCGTGCGTCCGTCCCGCGCCGCCCGCGCGCGCTCGCCGGCCCGCCGTCGCACCGTCTCCGCCTCCCTCTCGCCTGCCCTTGCGTCGCGGTTGCTGCATCAGCCCGTGCCGGAGCCATTCGGCCGCCTCCGGCCACCGTTCGGGTCCCGCCTTGGTCCGGTTTGACCCCTCAACCTTCCCCGGTCCTTCTCCATCTCATCCAAGCTCCTAATCTACCCATTTTCGGCCTCAAACCGCCATGGACAGCAGCCAAGAAAAAATGGGTATGCAGCGGGTGTTTGGCCCGTTTTGGCCGCCTTCCCGAGCCCGGATGCTCGGCCCGCTTTGAGGAAAGTTGATCCTCGCGTCGTCCCCGTCGTTTTGGTTCGCTCGGCTCGTTAATCCGGTGAGTTTAACTTACTAAATCTTGATTAGAGGGTTAATGATGCCCTAAGTGTGCTTAGTCTAAATTAAGTGAGATTATGTTGGTAGATTAGTTTATTTAAATGTGGATTAGATTAAGTTGTTTAATTAAAGTTAAACATATTTAGTTTAAGGGTTAAGTAGGTTTATTTTTAAAATAAACCTTGATGTGACATAAAGGAATTTACTTTTGATTTATTTAAACATTTCGAAATTATTTAATAATTTAATAATATATCATTATTCGAAATTATTAAAATATGATTATTTAATTATTTTCGGAATAAATTTAATTATTTATTAAATTCCGAAAATTTTGTCGGGACCCTAAATTCTCGAATTTCGTCTTGCCGTCGGCTTGTGTATTCGGATTTTGAAATTGATGGTCGGATATTATAAATTGAATGTGGATTGTGAAAAATATGAATATTATTATTTAATTAATTTTCGGAATAAATTTAATTATTTAATAAATTCGAAAATTATTTTGGGACCCTAAACTCCCAGAATTTCGTCTTTGATCATTCGCCGCGCATTTAGAATTTGAATTTGATGAATGAATGTGGCAAATTGAGTGTTGATTGCGATAAATATGGATTTTATTCATAAAAACCCAAGTGTCGGGTTTTGATGCAAAAATTGGATTTTAATTATTATATTAAATAGTGGGATTTGAAAAAGTGAGATATTGGCTTCGATTCGAAATTAGCGTGTCCCCACACACGTGAGTGATTTCGGAATATTTTTAATATGGAGAAAAATGGCGGGATCACTATTTTAAGTGGAAGCGATTGATTGAAATATAAAGTGTCCCGAGGCCGAGTATGATTTGGGTGTGTGATAATTAAGAGGAATCGTCGGGGGGCACATTGAGCCGGACTTGCCCCTATATGGGATGCCCACGCGGTGGATGCGGGTCGCAGATTGATTCCGGGGGCCCATGCTCCTTCGGGAACGCCGTCGATGTCGACGGCCGCGCTCCAAGGTGGGGAGGCGATGCTGGCTATATGCCAGTAGATAGCCGAACAGCCGAGTAAGGCTATGCCCTTGTGTGGCATGAATAACAATTGGAATGCATGTGGAGTGTTGTTGATGTGTCGGATTATGGGACGGAATTGTGTGGCATGGAATGGGACGTGTCATAACGATTTAGTCTTATAATCGGGACCCCGTGGTTGTTGGTATATGAAAGTGAATGTGTTCCGGTTGTTTAAGTCCCTATTGCTATACGTGATTGAGTGGTTTGAATTGTGCTAACCTGCGGGGAAGGAATTGAGGCGAGGTAAGTTTTTTACGTGTGATGTGGCTAGGCCACCCGGGCGTATTTTCTTTCTAATAGGGGTTTAGGGGTTGAACTTGCTTTGAGACATCGTCTCATCCCGGTTGTGGGATTAAAATTTCAGGTCCCCAGTTGTGGAGCGGCTAGATAGCTTTGGTTGGCCTGGAGGAGTTGCGAGAGGTGAAGTGTTCGACTTGTAGGTCGTAGGACGGTTCATTTTTAAGAGCCGGTCTTTTGTAGACTTTTGACTGTAGGCTTCTATTTGTAATTCTATTGAATTATGAAAGTGCTTTATGTTGTGATTGATTGCCGCTTTTCTATCCCAAGTTAAATGTTGTCGGGGATTTATAATACGTTCCGCTTGCGCAATAATAATTGAATGGGTCGGCGATATATCCTGGGATGTCGCATATTTGATCGACCGCAGTGGGATGTGCACGTGCTCGAGGTTCGGGGCGTGACACATGCTGCCCCACACGAAGGTACAATACCCTATTGTCGACCTTCGGTGCATAAGAGATCCAGCCCAATCTACATCCATGAATGTCTCCACGTTTCTCTTCTCCGTTTTCTTAAAGTAGAGCCCTCTTCCAGGACTTCTGTTCAAGTACTGTAAGATTCGAAAAACTGCCTGCTTGTGCTTTTCTGTTGGTCGGTTCATGTATCTACAAACCATATTTACTGCAAAACCAATGTTTGGCCGAGTATGTGAGAGATAGATTAGTTTGCTAACTAATCTTTGATACCTTCCTTTGTTTGTTAACGGTCTTTCTTCTTCCATCTCAGTTTTATTTGTAGAATCCATGGATGTGTCAGCTAATTTGCACCAAGCATACTAGTTTCCTTCAAAAGATCAAGAGTATATTTACGTTGGGAAATTGCAATTCTTTTCTGTGATCGAGCTACCTCCATACCTAGGAAGTATTTGAGTTGATCTAGGTGTTTAACCTCGAATTCTTCTACCAAGATATTCAACAGTTTTCCAATCTCCTCCAAATTGTCACTAGTTAGGATTATATCATCGACGTATACAATCATTATTGCTCTTCTACCTTTAGCTGACTCATTGACAAACATTGTATGATTTGTTTGACATTGAGCGAAATTCAGCTTCTTAACGGCCTTTGTTAACCTCTCGAACCAAGCACGAGATGATTACTTTAGGCCATATAGGAATTTCTTGAGTTTGCACACCTTGTTGAAGCTCTCTTTAGTGTCAATTTCCGGTGGAATCTCCATAAAGACTTCTTTCTCCAATTCCCCATTCAAGAAAGCATTCTTCATGTCTAATTGATGTAGGGGCCTGTCCAAGTTAGTTGCAAGGGAGAGCAACACTCGAATGAAGTTTAGTTTAGCCACTGGAGCGAAGGTTTCTTCGTAGTCTATACCATATGATTGTGTGAATCCCTTAACAACCAGCATTGCCTTGAAATGATCAACACTACCATTAGCATTGTGCTTAACTATAAAGACCCACTTACATCCCACTAATTTCTTCCCATCTAGCAATTTTGTATATTCCCAAGTATTATTCTTCTCAAGTGCATGAATTTCCTCAAGAACCGTTTTTTTCCACTCGGATTGAGTAAGTGCCTCCTGGATATTCTTGGGAATTTGAATGTTACTCAACGTTGAAACAAATGCCTTGTATTTAGGAGACAACTTTTCATAAAACACAAAATTGTTAATAGGATGTTGAGTGCACTATCTCTTCCCTTTCCTAAGAGCAATGGATTGATCAAGATCATTAAGTATAGCAAAATTTTTTGAGTTTATAGGAGCATTACATTCATCTATTGTGGGTTTTGAACTCGGTTCTGTCTCTTGAGCCGGCTTTGATGTAGTACAGTCCTCCAACTCCTTTTGAGTTTTCCGCCTAGAGTAGACAATTACTTCTTTATTTTTGTCTTGTGTAGCATCTTGAATGGGTAGACACGAAAGACTTTCGGATGTTGGATGACTCTCGGATGTTGGAATGGGTAGACACAAAAGACAAGCAGAATTGGTATTTGTTTGTTGTGACCCGAGTGAATGAAAAGTGTCCCAAAAATAATATTCCTCACAACTCTCCCCCTGAATGGTATTTTTGGAGTGAAAGGGCTGGTGCTCAAAAAAGATAACATCCATGGTGGTATAAAAACGCTTTATTTGTGGGCAATAACACTTATATCCATTTTGATTTAGAGCGTATCCTGAAAACACACATTTGAGGGGCTTAGGATCTAGCTTGCTACGATGTTGCTGATTTATATGAACAAATGTTGTGCAACCGAATACTTTGAGTGGGATATGTGAAACAAAATGAATATGTGGATAGGTACGAAGTAGACTATGAAATGGTGTTTGGAAATCTAAAACACGAGAAGGCATACGATTGATGAGATATGTGGCTATCAACACTGCTTCTCCCTAAAAATGTTTAGGAACATGGGTGGCTAACATAAGAGAACGAGCGACTTCCAAAAGATGCCTATTTTCTTCTCCGCTACTCCATTTTGTTGTGGAGTGTCTACACAAGAACTAATATGTAGGATACTATGGCTATTTAGATATGACCCAAGCTATGAGTGGAAGTATTCTCTCCCATTATCCGTTTTGAAAACTTGAATTTTTGTGTTGAATTGGGTTTGGATCATTAGGTTGAAGGTTTGAAAAATTTGGCCAATATTCAATTTTTCTTTTATTAGAAAAATAAGTGAGTCTTGTATGATCATCAATGAAAGTAACAAACCACCTAGAACCACAAATGTTATTGACACGAGAAGGTCCCCAAATATCGCTATGAATCATGTGAAATGGATGAAAAGACTTATAAGGTTGCAAAGTGTACAAATTGTGAGTATGTTTGGATGATTGACACACCTCACATTGAAATTTTATTGAATCTTTATTGGACAAAGAATGCAGTAACCTTTTACCACCTAGCGTGGCAGCATAATTGGCTCGAGCGTTTGTTCCTCTTGCAAAAGGTCCAGCGTTCGAATCCCGGCTACGTCGTGCTGACTTACCTGGGGAGCAAAGGTAGTGGTGACTCTATTCCCACTAGGGTTTATTCCGTCGCGAAGCGGTGTACGGGGTTCCCTGGGTCACCCAAAAAAAAAAAAAAAGAAGAATGCAGTAACCTTTTTAAGTACGAGAAATTTGGATGACCTAACCTATAGTGCCACAATCTTACGTCACTTTCTTCTTTAGCACGAGATGCTACACATGACATCATCTTGTTTTTCCATTATGAGGCATTAACTTGCAGAAGGTAGAGACCCACATCCATCTCAGCACTACCAATCGTCATCCCCGAGTTCAAAACTTGAAATTCACATGAGTGTGGGAAAAATTTAGTAATGCACCCCAAATCTTTGGTTAACTTGCTGATGGAGATAAAATTATAGCTGAGTTTGGGAATAAATACTACTGAATTCAGTGTTATATCTTTTCAAATAACCACTGATCCAACACTAGTCACCTTTGAGCAAGAAACATTAGCAATTCGAACATTAATGCCATTTTGACATGGATTGTACTCGTTGAACACCGTAATATCTCCGGTCATGTGGTCAGATGCTCCTGAGTCTACAACCTAAGAGGTGATTTTCTCCTATTTACCACTAAAGGCATTTAGAGAATTACCCCCATTGAGCTATCATTGCTGTACTAACCCCTTCTGGATGGGTTGCCTTCTGAACTGATTCTTGTAGTAGCTTTTTTAGCATCTCCAGCTACTCTTTGTTGAAGGGACTCGAATCTACCGAAACAATTGTTTCGGTTTGGACTACAATACTTCTGCTCTCTTGATTTTGAGTAGGATGTAAGGCTAATAGCTTCCAATCATCTGGCCGACCATGAATTTTCCAGTATGTGTCTTTTGTATGACCCATTCGTTTACAATGATCACACCATGGACGACCACCCTTTCGCTGGTTGTTGTTTGATTGAGTGCCTCGACTGTTGGATGGTTGAGATCCTCGAGCTATTAGAGCAGAATTTGTTGGATTGGTCTGGTTGTTTGAAGAACCAAGCATCACCTTTCGCCAAGTCTCTTCTCTCCTGGCCTCAACAAAAACTTCTCGTACACTAGGTAGGGGCTTTATGCTCAAAATTCGTCCATGTACCTCATTAAGCTCTTGATTCAAGCCTAAAAAAAATTTGTAGATGCGTTCTCAATCTTGAATCCACTTGTACCGCTTGCTATCTTCAGGACAACTTCACATCATATCTTCCAGCATGTCAAGTTGCTACCAATGATGTATGAGTTGGTTAAAATAATCAGTGACAAAAGATTTCCCTTGCCTTAGGTCATGGAGAATGCCCTTGATCTTGAAGATGGCCGAGGTGTTATCTTTGTTTGAACAGCATACGAAATCTCCTTTGCTGTCTTGTAGTACATGAAATTCTCCCTTGTTTCATTCGTCATTGAATTCAGCAGCCAGCACATCACCATGTTATTTTCCACCTTCCATGTTTGATAATTTGGGCTTGTCTCCTCAAGTTGTACTGCATCCCCAGTTAGGTAATCTTCTTTACCTTTTCCGCAAACAAAAATCATGACAGAATGGGACCATTGATTAAAGTTGTGACCAGTAAGTTTATAACCGGTGATGAGGAGTTCCACCTTCGGATACATTGATAGGCTAGGTAATGTGAGGAGAGTTCTGAGCTCTAGGGTCTAAGGTTTCACTCTCAACCTCGCTTGCCATGGTAGCTCTAGGGTATTTTGTCATGGTGGAAACACTCAGAAATATGGTAGAAAAGAATGGTCCAGATTGAGCTCTGATACCATAAAGAAATTTAGGAGAAATTACTCTGAGTTTTATTCTCCCGTTAGGCATCTAGCCTTTTTATAGCTGCTGTTCAGCTAAAAAAACCCGATATACTAGCCATAAATCCCGTTAGTATCTGTTGGTTGTAACAAAAAAACAAAGCACCTTAAAAACGTAGGAAACAAATTCCTAAAAGCTAACAAATAAAATCTGGAAAATCTGAAAACAAAATAACCACACTTCTACTGCTAACAAGAAAAATTAGTCCGATTCTGATTTTCAACATAAGGCATAGCCAATAATGAATTTCACTATATTTTTGGTCCCAATAACACAGTTGTAAGAACTCCATTACATCTTATCATTCACAACAAAGAGAAGAAGAGACACGAACTGAACTTTGCATTCAGTTAACAAAGAGACCGCTGCGGAGAACTAGAACCTGAACACATGCTACATAACACCACATAGGCTACACAACACCGAAGACTATGAATGATATTGTGATTAGCAAATTCACAGTCGATCCTCCGAGGCTTTATTTGGCACTTTATGCAGTCTCAGCTACTGATCGTATGTGTCGGGATCTCTCAAGTATTTGTCATATAGCCATTGCGATGTGTGAAAAGCATGACCCACACTCTGTGTTGGGAACAGGTTTCTGCTATTTTGCCAATCATTTGTAAGCTTTACCCACTCTCTCCTCCATTCTTTCAACCGGAAATCATGGCCCTCCGCCAGACTCTCTTTCAGAAATTTGAAATAAAGAGCTGCTCGTGGACCATAGTAATCTCTTAGCAGTCCGCTCCAATATTTGTTTCCTAAACAAAAGGGAAGGAAGATCATTCACCCGAAAGTTATTCTGTCACTCTCTCTGCAGATAAATCTCATAGAAATCCAGGATTTAAGTACCAGATGCAGTAATAAAATAATGGTTATCACAAGCGTTGAGTTCTTAAGAGCGTAGAATAGATGTGATGCAATGATGTCCACTCTATTGGGAATACAATAACTTTCACTGATGGAAACCAGCTACTTCCAAGGATTGTACATAGAAGAAACAGATGCAAAAGGTTCAAATTCCTCACCATAATCACGCAGTAGACTTGCTTCTGCCACTGAGTTATCAAACCACATTGTTATCTGCGTCCTTGCATTCCATTCAAACTGTCGAAGAATCACTTTGTAGATGTTAAGTTTCCAAATAATTCTACAACTTATAGATCAGTGAATGAAAGCCTCTGTACCTGTCTTTCCTGTTCTTTATTTTGGGCGAGTTGCTTGGCACTTTCTAACCAAGGACCCAGAAGAAATCCTTCATGACAAGCCAAGAGTGCGTCCATGTCGTCGACAAGATTCAGGAATTTCTGGCTATGGAAAGCAACTCCATAGGCATCTTGTCGCTGGTAGTCTTCTATGACTTTCAAAAATAGCTCATTTGCATATTTCGCCAGAGCTTGTCTTGTTAGATCGACGAGATCATACCTATGGATGAAATTGGAAGCAAATAAATTGCAGATTATCAAGACAAAAAAATGATGAGAGAGAAGATGCATTAATAAAAGTGAAGACTTGACTGTCCATCAACATGGTTAGCAGAAAAAACTTCAAAAAAAAAAACATTTAATTTGACATATATTGAAGCACGGAACCTGTAAGTGTCACTAGATTGTAGTTGATCGCCACCTGCAAGGAAAAGTTCTAGCGCGTGTACCACTTTGGATGTCGAGTACCACATATGGGGCTCATCGGTCAAACCAGTTTTTTCATTAAGCACTGCTCTTCTCAATAGTGGCTTGCCATAGTGATGATACCTCAACTGTGAGAATGATATTGAAGAAGGATCAGCATCAGGGAAAGCCACAATGACGTCCCTATTCTTGTCCTGCATCAATAAAACGAAAGGGTCACTGGCCAAAAACATAATACAATGTCCTTTTGGATAATTCAGAAATACGTCAGCACATAATACAGTGACCTTTTGGATAATTCAGAAATATGTCAGCATAGGAATTGTTTACATCCATTTATGCATCAGCCAGATAAAACTCCAACTTGCAACAGGAGAACCTAAACACATACAGTAAATGTGAAAGCAGAAGAGACTTACATATAAGCCATCAGTGCAGTTATAGATCGTGTGATGAAGGATATTCCATGCTTCTTTTATTGAAGAAACTGATTGCCCATATCGTCTAGTTGAATATAGATCGATCCATGTCTGAGATAGAGAGAACACATGATTTTTAATAAATGACAAAAAGTTCACACATACAAATAAGGCAGACAAGGATAGTAAAGGTTTGAATAATAGTATGTTAACTAATAGTAACCAAATTAGTTGACTCTTCAGATTCGAAATGCTCCACATCCAACTAATTATGCAGGTAGCCATTTTGGAAGAAGCATAGTTTATCTCCTAACATTTTGTTCTGCTCTATAATGTATGAAAGTGACAGGAAAAATGTAGCACGCTGCTAATACTCTGATCTGAAGAGTAAGGGGGGGATCCCTTTACAATGCAGCAAGAAAATTCTTGAAAATTTCATGTAGAAAACAGTAACATCTCCGGCCCTTCAAAAACCTTTGAGCAGTAGAAAGCACATGCTAATAATGGGATACTGCCTCAATGTCTTAAAGTCACCGCAGAGAATTATTGGGATGATCATGAACGATAAGACGAGGCTGGTGGGCATAAGCTATCCTATGCGTTGTTCACATCGACGTCATGCAGATATAGTTTCAATTACCTTAACATCGACTTTCCTTTGCTGAAATGCCATCTCAGACATGAGATCGTAAACAACAGGATTCTGTTCTATGCCCTCCATAGACATTCCAACACCAACCTTCCACAATCAACAAGCAATAGCAGTAAATCCTTCATATTACTTTAAGATGCAAGAAAAACCGAGATAATTAAGAGTAAAAACAAACGGTGGAGATTAATACTGACATAGCATCATTTCCACATGAAGCTACAATGAATCTGGTCAAAATCTATTCTATGGGCAATTTTTAAGAACCAATCTTCAGCCACAGAACAACAACCAGCAAAGCAAGGAGAAGATTTATGACTTCTTAAAAGAAAAATTCTTGCTCCAATTAATGAGAATCACATATCAATTAGTTCAGATGAAATTCCAAATCTCGTGCTCAGTGTGATCTTCCTCTGAAAATGAAGAGGAACAAAGTTTTGGAAACAAGAGATTTCAGCTGGTCAGCCAACAAGTCAACACCCAAAAACAGTGCAAAAACCAAATGTACAAAAGGATAGCCCAAGCACTTTCCCTACACATTACAATCCAAAATGTGTGATCCTCCTCAACATTATTCTTTCTTCATATATCTTGTGTGTCTGTGACAAAGATTAGTACAGTGGAGCAAATATACTGATAATTTTCCTCGTACTACAATGACTAAATTATTGCCCACTTTTGACATCCAGAGAAGTGGCCACCAGTAATTATGTGAAAGTGACTAGAATTCCATATTGCACTTAAACAAGCAACTAACAACTAAAGCTATCCACATCAAGAAAATAAATGTACCATTGTTGAGTTTTCACTCATATAAGCTTCAATTGGTCCAGATGCTACAGCATCTAGCACCCCATACATCTCAATATTTCCAGCAAAGTTGTGAAGCATGCACCTGTAATACATCAAAGCAAAAAACAAAATAAGATACTAAAGAGAACAGTACAAATTAACCCAAATAAACATAAAAATAGGCAAAGGCTCACATTCAAGCTCAATCAATGAAGATTCAAAATTGTCAAAAAAACGATTTAGTCTGCGAGAACACAATGACAAAACCAAGCTACTGTTTCTTAATTTTCATTCCAGACATATACCTTTGTTTGGTGAAACTGAGTTAGCTTATCAGTCACGAGGAAATATTCTAGATATCATTACCAACAAAAAGAACAAGAAGGAAACTTTCCAGATGTAAGGAACCCCATAAAACTGCTCTGAAGTAATCCATATTGGTTTCACTTCAGCAAAGAGATCAAGGACTACCAGCTTCCCCAATGGCACAGAATGTAGAAGTGCCTGAAGCAACCATATTGCAGAATTATCTACCAGCAAATATAAGCTTAAACACAATAAGTAGTGCAAATTGATACAAATCTGGCACATCCACCAATATGTAAAGAGCAGCACCACAAAATATGCAAAAGTTGACTAAATATTTGAAAAGAAGAAACCAATGTAGTGGCTATTCAATATGGCTGCACAAGTTCTATTGTTTACATGGAGATAACTATGCAGGCAATTTCACAGCAATGTGATGGGGCATATCTTACCTTCATTTGGGGAGGTCTCCAGAATGGATCATAAGAAAACAGCCATCCCTAAAGAAAAGTCAAAGAAGACTGCCTTAAATTGGACTAATGTGAAAAACTATCATAAAGACATTCAAACCATATGTTTGGCACATAGAATTCTCAGAGTTGCCAAAGGAAGTTTGTTAGTGGATGCTAATTCAAACCTGCATCAGCCAGACTGCATCAGCATCACCACTCTGCATTCCTTCAAAGATTGCAGCACCTAATGAAGATATATATGCTGGTTCGTCTATAGGTGGAGTGTTCTCATCAAAGGTGTCACTGCAATAACCTCAGAAATTCACTATGTAATGCCCCACATAGAAGAGGCCTATACTTGACAGAAGGTCAAGTACTTGATGTATTTTAGATCACCAATTACAGATATATTTGAACAGATCAAATTTACTGTTCCAAAAGAACTAATATCATAAACTGTAGGTTCCCAGGTTCTAGCGGCTGTCATGTTCCATATCACAAAGGCTAGACATTCGGGGTGTACTGTGACTTGCGGATTCCACAGAATACTCGTTTATTTGGAGCATTGCAAATCAAGAAAATTATTATCACAGCCAAAAATTGGGGCAAGGCCAGAGAAAGGAAATTTTAATATTCACTGGAAGTTGAAAACTACTTTAACATATTTGCAGAAGAAATCTGCACAAATACATTCAACTTCAGAGGCCCAGAATTGGTGCCTCTGGACCCATATATACAATCTACCTGAAACTCGCTTTGGGGGAAGGTTTCCTTATATGACTTTTTGGTTTGCATATGTCATGATTAATCCAAATAGGTCAAAGCAAACATCCAAATATTTGGACCCACATCAAAGATACCATTTCTGCAAGGCATAGGAGTTCACGATATCAAAAAATAAACCCCGACAACTGAAACTCTCTTTAGGGGAAGGTATGCATATGTCATGATTAATCCAAATAGGTCAACATCAAAGATACTATATCAAAAAAAAAAACCCCAACCAGGTCTTTCTTTTCAGCCAGACTCCTCTCAAACACACACAGAAACAGAGACGGTAACTTCAATCTGATTAGAAAGCCATTTTGGAAGAACTTTAATAAGTTAAGACTTATTTAAAAAGAGAGAATTGTGGAAATTGAGCAGTTATTGCCAAAAAAATGAACTGCCGCAGAGCAAGTCATTTGATTCAGACATCCACTGCAATGAATGAATCTCTGTATCAGCCTAGGGCATTGGCCATTATGGTTTTTCTACAGTAGCCGATACGGCTATTCACCAAATGGAGATCCCAAGTAGAAAATCCAAGCATATGCTGCTTATTTAGGCTAGAACCTGATCCAAAGCTAAAAGAACAGCATTTGTTACAGGCAAGTAAATCACCATTTTGCACATGGATTATTAATGCCGCAGGTGTGCAGCAACTCCATTAGCAGCTTCACTACTTAAGTATTTGGAACCATACCACAAGTCACATCAGATGAGAGTTCTTACCAGTTGTAAATGTGACCAGTTCTTCCATATTCTGAAAACGAAGCAGGAAAAAGAAGATAACTATGGAGAAAGAAGACAACTTTCACATACTACAAGCAAAGAGAACTAAAATATTCCAGAGGATATGATGGATTCTGCAAACCTCTCAGTTGTTGCTCAATGAATGCCCGTCCAATCTCAACGAAGAGGGGGTCAGTTGCATCAAGAAGATAAGTGCAGCACCATCTTGGATTACTCTCAACAGAAAACCTAAAACATGTTGAACAGATGCGGTAAGAAAACCAAACGAGATTCTAATGCCCATGGTAAAACAATGTGCAACTTTAATATACAAGATGATATACACTCGGGCATGTGCTATTTTGATTACTGGATCATAATCATGGTTTTATGGACACTGGATAGCCACAAACATTCCTCTTGAGACAGTCATTAGAAAATTACTCAATATGCTGCACATGTTATTGACATCTTCTTACATAGGGGATTTAACAGGGCCATCAGGAGAAAGTTCTGAATCAAGTAGCCAAAGGAGGTGCTCACCAGTTCCCTAGGCGAGTGATCTTTGCTGAAGGGAATATATCTTTTAGTGCTGCTGGAACGTTCCCGGAGAAGGCTGGAAGGACTGCAAGAGAAATAAAGCATCGAATCATTATTCACCTAGACTAAGTGGAATGTTTCTAAAGACTCCAAACTATGTTATACTTGTGGATTTGTAAAAGTTTCTTACTAAAATTGTTCCTGCATGATTACCCTTTATATTATGATTTTCTCAGGGTGAAGTTGAGGACATCAAATGTTATGTTCAGACATCCCAAGTGCTTAAGTGCTACATAATTTTAAATGAGTTCAATCTACCTGTGAGATTGTGAGCAATGACAATCAACTGACATCAAATGAGATTGACTTTTTTTTTTCTTTTTGCAGGTCAAATAAGATGAAATTGATTCTAAAATAACATCTATCAAATCAATCCACATTGATGAGAAGCTTTCCAAAAGATAGACGAAGTCAACTTTAAAATGCAGGTCAATATTCAGTTGACCTAGTACCTGGTGTCATCCCAAGTTCATACATTCTTTCCAGAATCTTTTTCTGCAGACGTAATTGTTGGTCTAACCAACTCTGTGGTAGTGGTCCACCCCATCTGCGCTAAGCAAAAGGCTCATTAATTATGACAGGAACTACTGAAATCAATGAGAACAAAGCACAGAAGAGAGTACTTGTGGTGGCTAGATACTATTTGATACACACATTCTTGAGAAAACATTTGACAAGACCTTACACCATTTCAACTATCTCAACCTAATTATTTTGAGGAGCAAAAGACTATCTAAAAAGATGACACACAAAAACACAAACTGCAAAGTCAAAAGCGAAACCTGTCATGAAGAGTGTGCAGATCATTAAAAAATCAGTAGCAGTCTAAGAAATGCTGAAACATAGACAACTTGATTACTAACCTAAAAAGGTTTTGATGAGAGAACCAGCAGCAAGATCAGTAAATGAGAAAATGTAGCTCACCCATGCAAATTTCCCATGCGGGACCAGGCAAGAAATGCAGGACCTCCAAAGAAATCATCCAAATCTGACATGCTTATGTTAAACTTCTGCTGAAGAAATGTGGAGGGTAATACCAAATCAGACATGATGAAGTATGTTTAATTGCAATTATCAGAGAAATATTATGTTACACTAATATTTATTGTGTGAATTAAATCAACAGCAGATGACTCCAACAAATTAAGCAACAAGATCCAGAGTCAAAGTAACAAATCGTAGTAAAAGCTGCCATAAAAATGGCTCTCGAATGATTCTTTCTCAAAGCACAAGAGAGGGGAATCGCAAATATGAACAGGGTCAACGACAGAAAACATCCCGTATTAACTGTTTCGAGTTGATTTATAGTTTTCCCTTCCTTCTATGCTAACTTAACTCCCTAGGGGAAAAGAAAAATATGACTGAGAGTCAAAGCTCCGTGCTGACATGCCAAGCAGCCAACTGCATCTTCATCTATTAGAATTAAGTAACAAGCCGACAAAAGCAAATTCTGAGTACAAGAACGGTGAATAAACCAAAATTTCCCAATAGCAAATGTTAGTTCGTAAATTTAATTTTATCGAAGTACAAAAACAGTACCTGAAAAACTTTTTGCCAAATAGCCTCTTGCCCAGTGAATGCTAGCGGTAAGTTGATCCCTTGAAGAGCCATCCAATCAATTTCCTTCTCCCATCTTCTCCAATCCCACCAAGCAAAAGAATCTTTCCAAATAACATTAGATCTAGTTAGCCTAGTACTGAATCTAAAAATACAGCCTTATCATCATTTTCATGCTGCGTCAGAGGCTCATAAAATTGCCATAGGATGACTGCCTAAAAAGTACAGGTTAATATTCTTGGTGAAATCTTACAGCTTGATGTAACAGCATTTTGATAGTAACTCCAAGGGATGGGTCTCTGAACAACAACACCAGCATCATGAACACGGGGAAGAGAACCAAATTTTGGCATTGAATACATCTGCAGACCACCAGTTTTATCCCAAGAGATATGTGAACCACACCAGTACTTCAAGTACCAGTGTAAACCAGCCAAGACCTCCACCCCAGTTACTCCAGAAATCCTATTTAAAAATTAAACCATGATCAACAATGGAAAGAGAGCTGCAAACGAGAACAGGCAACAATATGAAGATTGGCAATGGATGGAGATCCACGAAACATTGATTTTGATGAGGAAAAGATAAGGGCTTTGAGGATTTGGCAGCGAATCACTCTGCGATTACGACATAAAAATTCAAGCTGCACCTACCCCTTTGAGTGCCAGCAAAGTGTTAACGGCATTCAACAAGAGTGCGACACCACAGAAACCACCAATGAACTGACTAACATGTCATTCAATGCTTTAACAGGAAAAACAACATTCGAGTAAGGGACGTTGGCGTACAGTATTTCAGGAGCGCCACGTCTGCCGAGCGAAGGGTGATTTGTTATCGCAAAGCAAACTTCACCACCGCATTCATCCTGAAGAATCAAATATCAGCGAATGATCGAACCTTCCAAATATGAAAGCAGAGAAAATCTTTCTACACTGCGATCGATCAAAAGTCAAACAATGAACGTCCATAAACTTCGATCGAGTAACATACAGCGGTTCTGATTACAGTACTTCCATACGAATTTCTTATGGAAAGTTTATTATAGACATGCAGCCGATCGCCCGACGCAGGACTCTACTCTCGAAACGAGAGTGATCGCGCGCCGGTCGACCTACTCAGTCCGATCATCTCATGTCGTTCACAATCCAAAGCAACAACGCTAATCCTCGTGAACCAAGCACCTTCGAAATGATCCGGAACTCGAAGCTCGAGTAGCGCGACGGCAGCAGCCGCCGGAGCGCGCCGCGGGCGGCGGCCAGCTGGACAGTGGCCGGGGCCCGCTCGCGGTCCTGAATCTCGAGGAGCCGGGACACGTAGCCGACGCCGGCGGTGGAGCACGGAGCGGCGGGGGCGACGGCGCTGAGGACGAGGACGAGGAGGAGGAGGGCGAGGGGGGCGGCAGCGGGGAGCGGAGGCCGAGCCATGACGGCGGCGGCGGCGGCGGCGGCGGCGGCGGCGGCGGCGAAACGGAGAGGAGGAGGAGGAGGATGGGGAGTGATGGAGCGGGAGAGAGGCCGCGGGGTTTATAGGGAAGTTAGGCATTGCTGGCGAAGGAGAGGGAGTTGCAGATTCTTTACGATCGAGAACGAGACAAAACTTGGAGGCCGGCCGGAGAGAGAGAGAGAGAGAGTGGCGCAGTGCATGCTGCGCTTAGCGGTTGCAGAGAGAGGCGTCAACGAGAACGACGTTGCGGGTGCTTTTGGATTTTTCCGGGGCCTTTTGTCATTATTGTTGTTACAATGTGTTTTTTATTTCATTTGTTTTTATTTATTTGTTTTTTCTGCACAAAATTCCCTATTTTAGTGTTGTGCGTTGAACATTACTATATTTGTTTTATCGTGAGATAAATTTAAATCATGATAAATCACAAAGCTTTCTGACTGAAAATATTATCAATTGCATCTAGTCGGAGACGCCTTGCTCTTCTTCTTTTTTTCCCTTTTGGATAATTCAGGATATCCGAGCTTTGCAGCTCGACTAATCACTACATGTCAATGGCCGGCCCCGCACATGCGTCAGTTAGGACTCTCTTCACAAAGTTGTGGGAATAACCCCAAGATGGGTGACCACTGACCACCGTGATTTAAAAGTAAAATCTGCTAGATACAAACTAATCACTCAGCCACTCAGTCAACGTTAGTCCAAAACACCCCATGCACTAGGGGGTCAAAAATATCCGACCCAACTCGAACCAATCAAAAAGTGAAGACATTTTGGTTTGGGTCATAAGTTAGGGAATCGGCATTATAACGGGTTTGGTTCAGTTTGGGTAGCATGCGGGTCAGGTCACAGTAATCATACAACAACCATGTTAGGTTTGGTTCGGGTCAACCCAAACGATTGACACCCATAACACTGAGTTATGTCATTATTACCCCCGGGGCAACGGCATCAACAACTGTTTATGAATTCTCGGTGAATGTAGCACTGTGATGTCTTGAACTGATAATTATTAAGTGGAATGTATTCGCATCGATTCGGCGCCCAAAGATAACTTCTCCAAGAGCGCCATAAAATCATTCAGAATGGAATCGAAAATGGACACTTTTTGAGCACCATGAATAGCTCGTATTAACCGGCGACAGGACATTGCAGCCGGCGAATGTCCCTGCCTCGGGTATAATTTGCCAGCACAATCTGGCAAAATGGTCCATAAGTACAAGTCTAAAAGCTCATCTCTGTGGATATGCACCACTACAACTCTCGAATACACTGAAAATCTTACACCAGATGTTGCATGTGGTAGGTATAGAACGCTCTCCATGCTAAGTAAGGCCTAACATTACAATAATCAATTCACTGATAAGCTACTAGTGACAGTGGACGAATCCCGCAAAGAATTACACTTTCGCAAATATGAGTTACTGTATAAAAATTCACAGCGAATTACATTAAATAACTTGTGACGATCGGCAGAGGCCACCTCAGTATTTACAGTGGTTCTTTTGCTGGTGTGCCCGGAGGGCGGGGATACTTTCTGGGTGTGGGGTGACCCTTCAAACAGATGATGGCAGTTCTCTGCCCATATGGACCGTGGGATTCAACTGGATACAATCAAAATGAATACATCAATTTAACTCGCAAAATAAGCATGATTAACAAGTATATTGAGCATGAAGTGGAATGGATCCTCCAAACTTCAATCTCAATTAGCAGAAGAATATTGGCACAAAAATCATCCTCCCATAGCCTGTTTTGCATTAAGAGGAGAATGCTGACAACAAGGAGGCAACTAATTCATTTTGTTTGATGCGAGTGTCTTAGATGCAGTGAAATTGGCTTCAAATTTCACGGGAGTATTCACATGTTGTGCCAGCTCAATTGGCCTGGCCATGAGACTAGTAGACCTAATACTGTTATTCCCTACTATCTCAGCATGGCACTGCCCATAAATCTCCCTTTCTTTCTAAATTATCAATGCTCAATGTTTTCCACAGGAAGTGGTATTACTCCTAAATCTATCAGATAAAACAGGCCTGCCTGCCGGATTAACAACCACTACAGGCCCTTGCAAACAATTCTTAGGCATAGATACGAACTCCAGGAATATTTCCATTGGCTGGAGATACAGAATATTTACCAGGACAGACTTGCAAAAGGGAAGCACCCATCGACCGGATTGCTGTTTCAGCATTTTTAACTTCATCCTGCTCAAATTCCCAATGAAGACATGTTAATGCAACCCTCGCCTCATACCTAAGAAAAAAGGTAATTTTACAGCGAACAGAAAATCTCACACTAGCTGGAATTACTATTGTGTCCATGAGACAGATTAATAGACCAGGTTAAAGTATTCGGCTGATTGAAGCACTAAAAATATGGATGAAAGGGAAAAATAAATATGCACCTCCGGATTGTGACCCTTCGCAGCCACAAACAAGCCACCAACACGAACAAGTGGAAGACAATATTCAGCTGGAAATGCAACAAGCATAAGCACTAGCAAACCAAGAGTGTGGAATTTGATTCTAATAAACATCCAATCATCACCTAAGACTCTCATCTCGGCTACAGCTCTGGCAACAGCAACATCAAAATGTTCTCTGAAGCACGAATCATTACCAATATCCTGCCCAAGAACAGATTTTCAGAAGATGCACCACAGCCCTGATATGTAGAGTGTTAACCAGATAGCTCTCCAAACTTCCGACATGAAACACTGGAACAGTCTTAATTCTTATGAATAAATCCTTAATCATAGAAAAGCAATGGAACTCGTACCTCCACTCTTCCATTCACGACCTCAACATTGGACACCCCAGCTAGATTGACCGCATGCTCCAAGAAAACACAACGTTTTCTCATAGACTCGACAAGAGTCACCTGCCAATCTTCAGTGCTTTTATAACAAGAATCAAAAAGTCCCAACAACCGAACCACCATGAACTTCCACAAAAATCAGCCATGATAATTCAACTGATGAACTAATACACTTACCAGGCTCTGCAATTGCTAAGACCGTACGACCATGAACTTCCACAAAAATCAGCCAATATAATTCAACTGACGAACTGATATACTTACCGGGCTCTGCAATTGCTAAGACCAATCCAGGAAGCCCAGCGCCGCTCCCAACATCGACGACGCTAATCTTACCGCAAGAAGTACTGCAATGCGATAGATAAGAGTCCCGTATCGGAGGGACGATCGATAGAGAGTCCTCGACGTGCCTCTCCATCACCTCACCCGCCTCTCTGACCGCAGTCAGATTCATTCTCTGCGGCAATAATTTCCTGTTCCCTCAATCTCTACGCTTCAGGGCAACAAAACTCTAAAGACAAAAGCACGCCTTTTCTTGTTTTGTTGGCGCGCGTTCATGCAGAGGAGGCAAGGAAGAGGCGTAGAACCTGGTTCCACTCGAGGAGAGCGTCGACGTAGAGGCGTATCTGCTCTTTCTGATGACTCTTCAGGGCCTGGAACTTCGGGCAGTGAACGGCTCTGCTCTTGGGTCCACCCTCCGCATTGACTAGAGCACAGTGCAGCCTCGTTGACGTAGGGACCGCCAGGTGTTTGACGAAAGTCCCGACAGAGAACGGCGCGGCAACGCCGGGGAATTTGCACCGCGAAGCCAACATGGCGGCGTGCCAGGATCGCCGGGTCAACTTCGCTGCGACTGTCGTCCTTCTTTGCTGAAGAAGAAGAGGAAGAAGAAGAGAGAATCTAACTGCTGGAACGAGACCGACGCTGGAGATATTAGTTGCCCATTGGTTTTATGATATATCATCTTCATCTTCTTCTAGATTCCATATTTATTGCATTTTCTCTTCTTTTTTTTCCTTCGAATTTTTCATCGTCTTTTTAAATCACTCATGATACAAAATTTTCATAATTAGTATTTTCTTCCATTAAGTTTTTTCGCTCCACAAGCCTGCTATTGCCCAGAAACCAAAAAAATAAAAATGATATATATAATTCCCAAAGGATTTGTCAATATACTCGGGACATCTTAGGGATTATGACTTTAATCAACCATAATTCGAGATGTAATTTAAGGACAAACATCAATACCTAAATAATTATTAATATATTTAAAAAAAATTAATGAAAAGACAAGGATGATGTGATGAATACTTCAAATAGGAAGAAGGGAAAGCAAAGATTAGCAGAAAATGAAATTGCTACTTGTTAATCTAAAAAAGAAAATATAATAAAATTAGGAAAAAAAATTGGGCTTGAGCGAGTGACTTTTTCTTCTCCAAAATCCTTATTTTCATTTATCTTTATAGATAAGGAAATGACATAAATAATCTCTAAATTTTGGCTCGATATCATACTTGAACCTTTAATTTATTCAGTATGGTCTATAAACTTTAGTTTAATGTATAATGTTACCCCTAAATTTTAATTTGGTTAACATGATCTCTAATTTTTTGTACATATTTAATTTAATATATAAATTATAGAAAAATATTCAACGTTGTCATTTCATTAATTCAAATTCAAGAATGATATTAAACATTTTTTATAATTTATTAATTAGATTGCATATGTATCAAAAGTTTATACACACACATTGAACAAAAAGATTTAAGGACGATATTATACATTGAACCAAAGATAAATGGCTATTTTTGTAATTTGTCCTTATAGATAATTGTTCCTAGCTTGTGTTGTCGGCACGATTTGTTTATTAATGCAAAGAAATGAGTTTAATCAGTCACCTGAAAATTGTCATAATTCCCAAGGAAAAACAGTTTTGTCCGTAAGCACACTGGCCTTATTCTATAGATACAAAAAGATGCTTTATTGCTTATTTTATAGTAAAAGCTTGCATAATATAGATTCAAAAATGTTCAAAACTTGAATGAGATATTAATTTTAATAAGTAAATTCACACGCATTTTTGTGTATTTTTTAGACTCATACATCATTATAGATTTTAATGGGAGAGTAAGATAACCTCTTGAAATCTCACTTAATATATGAATCTCCTATACGCCATAAATAAATAGTGTCTAAAACCATGAGGTGGCGATTAGATATATCAATTTTAGACATTAGAAATACCTATGAATTTTACGTCACAGAATTCAGACGAAACTGTTTTATGACATAGTCAAGTCCAACATACCTTAAATACATCCATATGAAGACAAATAATTTGCTATATTTTTTCGCTGAATATGCAAAAGTGGGGAAGGACTTTTCTTTTTTGTAATTTCACACACACTTAAATGAATTTTCACGGATAAAAAAGCTTCTGGAAAAGTATGATATTCAATAGGAACTAGTCCCGGTCAAAAACGAAAGGTCTCGCTCGCCGAAATCGCGCGAGCCAAAGAATCTAGCGCGTACGAATCAACGGTAGAGGGACTCGATTGCACAAAAAGCACGAATCGGAGGACGAGAAACGACATTATTATATTAAAAAGAGATTAGAAGCAGACAAATCCTGTCTTAAACGGGTAATCCCGGTCCCCCCCTCCCTCCCATCTCGTACAGTTAAATACCGGTCAAAGTCAACTCCTGCGCAGTCATCCTCGGCACTTCTTCTCTCTCTCTCTCTCTCTAGAACAGTCACCACCGCCGCGGAAAGAGAGAGAAAGGAAGAGAGAGAAAGCGAGAGAGAGAAAAGCACCGCCGACGCCCGGCGAGAATTTCCGAACCCCACCGCCGCCATTGTCCCATCTCCCCAAACCCTCCTCAGCTCCGGCCGCCGCCGCCTCCCTCTCTTGAGCCCATTCATTCGTCCTCCCGCCGCCGTCGCCTCCCGCCTCCCGAGCAATGGGCGGCGGCAACGGAAGGCGGCGCCGGTGGATTCCCTCCTTCGGCCGCTCCTCCTCCTCCGCCAGCAACTCCTCCGCCGCGAAGGACCCGCCGCCGCGGGAGTTCCTGTGCCCGGTCGGCGGGTCCCTCATGGCGGACCCGGTGGTCGTCTCGTCTGGCCAGACCTTCGAGCGGGTCTGCGCCGAGGTGTGCCGGGACCTGGGGTTCGCGCCCCCCCTGGACGACGGCGCCCGGCCCGACTTCGCCGCGCTCATCGAGAACCAAGCCCTCAAGAGGGCGATCCTCAACTGGTGCGACAAATCGGGGTCCACGCCCCCGCGGCCGCCGGACTACGGCTCCGTCGAGAGCACCGTGCGGTCCAAGATCGCCGCCGAGGACGCGGCGAAGGAGGGGCCGATCCCCGTGATTAGGGATTCGGAGAAGGAGCTGCTGAGGGGAGTCGCGGAGAACCCGCCGATGATATACTCGCACGCGGTGAGCGCGGTCGGTCCCCGCGTCAACCACTTCTACTCGAGCTCGTCGGAGGAATCCGTGGTGCTCCCGGCGACCCCGGAGACGCCGTTGCCGCTGACCACGAGGCCCTCCTGCTTCTCGCCGTGGAGCTCGTCGGAGATCGCGGAGGGCGAGACCTCGGGCTCGGCTCCTAATCCGGAGGAGGAGAACCTGTTGGCGAAGCTGGAGAGCGCCGAGCTTCTGGACCAGGAGCAGGGCTTGCTCTTGCTGCGGAAGATCACGAGGACGAAGGAGGAGAGCAGGATTTCCCTGTGCACGCCGAGGATGATCGCCGCGCTCAAGCCGCTCCTGGCCGCGCGGCACGACGCGGTGCAGGTAAATGCCGTTGCTTCGCTGGTCAATTTGTCGCTGGGGAATGGGAACAAGGTGAAAATAGTGAGGTCCGGTGTCGTGCCCCCGTTGATCGATGTGTTGAAGGGAGGTTGTGTCGAAGCGCAAGAGCATGCTGCGGGCGCATTGTTTAGCTTAGCTTTGGAGGATGATAATAAGATGGCGATCGGAGTCTTAGGTGCTTTGCCGCCTCTTTTACACGCGCTTAGATCGGAGAGCCAGCGCACGAGGCATGATTCAGCGCTTGCTCTGTATAATTTGACTCTGGTGCAGACCAATAGGATCAAACTGGTGAAGCTTAATGCAGTGTCGGCTCTATTGGGGATGCTGAAATCTAGGAACTTGGCCAACCGGGTATTGCTCATTCTGTGCAATCTGGCTGCCTGCGTGGAAGGAAGGTCGGCCATGCTTGACGCCAATGCAGTGGCGATTCTAGTTGAGCTTCTTAGAAGGAAGGAGGTGGAGTCTGAGGCAACCAGAGAGAATTGCGTGGCAGCACTCTATGCAATGAGTCATGGGAGTATGAGGTTTAAAGGGTTGGCGAGGGATGCAAAAGCGGTGGAGGTCTTGAGGGAGGTCGAGGAGAAGGGGACTGATCGAGCAAGAGAGAAGGCTAGGAGGTTGATGGAAATCATGAGAGGAAGAGAGCAAGATGAGGAAGAGGATCCCGACGGGTTGGTGCCCTCGGAATCAGGCGGATTTACCAGGACTCGATACCGATTGGGCGGCTTCGGGTCTGATGGGAGGAATTTGTACGGTGCAAACACTGCTGATTTCTAACCATTCATTGCGTTGGTTTCCTTTCCCAATTAAGGCATTGTGTATCTGGTAAGATTAAGTAGCGGTTGACAGATTGAGTCTTCAACTGCTGGTGGAAGGAAGGGAAACTTAGTGTTTTCATTCATTAAAGCTAAGTTACTGATTTGCGGAGTGAAAATGGGTGCCTGACATTCCACCGAAGATGCCTTGAGGAGGGAATTTCAGTCTGTTGCCGGATTTTCGGTCGCTCTGGTTAGGCGAGTTTGTGCATATGTAGGTGTGCATATTACTTTACCAGCGAGAGAGTGAGTGATGCTATTGCTGTGTTGTGTTTGCTACATCTCTCTTTTGCCACTTAGTTGGCTCATTTTTTCTGAGTTCTGTATTCTGGATGGGGTATATAATTGATTTTTGGAAGGGTCATTGGCAATAAACTAGATTAGACTTGTTCTTGTTCTTCTTCCTCACCGGCTCGAGTTCTTTTCACAAGCGCCAGCTCTTTCAGCGCCATTTCACGATGGTCATGGGGGACACGATGGTTTCAGTAAGAAATATGCCTGGGGGAAGCAGAAATGCGCCAAGTCAATGGCGGATGTCTGTCGAGATCTGGAAGTCAGTGCATTCTGTCAGTACTGACGAGGGACGATGACATTGGCGAGTGTAGTAAGGCTGCGTCCGAGCTATGTCATTGAAATGTGCTCTGTGATGTCTTAAAAAATTGCATTGATTTAAGCAAGAAGGGCGTTCCTTCTCTCTCTCTCTCCCTCTCTCTTCTTTTTGGCTCTGGAGTAATCTACCATGGATGGATTTGGTCCATGAAGCAATGAAAAGGATACTTGATTATTGCTGTATGAAAAGTTGCCATTTCACATGACAAGAATATGGTATTTGACATGGAAAATTAGCTGACCAGATGGCGAAATTACTGATTTTCACCTCCCTTGACTTTGCTATTATCACATTGTTCGCGACAAAGCTCTTAGGGTGCGTTTGGATATGTGAGTTTTTAGGGCGCGTTTGGACCAAACGGTTTGGTTAAGCTTTTCCAAATAACTCTCATCAGGAGAAAGTCCAGATGTTTTGTGAACTTTTTTTAAGAACCTTGAGTAATCATTAAGAAAGTTGAAAGCTCTACGCATGTAGATGTGTAGGTTGAGCTTTCGGCAATTTCGGAAAGTAAGCATCAATATTGATGAAGCTTTAGTAGTTACCCCTTCTGCCCTCAAAAGCTTAATAATATTCCAAGTATTAAGATTAATGAAATTTATGCTCAAATTCAGAGATATGTTAGTTCAGCCTACCGCAACGAGGATTGCTTATTTCACCGGTTGCCAAACATAGCGTTCAAGCATCGATATCAGACTAAACATTTATTGCTATTGTCAAATGAAAAATTATTTACATTCTCAGGATGCATAAATTAATAATCAAATGTAAGTGAATATTATAAATTGTTCTAGCTCAATTATCGAAAATACATATATTTTGATTTTGCGCAAATTGCAAGGTCTATCAACCATGCATATAACTTCTCTTGTAATTTCCATCAGAAATAGTAAATTTAAAGTACTGGGTAATTTCTTCACTTGTTTAATAACTTTTGACAAAGAAAGTAACTACTTAGGGCGTGAATAATAACCATTTTGACTATAAGAGAAATAAAATTTTCTATTTCTACTCCTAAATGAGTCTCTGAACAAAAATATATATTTGATAATGATGCAAAATTTCAATTCTCAAAACAAAATTTCATTTCATAACAACATGAAATTTCTCTCTCTCAAGCGGCGGCAAATAGTGGCTAGTAGCGATAGATAGATGGCCGTTTAGTAAAGAGGATGAGCGATGAGAAAAATTTTTATTTTCCATTTATGTTTCATTCCAAATTTATTTTTGAACTAAAAATTTATTCTAAAAATAGAAAAAAAGAAATTACTTTACCAAATAGATTTTTATTCCAAATATAAGTCAGAAAAATAATTCTAAAACAAAAATAGAATGATTATTATGCACACTTTTAACATAATTAGTAGTATCCTTTAATATAATCAATAATATCCATATTTTTTGTGACTCATTTTTTTTTCATGTATTAATATATTATAAATGATAATATCTACCCTCAATCAACATTTTTTGTATAATGCGAAATAAATTTACCTATATCCACAACGTGCAAGTTTTGTATAAATATATTAAATTATTTATGTAGTCCCTCAATGAGATGCCTGACAAGACTGCATTCTTTATTTTGACTTGCTCGTGCCTGCAAACCTCAACCCCTCATTGGTAGTGAATATTTTTCTTACTCCGCACCAAGGAATACCAGAGTTTTTACACTAAAAATGAGCAAGCATTAGCAATTCCTCACTTCACATCATTCCCACATTAGATTCTTCGGAGGGTTGTTGAATGTGTCATGGTCATCTAACGTGAAATAACTTTTATTATATATACCAGCAATATTTTGGTCCCTGGATTTCAATTACTCTTTTACCCCTCTCGCGATGCTGTCGAAATAAGCGTATCCCCTCGAACCAATCGTCTTCAAATTCGTACGAGGTCGCGAACTCGGCATTACACACTACTTCCAGACAAGATCCGTACGGCCCTCCGCAGCTCGCGCCGCCTCGTCGCGGGCCGCGCGCCTCCTGTCGGAACCCCCGCCGCCACCCGAGGAGAACCGAGCATGGCTCCTCGCCGTCTCGGGGCCTTCCTGATGATGTTCCTCGTGTTCTCGCCGGCGCTCTTCGATCGGTCGGCGGCCGCGCCGGATTCGCGCTGGGAAGCTAAGAGGAGGCTCTTGAGGGAGAAAGTTCGCCGGATGTACGTTGAGAATTTTCATTACCTGTTTGACCCACTTGGTTCTTGTTCCTTTTGACCGCGATGGTCTGTGTCAATTCTTTGAATTTTTTAATGGGTATGTCCTGTTCCTGCCAATGGGCTATTGGATGACTTGTGTTTTTCAGTATCTTCCGATGTCCTTCTTTCTCAAGATTTGATTTTTACTGCCGCCCTGCCGCTTCAGATGATATTGCGGGAATGGGTTGCTTGCTTTTGAGCTGCTTTGATGAAGTTTTAATAGATTGAGAGCTGTATGGGAGGTGAACTTGATGTGGATGTTGCTTTCACTGTTGAGGTGGACTTGATTGTCGTTAAATCTTCATTTTTACCGTAAGTAATCAGTCTGACGAGAATTGTGCTTCGTGCTGGGAAGCTAAGAGGAGGTTCCTGAGGGAGAAAGTTTGCCGGATGTATGTTGAAAATTTCATTACCTGTTTGACCCACTTGATTCTTGTTCCTTTTAACCGCGATGGTCTGTGCCAATTCTTGAATGTCTTATTGGGTATGTCCTACTCCTGCCAATGGGTTGTTGTTGTATGACTTGTTTTTTCAGTATGTACTGTGGTGCACGAGGGTGTGATTGAACTGAAACAGCGATCTTGCGATGTCCTTCTTTCTTAAGATTTGATTTTTACTGCCGCCCTGCCACTTCAGATGATATTGCCAGGAGGGGTTGCTTGCTTTTGAGTTGCTTTGATGAAGTTTTAATAGATCGAGAGGTGTATGGGAGGTGAACTTGATGTGGATGTTGCTTTTGCTGTTGAGTAGTTGAATATGCCCAGGATTTGATTGTTGTTAAATCTCCATTTTTACTCTTAGTAATTAGTCTGACGAGAATTGTGCTTCGCATGGCAGTCTTTGATACAGGATGATGTTTAATGCGAGTTTATCTGATCTTTGAGTGTCATTTCCATTCTGCCAGGCATGAATTGCGTCTTGATTAATCAGGGGCTGTAGGATTTCATTGACTCTGTTGCTCATTTGTCTTCTTTCAGGTTTTACCATGCATATGACAACTATATGACCCATGCTTTTCCGGTCAGTTGCTGTTCTTTGCCAATAGTTGGGGATCGAGGGACTGCATATTGATTGTTCCGCTGAATGATGCTTCTTTTTTTCTCACAGCATGATGAGCTAAAGCCTCTAACAAAAACTTTCACGGACTCTCTTAGTGAGCTTGGCAATCTTAAGGTGATAACTAATTAGTTCAGTAATAGAGGAATAAATCAGTTTGAGATGCTCGATGACTGCTCATCCTCTTGGTGGTTTCTTTCCAGCTTGAGCACCTACCACAAGACTACAATGGATCCGCCCTTACGCTGATAGAATCGTTATCTAGGTAAGTTTGAATATTTTTGTCAGCTGTTGATGCCAATATTCACGTGTATCATATGCTCTTGTATATTCACAAACTGACAGCATTTCGTTTGGTGCATTGTTTGCTCCAGTATCCGGTCCATCTTGCTAACCTTCTTTCTGTCTCTCTCCCTCTCTCTCTCTCTCTCCCCTGCAGCCTCGTTATATTGGGAAATAATACCGAGTTTGAGAAGGCAGTTTTTTGGCTTTCTGAAAATCTCAGATTTGATGTTGATGCTCGAATAAATCTTTTTGAGGTATACAGTTCTCAATTTTAATTTTACAATTTTAATCTGAAACTACACTTCAAACAAATTTATATATGTTTGTGCTTAATGAGAATGAATTGGTCTAGCAACATTGTTTTTAATGAATATCGTGAGATTTTCTATTGAAATTTTTAATAATCTTTCTTTACCTGACTGCTATTGTGTAGTGCAACATAAGAGTTCTTGGAGGACTTGTTTCTGCTCATATTCTTGCCACTGATTCTACAGACAGGTTGGTTCAAGGGTCTTACAAGAACCAGCTGCTTTTCCTAGCAAAAGATCTAGGTGAACGCTTTCTACCCGCATTTGATACACCAACTGGATTGCCATACGCTTGGATTAATTTGAAGGTACAATATGGGGATGTTTTAAGGCAATGATATGGTAACCAAAAACACAAAGATTTAGCATATGTGCCTGGTGTTGTAAATGATCACCAGTTTCTCATTCCAAGTGTTAAATGCGTGGCAATTTAACCTTCCTACATTTTCAATGAGTAAAATATGAAGGTCTTTGTGAAAGGAGTATCTGGACCTTTGACAATGTTATTGTGAACTGATGATGCATTATATCTGTTTGTAACATTGATTTAAGGCAAGTCTTCTCTTCCATGGCTAGAATGAGTTAGACTGAGCACGTGGTTGTATCAGATAGGTACAAAAGCTGTTCTGACTGGTAATATCAAAGGAAAAAAATTCCTTATGGGGTTGGGAGATGCTGGTTGGTTTCCTTTGTGCATATCTACCTTGTTTTTATATGCCTTCCCTTTGTTGTTGGCATTATTTTATGTCAACTAGAGAAGCTGAAGAAAAGTTTACTTCAGTTGACTAAGTGGCAGAGATCCTCATTTCCTTCAGCTTATTCAATGCCTTTAAAGAAATGCATAGTCACAGTTATGGCTGCTGTAATAGAATATGTTATATATTTTTCTTGTGCCTGTCATTTCTGTGAAATTTTCACTTTGCTTCACTGCAAATTGTGTTGACAGCATGGAGTAACAGCTGATGAGACTACTGAAACAAGCACCTCTGGGTGTGGTGAGGACCTCACTATTTACAGATAATTATGATGTACTGTCCTGTGTTGCTGCTGACATTTGTTTGCTTTTGTGGGTGGTTCAGGTTCATTGATTCTCGAAATGGGCACATTATCACAACTAACTGGAGACCCCAGGTTTGAGTCTGCTGCTCTACGTGCACTTCGCAAATTATGGAGCATGAGGAGTTCCTTAAATTTACTGGGGACAACTCTAGATGTGGAAACGGGAGAATGGATCGAGTATTCCTCTGGGATTGGGGCTGGTATTGGTCTCTCTGTACTTGTGTAAATTAAGGTGCCGTGTCTATTTGTTAATTAGATTTGTCGAAGAAGCACCTTTATTACCTCATTAATCATGTAATTTGAAGTATTTAGGTGCTTGCACGACGACCCTAATGCTTCTGATCTTTGCTTCTGTATAATCTTGCAGGAGTTGATTCCTTCTACGAGTATTTATTCAAAGCTTATATTTTATTTGGGAAGGAGGACTACTGGAGAATGTTTCACTCCGCTTATCTGGCCGTACAGAAATACTTCAGACATGGTCCTTGGTATGATGGGCACTTTTATTTCGCCGTTGATATTCTATTTATATTTCTGCCTGGTCAAATATCCATGCATACTAGCTTTGCTCTGGTAAAAAGTTGTTGATAGTGAAGCATTCTCGTGCTCTTTGTACACATGTAGAATCTGAGGTCCTTCATCATTTACTAATTGAAGATAATTGGTATGTCAGCTTTTGTGGGCACTTTCATGATTATGCCCTCCCTACACTTCACTTTGTAAGGAAACTGCTCTAGAGGAATTTAGTGAATTTACTCTAACTCTTCTTGTTTCTACTCTCACTGGCATTTTTTCACATGACATCATGCAAGAAATAGTTTACTATAGACTTATTAAAGAAAATTAGAGGCCTTAAGCACATGTGAACTGGATTTTGTCTGGCTGCTGAAGGAGTTAGACATGGCAGCATTCAGCACGGATATGCTTGTATTTTACCGCCGAAACAAAATGGACTAATATGTGGTTACTAGCTTTAAGTCGACTTATGGTGATAAAAATGGAATGGTCTGTTCATTGTCTAAATAGGTATCATGAAGCTGACATGAGAACGGGAAAAGCAACTTACTGGCAGCTGACAAGCCTTCAAGCATTTTGGCCTGGGTTACAGGCAAGTAAGCTATGTCCTATAGGGAACTATGGTTTCAAGCTTCAGGAGTTCATTATCCCAAATGATACTCTACATAATTAGGTTCTTGTTGGGGATCTTGCTGCTGCAAATTCGACACACCGTGAATTTGTTCATGTGTGGAAGAAGTTTGGGGTTATACCAGAAAGGTACTTGCTTGATCATCAAATGGTTCATCCAACAGAGAAGTACTATCCTCTCCGCCCTGAATTGGCTGAATCCACATTCTACTTATATCAAGCGACCAAAGGTCAGTAATATTGGTGTCATCTGTCTTACTTTCAACTTGATGTGTTGAGTTGACCGGATGATTTGTATCTTCTCTTGATTTGTTAAATAAACCAACTTCAGCTCAAAACTTTCCTATTCAGCTACACTGCAAAACATAACCTGAAATGCTTGATACCACCAGTTGTGATTCATCAGTTATCATGCGAACTTTTACTGTGAGATACTAGGAAGAGGTGCTTAAGTATATCCTTGCACATCCTGAAAGCGTAATTAATCTGCTGGTCTCGGTGGCCATTAATGGTGTGAAAGTGTTTGCATGTCTATTAGGCAACCTTTTGCACTTTCTACATCTTTCTCCTAATCCCATAATTATTTGGCATGTTATTAGATCCATGGTACATAGAAGTGGGTGAGTCAATGGTTAATTCCCTTAATCAATATACCAAAGTCGAAGGAGGATTTGCGAGCGTCAGGGACGTAACAACGATGCAACTGGAAGATCATCAGCACAGTTTCTTTCTTGCTGAAACGTAAGGCAGCCTTTTTCAATGGATATGCTTCCATGAGACTAGCATATGCTGAAGTTCTGCTTGAATTTTCTGCAGGTGCAAGTATTTGTATCTTCTCTTTGATGATCAGTTTTTGGTCAATCAGAACTATGTATTCACAACAGAAGGTCACCCTCTTCCTGTAACGAGAGATTGGCAAGAGAGGCTTCCGGAGACCTTCATTCCTTCCAACTGGACCTTTGTTGAGGTGCTCATCTCTCCTTTATATAGCCGAAAACAAAACTGGCCCTTTGTTAATCATGATTCGTTCAATTCATAAGTTGCTGTTGCTTACTTCCTTTAGCTTTTTGGTACTTCCCTGCTGATCAAACCTCGTGGTCCTTGCCCCTTCGTGTTCCCCCGTTCCCGAGTCTTAGAAAGTGTCAAATCAATGTAATCTCGTGTGTCTTTGGCTTAAGCAGGCGGACAAGCGAACTAGACGAGCAAGTGCCATGTCTTTGCAACTCTGTCCTGCATCGAGCACCCCTTCACATGGACAGAGAATGGAGAGCGCTTGTCACGTCCCCGATGCTTGGGACAGCCACAGGTGTTTGACCGATGAAGAGTGTGGCATTGACTCCAGCACTTGCAGACGGAGATCATGCAGCATGGCAGGCTACTGTGGGCTCTGGCTGTCCTTGTGATTTCGTGTACATTGCGAAATTCTTTCTCGCCCCCACAGAGCATTAATCAGAGGCTGGCGCTACACAGACGGTTCGGCTTACAGAAACACACGGGATTCTTTCACTATTAGAAGTTAGCCCTCAACTAGATTAGCAGTTCAAATAGAAGTATGATTAGCAGGATCCTTGTGTATCTCCCCCTCTAATCCTTGTACTGTATTGAGCGGAAACCCCCCAACACTGCACCGTCGAGTTTGAGGGAACAATTAATTTTTCATGACACTTTCTACATGTTTGAAGTTGAAGGGCGTTTAATTCACTGCACTGTGAAGGAACAATTATTTTTGAAGATGATTGCTGATGACGTTTTCTACATGTTTGAAGTTGAAGGGCGTTTAAGACACTGCACTGTCAGCTCATTTGATGCTCGTTGCGTGGACGTGATGCAACGGGGTTGGTGATGCAAAAAGCATCTCTCTTTTGAGTGGAGTTACGTGCTGGCCAGGTAAATTCGTCCCTTCCAAGACAACCCCTCTTGAGTGGGTTGAGAATCTGTCCTTGACTTTGACTATGAAGTTGTGCTGATTGAATGGTGGGATAACGATAGAAATTTGACTTGATATGTGATAGGATTTCTGAATTCTTATCTATTGAATTTTGGTTAAATGTACAAAGGAGTCCTTAAATTTTTATTTATTTAATATGATTATTGACTGAATTTAGTTCATAAGTTATATATTGAATATTTTCATATAATTTGTGGATTAAGTCAAATATGTACTAAAGTTTTAAGGATCACTTTAAATAAATAAAAAATTCATGGATTATATTGTATATATCATGACGGTTTATGGATCATTTATGTCATCTTTTTAAAAATAAAATTATATTGATAGGAAAAAAAAAAGTCATTACGCAAATATAAATAGGGTTAATACCCCGCAAAATCCTAAATCGGCAGACACACGTGATAACTTTACCCAAAATTATCTTTTTTTACTTATGAAAAATTCCAAACCGATATATCTCGCGACAAATTTATTTTGAATGACCATAAAAATCATAAATTTGTACATTTATGATAAATTTACCCTAAACTAATTTATTTAACTGCCAAAAATCTAAAACCGGTACATTTATTTATAGTTTTTGGTAAATTTGTCAAATGTATATCAGTTTAGAATTTTTGATGGTCGAAAAAAAAATTAATTTGGGATAAATTTATTATAAATTTTTCAGGATATTAATGCAAATAAATAATTTGATTTTTTTTTTAAATAGTCACTTATATCATTTAAAATAAATAATTAATGAGGTTATCTTTCAATATTGTCAAAAGTTCATATCTTTTCAGGGGACACGAAAATATTATTTTAAGCGGTCATTTCTGAAAATTATTTTTAAAATTATTCGTTCTCGAAGAGGGGAACGTCTAGTCCAAGGCTCATCAAAGCTGGGCCCCGCTAACTTTTGGCACTGCGAATCCAACGGCCACCCTTTTGCTTTCTAGGAAAAGCAACGGTCTCGATGGGCCCCCACCGCTTGGAAAATTCTTCGAGCTTCTCGCCTTTCTCCCTTTGTCTCCTTTGTCTCCTTCAATCGTCCTCTTTACCGAAACGCGCTTTCTCACCGACCCCACCACGCGCTCCTCCGTCGTCCCTTCCTCCCACGCGCTTCTCCTCCTCCTCCTCCTCCTCCCCGGCCAGAGTTCGGCCCCCCGCGAGATCTCCTCCCTCGACGCGCTCCTCTCCCTCGACGGAAGGGATGATCGCCGCGCCTCGCCGGGACGGGGCGGCGCAGCCGCCGCGGCGGCGGCTGGACGCCGACAATGGCTAGCGGAGCCGCAGCGCCGCCGACGAGGAGCACGATTGACGCCGCGGCCCGCGGCCGCCGTCGACCACCGCCGCTCCTTCTTCATCGCACGCGCTGCCGATACTGCGCTCACCGTCCTCCGTCGCGTGTTTTTCTCCGTCTGACTGATGTCGCAGAAGCGGCAGAAGGAGGAAGGCGCTCATAGCCCCGGGACAAGCGGCGTCGGTTCTTCACTTTGAAGCAGTGAGTGGAATCTTCGCCTTCTTTTTCTTGCTTTTTTTTTTTTAGCTTCGTCTCGGGAATCTGTCTCTGTTTGGATAAGCCTCGACCGGTGGCGTGAAACCTTGGTCTGTGCTAATGGAAGATATCAGTCGGCGGCGGAGGATTGTCGGATTGTTCGTGTTCTTTGTTTAATCAGTAGAAGCTGCGCGTGCTCTTGTTTGTTGCTTTCACGGCAAGGCGTGATGGTCAACTAGCGGATTGCTATTTGGAAATGGTCGCTGTTCGACTACTGTGCTCGGTTGCTTACCGATGGTTCCGGATGATTGGAATTATTTTTGTGCTTCGAATGATAGAATTAGGAAGCGAAAGATGATTCCGGCTCGATTCTCGGCTAATTCTGCAATTGGAGGAACGGCCTAGTTTAAGAATACTGGTTCATTCAATACTGTCCTCGTTTGATGTACTTGGCTGAGATACTGATTTGTAAACTTGATTGTATACAGTGTTATTTTGGAAGTAGTGAGGAAGCAGCGCATCCAGGATTTCCAGAATTTGTTGGAGCCTTTGGTTCGAAGAGTGGTAAGCACCTTCTTAGATTGCGCCAACGAGGTAAATATGTGAGTTGCCGTTCCGAGATATCCTGTGATTGAAGCACGAGTTGTTTTTGTTCTGCCTTTGGATTGGTTTGATCTGACCTGCTTTATTCAGCCCCTTTTGTCTTTCCAATTAGCTTGCTCCTCGAACGAATTGACTTCGCACATATGATAGCTGCTGTCATTTTGTGCAGTCTGCCTAGCCTAATAAGAGTAACGCGTTAGATTTTTAGGACAGTCTTATTGTCAAATCATTAGTCTTTCTCACTGAAGGGACACGCGAGAGGAGTTGTCTTTTTATTGTCTTACATAGTCTTACAAGTATTATAGCAGTAATCGGACCTTAGAAAACAGAATTGAAGATTTTTGTTTTCCGAAAAATTTAGGCTACATATCTCAACAAAACCCTGGAAAGACAGAAATCAAAAGTTGGAAGTACGAGCTATGAAGATGAGAAACTGCTTTTATATGAATACTTGTTATGATCCATTTGATCTTTTTTGCTATGTATGGAGCTGGTTCTCACAAATTCTTTTGTATATGTGTTCATTGCCCTCATAAATTAGCCCCAAGGTTGTAGATGGATGTGAGTTGCTTGGATCTTTTATGTAGGTGGCTTCAATATAAATATTGTTTAGGGAACTTGAAAATATGTCTTGCATGCAAGGACTTGTTGTGAGATGGCGTTGATGCTTAAAGTGCTGCCTAAGGGTCCATTGCTAACGCTTTCACATAGGATGTAGCGTAGGTTCTTTATTATTCGTTAGATTCCATATTTCCCAGTTTCCATCATGTACATTTTCATGACATCACTGCCTGCTTTATGAGAAGTATATGTTGTTGACATCAAGTCATTACAGGTAAAGGAGGAAATTGAGGTTGCTCTGGCAAATCATTTTACTGCAATGAGAAGGTAAAAATTTCTTGCTATTCCATCAAAATAGATATCTATTAATTCGAATGAAATGGAAAAGGAATGAGAAAACACTTGGGCTCAAAGCTTGTAAAGTCTTAATAAAGTCATAGACTTATTGCAGGAGTTACGGGAAAGAGGTGCATCCTTCTGAATCAAGAAGCTTACAGTTACGATTTTCAAATGGTGTCTCTCTTCCATTATTTACTGGTGCTCGACTTGAGGGTGATGGTGGTTCTAAGATGGAGGTAGAACTAGTGGATGGTTTTACTGGGCAAACTGTTGATACTGGCCCTGAATCATCTGCCAATGTGGAAATTGTAGTTCTTGAGGGAGATTTTGATGGAGATAAAGACAGCGAGTGGACAGCTGAAGAATTCGAGAATAATATCGTTAGAGAGAGGGAAGGAAAGAGACCCCTTCTTACAGGGGATGGAGTTGTGAAACTCAAAGATGGAGTCGGCTCAGTTGGTGAAATTGCCTTTTCAGATAACTCAAGCTGGACGAGAAGCCGCAGGTTCAGACTTGGAGCGAGAGTAATAGATAAATTTGAAGAGACTAGGATAAGGGAAGCAATAACAGAATCTATTGTGGTCAAGGATCACCGGGGAGAATGTGAGTTCATATTATGTCAGGTCATCTGGCTGTCATTTATCAAGGTGTTTGACATCATCATTCAATGCTATGTATTTCATTTCTTTTTTTTTTTTCTTTTTTTCATTTTGATCATTTTTATCCCAATTCCTCGTGTCTTCCATGCTAGTGTGCGCAAAGAACTATACTTTTATGAGCATAAAAGAGCTTACCCTTGCGATACTTTTCATTCATACTCCTGTTGTCATGTTATATATCTCAACAATGTTTGATATTCCTCTTATTTGGCTTGACTTTTCTGCATTGCTAGTCTGATATCAGCTTCTGCCTTTTCATCCAAATTGGAATATTTTTATCAGCAAGGCATAGCATTCTTACTAGTATCTGTGATGTCTTTAATTTCATGAGTTGGGAATTTGATATTACAACTCTGATCAAGTCAATAATGAAAGCATCCACCATTTCTACACCCAGATTATTCTGGGCTGTAGAGGCAAAGACAAAATTTTAAGACTTGCTCCTGAACTCTGTTTTCTGCTTGCAGTGTACAAGAAGCATTACCCTCCCATTCTGATAGATGATGTGTGGAGATTAGAGAAGATTGGGAAAGATGGAGCTTTTCATAAGCGTCTTAGTGAGGCTAATGTCAACACTGTGAAAGATTTCTTGATCCTACTATCTGTTGATCCTTCAAGGCTCCGAAGTGTAATTGATCTCTTTCACCTCGATTAACATTTTGAAAGGTTGTTCTCATTGAGCATTGAGCATCTGCCTCAAGGGTGCAATATCAGTGTACGAGACATGTTCAACAGTGTGAACTCATGGCCTCCTTCTAAGAAATGTCATGTGGAGGCAATAGTGTCTCTTAGCTCAGGCATACTTCTTATTTCAGACACCATACTTTGTGTTTGACAGAAATTCGGTATCTACTTGCGTCAAAATAACTTTGCTTTCTGTTTACTTAGTCGTCCTAACGAGCCCTTGGGTTTATAGCAATACCAGTTTAGATGGTTTCAACTTTGGACTGTTTTGTAATGAGTCATTCAAAGATGATTCATTTCATCTCTTGAAAGTGCAATTGTTTAAGCAGAGGATCTCCTGACATCTGCAGATTCTTGGTGCTGGTATGTCTCGTAAAATGTGGGAAGTTACTTTTGAGCACGCCCGAACTTGTTCTCTGGACCAGACAATATACTTTTACCGCCCTCCTTCCTCAGAGCCAAAGGCTGGCGTTCTCTTCAACATCGGAGGGCAAGTTATGGGATTGCTTTCCGACAATAAATATATTCCCTCGGAGAAGCTATCTGAAGCTGAAAAGGTGCGCTTTTCTGGCTATTCTGGTACTTCTAATAATTGTCATCAATCTCTTATGACGTATATATCTTCAATCAGGCTGATGGCAACAACATGGTAATATCCGCACGGCAACACTGGGACGACGTAGTCGCCTATGGTGATGAACCTTGTTCAACTGGGCTTTTGAATCCAAACAGTGATCTTTGCAGCCCGAGCTCACCTGGGACTTCCAGTTCTGGTAGTTTAAGGCAGTTGAAGAGGAATCAGATTGGTGGATCTGATTATGCACAGCGCCACATGTCTTCACCAAATACCATGTCATCATCCATCTTTCCCATGGATGATTATTCCCTTGATTCCTTAGACGATATGGATTTTAGAATCAATCATTCTCCGACCATCTCTG
Source organism: Eucalyptus brandiana (assembly GCA_014182725.1). Taxonomy (NCBI): domain Eukaryota; kingdom Viridiplantae; phylum Streptophyta; class Magnoliopsida; order Myrtales; family Myrtaceae; genus Eucalyptus; species Eucalyptus brandiana. Next base: position 3,142,972 of record CM024669.1, read on the forward strand.
GTCTAATCGTCGGAAGGTCGATTCATGATCCTGGGTCGTTGAGCCAAAGTTTTCTTGAGGAAGACCTTTCGTTTTTCGACACAGAATGCTCAGAGGACATTTCTCGTCCACAGCGTCCATCTGACGCCACTGACAAAGCTCAGCGGAGATGGAGAAAGCTTTTCAATGCTTTTTGGTGGTTCTTTGTAAGAAAACTAGTGCTCCATAAAAAATCGGTTGCTGCATCTGGATTTCAAGAGATATTATGAGGATTCAGGAAGTTTTCCTAGATATAGTCATATACCGTGTGATAGAAGCTTATTAGATGCTGCTGTTTTAAAGTGCAATGGCTCGGGTGCGTTAGCAAATGTACAGGACTTATGGCCTTTAATTCTTCTTCCGAATGCAAATCCTACATGGTCATCGGCAGAAATGCTGGCTTAGCTGGAGCCGCTTTAATTTGTGGACAAGCTGCTCTCTAATATTTGCAGCTTCTCACAAACTCAAAATAAACGATCAATGGGTGATTTGTGTCCAGAATCTTATGGTGTTTCTTTCGCTTTTTGTTGTACATCTGGTATTTCGCTTGAACAAAGAGTTCGGGAATAGTAAGCGACTATGATTCCTGTCGATATGTAGCACACTATTGAGATACGAAATTCTACACTAATCATCGATGCAGGGGAAACCAAGGCAAGTTTCTTGGCGAAAGGAAGAAAAAAGAAGAAGAATGTGCTAGGTAAGTTCAAGTCTTTGTGCAAACATCTGAATGGTACGTGTCAAAGAGAACAATCTAAACAAACTATGCTGTGCACAAGATTGGAGATGGCATTTCATGGAGCCATTTATTCATGGTCGGTTATCACTTCCACAGACCGGAGATTTTCGTGTTACAAAAGGGGACAATGTAATCTTCCTATAAATGGGCTACTCAATGCACGTCAATATACAGAGGCGATTTCGGAAACAGAATTTCATTACAAAAGCAACAAATGGAGCTCCTCTCCCCAGTATAAAAAACTTAACCTTCGCCGAAGGTTCACATCTTACATTTGTCGCCATCATTGCACATTTCACCCTGCAAAGGTATCGAATAACCAAGCATACTGATCAGGATCCACTTACTTCAGAAAGCTGCACTAGAATCTCTTAAGTATGGTCGCACGATTTCTTTTTTGACGCCTAAAGAACATGTCACTAACATGCCATGAATTTCAGTTTCAATCCGCAATCTTAAGTAGGATGAACCATTGCTCATATTGTCTAGTTAGGTTCAGCAGAAAACAAGCTCAAACAACGGGGAGCTTTTCTATAAATAGACATAAATGCTAGATACCCCAAAACAATGTCCCATCATTTGAGGCTCTCAATGAGTAGGTGCTACTATGTCAGAGATAGGTGATGCTCCCCTGCTAGTAACGAATTACCCAAATGGTGAACATCTTTAAGACGAAGAGGTAATCAAGAGTCAAAAGTCCAAATTCAAGAAATGAAATGATAGGGATTTTAATCATAACAACCGAAAGGGTGATTTCATCGGTACAGCATGCAGTAGTTACCAGAGTTTTAGAGGCGTGGGTCAAAAATGACCACAAGATATCTTTGCATGTAAATTTCACCAGCACTCAAACACAACGCAGAGAGAGAGAGAGAGAGAGAGAGAGAGAGAGTCCACATCACTATAGGGGTCCTACCTTTCTCTTTCGTGCTTCCAGTATCTCTTCTAACGGTGGACGCCCTGACAAAAACACAGGTCCATGAATCACTAGACCCAAGCGTTATCTTATTTTCCATTGAATTGACTATACCAATCTGAAGCAAAGTGCATAGGGCAAAGGCAGAAGCTTTAAAGGCAGCATGCTAGCGGCGTTGACACCAGAATTAGATGAAGGAAAGCATAGTCCTTACTGCTAACGTAACCTTACGTCACAGAAAATTACAAGAAAGCATGATTGCATGTTTAACCAAACAGGAAACTTTCTGCAGATCAAAATGACGTGCAAAATGGGATAATCACACAGTAGATATAAGCTGTTGGACTGCAGAAAACTTTTACTTCTCAGGCATGTTACTTTTAGTTGCAGCAAATCAGTTACATCAAAGAAAGACCAGCAATGAGGTTGATTATACACGAATGAGCAAGTACCTGACTATTTTGGTACGAGACAAAGTCATTTAAAAGTCCAAATTGTTCTTAGGACATGTGGAGTTTTGACAATTTACTTAAAAGAGAACTTACCGGTAACTTGCAGACGATATTTAGCCCAAACTTTATAAACTGCGTCAGCTATGGTTGCGATCTATGAAAAGAAAGCACGTAAATTAAGCACAGAAATGCAGAGTTTTGCAGCATATCAACTTAGTATAACTTTTGGAAATACATGATGAGCAAACTGAAGAGAACCTACCGGTTCATACTTGGTAATGGCATAAATCCATCCAAGACCAACTTGTTCATAAAGTCTTCTAAATGCCTGCAAAAGTGGCAGAAATCACTGAAAAAGGCATATGTGTCTATGCTGAAAGACTGTGCCTATAAGAAGAGGTCCAATGACATGAAAAGCCCTTCACTAAACATTGGCTTGTTATTGCAGTCCTTTCCTTCTTTTACTTTTGCAATGAAATTATAATTAACTGGGGTTTTTTAGCATGTACATGTTTTCTTTGTGAGGATAGATAAATATCAACTCATGAGAAGCCAAAACAATCTAAACCAACAAATTCTTGACAACTGCGACTTAGCATGAAGATTCTGAGAGGATCATACTTCCACATCAGTCACAACAGTTCCATCTGAAAGAATTGCATGGATCCTCCCCATAACCTGAAGAAAAAGGAAGCAAATCTTGATAATTCAGTGCTGAAAGTTGAATAGCAAGTCTATTTTCAAATATTACATTATCTCTTTTCTCCTTCAAAAGCCGCAATGGTTTCAAGATGAATGACTTTATGAAAATTGAATTTTTCAATTCAACAAGCAAGTCAGTGGCATAGGCCCATAACTAATTTAAGATGGAACTTTCATGAGCAACAAATACCGTGAAAATCCTTTTATAGTCTCTCAATACACAGAGAATGCAGAAAGAAGATTGCTAGAACCTCGACCTCTTATGCTATCAAATGGCTGGGAAATGGCAGAAGCAGGAAATTATAAGTCAGCTAATTTCTGCGCATTACTGAGTAGCCACTCAATTTGGGCGTCTAAAAAACAATGTAAAAGATTTCTTTTTTTCCCATAATGACGCAGGGAAGATATAAGAGTGAAGGCCCGAATAGCATAGTTCAGTCTGATACCGTTTTGTAATCAAGGCCCTGGTTTTCCTCCGGCAAATATTCAGCCGAGCCAATGTCGACAAACTTTATTGTACCATACTGCTTATTCCTCTCTCTCAGCATATCAACCTGTAAGACACAGAAAACAACCACCGAAAATTAGAAGAACAACTCAACCTATAGCTTCCCTGTCACCAACAAAATATCCCTGATGATATCGTCCGATAAAGACCTCGCGCATGCAAAGTGGGCAATCCCCGTCGTAGAGCATTTTGATCTTCCAATCCTGGGGAGACTGCCGTTCATCTTCTTTCTTGGGAGCAACCGGCTCTGCAGTAGCTCCTTGAATTGCTCGAACGGATCTTCCTGAAAACAGCAGAACAGGGATTAAAACTCAGAAAACTCATCCTCTCCAGTCTTCATCCAATCAGCACGTACGCATAAAATACGACAAATTGCAAATCAAGAACCGACCAGAAGACCCAGAAATCGAAGGCATAAACCAACACAGAAAACAAAGCCAGAACAGCATATTGTCAGCCAAGCAGCACGTACCCAGAAAACATGACAAGATGCAAAATCAAGAACCAACCCAGAACTTGAAGACATAAACCCACACAGAAAAACAAAACCAGAACAGCATGCGATAGAGCTGCACGTCACAGGCTAACCATACAACGGAGATGGAGAGAGAGAGAGAGAGAGAATCCAGAGCTCACCAGCTTGGTGTTGCAGAGGCGAACCGAATCCCGGCGGGGATTTTCGGAGCAGGCGATTGGGTACCGAAATCAAGCTCAAAGGAGCGTTCTTGTGCCTCCCAATGCACACGGCCGCGGCTACTCCGGCTACTCTCAAGGCCATTCTCGGTCCCTTCTCGACGGCGGCGGGCGAGAGGTTGTCGTCGGGTCGACAAAAAAATTCCAGTTCGTGGAATCGCGATCGTGGCGCAAAGAAAGCCAAGATTTCGGGCAGAAGCGAGAGGCGGCTTTTCATCGTACAACCGCCCCTGGCACGCGTGGCGATCTCCGCTTCACCCGCATTTTGCAGCCACGTTTGTCCTCCATTGGCAAGTAGGGGGTTAACATGGTCATCTATAATCGGAAATCACCCGTTAAGAAGTCCATTCATTAGTTTCATGAATTCACCCGAAAATCCAATAGTCGGTTTGGTCTGTTCCTAGATGGGTTTATGAAGTCGATCTCACCAAGTTTCACATACTCAAATCTGGTCCGATTTTTTAATGAATCCATGAAATTAGTCTCACCAAATTTTACACATTTAGGTTGCGTTTGACAGTCGAGATAAAATTCTGAATAGGATATGATTTATCCCATCCTTCATTTGGTGTTCACTCAGGATAGAATAAAGTCGAGATATAAGGAGATATATGAAATAAATTGTCACATGAGGGTGATGAAATAAAAGTAGATAAGATTTCTAACTTCCATAATAGAAAAGTTATTTTTCTCGAATAACAAACTTATTAAATTAACAAAATTGAAATTATATTTTAATATAAATAATATTTGAATTTTAATTTAAGAAATTAAAAATAAAAAATTATTTTTGAGACTATCCATTCCATGCGCTTGGTAGGTGAATCCAATGAAGATCTCTTCTCACAATGTCTACAAAACCAGAAATTCTAGAAGCACCTGTTTCTCTTACTTCATCTCCTTCGTCTTCAACCCCTCCAGAGTTTCGTGTTTCTAATGCTTCTAAGATAGACTATCTTTATGAAGTCTCTCTTAGTGATGAAACCAAGATCTCATAAACCCAACTTCCCCTTATGAACCCTTACTCTGCTTTTGCCAAACCACACACATCTTTTTCACCCATCTGTTCCATCCGTCAGCTTATTCACCAAACCCCAAAGCAAGTAAAGGAGTACGTCCAGTCCTCCAAATTCGACCAGCATCCCATTCATGCTACTGAAAAGGAGTACTTTGTTACTCTTCAAATCCCTCCAGAGTTCCCCAGACAATGGGCTCAACAGGGATATACTCATGTCCATTATGGAGCTGTTCGTCTTGCTCTCACATTTCATGGTCGTAAAGACTTGCCAGTTGTGGCAAGAATAGCATTGTTGGATACCAGGTTTTTACAATACCAGCATGCATGCATCGGTACTGTTCAAACCACCTTGAATGCCGGAACAGTCTTCATGACTTTGTATCCAAATTTCAATATCGCCCTTTCAGACCCTCAGTTACTCTCTTTTCTAAAAGTTCAAGTCTAGCTCACTAGAGCACCTCAAACTGCAGAATCTGTTGCTGCAACACTCCATTACCAGATGGTTTATCGAGTGCAAAACCATGCCCTTGATCTCAACTTCAACAATGGTAATGAAGATGCTTTGTTTATCTTCATGAAAATGACCAGGCATCATGCATCCATGTTCCTAGACAAATCCCAAAGGATATGTTGGCCAAGCTCCTTCTAGAGACTTGGATTACCAACTACGAAAAGCTACATCAGCATAACAAGCCTTTCCAGTCTACGGACTCAGAGTTCGTCCGAAAAAAAGATGGAACTATTTCCATCAAATTTGGCAAGAAAAAGGAAGAAAATCCTTCTATCTTCCAAACCCTCTTCATGATTGAACCATGTGTTCCTCAATCAATTTCCGAGCCAGACCCAAAAAAAAGTTTGTTTGACATTTTGATGGTGATGGACATCCTGTCCATCACTATAAAGACAAGTATGGTCATTGTTTTTGGGATCCTTTTTGTCAATGTTCTTATTGTATAAAATCCCCTGATAAGGTAGATCTTTTAGCAAGATCTCCACCTCGACGGAAAAAACCGAAGAATAAGGTGTATCAAAGGTATTTAAACAGAGATCCTTCCGTTGATACTCTTGGTGAGTGTGACAAATATCAGTTTATGGTTTCTTATGCTCTACCTCCACCACCAGAGTTTAATACCACACCTGAAGTTCCACCAGATCCACCAAAATCGCCTCCACCATCTCCTCCACAGAAAAAGCAAGCTCTCTCCCCGTTTTATAAGCCAATTTTAAAATGGGCTAAGAAGCATTCTTACCCACTTGAAGCTCCAGCAGAAACACCACCCAATTTATATATTCAATTTTAATTCTATCTTATAATAAGTATTCAATCTATAAATTAAATTTTTATATTTATTAGATATTTAGGTATGTTAGTACAATTTACTATTTGATAAAATTTTATTAAAGAATGATGAAAGGGGAAAAAAGAAATAATAAAGAAAATAATACAAAAAAAAAGAGGAAAATTAAAATTAATTAAAGAATAGTGTTTCGAAAGATTTTCACCATCTTCGTTTATGAACATTTAGGTTCATTACCACCCGCGGTGGCTCCGCTGGATAAGGCTCCGTTGATCATTGCCCTCAAGTGAGAGATTCGAAACCCAGCGGAGATGGTGGTTCCCTTGTGCAGCTCCAGGGTTTACTTGTTGGCCACCAACTGTACCGATTTCTCTAGGTCATAAAAAATATATATATTTAGGTTCATTTATAATGATATGCCGTCTATATTTAAAAAATGTACAAGATATGATGTGAATATATCCGACTTTAATACTGTGATTCACCAAATAATGGATATGATATAAAAAAATCATAGGATTTCATATCATATCCTATCCAATTCTATCCCGATTAGAAATCCAGACGACCAAACGTAATCTCAGTGTACTATTTTTTTAGCAAGCTAAAATAAGGCAAAAGAACAAAGAAGTTACCTATTTCTTAACTGTAAGATTAGCAAAGCAATAATAAGTGTTAAGATTTAGAATGGAAATTTTAGGATTTTCATTTTTCTTAATTTTTTATTGAATTTTTTTCTTAAAAACTTAATATACATATTTATATATTATGGGTCCAGCACAGGTAAATAAATGGACAGTTCCATACCTTGAATATGGAACCGGATTGGTATCCATCAATTTCGATTATTGGAACCAAGAGCTGAACTAATTCCTTTGAGAACCGTTGGTTCCAATTTGGTCCTGTCAAGTTTCAGGCGATTTGAACGGTTCTCAATTTTTTTTTTTTTGATGACCTAGGGAAATCCGTATAGTCAGCAGCTAGCGGGCAAACCCTGGGGCCGCACGAGAGAACCACCACCCCATGCAAGCGTTTAAGGCACCAAGCGCCTTTGTTGGATTTCGAGCCCCTCACCTTGAGAGCAATGATCAATAGAGCCTTATCCAGCGGAGCCACCACGGCGAGTGGTGGTTCTCAATTTTTTTTTTTTTTTTGGTAAAAGTGATTCTCAATTTTTTTGGGGAAAATTTCAAATAAGAACCTAAAGTGGAGCCATTTTTTCAAAAAAGGACCTAAAGTGGACACTGTCTCAAATAATGACCCAGAGTGGCTAATTTACTCTCAATTAAGGATCTGAACTTCTAATTTTATTCATAGCCAGGGGTACTTTTGTCCAAGAACATTGTTGTTTATTTTTTTGTCTCTCTCTTTCTTCTTTTTTCTTTCTTCATCTTTCTCACTCTCTACATCACCTCCATTATTAGCCCCTCCATCGCTCTGTGTCATCTTGTTGTATGACTAAGATTGGATTTTCTTTAACATGAGCCATTACAACGTAGTCTAACTCATTGAAAATTTTAAATTTCGCTCCTCAAAATGGTTTGTAGACAATTCCACGAAGCTGAAATGAGCCTTCAAAAATAAGTTCTTTTTATTCCAACATTCATCGCAAATTCTGATCTCAAAGCCATAATATGAATCTGCTTTTGCCGAGACTCAACTTCTTGTCCAACTCCCAAGCTATGCAACTAATCCCTTTGGCGACGTATTTCTCTCGCTTAGAGAGTGCATCAAACTCCACTTATTCCGAGCCTTCTACTAACCCAACAACTACAATTTTTTGTGCTGTTTTCGGTCCTGCTTGCCAACAACAGAGTAGCAATATCCAAGCATCGCTGGATTGTCTTGTTTGACTAACTTATGCCTCTATTCAATTAACACTTGTTGATCAACAATTTCATGCCAAAGAACAATTTTGTTGCAGCTAGTGACTATTTCAACCTCGGCAAGAGTTTGCCTCATCAATTTCAAATTTGGGTTTGCCTCTCTTGCGTAAATTCAATCTTTCAAAGATCCCCCTTCCCCTTTGCAATGCCAATGGCTCCTTTCAATAATCCCTAGTCTAGAGACACCCATTCACACTCTTGCTATTCTCATCGACACATCTCTTCTCCTCAATCGATACCTCATCTTGGGATTGATCATTAGTCGTATTTGACATCATTAACTATAGAAATTGTTGTATTTTATTGCCCCATTGCCGCCATTGACAAGTCATATTCGAGCTCTCGACCTCATCAATCGCTACCCCTAATAGAAAATCCAACACCGTCATTATTAGATGGAGGTCAATATGAGCTTTAGGTTGAGCACAAGCGAGCCGAGATTTGATGCATCTTGAGGAACCGAGGATTTTAGCATCCAAGAAGGTGGCCAATAGCAAATAACTCCAATCCGACTTCTTGTCACGAGGACCAACTACGTGATGACATGAAGCTCACGAGGTCATTGGTAGGGGCCATATTATGGTGTTGAAGAAGGAGGCAATGTAGATTGAAGGAGGAGGTGTGAGGAAGATGAAGAAAGAAAAAAAAATTAAAGAAAAAATGTTCTTGGACAAAACTATCCCAAGCTATAAATAAGATTGACAGTTTGGGTCTTTATTTAAGACAAAATTAACTACTTTGGGTCCTTATTTGATACACTATCTACTTTGGGTCCTTTTTCGAGAAAATGAACCCACTTCATACCCTTATTTGAGGTTTTCTCAATTTTTTTGCACACTCCTAGTGAAAAAACGATGCCGTGCGGGAGCAAAGTCGGTAATAGAGCGGGAGCGCGAGGGCACCATTGGAAAAGCGCACGGCTTCGACTCGGTTACTAGTCGCAGCACGACTCTCTCTTTTCCTCTCTTTCTCTCTCTCTCTTCTTCGTTCGACTGAGCTCGCGGCGCTGAGCTTCCATGGCGTTCCTGCTCAAGCGAACCGGCGCCGTCCTCTCTCACCTCCGATCTAATCCTCAGGTACCTCCGATCGCGCCGGCTCCGTCGTTTTCCGGTCCTTCCCCGTCGCTCCGATCGGCGCCTCGGTTCTCTCCGGCGCGTCGTATTTGACCTCGCTCGATTCTCCGCTCACTCTTTTGTGTGTATTTTTTTTCCTTCTTCTGGATTCCGAACGCGTGCCGCCGCCGGTTCAGAGGACGGAGGGCGCGATCCCGCTGCCGCCGCGCCGCGGATTCCACGTCGAGCCGGGGGCTCGCGAGAAAGCGGTGAGATTCTCTCTTCCCCCGTCTGTTGTTGCAGCTGCTCTCTTTCCGTGGCTTTTCCGAGCGTGCGTTTCGGTCTGATTTCTCGGAGTAATCCGTGTTCGGATGTCAACGCGCGAGATTCGTGAATGGCGGATTGCGCTAGGCGAAAGACCAGACTAAGCGTGAGTGGAAGTGTTAGAGTAATTAAATATTAAACAGCTTTTAGAACAGTCGGCGGTGATCATACGAAATCTCACGGCGTGATGAGTACCTTGGATTAGATGATTGCTGTTGTTTTTTTGGTTAGCTCGGATTGGTTAATTGGTCTTCCGGAGTTTTGGTGGAAGGCTTTTGGTTAGTTTTACTTGGTCCGATGAATGAATGAACTACTCAGACTGTTCGCGTTCATGCATGCCGTGGTTCTGTTCTCAGCTTTTAAGGTGTACTTTTTGCGCACTTTCGTTTGTAAGGTTTCGAATAGCTTCGAGATTTTTTTATCTTTGTATCCTGTCTCAAATGTCGCCACATCCTTGGTGTCGGTCTGAGGGTAGATAGATGCATTGCAACGAGGATGATTTAGATTTGAAAATCTACTTAATGATTTCCAGCGGATTGGTCTGTTCTATGACATGTACCCTTTTTCTGGTCAACCAGCCTAGAGCGTGTGCTTGATTATGATTCTTTTTGGCTTTTTGGTTTTTGGTTATGGACTTATGTAATTTGTCTGACTGCGAGTTGCAGCTTCTGGCACCAGATCCAATTCTAAGCCGTTTCAAGTCACATAAGAAGGGTGTTAAGCAGTTGAAAAGAATTGGAGATGTCCTTACAATTGTTGTCGTTGCTGGTATGCTTTTAGTTACTATGATGTGGATTGAATAATCTTCTCAATATTGTTATCCATGCTTGATCTTAATGTTTTATATTATTACCTGTGGCTGGTTGGGATACTTCAGACTTTTTAATTGATTCCTAAATTGTCTTGCTTTTCGAAGAGGGAACCTTGCTGTAATCTTGTTTTGTTAGAAAATGCTTCTTTAGCACAATCATCTCATATTGGAAGTAGTACTCTCTTGTGGAGTACCTTTCTGCCTTTCCACTTTAATAATTTCCTTGAAAAACTGCCGACTTTGCTTTTGTTGCATGTTGACTAAGGTTGTACTTGGATGATCTTCCATGAGTTCCATCGTACAGACTAATACTATGCAACTTCATCAATATTAGTGTGTGTTAATGCAAATTTGTCTGAGAGCTTTTTGAAGCATCACCACTAATTTGCACCTTTTTAGGGCAATTATGCTTAAGCCAGTACTTAGATGAAGCTTATGATTATCGTGCTTTGATTGTCTTTTAAATAACATACTCAAAGAGGCTGACAACAATGGTTCTACCATGGTACTTATGTTATCTTGAGTAGTTTGACACGAAGTCCCTAGAATCATAACAATGCCTCTGAGATTGGGCAACCAGTTTAGTTATTGGGGGTTGAAGATGTAGACGATTGATCACAGATTCAAAATCCCTTCCATTTGAAAGCTTTGCTTACCCCAAATCGGGGTCTCTAAATAAAACTCTTTCAAATCATTATTTTTCTTGAAACGTGCTACCATTGATAAGTCAATGTGTGAGGTATTACTCTAAGTTTGTTTCCTTGCTCATTGCCGCATTTCATATCTTTGTGTTCCAATTTAAAATGATAAAGTTTCTTGTTCTGCAATTTGGTTTTACTTTAGTTTTTCATCATAATGCATTTTCTAGTGTTAAAACACTACTGATATCGACTCATGTGCATCTTTATATGATAGATTCTCAATTTTGGCATTATTTTAAATGGAAATTAGAACATATGCAGAGTACCATCGTCATTGGACGATGCGCCATATTGTGTGGAAATAGAGTTCTATTTCCCTTGTGTAATGTTACAGCTCTGACGCATTTCATGCTGCATAATGTTTCAGGATGTTGCTATGAGATCTATGTGAAAGCGGTGATGCGAGAAGAAGCTCGAAAACAGGGGAGTGCCTCTGGTGAAAGTGCTTAGTCAAGTGTTCCTTGTATGTTTGTTTAGCCTTAGTTTGGGAGAACAGTGGCCAATAAGCAGGACAGAAATGCTCCTCAGTTTGAAGTTTTGTATCTCAAATATCCGTATCTCGTTTTATTGGATGGAGCACATTTCTTCTATCGTGAAAGGTTAGATTTGCCCAACTTTGCTTGGTTTGCAAGATAAGAAACTCTTCGGATGGCAAATGGAGAGAGTGCACAATTGGTACATGACTGTGTTTCCTTTGTTTCTCTTTGGATTAAGGTGATTTTAGTGAGGGTTGCGTAGCGAGAAGCAAGAGGAAAATTACCTACTGCACTTGCCTTATTCCTCGAGTCGGTGCACTCCTAGGAGTAATTTACCTCTTGTCCTTGTGTCGTTGCACTCCTAGGAGTAATTTACCTCGTCCTTGACACTCTTATCTAACGTGGAAACTTTCGTCCTTCAATAAAGAAACCGCTATTGCATTGCGTGAGCAGGCTGATGCAAGCATCAACATATATGCATCTTTGTTCGAAGCTGGACCGAAAACATGTAGTTTCTTTGGTTATGCGGGGATCATTTGAACAGGTTGGTTTCACATGAACCGGTTTCGCACAACATCTTTTCAGGGCGCATTCATCTCTGTCTCCCTTCCGCCCCCGATCTCTGTGGTTCCCTTTATCATCGACTGTTGTGAAACAGGGGAAGAGAACGGCACCATGTCTGATGTTTCACCTCATTGCCTTAAGTAGCAAGAAATTGTCGAGATCGTGTCGGGTGTCGAGTGTCGTCGGTACTGAAAGAAGAGTGTGTGCAGGCGCGTGGGCGCTAAAGAAAGTTCATCTTTCTTTTCCATCGGGTCATGGTGAGGAAGAAAAGCGAAAAGGGACAACGACGGAGAAAAGACATAAAGTCAGATTCCGTTCCGTGAGGCCCCTCACCCCAATTAGAGAAAAAACAATGGGCTATGGGGCGCTGTCTAATTCAAAAGAGTGATTCATGTGTCCTGCGAGCGCGACCCATTTCACCAACCATATCTCCTCAAAAGAAGCTTTATCCTTTCAATTTGGGTCCCACCGAACTTTGGCACAGACTAATCATCGATATGCGGAAAAGCGCCACGAATTAGTCATCTTTGGCCTTTTAATTCGTTCAATATGAATTTTGAACCTAATCTCTGGACTTTTCAAAGATAAGTCAAAAATTCTTATGTCCTTTCGTTTCATTTCATTTCCTAAATTAACAAAAAAAAAACACTTACTTTTATAATAAAGGAGGTCGACCTTTTACTATTATGGAGACTGGGTTAATAATATACTTAAATGAAACTATAGTAATATTTATAAAGACCAAAAAGGTGACAATGTAATAAAAAAGAGAGCATCTTTTTTGTTGATTTAGAAATTGATTGAAATTAAAAAAAAACATTTTAAAGTTTAGGTAATAGTGTAATTATGAAAACTTGTAAATAGTATCGAATGGCCAATTGATTTTGTTATGGAAAGTCAAGGCACTAGATTGGACAAATCAAAAGTTTAGTGACTAGATTAAACATTTGGAATAATTCAAGAATTATATTCAACAAAACCAAAATCCAAAGACGACATTGCAAATGCACGGTCAAACTTCGGAGACTGTTTGCATTATTTCCCCTAATTATGCAAATCACGTTGACGAGTACTCCCAAAACACTAATCAAGAGAGGACGAACTTTTGAAAATTTTTGTCATTTCAACAAGAGCTGCTGTCAATGTTTCACGAGCTTCTCTTTCCATTGTTTGAAATGGCAGGTAGAATGATTAGGAGTGGGGAAGCGAGCAGCGCGTCGTGCATGCACTCCAAGTATTAGCTGTCCAGAGAAGGGAATAATACAGCCAACAAGGGAAAAGCATGAGAACAAAAGACCCCAAGACAGAGAGAATCACTTGCAGACAGAACAACGTAATCTGCTCCGAATCACGTGCCCTTCGCCTCTCCACTTCCCAACTTTGTTTTCAAGTGTCGTACTATAATCCAGCCAATTAGGCCTATATCCATTGGTTTCTGACATGACTTTGCTAAGGAACCCTTAAGATAATTACAAGAAAATAATATTCGATCTTCGAAATATCGATGCTGCATACCAGGAGGGAGGACCGACCCATTGAGGATTGCAATGTCTCATTTATTTGATTATTCATTATGCATTCCAATGGAACTTTGAAATTCGACAAGTTCGAATTTTTGCCTGTGTAGATGAGACAAAGACTGGTCCGACGGCATTGGCACTCCCAAGTTCCTTAGGAGTTAGATCTTTGGAGATATCCTGACCATCAAATGAAAATGCTAATAAAATCCGCCTGCTGATGATAAATTTTCTTTAAATTTCTGTGTTATCAGTTTACATCAAAGTTGTAGGGAGATACATGTGATTACAGCGGAATTATGACGGGGATCAATGTAAGTCGGTCGAACGAAGGCATTTCCGTAAATTTCAGTCCACTAATCATATCATCTGCATTTGATCTTCCCCACTTGAAGTTACTTTAATGTCCACTAGTATAGACAACCAAAATATATCAAGAACGATATCATTTATCTTTTTCTTTTTGCTTTTGTTGTGTCCGAAAGTCTAAAACAAACGATGACCCGTGGCCTGTTTGTCGATGCCCCTGGTGTTCTTCTGAGTCTAGATAGATAGAGAAGGACTGGAAGTCACCAAGAAAAGGGTCTTATCTGGTTTCTTGATAGCCTTTTTTGGTTTTGTATTGAGAATTCACTTCGTTCAGAGAGGAGAGAGCCTGTGAGAGTAGTGATCGGAGATGGCGACGGCCTTTGCAGGGACGCAGCAGAAGTGCAAGGCCTGCGACAAGACCGTGTATCTAGTAGATCAGCTCACTGCTGACAACAAGGTCTTCCACAAGGCCTGCTTCAGATGCCACCATTGCAAGGGCACTCTCAAGGTCTCTCTCTCTCTCTCTCTCTCTCTCTCTGTGGTTTTATTGCTTTTGTAGTGTTATGCTGTTCATGGATGTTCTTGTTTGGGAATATGAAGTTCTTTCATTGCTGGAAAGCTGTTTCTTGTGCAAGGCATGGTTTGCGAATTTACAAGCTGGCTTTTTTATGTTGATGGTCATTCTGGGTCGATCTTTTCTTCTTCTCCCTTGTTCATTCTATTCCATCGATACGCTTGTGTGGATCTGCTTAATCTGGTCTTTGGCGTTGTAAATGCTCGTTTTTTCATGGTTATTTAATACATGGAAGTTATGTTGAACATCATCCATGGCTAACTACTTAGTGGCATTTCTTGGTTGTTAGAAGTCTTGCTTGTCCATATGCATGACTACCTTGTTCTCCATCTACAGCACCTTAAAAAAATAAAAATAAAAAATTGAAATTACTCTAGTCTGCTGTCTCAACTTATTGATTGGACGGAAGGTGGAAGGTGTCTTTCTTCAGGGGGTAGTCAAAACCGGATAGGTTCTTATGATCGAATCTGGATACGTCATGTGGGTAGTGTTTAAAATTGGGGATGCCATATTAGACGAGAAGGCATTATGATGGGTTGATTTTTTGCGTCATCCGTTACTACTAATGATGCTGCCTGCCGCTCTGAAGCTAAATCAATTCGCCAGAAACAACTAAGTGATGAAAAGCAGAATCTATCAGCTATAGATTATGATATTTAATCTGATCTCCCTTATGAAGATTGAGGATTTAAGAGAGAGAGGTTTTAGTCTGGTGTCGCCTGGTCAAGCACACCGCGGGAGGGAGAGTGAGAGGGAGACGAATTCAATGTTGTACCCTTTCTTCTGTGCTTTTCCTTCCTTTGGAGGGGTTGGCAATGAGGCCTCAATGCTCTTCCAGTACCTAATTAATCCAAATTGAGTGCGGCAGTCCCTCTGTCCTGATATATTCTAGGTAACTAGTGGAGTACTCGGGCAACCCCTTTGAGTTGAAGTTTTCATGTCTATTAATTATGATGGAAAAGACGGTCTTGCTTGTCCACCCTTCACATGCTAACGAGACTCTTTCAAATGATTTAATCTATCATATGGGTTTGACATGTTCAGTCTTTGCTAGTGCATGCATGGTACTAGAAGGTGATCCCTTTGCCTAGTTTTATTGTTTAGGGTCTTAATATACGGATAATTGTAGTTTCAGTTCGAGAATTATCGTCCTGTTTGTAAGATATTGTGTGTAATTTGTCTCCCATGAAGGCATTTTGTTGCTGGCGATACATCTCTATAACTCTCTTATTCTTCTGCATTCTGCAGTTGAGTAACTATTGCTCCTTCGAGGGTGTTTTATATTGCAAGCCACATTTCAATCAGCTCTTTAAGATGACTGGGAGCTTGGATAAAAGTTTTGAAGGTAATCCGCAAAGATGGCTTCTATTCCCTTCTATTCACGTATCCCTGCTGCTCTAGCCCTGTTTATGCTTACAGATAAATTGTTCTTCCATAGGCACTCCAAAAACTGTCAATAGATCTTCTGAGCAGGTACCCCTCAAGCTTCAATCTTCCACTTACTTTCTTTGTTCACGATGTTTCTGGAATGTTAGTCCCATTTATATGTCAGTAGTATCACCACAAGTTGCTTCCAATAACGTCTGGACTTGTGCAGGGCCAAAGTAATGCCAAAGTCTCGAGTATGTTTGCCGGCACTCAGGACAAGTGTGTTGCTTGCAAGAAGACTGTTTATCCCATCGAAAAGGTAAATCTAGGAGAAATCTATGGGGAGCTTTTCCTGCCAATTTAACCTTTGTCATTGTAATTTCAATCTATGCCATGCCAAGTCTTTGCACCTCGTAATGTTAATATTCCTCCTGTTATTGAAAAGATCGGCAAGGCCTACTCATCTATAATCCTTACTGCACTAATCTGATGTAGCATGAATCTGTCGATATGCCTAAACTATTTACTTTACTGATCTGATACTGCTTTTGGATGTAGGACTTGTGTGTGGGCGCATGCATCTATTTTGTCATATATACTGTAAATTTAATTTGGAATCGGAGTCAAGTTCATCATATGATAAGATAAACTTCTCTAGATGTTATTAATAAGTAGTTATCTCTCTCTCTTCGTGTGTCCACAAACACTGAGTTTAACCTAATAGTTTATCAACCTCAGTAGCGCTCATGAACTGACTGCTGCTTCGCCAGGTGGCTGTTGATGGCACGTCATATCACAAAGCATGCTTCAGGTGTGCTCACGGCGGTTGCGTAATCAGTCCATCGAACTATGTAGCCCACGAGCACCGTCTCTACTGCAGGCACCACCACAATCAGCTATTCAAGGAGAAAGGAAACTTCAGTCAGCTCGACAGCCATGAAGAAACAACAGCCTAAAGAGTATTTAGGGGCAGAGTAGTCATACTTTGACAGTCAAGTCAATGCAGTTATCGGTCTCCTTTGACAAAAACCATGGATTATCAGCAAGATGCGGATTCGGTTCTAAGGCATAAAAAAATTTAAAGTGTTGATTTTCTATTTTATGGAGACAAACTAAGTTTGTTTTACTTTTCAAGCGTGCAATCTGAATGGCTAACCACTGGAGACTTGCTGCTCGGTTTCTCGAGTGAACATGGTTAAACAAATTTTCGTGTGATTTTGTTCTTGAGGGTTTTACGTGGAAATTGGAAAGAACGGAGACATATCATTGTATTAAGATGGTTGTCTATTTCTTGTTTTTATTTTCCGATCTTCTCCATCCATTCGAGTCTTTCGCTTTATTTTGCAAACTCCCTTTCATTCGCTCTGATGTACTACTTGTCAAGCGTTTGGAAAATTAGACTCTTACATCCCCACTATTAATCGACTTTGTCAATACCTTCTCGCTTCTTGTCCCTCCCATAGATCTGTTAGCAAACATTTCTGCACTCCACAAAAAAATCAAATAGCCTCTAGTCAAATGCAGAGAAAATTCAGCTCCCATAAAAGCAGGTCAGGTTGATAGTGAAATGTGGGTGCTGTGTCGCCCCACAAGCTCGGCTGCTTGGCATAGATCACTCCCATCCCTCCACTGCCACCTTTCAAAATCACCTTCCCGAACTCTAGCCAAAGGGAATCTGTTCTTCTCCTTGTTGGATTCTGTCCCTCGACTTTGGTCAAAGAATCGAGAGCACGTTGAATTATGCCTATAAGAATAACTTTTTCTTCCCAGCCTATGAAATGAGACTTGGAAAGAGTTGGAGTGAGTCATTATTAGATAAGATCGAGCACCAGTAAGAGGACAAATAGGTGGGCAATCGCGGGGGAGGTATAGTAACATCAACCCAGTCCACGCATATTGCTCTCCACCCTCACTCACATGGCTTCCATTGCACTCCAAAAGCATTTCATTTCATCTTGGTACCATTTCTGGCTGTTCCGTCGCTATCAGTTCCCCGCCTTTGAGGGCACCATGTCACCTTCAACTGCTAATTTAGCATTGATTCTTCTTTTGCTCGAATAAATCTATCAACTTCCTCCTTAGGCACGTCTCACATAGATCCTCCCTCCTTTATCGGAGCTTGCTATCCGTCAGTCTTTAATTGCTGGTGATAAGAAAGGAGTCTATTTGTGTGTTGAACTGTCTCAATCGCCCACGTTCAATGTTTCTACTTGTACATAACAATGGCGAAAGAAGATAATTGGTGATCTTGAATGTGGAATTTGGAGGTTATTTCTTGTTAATGCTATACAACTCAAAGCCAAATACTTTTAAGGAAAGCTGGTTGTTTCGTATCTGAAAGTCCATTTGCTGGGCTGCAATAACTTTTGGTGGTTGGTTATTCTTTCATAATTTTAATGCAAGGATGGCAAGTTGGTTGCGAAAGCAGTTACTTTCAATGAAAGTGATGATCTCTGAAGCAAGTTTTTGAAGGGGTCAGTTCAAACCGAATTTGTTTTCATACTCAAAGCTAACAAGAATCATGAGTCATTGAAATGCTGTGTGGAAAGCGTTAGGAATTGTCTCCATAATAATGTGAGAGAGAGATCCTGACAAGCGAGAACATGTACACCACATCCAGCTCCATCAAAGTACAGCAAAGTATATATGCTTCCTTCCCTACTTATCAGCCCTGATTTGTTTTTCTCAATGATTGTTCAGAGTGGAGACAAAGTTTTACAGGATATATGACACAAAAGTTGGTGCAAAACGCCAGCGGTTAAAGGCCCACTTAGCAAGATATCTTGAATCTGGAACTCTTTTTATGATCCACGCTTTGTGATGCCCTTAGTTCTCATTTTCTTTTCTGCCCAAGTGTTTTTTGTAAGGTGAGTTGGCTGTGGTTGGCCTATTCAAGAGCCTCCATTAATAAACTGCACAATTCCTTTTTGTTCACTGAAAAGGCGCTGAAGTGAAGGATTCTTTTTTTTCTTCTTTTTCTTTTTTGCCTCCTTAAAGAAATATCTTTGAAAAAGCAAGAAACTAATTAACCCATGTTCTTCTTTCGAAAAAAGAGGGAAAAAGGAATTCTTTTTTCAGTCTTCAGTAAAATTAGTCTGCCTTCCATGAGTATACTTTAAAAAAAGATGGGGCATTACAGGTCTTTTAATTGGTGGGAAGCAAATTTTTTCTGCCACTACTGGCATGCCAAATATAATTAGCAGTCATCCGATGGCTGTCCTGAAGTCAAAAAGGGGCTTGAACCATGATTAAAAGAAAATATATTTTAAGGTAGCCGCTCTCTTTTCATGCCCACAAAAAGCATGGAGTGGTCAAATGATTTCTTCCTCCTTGTGTTGGCCATGGAACATTTGACCCTAATCATGCTGCTTGGGAGAGAGTGATATCTCATGTGACAAAGGCACTTTGTCCCTCGCAAATAGCCTTTGTCCCTGCCTTCCAACTTTTACTTTTGTAAGTCTTGTAGGCTAGAAGGATACAAAGGGACAGCCAGCCAGTAACCCCTTTTTTCAGCGCCATCACGCTATTCATGCTTGCAAGTTTCAAGCAATGCATGACTTGATTCAACTGCGAAAAAAAACATGACCCGTCATCCCTTTTGAGCCTGCTGAGAGTTGTAAAACATGGTTTTGTTTTATTCAAGAGACATGTTTGGTGCTTCAGATTACATTGCTCACCTAATTCTCCTTGTAGAGAGAACAAAATTCTTGCACATTCGGTGATTTAGAGCATGATGGAGTTGAAGAAACTATGGTCCCCGATAGGATTAGGCGAGGGTAATATTCAATTCAATTATGGAGCTATGAAAGAAGGGACAGCAAATAATAACTATTATTCTCTCTCCCTAGGGTTAAGGCATAGGGGATCGATCTCAAATGCTCAGGTTGGCTTTTTCAAGAAAACTTTGGATGCCTATTGGTCACAAACCCCATCTGGAAATGGAAATTATAAATGAAACCGACAGAAACACTTCCCCTGTTTTCATCATTTTCACCCAAGTTACGGTAAAACATGGTACAGCTATAGACATGATGCCTCGGTGTAGGTGGTCTTTCAAACTCCAAAGTTTCGTTCAAATGAAGGCATTAAAGAGGACTATTGACTATGCTCTTTTAATGGACGATTTGACCTCTTATCACTCTGCTTCTTGCATTTTACTGGCTTTCGTTTTCGTGTACCGTTGCATAATTATCCAAACTCGAAGTTGGGTTAGATTTGCAGCCTTCTTTTTCACAAGCTATTTCCTGGTTGGAGTGCTGGAGATGCATTCTCTGCATCAAATATTATGCAGTGGAGCTTCAGAAATGTTAAATAAGTTGCATCCATGGAAGTGGTGGGGATGGCTGATGGTAGAATTATGCATTATTTCTTGCATTAAGGCCAAAATAGAAAATCTTTTTCTGACATGAATCAGAAAATTTAAATCAGAGGGCTCCTGAGGAGGAGGGTAATGAACAAGTACAAAGAGCAGAAGATTATGCCATCCAAGCTCTGAGTCAATCTGGGTCAATTGTAATACTGCCCAAATTTCATTAAGAAGAGCAGCAAATTGATTACATGGGATTGCTTCAATTCTTTTTCTCCTTCGTTTCTTTTTCCCCTCTATACAAGCAAAGATTTGGCCAATATCAACACTTTCCAGCTGAGTTCTTACACACTCTCTCTCCCCCCCTCTCTGTGAAACATTTGAACTTCCACTATTCGAAGAAAGACTCGTTGAGTGCATATAGCAGAGTTATCAGAACCCACAAGACGCATCAATCATATCTGTCAAACATCCAGAAGAAAACTTCAGCTTGCCGCCTCAGAGATGCTCTTTAACGAGGGTTGCCATGTTCTTGGCTTGTTGACAGCTGAATTATTACTTGTCGCCGTACTTGTCTTCTGCCTGTGTCTGTCATGTCTCGCCACCTGAAATTACATCAAAAGATGATCAATTGACAAGAGAAAGGAACGGACAAAACGAATTTTAACACTTTCTTGAGTTGTAGTACTCTCACTCAAAGCTTTCTTCAACCAGAATTTCGCAAGTCACATACAACTTAGTACCCAGAAGTTATCAGCCAGAGGAGGAAGAAAAAAACAAAACTTTGAACAGGAATCGGAAAAAGTTTCTTCTTTTCTTCCGTTAAATATTTTCTTGATGTATGTACTGAAGAATGGGATGACATTGTTTTTTTCTATTTTTTTAGATTTCTACCTGGTGTTCTTTCCTCGTGTCAGAGGAATCAGATCTTCTAGGTGCTATTATCTCCAGCCCAGATGAAGACAGCTTCTCTTCTTCATGCTCCACCCTGATCTCATGCTGGCCCTTCCTCATCTTTGCATGCTTCTTAGCCGATAAAACCTTCATAACCTCTGCAGAACAGGAAAACAGAAAACATACAAACGCTCAGCACCAATTCAGCTAAAGCCACACGCAGAGAGAAAAAAAGAAAATCAATAAGCGCACTCAATTTCAGAAACCAAAACAGAACTGGTACGAGAAGGTAGCGACTCGAACCTTTGGCAGTGATGAGCCTATAAACTTGGCCAAGAGCAAGAGTATCCGTGGGCCGGAGGAGCTTAATGCGGGTCACGCGGACGGAATTATTATCGGCCCCCGCGCCGGCGGCAGGGGCAGGGGCAGAGCATTTCTCCTTGGCGTGAGCGGCGTTGCTGCCGTGCGGCTGCTGATGCTGCGGCGGCGGCGGGCACACGGCGGTGGAGATGAGGAGAGCCACGTAGTGGCCGGGGTTCATCTTCATGACCTCCCCGGCGCAGACGGGCCAGTACAGCTTGTCCACCTTCCCACATGGGTGCTGGATCACCAGCGTCGCTGCATCGATGGCCTGGCAATTCCCCATCACTCTCTCTCTCTCTGTGTTCGTCTCTGCTTCTTCCTCCTTCCTTCTCCTTGCCGAGCGAGGCGAGAGCGGCTTCAAAGCTTTTGAAGCAGAGGAGGTGCTGAAATAGCAGGGGAATGAGAACAGGGGCGAGAGAAAAGGAAGGAGAGAACTGAAAAGAAGGCGGTGGTGAGAGCAAATATGAAGGCTCTTTATAGCTACCACCCACCCCCCCTTTTTTTCTCAAATGGCAAAGCAAGTCAATGGACTCGCCTCTTTATTTGGAGAAACACCAGATTTTACCATAATCTCTTGATTTTAACTGTACATGGTATTAGATCCAATCCCCTTAATTCAGATCCCATTCTTGGTCCGATATCTCATTTAATAAATCAATTGAGCAAAACCCGTTTTCAATAAGCTCAGCATGTCTCTAATGATCGTCTCTCTCAATCTCATCATCATCATCATCCCGACACGCGTCTTGAGTAATTACATGGCACTATCATAAAAGGTATATGTCTCTTAGGTATGAGCAAATGTTAAGTGTAACGACCCGAATTATGAAACATAAGCATACTTGGTAATCAGATCAATCTGTCAGCACCCGATGGGATTGAAGTGATTTATAGGGTAATTGAATTTTCATGTGAGATTGTAATAAATTACCCTAATCCGGAAAATTATGTAATGTGTGTGTGTGTAATTAACCCCTAGTTCCTAGTGGGGAGGAGTAGTGGGGAAAATTAGGCTTGTTGGACACAAGGACATACCCTGAGTCGCTTTCGCAATGAAGAGGCGTCTTTGAGTATAAATGCAGAAAGAGAGAGTACCACAGGATGACGCACCATCCCTCTCTCTCTCTCCCTCTCTTTCTTCAGTACTTTCTTGGCTTGTTTGCGTGGAGACTTGGGTTGAAGTTATTGCCCCTCCCACCACTCCCCATTCCCCATTGTTGTCAAACAAGATCGATTAGATGATGGAAAAAATGTTAAACTCGATTAACATGTGAAAATGATGGCGTGTCAACTTTACACCCTATAAAAACAAAAAAACTTTAGGAACTATCGTTTTCGAAGAAAAAAATTTCGACTTTAAATTTAGTTTCAATCCTTTCGATATAATTTGAAACCTACCTAATATTCTATAATTAATGTCAATTTATTCGAAGTTATCGACATTGGGAGGCTACTATAGTTCCGCATGAAAGTGAGGGTGTTGATGAACATGTAGGTTTTGATAATGAACCCCAACTAGCTCCTATATTAATAATTTTTTTAAAGAACTAGTGGCAATTTGTGGATGTTGGGGGCAGATTTGGGATTATAATGAAGTTTTAAATTTTTCTTTACTCCAGTAGCTTGCTTTCGAGCTTGAGTAATAGGACTTTTCAGAGAGACAAAAAAATGAAATTCGAGACCAAATTGAGATTAAAGTAGAGTTAATATTTTTTAGGGAATGAAGCCCAACTTTAGTATCTACCTTTGAACCAAAAAAAGGTTCAGTATATGTAAAAACATTAAGATTCGTTTATTTCACAAAAAAAAAAAATATTATAATTTTTTTAAAAATTGAATCACTCTTATTAAATACTTAAATTCGATTTTATTTGTACTTGCCGGGCTTGGGGGTGGGTCGGTCACCGGTTGCATAGAAGACCGTGGGGGCTGCCGCGTGGATGAGGAGTTACGCAACACTTAACGGCTGTTAAATTAAAATTAATAAATCAGTAAAATATATTATTATCAACCATAAATATACGTCACTACTATGATTTTAAAGTTTTACATGGGGAACGTTGAACTGTGCAGACTGCAAAGCGCACGTTGATTTTCCCTTTTTTTATTTAAAGTTTTTTATCCTCTCTTTTCCCCTTTTTTTTTGGCCTTATCGCAATTATGTCTACACGTATTGCCTTACGTCATTTGATAATGACTAATGGCCTTAAGATAACTTCAGTGTAATAAACTTTTTCATAATTTTTCTCCATTATTTTTCAAGGTGTACAAAATCTCAGATATGCAAATATGCATGTGTAAAAACAACAATGGTTGGAGCTAAAGATGCATGGAGAAAGTATTTTAAGTAGTTGAAAGAGGATGCAAAGAATTGAATTCGAAATTTTAAATTGCATTTTCATTATTTATCGTAATATATGTAAAAAATTTAGCCAATCTGGAGAGAAGGACAAATTCCACCATGTCCCTAGACTTGGTTAGGAGGCTTGTCTTGTGAAGTTTTATTGGTCACTAAACTTTAAGGGATTTTAAATTGAGATAATTGAACTTTGATTCTAGTCATCAGAAGCATCAAACTTAGTTCCTTCAAGGTTCATGTGCTTGGACCAAAGATCCAATGCATTATTAGAGAAAGTGCTAGCATGATAAATATATAGCATTTTTTTTTTCTAGAAGTTGTGATTTTCATGAGATAATCACCTCAAAATTTTGCTAAGTTCCAAACAAAGGCAATTAATCAAATAATATAAATGGCAGGATAATTGCAAAAAAGATGTTTAATGAGGTTTGCCCTCACATATGATACCATCCCCACTTTTAAAATCTACAATCTACATCTTGAGTTTTTTACTTTCCTACTAATTTGCATACTTTTACAACCCTATTTATTTTCAAAATTGCCAATTTTCTTTCATTCATCAACCAAAAACCCACAAATCCTAACACAAGTATGGTTGGGTTGAAGGGATTGGAGGCAATATCGAGCTACAACAACAAAGAATGACGAAAAGGTCAAGAGAGACTACGATATGATCGAATGAAAGTTAATATATTTTTAATATATACAAAAATTGGAGATTTTTTTTTTCAGAAGCAATGATTGATTTTTGACATGTAAGTAGAGACTTCAATGTGGTTTTTAGCAATTTCACGTAAAAAGCGAAATTTAATCGATTGCGAAATAAATTAAAATCTAGAAAATAACTGGATAGGGGGGAATCTCGTTAATGCAATATAGGAGCATGCGTGGCGCGTGGTGGGAGGCACGGCCCCACTTATTACATCACAGGCAAAGTCCCCAGTCCAACAGCATAAGTGGGTGTCGCGCGTGGCCGGCTTCACTCCTCTCACTCACATAAAATTTTTAAAAAATAAAATTAAAAAATAAAAGAAAGACACGCCTTTTTTTTTTTTCTTTTTCATGTGGAATTCTTAGTTTTCTCCAACATTCCAAAAGGCTTTTTCAGAAAGCAATGATAATAAAAAAAAAGGATTTTATGAAGGTGGGAAAGGTTGACACGCACCCAGTTTTCTTCCTATGCCCCCAATTATTTGTTTTTTGTTGTTTTCTAAAATTAAATATATTCTCTCACCTTTTTACTCGCACGCTGCAGAAAGTCACAAAAGTAATTTCCTTTTCCCCCTGTACCTTTTCTTGGATTTTGGGAATTCAGTGAATTTGAAGCCTGCCCAAAAATAGAAAAAAGCTGTCTTTTCCCCCACTTCCTTCCTTTCTTGCTTGCTTTCTATCTTTCTTTTCTTGAAGCCTGTAAGGTGAAGGAGGGAAACGGTGGATTCAACGGTCCACTGGTTCTGAATTGTAGACATTGTGCATCTTTTGTTAGATTCTTCTTCATTTTTTTTAACCTGGGAACCCCCGTATAGCCGGCAGTCGGCGAGGTAAACCCGGAATGACACTAGCAGAGGATCCACCACCCCGACGTCACGCTTAAGATCCCGTGCGGCCAGCGGGATTCAAACTCCTCTCCTCATCGTAAAGGGTCATGGGAGTCTTATCCAACTGGGCCACCGCAGGTGGTGGTTTTTGTTAGATTCTTTTGTGTCTTGAAAGTCGAAAAAAAAAAAAATAAGGACGTTATATACGTCACGACTTTTATATGGTACTTACTTAAATGTTGTAATTAAAAAAAAAAAAGTTCATTGTAAGTGTTATGCCATGCCTATTGAGGAGAGATCCCTACTCGAGGTACCGAAGAAGCCTAGATTGATATTTGGTAATGGATCAAAATAAATAATTTATATTTTATGCATGAATAGTTTTCGAAAAGATGGGATTTCCAAATGGGGGTGTTGAATAAAACGACCAATATTCAAGAAAATAGTATTCTAGAAAAATTCATAGAATTGGAATGACTCATTAGATACTATTTATGAATGTCAGCTAAGCATCGCATGATTGAATAATCATTAAGTCCTCCTCTTTCTAGTTCTTTACTTAGCATAGCATAGCTTAATAAAGTTTTTCTTTTTTTTTCTTGAGGACGCGTTTTTAAATTTGTGGCATTCGGGTGAGTTTTCTATGAAAGTCACGACACTTGTATTGTCTTCTTCATAAATAAATAAAAATAAGACGGGAGCCTAGATGATACATGAGTGACCTTATGTTCAAAACTACCCATTTGAAGTTATGGCACTTAAGGGTTGCCCCCCACCTTTCCCACATGGGAAAGGAGAGATGGAGAGTTCAATTCCCCATCTTTTCAAGAGGGTGAGAGTGAAGACATTTAGTTTCAAGTGTAAAGTTTGACTCTCATATTTTATAAAGAAGTATAACAAAAGTCTAAAAGTAAATTGAAAGTTAGAATAAGGTAGACAAAAAAGAAAGTTGTAATGTTTAATCATTTTGGCCACTATGATAGTCCGTGACTAGCATGTTTGTTTAGATTTTTTTTAGGGTTCTTTTGAATTCCATAATAATATTTAAAATACTACCATAACGTAAAAATTTTTGCGAAAAACTATACACGAATCTTTACTTTTTTTTTTATTCATTGAATTAGTAGAAATGCCCTTGTGTTTAGTTTTTTGAAAAAATTTAAGGTTAATACAATGAAAAATCTCAAACCAATAGATTTATGATGAATTTACCTCAAATCAATTTTTTGACAATGAAAAATTCCAAATTGGTACATTTGTGACAAATTTATTTCAAACTAATTTTTTTATCACAAAAAATTCTAAATTAGCATGTTTGTAATAAATCTTATCCACTATTAGTTTTGGATAAATTAGATTAATACTACAAAAAATTACAAATTGATATACCTATACCAAATGAAGGATAAAACCTTAAATTAATATACCCGTCAATTCCCACACATTATCTTACTCAATAATTTGACAGTAAAACTTAATAAAAACTAATGGATGGTAAATTTATGATAAACATATTAATTTTGAGTAAATTTATCACGGAATTACCAATTTAAGATTTTTTATGGTATTAATTCAAAATTTTGCAATTTAAAATAGCTATTTTTTTTTTTTATCTCAATCAATTGTGAATTACTACCGAAGCAATTCCCATCGGATCCTCTTTCTTTTCTCCTGTCGGTAAGACATTTAGATCGATGTTTTATTTATTTATTTATTTCTTTCTTTTTGGTCTAGGTGATGGATAATTGAATCGGATCCAAGTCGACGTGGGGAAGACCTTCAACGTTAAGTTTTACCTTAAAAGGCGCGCGCACGCACGCATGGATGGAATCGGCCCTTCTTTTGTCCTTCCCTACTTTATATTATCTCAATCTCACCCGTTTCGACCATTATATAAAATTTATAATATCGCGATGCTGACATGTAACCCATGTTTCACTTCAATTTGAGGAGAATCCGTATCACGAACTAATATAATATCCCAACAAATCTTGCCCTACATTATGTTAATTTTTTAACTTAGTGACGTCGGCGGCGGGCCCCGCGTCGGCATATTCCTCTTTCCCCTTTAGAAAAAAGAAAAAGAAAGAAAAGGAAATTATTATATTTCCGCTATTTCTGCCGTTTTTGACCTCCGAGTTTTATTTTATTTTATCTTTTTTTTTTTAAAAGAGAGGTGAGGGGGACAGGATTTTTATGGAGACATCGAATGGCAAAATTCAAATTGGACATTAAATGAGACCAAAGGGGAGGACCATATGATTCTTTTCTAATGGCTGTCTTTTTTTGTTTTGTTTTGTTTTTTTTTCCTTTTTCTGGTGTGTGAAGGACCATGGTAGGGTCCCACGCTGGGTCGTTCGATCTGGGGACAAAACATACAGATCACCGGTCGATCTCTCGTGGGGCCTCATCTTCTGCTCTTTGTCAGAATTTTTGTCCTTCGAAGAGATCTCACCACTCTTTTTTAGGGCTGGTAAAAAGTGTTGCTGCCTCCTCTTTGTAAGTTCTTCAAAATCATTGCCTCTCAAAGCTCTTGCTCCACGATCATGGCGTGATCTTCAATCTGATCAGCTTTTTCCGATTCGGATTTCAAACGGTTCATGTATCAAGTCGGGTGATAAAAAAACACATGATCTCTTCATATCCAGTTTGTCGGACCTCAATTAAACTGTAGACACCCCTATAATCCGAGTCAAAATCATTAAGCACATTTAATTTTTAGGTACATGCAATTCAATTAGTCACCTTAAGTGGGTTATCTATTCTGTGCAGCATTGGCCATACGTATAAAGGATTGTATAAGTGGTTGAGTGAATTAGTCGAGGAACAATTGTGATGGTGGTAATGGAGACATTGGTGGAGACATTGGTGATGATAGGGGAAGTTTGAGGTCACGTAGCGACGGCGGTGGCGATTACCATGAAAATGGTGGTGGTATCCTCCTATAATTCTTTAAGCTCTTATGTCGTGATCATGGTGTGACTTCAATCTCATCAGCTTATCTGGTTTAGATTTTATATGGTTTGTGTTTCTATTTGGGTCATTAAAAAAAAAAATCCATTTATATATGGGTTTGGATTAGGTTATCATGGTGGCCCAATCCAAATTGACCCGCTAATACCCTCATAATTTGATCAATACAAAATTAGTATCATTAAATGCATTTGATAACTTCTAGTTGCATGAAATTTAATTAGTTGCTATAACTATTTGAAACTTAAATTAATAGGGACATGGTTAAGTTATTCGGCATGTCGTTAGAATAGTGACAATGTGTATAAAGGGCGTATAAGCGGTTGAGTGTATCGATCATGGAACAAAATGCGATGGTAGCGATGAAGACATTGATGGCGATAGGGGAAATTGCAAATGGGATTGGGGTCGAGCAATGATGACCATGGTGATGGTGAAATGGTACTAGTGTTGTGAATAGCATTGTGGTGAAAGAAGATAGTCGTGGCGGTGGCGGCGGCCATGAAAATGGTCACAATATCAACGGGCATTGATGGGACGACTATACTAATATATGTCAAAATAGCGATATTGCTACGAAGAAAATGGATTATGATCATTGTGAAAGTAGTGGTCCCGATGAATGACACCTGTCGCTATACTTATCGATTGAATTTAATGTGATATTGACTTTGTAGATATGAATACATTAAATTTCAGCCCCTCATTCCGTTCAACCCAAAGTCAGTCTTTCATATTATTAAGCCCACTCCTAGGTTTGTCATATCATCTGAAATCTCCACTTGCACGGAAGACTTCCAAAAGATCGTCCTTTTTTTTTCTTTTTCTCTTTTTTTTCCGGTTCTCTAGGTTGAAATTAACCCAAGTCATTTTTTTATTCGAATAAAATATTATGTTTAATCTCGTTTCTTTATCTCCATAAAATTAAAGAAGAGATATTAATTCAGGTCACTTTTATACGAGGCTAATGTATCTCAACTCTTGAACAAAAAACAATTTTTTGTTCACGGGTATTCTCAATTTCTCCATCTCCCAATTTCGAAAGATGATTATCACAGTATACTTATTTTTTTCAAAACCTAATGTATTCGCAGGGTGCCTCTACATATTATAAGTACCTTCTTATGCTGATCTCAAGAATTCACTTCTTGCAACATTTAGATTGTACAATCGAGAATACAAATATGTCAATCTTTCGTCGCTTTTATTAAAAATTCACCCCTTACGCGTGCATCAAGCCTCCTAACAGGAGTTCTCTTACTGAAACACGCAAGGTGACGACCATTTGCACGCCCAATTATAATTTACAATGCCACGCACATCATCCGTCGGCTTGAATTCAGATATCACGATTTTCAAAACACGTAAATCCAAAGAAAACGTAAAGATGGTACTGAATTTTTTTTCTTTGCTTTTTTGTGATTTGATCAGTGGAAGTTCATCCCAACAATCAACGGTAGATCTAAACCTCCTCTGTCATCTGCAAAGACTTGATGAGTGGGGGTGGAATGTGCAGAAAACCCTGCATCTTCTTTGCTTCTGGGGTTTCACAAATCTTTCGAATTCCACACAGCCTGCAGAATCATCACGTTCTCGAATCTTGAACTTCCCCCCGCCCAACACTCGCAAACCCGCACGTGAAGCTGGTCTCTCCTCTCGAGAATCCGTACGCTCCTGCCCTGTTCTCATCTCCCTTTTCGAGGAGTCGCCAGCTAACATCATTAGCATAGTCGCCTGAGTTTTTATTATGTAATTAGCAATGCAATTTAGTATATTTTAGGCCCACATTGGAGTAAGAGATGCTTTCTTGATTTTCTTGATTAAAGTTTCGTTTTTTCTTTTCCTTATCTTGGAGTTTCGATTCTTGAGGAGAACAGCAGTGACCCATGAAATGATGCAGCTTTGACTCTTGCAGATCCTTAAACGATTCACCTGGTGCAGTTCCTGTGCACTCTCCAATGTCGGTGAGAGAAAAGCTGGCCCTGACAAGGGACCTCCCCTGTTTCTTTTTTTTTCCTTGAATTTTCTTCTTGAGACTCTCTACGTGCACGAGTAAGACTTTTTCTTCTTTGATATGAACGCTGTGGCTTGATGTCAAAGCAATTGAGGCCACATGAAGCGCTTGTTTGGTACCGCGGGCTTCCCCCTCCCGCCTTGAATTTGGGCAGTTTTTTCTCGTCTCTTTGTTTGAATTGGTGGTTTACAGAAGAAAGAAGATAAATTGCAATTGGTGGGGGGGCTACTTGTATTTAATAGTTTAGGG
Source organism: Eucalyptus brandiana (assembly GCA_014182725.1). Lineage (NCBI taxonomy): Eukaryota > Viridiplantae > Streptophyta > Magnoliopsida > Myrtales > Myrtaceae > Eucalyptus > Eucalyptus brandiana. The sequence goes on from CM024669.1 coordinate 3,173,594, forward strand.
CTAGATGTATGCTTGCTTTGGTGGAGTATCAGGACAGCCACATAAATATACATGGAAAGGTCCAACTTTTTAGTTGTTTATGAGTCCCTGGATTTTGGTATTCAAAGCCTCGTGGGCAGCATCCAGCTTCTTCTCCTTTTCATTGGAATTAAATGGTATGACCGCAACTTTCCTGGTCCCATTACTCTCTCTCTCTTTCTCCCCTCCAAAACTGCAGATAGAATGATTCGGGGGGACCTCGCATTTACTTTCCATGGATCACGTTCTTTCTTTGAAAATTCGCGTTGGTTTTGGTAGTTTGGGAGCTCTGCACACTTGCAAATTACCCATGGATTTGTCTAAATTTTGGACAGAAATATGCAGGGCACTTTGGGGTTCGGACAAGTTAAATTAGAATCCAGATTTAGTGAGGTTAACACCGCATTAGAGCAATAGAAAAGCAAGAAGACTCGCATTTTTTCACAGATGCACAAATGGGAAGAGCACAGAAAATGCAAATGCCAAATCACTTAACTGCAGCTTCAAAACCATTTCTCCCACTTGATTTACAAGTTACTAAAGAAAAGAAAGCAATGAAATAAATGTTTCGGATTTCCTATAGAGGAAGTACTACATAATACATATATCATAACCTTGCCGTGAGATCCCAACGCAACAAACTACAGCATCATTACATAGTAATTGATTAGCTTTCGATGATGTTCTGATGGGGGTGGGGGAGATACCTAGCACCATGGCATGACGACTCACACCGGTGGGAAGTATTTGTTCAGATTGAAAGGCAAGGAGTAGAACTCTTCACTTCTCGTATCGCCCTTGAAGGACCGGAACTTGTCCCACCAGTGCTTGCCCCTCTCTTTCCTCACAGTGCTATCCTTTCGGTGCAATGTGTTATCCAGGAAATATGCTATGCATCCAGCAACAAACGGCTCCGAAGATAAGGGAACATTGACTATATCGTTGAACTGTCAAGAGAAACAGGCAAGTAGTATTCGTCAAGGGAGGGGCCAAACTCTTCAATTATCGAGCATAAAGGGAGGGGAAATGAATAAAGTCTTTTGCATACCCATCTGCCTCCAGTGTGAACTGGACCATATCCATTGATTGCCGTATATTCATTGAAGTATTGTGGAATGGACAAGCCCATAAAGACAGAGAACCCTAATATAAACTTTGTTCTAAAGCTGTTGAGGTTGCAATACTGAAGAAAACTTAGTCCCACAGAACCTGAACATGCAAGTGATGCAAATTAATAATCAAGATCCTTTATTATATCGAGCGGCATTAACCAGGAGATGCGAGCTGCTCATTGAAGTGCTACGTATGGACCTTACCCACATATGCAAAGAACAGACAGTATAAGGCAGCAAAGATGGGCGCAGGAATTGAAGCAAAGACGGCTCCAAATTTCCCTGCACAGTCGAACAAACCGGCTATGAGAACAAAATCCAACTGAACATTTAAGTTCATCTTTTTTTTTTTTTTTTTTTTTGGGTTTTTTTTTGGGGGGGGGAGAGGGTGGCGGGTCTACTGACGCACCTAGAATGGAAAAGAAAATCATGAACCCAGCAGCTATTTGCACGACCCTTCTGCTACCGACACGTGTCAAGCCCAAAAGCCCAGCGTTTTCTCTGCAGGGAAACCAGAAGAGAATTGTTCAGCTGATGGGCCAATTCAATTCTTTATCATGTTCATAGAATATGTCCTCCCAGATTGAAGACTTACACTGATACGGAGGAGCCAGTGACAGTTCCAAACAGGCCAGAGATCAAAATGCCGACTCCCTGAAGGAAGATTTAGACATCAGGCAACTGGGAAAATAACTTGAAAACCACTAAAACCTGGCATGTCTGTAAGCAAGCTATCCCTAGAGGGAGCTAGGGAATTCCTAAAAAATGCTAGACTGGAAATAACAAATGTAATCTCTCTTTCCTGAACCAGTTCAGTGACAGCTAAAGTGAAGCCAGTGAAAACCATGCACTACTTTGGCGTCTTCAAGTAATCATGAAAGATAATTATTCAGTTTCCACTCTCTTTCCCACCTATCAGCACATGGATTTATAAAAATGGTTTTGGACAGTTAATCCAAGGACCCCGACAATTGGCTAACATTCAAACATTCAAAAGAGAGCTCATATGTTTGTATCTATGAGAATTAGACTTGCCAAGTGCCACAACTCACATTGTTTAGCAACAGCTACAGAAGAGAAAACAATAAGCCTTTAAATTACCTGCCAACCAACACCGCGGCTGAGAACAGATGGAGGCAAATGGGTTGCGCTCGCATATCTTGCCACCGCCATGAAAGCACCAGTCGACTGCTTGCATTTAAGTGATGAATGTGATTCAAGGAATTTTGCATTATACTAATGAATACTAAACTAATTTCAGACCGCACAAGATAAGAAACAAAGATAGTAGTCCATAAGAAGAATTAAGCCGTCAACACCTCATTTATTGATTTTCTTTTTGACATGGAAACTCCACATCAGATGGAACCCATGTCTATAAAACATCTCACTAACCCATGGATCAGGCAATATGCAACTCAAAGCTTTGAGGATGACCACACAGATTTAAATAAACTTTTCATGTTTCTAAGTCAAAGTTCAGAAGCATAGAAAACAGGAAAAGAATAGAAATGACAACGAACCTCCACAAGAGCGACAAAAGAAGCCATCATCATTGCAAAGGCTTCACCAGCATCAAATGAAGGCGCTCCCCATTGAAATGGATATGGAACTCTTATCCTGCAAACTCACCCAGTCAAGATAACTACCATCCTAGTCTCGAGCAATAATATCATACCACAGCAGAGAGAACTCCACCTTCTGAATAAGCAACACAAATCTTCACTATATTGGTGACTATGGACGTGTTCAGATAGACCTTGTACTTTTTGCTTAATCTAAACATTGCAACACACGCACTTTGATTCTTCTAATCCTAATCATTTGAAACTTTCACATTATACAAATGTCGACATGTAGATTCACAACTAATTATTTTATAATTTTTTGAAATTTGGAAAATATTTTAAATTTTGATGGGAAAGCAAAAAGCACTGTTTAATTAAACTTAATTCTAAACAAACAAGCCCATATCTAATACGACAGCTCTTGCAAAATGAGAATGATGTCGAAAAGGAAAGTTTCATCCAAGAGGAGTCCTTCCTTAGAAGTCTTTAAGAGTAAGAGTGGGATCTGCTTAGTTAATTAAAATTACATGTACTTTTCCCACATATAAGGCTCCATCAATGAGATATTGTCATGACCTATGTAGCACCGACACAGACACGCGACACGCGACATGACACGACATAACACGCCGACACGTCATTTCTTAAAAATAGAGAATTTCGACACGTTCCGACACGTTATATATTAAATATATTTTTATATATAAATACATAAATAAATAATAATAAAAATAGCCTACAATTAATTTACACGAAAAATATTAAATAATTTCATTCATTATTTTAATTTGTTACAATAATACATAAAACTTAGAGGAAAAAAACATTGTTTAAAGAAAAATGCCGAAATGATATTTTTAAATTTATTTATTTATCATATATAGCATTTTTTTATTACTTCTTTTCATAGTAAAAGACTTTTTAAAAAACTAAAACAATTCTAAAAAAACAAAACTGAAAAAAAAAATTGACCCCGTGTGTGTATATTTATAGCATTTTTTTTACTTCTTTTATTACTTCTTTTGTGTATATTTATATTTTGACCCCATAAGTATTAAAAAAATTTAAAATTGACCCCATGCGTGTCGGAATCGCGTGTCGGAATTCTGAACTCGCGTGTCGAAGTGTGTCGGAGAGAGTTGACCACGTGACGGATTTTTCGACACTCGTTGACCCCGTGTTGGAGCGTGTCGGGATGTGTTGGAGTGTGTCGGACACATGTCGGAGTGTCGGACACGACACGAAGACTTCCGGAGAGTGTCCGTGCTACATAGGTCATGACCAACACCTAGATGCTAGGAATATCAACATATCTATCACCATTGGAAGTCAAAAGTAGCTATGAAATGAGAGAGAATGCAGATAGAAAAGGGTAAAATCTTTACTTTGACAGTTATGGAAGCTGCAGACACAAGTCATCAATCATAATAGTAGCTGAAAGGCTATATGTGGTAGTAATCAAGGCATGCGAAGGTATCACGCAAGGCTTCAAAGTATACTAGAGTGGAGTAGCGCTTAATGCATGAGAAAATTTCTCTCTTTTACCCTTTTTCTTTTGTGATAAGGGATTGTCAATCCATATATGAAAAGAGCTCATTTAGAAGAAAAGTTTCCAAAATCAATAAAAGTATTTACATCTGGGACAGATCTCTTCAGATCAAAAAAGTGCAAAACTTTTTAGTCCAAATTTCAGTAAGTGCCCAAAACACACTTCTTTTTTTTTTTGGCCATTCTTTCCTGACCAACCGAAAAACAGAAAGTGGAACAGCAGAAATCAATTTCAACCTTGTACTACAAGAGCCACCAATGGGTAGCAGGAGGAACACCTATCGTATGCCACAAAGTCTTGTAGTGAACTTTGCGCGCGCATTTCCCCTTGATCCGAAGTAGGTATATTATTAGCAACAACACGAAAAGGTCAAAATTGTCTTTTCAACATAATGTTTTCCATGAAAAAAAGCAAGCCTAAAAGGTTGAATCGACATTCCTTATACGAGATATGAGGATCATTCAGGAACTGATAAAACCAGAGCAGAAATATCAAAATAAGCAAAGTTACCATGGAGCAGCATTGATAAGCCCAGCACGATCAGTTCGGCAGCTTATTTGTGTCTTTGGTGCCGCGTTGTTGTAAGCCCCTCCAACGGTGAGCAGGTGAGCATAAATCCAAACAATCACAATGGAGAATATGACCGAAAATTTGTCATATATTTTTTTTTCCGTTTTATACACATGAGGCATATACTGCAAAACAACCATTCGCAATTACCAGTTCAGCTACAGTATAACGACCCATGGTACAAATCACAGTAACCATGACAACAATGAGATCACTGTGCACATCATACCTGGGAAACAAACACCAAGATGACAAGCTCTGGAAGTCCAATCTCCACACATTTGGCGACCTGACATTTAAAGGAAGAATTTCTCAATAGTGAACAAGACAGTGCTCTCGGCACATGCATATGTCCCAAATTTGTAGTAAAGATAACTTACACCAGGAAAACCTAGCTCGTAGAGACCAAAGCCTACTAGTGCTACCAATGGGACAGCTGATAATGGGCTTAAGAACCTGAAGGCGGGACAGAACAAAAGGAATCATTACAAGTTAACAAGACTGTCAATGCAGAAAACTTATCAAATCATCAAGCACGAGTAACCAGCATAGCCGGTGCCACAAGACTTATTTTATCTCAGTCAGCTCAGCAATAGCTTAGACTGAAGCAAAAGTAAGTAGTGTTCATTATAGCCATATCAAGTTCATAATTAAGTTCGCAGTATCCCATGTTCCAACATGTTCAGGCAGGGAATACTGTTGTGGTTGAAAAAGTGTCAACTTGAAGTTTGATAGAATGATACACTCATAAAAAAAAATGCAAGCCCAAGTCAAAGTAGGACATCCACCAAATTTAAGTTTTTTTCTTCATTTAGTTAGACTGACCTTGTAACATTCCGCCAAAGGCCACTGAAGCCAAGCACAATCTGAAGAGTAGAAGCGACAATAAGGGACCCCTGTATTGCTCGCATAATCCTCTTGAATCTCTGGCAAAAGAGAAGACGAGTTTTTGAACTTGTATTAGAACCATATATAGTTTCAATCCCAACCACATTATGACTGATGATAATTCAAATATTTCTAGTAAAAGCTAATCAAGACCTTAATATCATACTCTAGAGCTGTCTACAGATTGCATTACTTGCAAGATATAAGTTCAGTGGCAACTTTAAACATGAGATAATATGTTACCGGGCGGATATAGATGATACAGCAATGCAAAGATTAAAAGGAGCATTGAGGTAGTTCACAATCAGTTCAGAGATCGCATGAAGATGTCAAATATAAGTTCAGTGACAGTACCTCTACAGGGTCAGAATTATCACTGAATCGACCAGCAAGGATGATTGATATTGTGGTCGGGACAAAGGTATAAGACCCTCCTATTACAGCAGGTAATCGGGTCCCAAAAAACGTTTGCTGCAACGTGTTGATGCCAGCAACAAAAAGTAGCGTCTGGATGACTTCCGCCTTCTCTTCCTGTATCAGAGGCGGTTATTGAGTCACAAAGCCAATTATTTAAACTTGAGTTGGTGCAGCATTAAGTTAACACATTTGCCTTTTACATCCATAATATCATCTTACATTTCTACCTCCCATCTGGGGGACAAGGGCAGTGGGAATGATGACCGACGTGCTGAGCATCACCAGAAAGTGTTGGAAGCCGAGGAGAATTGCTTCCGCTGTATTAGACACACAAGACATTTCAGCACATAGATTTCACATATGTAATTAATCTCGATCACAAATAAAGAAATGGGACAAATAAAGAATATCACGCTTTAGAAGTAAAGAATTCTCAGCCTGCGTTGGCAAGTTCATACGGAGGACAAATTGGCAGCAAGTCCCTAAACAAATGATATTGAAAAGAGAATGGATCGAGTGGAACCCACAGAGAATCGAAGAATCGCTGAAGAATATCAATCTTTTTTTTTTTTTGATCAGGCCTACTATATTCCTACTCTACACTCACTCTCAGACTTTTGTCCTGCCTCTTGCAGGGCGTGGGAGTCAAAAACCACTCTTGAAACTTACACGTCCCCATCCCATTCCCCCCGGAGAAAAGGTGGGGATTTGAACCCCTCACTTCCCCCTTCCATGTTGGAAGGGTGGCCTGGGGCGAAGAATATCAGTTCAAGCACAACTTTATGAAACAAAAAATTTAAGGAAAAAGAAGCACAAAGGGGAAAAGTCAAGGACCCAAATCACCATCAAGCTACTCATCAATATGATAACTAAATTTAGTTGCTCGTTAAAACTAAATTAGAAAATTTGCATAAAGCTACTCATCAATATGATAGAAATTCTAACTAAATTTAATTGCTCGCTAAAACTAAATTAGAAAATTTGCGTTCACACTTATAGGTCTTAGCATTTTCAGGGAGCGCAATTATCTTTTCCTAAAAGCATATCCCAACTTTAAAGCAGGCATCCCGCAAATGAAAGTGAATTTTTCAAAAAGGCCACTTTCAACAATTAAAAACAGGTAAGAATATTCACAGCACCAAGCAAAAAGAACACGAGCAAGCCTCCTTCAGATATACCACATCAGATCAGCAGAATCATCCCCTAAAGTACAAGATACTTAATTTGAACAGCAAAAGAAAAGAGTTCTTCGGGGGCCCAAAAAAGAGCTCGAACATTTCACTGTAAAGACACTCACGCCATGGAGGAGGACTAGTAATGCAGAAATGAACGCCGAGCAGCTGATCTTTTGGTGGGTGTGGCGCTGGCTCATCTGCTTTTGCTCCTCCTCCGCCTCCAGCCATTTTCTCTTCTCACTAATCACTGCTTCTGCAAAAAGCCCTGTCCTTCTTAATCAATAACAAAGAAATAGTCCCACTCAATCAAAGAGAAAAAAAAAGCCACTAGCCCAGCAGAAATCTAAGCAATAGCCTGCTCATAGCATACCCAAGCACCCCCAAGCCAAGCCAGTGAGAGCAGAGAAACACACTAGGAAACGACAGCAACCCAAAAGATGCAGACAGGGGAAATAAAAACAACAGAGAAAAAGGCACTGTCCAAAAATTACAGTGGGAAGTGGAGGTCGATGGGATGGAGAACATGGAAGAAAAGAGGGGAGGGAGCAAAGGAAAGCACCTTTTTAATCAATCTTTCGGGAGCAGAATCAAGTGGAGATCAATAAAGTCGAGGACTTTAGTAGATGCAACCCCACAAGGCTCAAAGATTGCTATGCCCAGATGGGGGCTACAGCGGGAGAGGAAGACAATGTAGAAGAAACAGGGATGTATCAACAAAGCGAAGAAGGTTATAGCATATGCCAGTGCTACCAGGTAAAATAGCTGTACTCTACCTACTCAACCCTACTCAACCCAAAAGCAGCAATGAAACTCCCCCTTTACCTTACCCTCCTTCTCTCCTGCCCTCTCTCTCTCTCTCTCCTCTCTCTCTCTGCCTGTGTGAAAAAAGAATGTATTTTTCTTTTGTTAATTTCCCTCTCTTTCTCTCTCTCTCTCTCTCTCTAAGAGGAACCCACTTCCAAAAATACCATTTCCAACCTCGATAATTATTGTGCTTATACAGCCAGTGCAGTTAGAGGGTGCGGTACATTCTCTCTCTCTCTCTCTCTCTCTACCTGTGTGAAAAAAGAAAGTATTTTTCTATTGTTAATTTTCCCTTCTCCTCCCTCTCTCTCTATAACAGGAACTCCACCTCCAAAGAAACCATTTTCAGCCTTGATAATTGTTGTGTTTATTATATAGCCAATGCAGTTTAGAGGGTGTGGTTCATTGTCCAGGAGCTTCCCACATGGGGTGGAGTGGAAAGCTTTGAACTTGGGCAGGAAGATGTGGACAGGCTCTTGCTGGTGCCACAACAGTACCCATCGGAGGACCCTCGAAACGGCGTCCTCTCACCGGCATTTTGACCGGGGAAGAAAACCCATCAGATTCCAAAGATCAACAACGACAAAAATGCCCACTAAATCCGCGAAGCCTTGTTAAATCCTAACAAAAGTTCCCACCTTTAAAACCCAAAAATGTCCGAGCCTCATTCCTCCGTACTTCGTGGCAATGAGTCCAGCACGTTCCGCTGATGGGGGCCGAAAGGACGCCACTGCCCATGGCGCTGCCCACAGAAATCAATCATTGAGGGCGAGGGCAGAACGGTCATTTCCTCGCCGGCCGGGGCCCCGATCTGCTGCGGGACTCCACGCGGGGGCTACGGTCCGGTCGCGTGGGGGATAGGATCAACGAGGCTACCGACCGACAAATCTACGCTATCCCAATCCCCGATTGGCCACTGTATGCGGGACGCGTGTACGGACGGCGACTGCGCGTCCCACCGGATCACATCACAGCTGGCGGGGAATTTTTGGGGCGCTCTCATTGGTCATTGGGTCTAGGGGGCGGTGCCGTAGCGCGCCTTTTTTTCTTCAGGGGAGGAACGTGCGCCGTGCGGTTACCTCGGTTTTTGATAATAAACGCTTCCTGACTTTTTAGGACAATGGGAAAAACGTCGGGACTCGATTGGGCCGTCATTGGCCTCTCATTTCTAACCCAAATATTAGGGCTAATCGCTAAAAGAAGCTTTCGACTCCATGTCCGGTCCTCCCAAATTTGCGCTGAACTTTAACTCGAATCTACTCACACGTCTAGATTCCGTCCCTAGTTTCTTCAATATTATCGATATTAGGAGATTAATATTGTTTCTTGCAAGATGAGGGTATTGATGAAATTCTAATAATGAACTTCTAACTAGTTCTGACTTTTGAACGAGTTGACTAATTTGAGATTAAAAGTGAAAGTTAGGGATGTTTTATGAGTTAAAATATAAGTTTAGGGCAGAATTAAGATTGGACTTTAACTTCTCGCTCTAGTCATAAATTTGCCCCATGCATCCAAAACATTGAAAGAGGTTCGGATGGGAAATATAAGTCTTGATAATGAACTTCTAACCGGTTCTGATGTCGATAGTTTTGAGTAAGTTAATAATGACTTTTATATGGATAGGCAGATTTGGGATTAGAGTGAAGGTTATGAATTTTTTTATGAGACAAAAGAATCATGGGCAAAATTAAGATTAAACCTAATATGTTGAGGTTGTTTTAGGGAATTGGCTCCAAAAAATAATTTAATTTGCCTTTTTATACAATCTTTCGCGAGAACAGGTTTCATCCGGGCCGAACTTTCTTGAGTTTCAGGGTTTGCTTTTTCTTCACGCCCATGGAAGTATTTTTTCTACGAAGAAGGCGGAATCTTCCATAGAAGGTTGTGTGTGCAATTCCAAGTGCATTTGTCTATGCAACGAGCATGTGGAAGTCTACTTGGAAAATCACATGGTGATGCAAGAAAGCACTTTTTTTTTTCAAATTGGAAAACGCCAATTTAGTGCGACACGTATCATTGACATGATTCGTGAAACGATTCCTTTTTTCCTAAATTTTATCTGGTATGGAAAGACATTGACCCTGTGCAAGGAAATGAGACCAGCGGTTAAATTGACTGGTTGATAGATCCTAGGATTTTAGGATATTGTTTTTGTTAAAGTGAAAAGGGCTTTAGCAAGGGTCCCATACAAAAGGGATAAAGCTTGACAAGTGCAGAACAGGTAGAAAGCTAACCAATGGACTGCAAAAGTTTTGACCCGGTTTTGCTGATTTCCAGGGCGGTGATTAGGCCTTTTGAAAAAGAAAAAAAAAAGACAAGTGATGTAAGATTTTGCGCCGGGCAATGGTCATTAAACCAGAGACATACGCGTGCTCCTCTCCTTCCATTGACTTCTTCTGGTGTGGTGGTATCTGTCATCCCGGATTGGACGAGGTCGCTTTCTTGAGATGGACGAAGGGCATGGAAAGCATCATTGACCCTTTGGATTGATCAAGTCCGAGAGGATTTTGAAACTCGCGGTTACGCATTCGAGAGTGGCACCGGGGGGTTCGGAGGTTCAGGATTCATTGCATGTACATCAGATTGTATGTACCTAATCTAATAGTTTTATCAAAGGCGATTCAGCAAGATGCTTGTCAGTCAAAGGACAGGGATTAAATAAGACAAGGAACCCGAGTAATGACAAATGCAGCATGAATTTCGTATTGTATATACGCCCATATACTTCCTGCACCAGCATGATTGTCTCCCTCTTTTTGCTTTAAGGTGAAGGTAATCATGCCAGGGGGATTGCTTACTTGATCGTTCATTTGACAGATTTGTCAACCCATCTAATTGAAATTGGCAGAGAAAGAAAACAAAAGCAACAAAAAAGAGACAAGAGAGTGTGTTGAGATATGATTGGGGAAATTTGAATTGAAGGGGAAGAGGAGCGGAATGATCTTGTCCTCTTCTGGGGTGACTCTGTTGAAGATATTCCCATCGAGTTTTTTAGAGGGCATCACTACACGTCACAATCAGATCGGTAGGGGGCCTCAAGGAAAGATATCAAGAACGCTTTGAAAACTCTTGATTGTGTAAATGATTTTGAAAAGTTTGCAAGAAAGGGTGTGCACTGGAGCCAAAACTACAGTACAGAGGGCGAAAAAAGTGGGAAACGATGGGCATTCTTGAAACAAAGGAAAAAAGAGCGGGGAGAAAATGAACAGATCCAAAGATGAAAACAAGGGAAGGAACGTGGAAGTTGCTTTCACTTGCTTTGCAAGATAATCCAAAATAATATCATACTTTTGGTGGGCTTCCCCATGCAAAAGGGACCACATGTCGGATTGGCAAAATTCTCTGGCTTGTTCTGCACTTTTTTGGGGGTCCTGAGGGAGAGAGATATGGTAATTGGGCTGGTTCTTTCTTGATGGGTATTTCGCTTTGTCTCTGCGGAAGTTCTTCTGCAAGTATCCTGGTTTTTTGGCCTTAGTTCTGATGGCATTCGTTCAGTCTTCAGGCCTGGAAAGGGGAGGTTCAGGAAATCAGAACGATGGCAGAGAAGGCTTCTTTCGCCTTCTTGCATGCATCGATGCGATCGGAGTTCCTTCATTTGCACTCTCCTTTCCCCCATTGGGACCAGGGTCTTGATGGGATTATCTTAGGCCATGAGGGGTTGCCAAGGAGGTGGGGACAGAAAGTGCAAAAACCGCTCTTGGTTCTTGCCAAAAGACGCAATGGAAGCGAGCTTCCCATCTACGTAAGAACGATTCTATGGTCATAATAGTTGACTTGCAAAATTAGCAATTTCAGCTACGTGGTGAGTTTCAATGGACCCTTTAAGGACACACTTGTTGACAGCCCTAGGGACATGGCTGCTACGGCTTGCCCTAATTTCTTGCTCACTACATTCATGACATTCTGACCATAAAAGCACCTTATTGCTAGGCGTAGCAGGTTTTGCATATCAAAAGAACGGTACCTGCTCTTTGTGACATAAACTCCTCTTTTTTTACACGTAACCATGAATGTCACTTGGGGTGGAATCTATATTACTTATTGAACAAGAACTGCTACTACGCGTGCATTAAATCTGTTCAATAAAGATGGAAGAGAAAGAGACACTCAAACGACCAGCATTAAATTCAACTCCTATCTCCCCTGTATTCCTTGGTTTTTTTCTGGACCGCCCCTCTATTCCTCAATTATTTGATCTAAAACTAAACGTCCCCACCTCAGCCCACCCCCACCCAATTCCCTTACCGCTTAAGTGTAAGATGAATTGTAAAAATCCTGACTTCTTATTATTAATTGCTTGGAGTAATGTACAACTTTATGGGTCTAAAAATTTCTTTAAAAAAACCCTAAATTTTAATTCTAGTTCCAATTCGTCATGAATGTTTTTCACAAAAAAATTTAAACTTTACTTCTATCCCAATTCTACCTTGAACAATTTTTTTGTCCTGAGAAAAACCCAGACTTCAATTTCAATTCCAGATTTGTCTCGAATTTTTTTTTGTTGTCTAAAAAATCACTAATCTTCAGTCTAATCTCAAATCCATCCTAGTGAACCCTTCTCTATCCAAAAATGGTCCAAAATAAATATAAAGGACCAATATTCACAAGTGAAAAATGAAAACAAAAAATGGAAATTCCATTTAAATTTTCATGGGAAAGTAATATTGTAGCTAAAGTTCTAATCTTCAATAAACAAAAGTCCAACACTTCTTATAGACCTAACTCGACCGGACTTGGTGCTCTAGTTCCTTAGGGGGATTAGGTTGATCCTTGGTCTTAAACCCCCAAACTCTTCATTGTATGTATTGGTCCTCGGTTGTAGGAGTTTAGAATTGGTCAAACTTATACATATCATAAATTATATCTAATATATTATATATTATATGCTTTAGTCTACTATAAATCCTAACGCCTCCAATTTGCTATGTAAATTAAAAAGTAGAAAGAAACCATCCCTAATCAAAAAAAAGAAGAGAAACTCTCTTCACTCGCCTCAATCTCGCTTTCTCGCCCCCTCGCCTTACTCACCACTCCCCTCGCATGTTCGTTTTTATGATTTGTTACTTTTAGTATATACGAAATTTCTATTATTATCTTATCCTATATTTACGTTCGATATGTATTAGTATTCATAATTTGATTGTTCAGTGTTACATTGTTGGTGGATATATAATTTGAAATAGTGTGTTTATCCTTTTAAGAAATACAAGAAATGAAAAAAAAATAATAATCGGTTGGTCAAATGTTAACCTTTGAATCAGATCGGATACGTAGGGTCAATCCGATCCTCGATCCTAGGCTCAACAGGGTCGATCATCGGTTCCAAGAGTTGAGGACTAACACTATGCTAGCTGATCCAAGGGTAAGGTGTTGGACCACCCCAATCTAAATCATACTCACGTGACCTAGCTTCTTTCCCTTTGCCCTTTCCTTTTGCGGCGGGATGGGCTCAAATCGGGCCCAGTTTTTTGGGCTATTGGGCCCAATGGGCCCCATGTCTACAACTATCTTCTTCCTCCTCCTCCTCCTGTCAAAGCAACCCGCTCAAACAGTCTCAAGAACTCCACAGCTTCAGCTCTCTCCCTCTCTCTTCCTCCTTTGTCGCTTGCCGGGAGTTCTGCTTCGCAGAGATCAAGAAACCCTCCGACGGTATCGCCCCAGTCATTCTCTCTCTCGCTCTAATTTCGCGTGACTTCTCTACTTCGGCTCTCCCGGTTCTTTCTCTCTCTTTCTCTTTCTCGTTCTCGTTCTCGTTCTTGTTCCCTCCTTCGATTGGATTCCGACTGCACTAGGCGCTTGACATGTGGCTTTCGGCTAGTGTCTTGTGTACGTCTCGCTATAATTGCCTAACCCATGGCGTGAGATTTGGAAACTGCTAGTGGGCTAGTCTCTTTGCGTGGGCGCTCGTCTTTGATGCGCCAAGTGTTCGGTGAAATGTCTCAATCAAAAATGATGGGAACTACTCACCCATCCTCCCTTGTCCATTTCTTTGCCCTCTTTTCCACGCCTTGTGGTTGAATGTCATGTCGGTATGGCTGGAGAAGTTGCATTAATTGGAGCTGGCCGATTCTTTGAGTTTGGTTGATTATGTTTACCAGCGGAGTAAAACATGCTTCTCATTATGGTGGAAGTTTATGAAATTGATCTTGACCTGGTCGTGCTTCCGGATTAATTTTTGATGTGGAAAATTAGGCACTATTGTTAACTTGATATCTCCGGGTGGTTAGAAGAGTTGAGAAGATACTCATAATGAACTGAGTGCGGCAGATGACAATGTTTGACAGAGCGGGGCATGATCTTGCAATGTTCCCATGAAGTACCTTCCTTGAAGAGTTGAAGTTTAAAGGAAAAAAAAGAACACTTTGATTATTTTGCAAAATTGTAGTCTTTTAGCTGTCTCTTTGAGTTCTTTTATGATGGAATTATTTGAAAATGTTTCACTTTGTTTCTCTTTTTCAAATTGATATGTGAGTTCCGTTGTTTGCAGCTGATTGGTTTATTATGATCATATGACTTCTTCTTTTATGTGTTCTCTTATGCAGCCATTTGGTCAAGATCAATGTTATTGTCAAGATTCTTTGGCAGAGCACTTTTTGCTGCTGCCAGAACAGAGTCTTCTGCTGGGACTGCCGCCGCTGCTTCGGCGGCTACATCTAGGACAGGACACAACCCACTCGAGGCATTCTTTGAGGCAGATAGAAACCCAGAGAATGACACCCCTGTTGTCTATGGTACAAGCTTCTCCTTTTGCTAAATGAATGCTCGTCTCACATGCATGTTCAATTATGAAGGAGAGACTATATGATGCTTGAAAAGATACGAGTGGGAATGTGTTGAATTTGTAGGAGGCCAAGTTCACATTGGAAGTTGCATGAGATGATATATATGCTTGTCTTCTGTACATGGCCTATTCAGCCCCTGAAAACAAAAAAAAAAAAACTGTGTGTGGCCTATGTGCTTATCATGTAGCCACATGAGTAAAGGAATTGGCATTTTGAAAGGGAGCTTATGTGGTCGAATGTAGAGTAGACTGTCTATTCCGGTTATTACAGTGATAGAATTCGTCCAGGCCATGAATAAGTGTAGTTTCTGCCATCATCTTGCAAATTGGCAGTGTCACCACTAGGAAGGGATTCGACTTCTGGTGTAAATACTATCTTAAATCACACTATAAACAAGCATTCCAAAAGCATCATATTACAAGAGTAGTGGCTTTATGCGTGCCCATCAAAATGACTGAGGTGTGGAACAGTGCAAGACTGGATATTGGGTGTAATTATCTGTGTTGGGAAGATGGGGTATGTTTAGGCTTTATTAGATTATGCATTGTGTGAGTACTTGCTGGACTTCAGTATATGACCATGTATTGCCGGCCTAGAATTGTACTTAAGAGGCATAAGGCCTGCATGTTTGTGTTTCTTTTTGTTGTTCATGAACAGATTTTCTGTTTTTATGTTCCCGGGAACAAAAAAAGAACAGAAACGCGTTTGTTTGCGTTTTTGTTCAAAATCTGTCTTTTTGTTCCGAGAACAAAATTAGAACAGAAATTAGAAACAAAAAAAAGTTATTTTTTTATTTCAGAAACACTTTTTGAAGAATTGAAAGAATAAAAAGTTGTTTTTTTCTTCTTTTTCTCTTCTTTTTTCTTCTTTTTTCTTTGGCCGGTCGCCACCTCGGCCATGGCCGGCGACCTCGCCGGAGGGTCGCCGGCCCCCGGCCGAGGCCGAGCTCGGGTTCGCCCAGATCTGGCGAGGCCGAGCCTCGCTGGTGGCTGGGCGAGCTCGACCTTGCTGGATCTAGGCGAGGCCGCCGGCCCTCGTTAGCCGGTCACCGGCCATGGCTGAGGCCGGCAACCGACCAAAAGAAGAAAAAAAAAAAAAGGAAAAAAAAATTAAAAAATTAAAAAATTAAAAGAAACAAAAAATATATATAAATTTACCAAACGTATTTCTATTCATTTTTTATTCCCAGAACAAGTTTACCAAACGCGTCTTTCTAGTCAAAAATTATTCCCCGGAACAGAAATAATTTTTTCTATTTTTGTTCCTTGGAACACTTTTTGAACAGAAACACAAATAAACGCGCCCATAGTCTTGGGTTGTCTGGTTCAGTCCCACAGTACAGAAAAATCCACAAATTGAGTTTATTCAAGTTACCAAATTCAGTGTTATCTGGGTAACCTTTTAAGGATATCTATCTAGTCAAGAATGGAGGAATCTAAGTTATGGATTGGGATTGAACAGGCAGCTCGAAGTGAGGATTCAGTTCAGTTATTGGTGTAAGCTAAGAGGACTCAAGCACAGAAAAATGTGCATCTTAATGTAAAGTGTTTAATTAATTTGCTCATGAGTAACCTAATGATTGCATGAAGTTATAATGAAGATGTAGGCAATTAACATTCATCAGGGTATTGGTACTCTACCCTCCTGGAAAGTGTGATGATCCTAATTGTGATCCTGCGTGTTTCTTCCTTTTCAGCCTATCCATTCATTAGGAAGATGAGATCGCTCAGGACTTGATTTATTCTGTAGGCCAACAACACCATTTAAAGCTTTTATCTCTTAGAGGGTCTGATATGAAGTCATTGAGCCGTCATAAGTCCTCGTTCTCTGTGATGGATAATGCATACTTGCAATCGAATGTTCTTACATCCCTTGGTGGCTGATAATTTTCAGGTCGAAGTTGGAAGGCGCCTGAACTGCGCTTAAAGTCGTGGGATGATCTTCACAAGCTTTGGTACGTTCTGCTCAAGGAAAAAAACATGCTGATGTCTCAACGGCAGATGCTTCATGCACAAAATCTGAGGTTTCCCAATCCAGAACGCCTCCCCAAGGTGGATGTTGCCTTTGCTCCTTCCTTTTCTGAATGAATTCGTCACTCCTCAAAAGTGTTCTTTCACGCTCGGACTGGCATCAGGGTGTATGACCCAAACAAAAGTTGACTTGAAATGGCACTGTTGCTAATAGCATCTCTTTATCATCAATGGATTCAGGTGAGGAAATCGATGTGTCGTATCAAGCATGTGCTCACCGAGAGAGCTATTGAAGAACCCGATCCCAGGAGGTCTGCTGAGATGAAAAGAATGATAAATGCTTTGTGAGCACTTTACGAGTTTTTCCGTATCCTACCAGGTGAGGGAAACTCTCTGGTACTGACTACTGAGCCCGCAAGACTGCAAGTTTTTGGCGAGGGAGCTTCGCGTCTTTAGTATTTCAGAAACAAGAAACATATTGTTATCCTGCTGATGACCTTCTGAATGGATTTTCTCTTTTATTTCCGCATAGGTCAGAATACATGTTTATTCAGTGAAACGCTTTTTTGTTTATGAATCATGATAAAGAGCATGCACAATATCACATGACGACATGCGCTTTTTGGCCTGGTATATCCAAATGGTTTTTATCCATTGCAACTATAGATCGTATCATCGATTGCCCTTGGAAAGTTTGTGAAGCACAACACTTTATCAGATATGCCATGCATTGGAAACTTCGGACTATTTTTTTGAAAACTAAATGATTTGCAATTTTTTTTAAAAATAATCTCTTATGTCATTCTTAGAATGACGAAATATGTTTTCATTATGAAAATATTCAAGCATGAATTATTATTGGTGATGAAAAAAATTTTACGAATTAAGTTTTTCTAAGCGACTTAAACAACTTTTTTTAGAAAAATGTTTCTTAAATCAATTATATTTTGCGTAACAAGCGTGTCCTGTTCAATTTACTCCACTGTAAAAGTAGGAGCGTAAACTGAACGATTGTGGATAATCGTAGGAACTGGAAGGACCAAAGCCAGTAATAGATTGCGATTGATGAAATAAAACTGATAAATGGAGACAATTTGCACTCCTGAGCGAGTTAAGAAAGCAAAACACCAATGAAATCAACTTTAAAAAGTTTTGGGTGGATGAACGAGGGTCTTAAGATCTCGGTTCAGCAGGTTCAGGTAACGCTTTGCTTTAGCAGTTTCTGCTTGATTCCATAAAGGTAAGAGTCCTATGCTTGAGTTGAGTCAGGCATCAGCAATCAGCATCCTGTGAAGCTTTGAATTACCATTTTTCTTATCAGGACTCGACTCAGACAAAGTTGAAACCACACTGGTGAGAATAGGATATAACTAAAGAAGATATGATGCACGTAAAACTAGCGTTAAGAAATTAAATTTCTCTTCTTTTTTCCTCTGTAGAATAGTCAATGCTTTACACAACCAAAAGAGGGAAATCAGTGGAAAGATGCAACTTCATCAGTCATTGCCACAAAATGGTAAAACGAATGCTAAGGGAATAAAACGGAAAACAAGCCATGCAAGTAGAAAATTTATCTACAAAGTACACACATGAACAGCTAACTAGCCAGTCTGATGACGAACCAATCCTTGTCAGCGTTCACACGGAGCCATTACCAGAAGTGACGGCAGACATATACATCCTAGCAGCTTAGGCGCACTTCACTTCAGACATGGGAAGCTCCTACCACAAAAGATGTTCCTGCAATCCACACAAGCACCAGCATATGTTACTACAGTTCGACAGGAAAGAACAGGCAGCAATCAATTCTAAAGACTTTTTGCCTCTATTAACTCATAAAATAAAGCCTCAGAAGGACAGCAATTGAACAGAGAGGCAAAGGGAAGAGAGAATGATCCTTGCCCTTCCGTCTGAGAAGTACCATAAAGATTGTACTTTCTTTTAGTTAGGGGTTGGGAAGGAGATGCATAATGTATGGGATGCACCCAACACAAGGTTGTCCTTTCCTCTCACAACTTTTTCTCCAACACAATTGATGTACTATTCCATTTACAAGCGTGATCTACAGGATGCATCTGATGCTGTGTTGTTGTTTCCTCTCATAATTTTCATCACCAAACACCATCTATTGGCATTTCTATTTCCATTCATGAGCATATTGGTTTTTGCAGCATTGCCACCACCCTAGCTTCACTCCACTCAATCTCACCCACCTCTCTTAAGGTAGATACATTGACATGGCTATGCTCTTTTGCACCAAATAATTGTGCTATATCCATTACTATGGTCGCAGAACATTTATTAACAAAGTGATAGTTGAGAGACTTCACGGGACTTTGACAGAATCAATAGAAGCATTAACAGCAAGAGCAAAAAGGTCTAGAGGCAACAAGTATGCAAAGAGGTAAGGAAGTTTGAAATCAGAGATCATACAGACGATTTAGGCTTTGGGATAACGTGATAATGGCCAGGTAAGCATTGACAGTGAGGCTGAAAAATTACTACAAGGATGAAGGTCATATAAATATCATTTGGTTTCTCAAATATTTTCAGAAGTGTCTTGAGCATATTTCAAATTGAAAATTAAGAGTAAATGCACAAGAGACCAGGGAAAAAAAAATTTGGAGGACCATGGGACAAGCCATGTTAAAACTGGCAATACTATTAGGTGATTTGAGGTGGCTCATACTTTTTAACTTTTCACTTTTTACTTCTCCTTCTAGTATTTATGATATAACTTTTATATCAAATATTAGAAGTATTTATGCTCTGTTACAACGAATACATCTCCTCATATTTTAATTGTTGGTTTTGGATTAGACATTTGTGCACTCAAATTCAAGTTGATATCAGAGTTAGAAATCTCGAGTTCAATTCCTCATACTGTCCTCCACCCATTTATGAGTTTCCATTTCATTATGGGTAGCAGGGTCAAGCAATTCTTTCACTCCCCATTATCAGGTTCTCAAATAAGGCCTTCATCATCAAATCAACCTTCATGCAGAGGAGAGCATTAAGCTATTACATACATTTCATGTTGAATTTTAATAATTTAAACTTTTAGAGTAAATGGTTATGCACTTAATTTCAAGTTTAGAGTAAATGGTTATGCACTTGAATCAAGTGCTTAGAAACATAAAGATCAAAGTTAAAATTCATTTGAAATCATGTGAAATTCACACGTTCTTTAATGATGAGGGAACCCACCTGAGGTGAGTAAACCTCACATGCAACTAATTTCGTGGGCCAGGTAGAATGTAACCCAAATCCTTAAATGGCTCAAAAATGTAATCATTTACACTTGGAGGTGTGAAAAGATTAAACTGTGCCATGCGCCTAATCCACACATCCTAGTCTGAATTGTTAGGCAAAAGAGACATAACTACCTTTTGACTTAAGTGATGTCAACCCAAATACATCCTTAGTTTCTAATAGGAGAAAGCTGAACCAAAAAAAGCTTATACGCATTATAAGGGAAACTGAGATCTATGGGAAGATTAAAATGCTATATAGTTACTGGTAGCTGTAGATCACAAGTCCAACCTAGGTTGGCTCGAACATGAAGAGCAATTCAACAGCTGAATGGATAAGGGGGAAAAAGTTCGAGCAGTCAAGTTTCACCACTAACTAGGGCACGACCACTGTACTAAGTAGTTGTTAGAGGTGAAGTACCAGAAGCACAGAAAGTTTCAAATGGAAGGCAATGGCAAAATGTAAGAGGACTATTTTCAACATCCTACCACCTTTAAACAGAAGATATATTCTAATCAGTGCTTTCTGAACCAGCGACATGAAAAACAGTAGAGGCAGGTAACAGTTCAACTGGTTCACTTGTCAATTCTATACTTGCAAATGTCATCATGAATTCACTCTTTTAATAATGCTAGACTAAACCACCCTCTGCCAGAAAGGGCAAATGTGTGAGCCATTTCAAATTAAGCAGTGGTAATTCAACCGCAAGCCTTTGTGTTTTTTGTGAAATTAAGTCTCTCTCAATCCGGCTAAGAGATGAATATAGATAACCACAATTATATGGTTCTCACAGACTTGGACTTGACCCAAAACACCCACAATTATAGGTGCTGCAGAGTAAACTGCACTAGATAGTAGCTTCACACGGTCTGCATATCCTTCACAGTTAAATGTAATAAGCCTCAGAGGTAGAAAAATTCCAGCACTCACACAAACCATCCTCGACGTGGTTTTTTCTTCTTCCTCTCCTTTTGCTTCTGAGGTGGTTTGATCACTACCCTGATTGCAGCATCAAACACTGCCTTAACATTCTGCATTTCCATCAGAGAGCAAGCATCAGTATGCTGATGTATTTATGCATCAGATCATCAGCATAGGGACATCACTCGAAGTTACAAGTCTGAGCAACAACAAGGATAAGCACCCACAATCTCAAGAATCAAGATATCAGGTGATGACACAGTCAGCTATTGAGAGTAATCAAAGGTCAAATAGCCAGCAGAGCAATATACCTAGAGGATCTAATATCAGATTCCACTGAATGCTTTGGTATGGAGTTCATCAGATGACACCCTAAGGAAAAGTTCCCTTCTTCAACTTCAGAAATGCTCATTGATGCTCACTTGAAATCACAATTAAGTTCGTATACTACTACAAGCCAAGTTCCAGGAGCTTGTTTCTTAGTTGGCAGTAAAGAATTCTTTTGCTTTTTTTTTTTTTTTTTTTGGGTTGCAGACAGGTCTGGGTCAGTCATTAATGTTTGATGATTTCCTTTTATCTTTTCATAAATAAAAGTCAACCATTTCCCAGACTCCCCACATTTCTAACCGTCATAATGCTAGATGCAATTAAAGAAATCATGCATGTCAATACAGGTTAGTTTGTACTTTACCTGCTGAGTTTTGGAGCTGCATTCTATGTAATACATGGCACCAATCTGTTTGCGCATTTCCTCACCCTGAGTATAAAAAATGGCAATCAACAACAGGGACCGATGTACACCGCAGGAAAAATATTGCTGACCGATAACGGAAACCTAACTTGAGCAGTGGTCACGGGAACCAGTCCAGGATGATCAGCCATATAGTGTTTATCCTCACGAAGATCTAAATGTCAATAGAAAAGCCAGAACCCAGTGAGATGCATTAGCAAGTGCATTAGTTGGGGATATCCACCAATGAGCAATAACAATATTCAGTGAGTTGTGTATTGTACCCGACATTCAGATTTGATAAGAAGCAACAGAAAGCAAAAGAAGACTTATTTGAAATCTGTCCGCTACTGTGAAAATAAATTCTTTCTACTCACCCATTTTGGTTCCTACAAGGACAAGAGGAATGCCAGGAGCATGATGCTGGAGTTCTGGGATCCACTGGCCAAGACAGGAGCGGACAGTTGAGATACACGCACAAGAAAAATTAGGAAATTAAATGCGCGAATTCCCAGCTTACCTTTTTCAGGACATTCTCGTAACTAGCACGGCTAACTAATGAAAAGGCCAAGACAAAGACATCTGCTCCTCTATAGCTCAAGGGCCTTAATCTATTGTAATCCTCCTGCCCTACAAAATGGTAAAAGTACGTCACGGGACACAATGCCATGACCCACACGGCAAATTAGTCGCAGTAAACCCAGTTCCCTCATAAGTTCTGACTCAGAGATATATATGTGTGAAACTACCCAATATAAAATATATGTGGAAAACTGGAATTGATCTGAAAGTCCCAATTCCTCACCAGCTGTGTCCCAAAGACCCAAGTTGACGGTGATGCCTTCAACCACCACATTAGCGCTGAAATTATCAAACACTGTGGGTATGTAGTCCTGATAAATATACAAATGGTTAGATTGGAATAACAAGAAACGCTACAAAGTGGTAAAAGGCAATGCTCGACAAAAGCTAAGAGTCCTGCATAAATTACATAAAGAAGAAAGATAAGGAAACCTCTCCACAAACACGTAATTTTCAGTGAAATCTCAAACCAATACTGAACAACACTCTTGCGATGAAAACAGAAGTGAAGAGAAAGCAATCGGTGCTATGAGGAAAAGGGCAAAAGCTGCAAAACCCAGAAACAGGGACCATAAAGCCGAACGAAAGATAAAAAATTTAAGCTCCCCAGAGAAATCTTTCGGGGAAAAGAAAGCACACATACAGTGGGGAACTTGTTGCTGGTGTAGCAGATGAGCATGCAAGTCTTGCCCACGGCCCCATCGCCCACCGTCACGCACTTGATGAATCTCGATGCGTTCGTAGCCATTTCAAGAACGTCGAGAGAGAAAGAGAGAGAGAGAGAGAGAGAGACAAAGAGAGAGAGAGAGAGAGAGAGAGAGACAGGATGAAACTGAAGAAGCTACAAAATTCGGAGGATCAAAACCCAACTCGCGGTGGGTTAGGTGGGGAGGATTTAATGGGGGTGGTTTCTTGAATCCAAAGGGACAGCGGAAGTCAGTGAGCGGGGCGGATGATCACATGATCCTCGCTCGCCCGCTGTCGCCGCCGCAGAGCAGATCGTCCTTCGCAGTCCTTCGTCGTTCTTGAGACTACCCACTTGGCGAACTGAAGAACCCGGGACGCTCTGGCCATGGGATTCCCTTCGATTCCGATCTTTCCTCAATACAATATCGCCTTGCTCTTAATAATAGACAACTTCCCCATTCGTCAACCTCACGTCCACAGAGAGAGAGAGAGAGAGAGAGAGAGAGAGGGAGAGAGACTGCGGACTTGGATTTTCCAAGGAGTCCAATCAATTTGCCAACGCCCAAGCAAGCCCTTTTATTATGTAAATACTAGGGGTAAAGTTTTCAGCTTTTTAGCTGAAATGTTCTAGCTAGGA
Source organism: Eucalyptus brandiana (assembly GCA_014182725.1). Taxonomy (NCBI): domain Eukaryota; kingdom Viridiplantae; phylum Streptophyta; class Magnoliopsida; order Myrtales; family Myrtaceae; genus Eucalyptus; species Eucalyptus brandiana. The sequence goes on from CM024669.1 coordinate 3,197,259, forward strand.
TTATTTTTCTCTTCCCAATTTTTAGCACATGTGATTAATAAATTCTTTAGAAAAAAAGGTCTTGATGATCTGATGTTAGCAGCGCAAGGTAACTCTAACAAATGTTCACGAAATGTAGCTGTATGAATTGCAACTTTTTCGATTCAGAAAAGACGCAGATGTGATTTCGCAAGGATCCCGGAACCTTAGTACCGGAAAGTAGCACGTTGTGTGCATGAGTATGATTTAAGCAAGGGCGTGACCGCACTCTTTTAAGAATTTATGGGAAAGGACCATCCATAGGAATCTTCAAGGTTGTCACATTTAATGAGCCAAAGTAAAAAAAAAATCCTACATATGCCATCACATGATGGCCCGATGTTTTCTCTGGTCCAGGCAAAGAACCGTGATGGGCAAGACAGAGTCAACGCAACACCGAAATCAACCGTTTTGGGAACGCTTGACTTGACTTGAATAGCGTTTGCAATCCGACAATCATTTATGAGCAAACCTCAGAAAAGGCCAAGAACCAACGTATGATCAACGGACCCATCAACGATGAAACACTGACAAGATCCAGCCCGAATCGACTCAAGTTGATCCCTAAAAACATCAATGACTCCATAAGACGGACCGGTGGAGATGTCAGGGACCGCAAGCAGCTCTTTTTACCAGCCGACCTCTAGAAACGACAATAACTTTGCCAAAAAATGAGAGGGAAAGAAAGAGAGATTCGTTTGTTCTTTTCCCTTTATGAAGCGCGATTCGATGATCTCTTTCCGCTAATCAAATGTCCAACAATTGCAACTTTACTATATGGAGCAACTTTTAATCGATGTCCCGGATAATGTCCAACAAGTTTAATATTATTTGACAGTCCACGTCTATCTTGATGATGATCTCTAGCGTGGCTTGTTCCTCAATCTTGTGAAAACAGAACTGAAGTAACTTCTGTGGTTAAGAGATTTATCAAAAGAAAATAAAGCTTGGAGGTCAATAACGGGAGAGAGAGAGAGAGAGTAGTTAGCTCAAGACCAACCAGTCAAAAGATAACTCTGAAGATCGACAAAGTGAAAAACTAGAATAATTACAGGGCTTTAAGAGGGTTTGGTGGAAGGCATAAATAAGGTTTAAGCAATGATGCCAAGCCACACATCCGTGCAATGGGCACGTCCTGGGATCAAATCCATGAGGAAGCAATGGGATCCGCGGGATTCTAACAGCCGGAGAAAAAGTAAGCAATGATAATAAGCGAAAAGATTATTCTTTTACCATCAGTGCTAGATAAATTATCTTCCTCCATGGCAATAAGAATTTTGGTCTTGGAATAAACCTCTGTGGAGATGAAGAAAATGAGATGGGAAGAGGGAGATATACACATATAATCCAATCCTGGAAGCTTGTCAAGCCAACTAAAATTATGCTCGTTGTCCCATGAAATTAGCAATCTAGCATTCATGTAGATTGCCTACCTTCAACGGGTGGCAGCAGGTGGCACTGTCCAACCAAACACAACCGCAAGCTGCAAGTATCTAGTACAGAGAGAAAGGCATGCACCACATGATTGCCTGGTCATAAAGTGCAAGTAGGTACTCCATCTTTAGTTAGCACCAGGAAGGAGCTTTATACTACCAGCTCAAGAATCAAACAACATATACAGAAAAGCGTCCAGGAGCCCCAGAATAAATACGGACACCATTTTTCACTATATGCTCGTGAATAACTCATACAAGATGAATAGGAAGATCAAGGCCCAGTCCACCTTTCTTATTATAGAAAGCATTACAATCAACGGGGAAAACAAAAGCAACATTGCAATTTTCTATATGCGTAAGTACAACTTCACAATGCACTTGCCAGTTCTATCTGGACCAACGGAGGGACAAGGTCATTCCTAGACTAGATTGAGGTCATTGCTTTTATGAATAACTGACCACTTGTCAACACTTGTACTAAGGACAGCCCCATTGCATGTGCACGCCTTGTTGATAGTAGAAGTAATACTGCGATCTAAGATAATTATTAATTTTGAATATTTTGCACAAGTTGGCATACATGGAGGAAAAATCTTAAAGAAAAGAAACTAACCAGCTTAATTTATATTCACATGGCTCTCAAGTAACGGGGTTTTCTGGGAAGGTGATTGCAGCTCACCACTTGTGCAATTTCTACCATCCTCTTCTTCTTGAGACATCGCCCAAACAACCCCATAAAAGCCAGCCACAATCACAACAGCTCCAACAATACTGCACACGAAAGCATAAAAAGTCGTGAATACTCTACATAGAGTAAGCAGTGTCAAAAGTTTGATGAGCAGGGATTATGTCATTGAGAATTTCAAGGAAGCTCATTATCCGGGGAAAATAGATCTTTTATCATCACAAACAACAATATCAATAAAATAAATCATCAAACAAAAGATTTTTTCTCAGTTGTCCATAGCCAATCTCCATGATGCCTCATTTGAGCTCCTCAGCATGTAAGTGAGGTTTGAATAAGAGTTGAAGTACTTCCTGCATCTTGGTGACATCCATTTAGACAGTTGCTGATTAATGCCATATATTTCTAACATGTTCTTTCTCTGAAACTGGAGTGATGGCTTGACAATGCACTTGACTTGATGGGAATGCTTACTAATAAATCTCAACAAGCCAATTATTTACCCAATCTACTTGATAGAGGATCTTTAGATAACTGACCATCGCTTTAGTTTTGTGACTGTCTTCTGATGCTATAGAATGTAAACTATCGACAGTTGCAGAAAATGAAAGAGGAGAGCACATTAGATTCAAGACGTGCTACTTCCTTTCCAAATATATCTTTTGCTTGGCCGGTTTCCAATATAGCCTTTGTGTAACACTCAAACATGTTCCACGCCTCAAAATATTTATTGATTTCATACTAATTTCTTTCTATTGAAATGCCGACCAACTACACAACATCTATGACACCAAGTGATTGACAGTAAGCTGGGGTGACTGGCAGTGGAGAAGTAAGGGGTGGTGAAGAAGGTTCTTACCTGCCGACATGGAGGGCATCGCCAAGGAAAATGGCACCCATTATGGCAGCTATACCAATGCTTAAGGGTTTAAACATTGCCACAAAAGTAGGACCTTTCTTGTGTATGCACCAGGAACAAACGCAAAAGGTCACCACATTCCCAACTATCGCCTTTGGAGAAAGGGCAAAAATAAAAACATGTAAATTTTACAGCAAGATGGTAAACAAGATTTGTCAAACTTGAAAGTTATATTAATGCTCACTGTGTAGATGACTGCAATGACCTCAATACTGAGCCCTAGTTTCCAAGCTTTTAGATCTCTTTCTGCAATTAGAGCAACTACTGCACATTGAAGAGTCCCAAAGAAGCAACAGAAGGAGACCAAAGTCACCTCTGATGGATACGATTTCAGAACTGCTGCCTTTAAATGAACAGCAAAAGTCAGTTGGCCCCATTTCCGTGAGAAATAGCAAAGAAAGTCCGCACACTACCTGAGCCGTATTCCATATTGCCAAAGATAAACTAGCGGCTGCCAGGAACATGCCACCGATAACCCAATTAGGGACACCAGCCAACAAAGCTTTGCTGGGTTGTGTTGTTGGTAAGCTCTCATCAGGGTAAGGAATAGCAGACATGCCACCGCCAATTACAGGACCTTTATACAGCGTCACGATTAAGGCTCCGCAAATGGTCACCATGGTGCCAAGAATTTTGATTTGGCTTCTCGAGCTCCTCAAGTTCAATTTTTCAATCCTACAGGAGCGGCAAAAGAAGATGGCATCAATTCAACTCACAAAGATCACAATTCTACACCGAATTCCCACTCGGAAGCATCGAGCCGGAGTTCCTATCGAGATTACGGAGGTACTCTCATTTCTACTACTTTTGCTCCTGGAATTGCAGGCCTATTTGATCACTCGCTCGCGCAAGAGAATGACCCATGCCGCAAACCGCGCTAAATGCCGGAAAATCAAAGGCGAACCTGAAGCTAACCGCCAGCAAGAAGGTGAAAGCGGGTACTAAATTCCCCATAGCAGAAGCGAGCGTGGGGGAACTGTAGCTCACTCCAGCGAACACACAGTTCTGCATCGTCGTTATCCTGCAAAGCAGAGCTGTCAATCGAGGCAGGGGGATCAAAGACAGAGCAACCCCAACATAACTCACTCGATCAAACCTCTCAAGTTCCGTCCTTTATCACTTACCCGACGAGCGCGAGGAAGAAGAACTTGCAGAGCACCGAGAAGGTGAGCGGGGGCCTCTTCTCCCTGCCACGAGCTCGCACGAAAAAGCAACCGCTGCCGATCAGCCACGCCGGCGGCACGCCGGCGGAGGAACGAGCCAACAAAACGGCGACGGAAATGGTGGGGAAAAAGATTACCTTTGGATGAAGGAGACAGGGAGGAGGAGGAGGGAGGCGAGGGCGTTGGAGTAGACGAGGAAGACGAAGCGGCTCATCCCTCTGGACATGGCCGCCTTGCTCAGCGTCGTCAGGCCCACGTCGAGGCACTCGATCGCCACCATCGCCGCCACCGGCAGCGACCGGAGCAGCCAAGGCCTCGCCTCCATCGCCGTCGCTCGCCGCCGCGCGTCGCCGTCGGTGCTGGGAGGAGGTGGCTTAAGCTTAGCCGCCAGTAGTAGTTAAGAAGGATTGCGTGCGCGGTTCTCGAGCTCCCCATTGGTTGGGAGAGTGAAGAGAGAGACGACAAGAACGTTAATTTCTTCGAATAGGAAAAATGTATTAAAAAAATCGAAACTTTAGGACATAAATGCACTGTGGCGACAAGTTTTAGGATTTTTGTACTGAAAAAAGACATCTCTTATGGATCTTTGGACGCAGCACTCCCGTGAGGACATAGACAGAGCCCGTCCTCTTCCATCGACCGCGCGAAATTGGCAAAGGACTCGTTAGAGTCGAGCAAAGTGGCCTGCTCATTGGTCGAAAGAGCAGCATTGGATTGGAAGAGGCCTGTGTTTAGCCGGCGGGACGGCGTGGGAGTCAGTTTCGAGGCTCCGACAGCTATCGGGTCCGTCGGCACGGCGGTGATCAGGCTCTCTTCGTCTCTCTGTCTTTCTACACATGCATCCACACCTGCTGAGAGTAAATCAAAACGGTAGTCAACTCTAGTGTTTGGGTCAGCAAAGAGCCAACCATTCGGAAATCATGTACAGGATACGCATGCAGTGTATGCCATACACTATTTCCATTTCTTTTCAAGTATTTGCCGATACTAAGAATGCAGAGGCGATTGACAATGATTGGAATCACCTGATGATTCAAAAAACTGTTTCTTTTATGCGGAAAATGGCTAATTTTGAAAAGACATTATCCGGAATACGATGATGAAAATTCATCCACTATGAATGTTGTAAATTTTGTAATTTAGTAGAATTGAAATTGGCCTACTTAACCGATGTTATAGGATATTTGCTAACATACTCCTTTGAAAAAGCAAAATGCGCATGAAAATCTGATCAGTGGTCCACATTACAGAAAGGGAGACGATGATGACGACTCAAACGTATGCTTTGAGCAATCTTTCGCCTTTAATCAGTTTACTGTACTCTAGCATGCGCTGCCAATCTTTCTCTGCTTTTGGAGATGCTTTGACCAGTTGGTCCTCGTGCCTTTCTAAGGATTGATTAGATTCCAGTCAAGCTCCGTGCATAGGACAAAGGCATGGTTAGAGTAGTCTTCTGAGGTTGTTAGAATGAGCACGTGATTGAAGATGGTTGCAAGGTCAATATCGTTAGGTTGTACTTAATTTAAGATGAAAGGGAAATTCTTTGGTCTGAGATCTGTAGATTTCTCATTGAGGAAGGAGAGCGTTTCATTGCAGGAGATGCGGATTTCTCCTTTTTTGATTCTGGTTGTACAAACCGGCCAGCAAGCTAACGCTGAGTTTGTGAAAGTAGAACGGGCTCGATGTAATATGAAAATGCACTGCAACACTATATGCCCATTTTGGGTTACTGATAGGTAAGTGATTTCTGAATGACCAACGTCGTTCAATTGATAGTATCCCTTGGATTAACGCGACAAAGATGGACTGCCGGAAGCATCCTTGCTTCAGCAGAAAGACTGAAATTCGGGTTTTGCGGAAGATGTGGCCAGAAGCCCGTAACTGCTTCCTTAAATTACTCAACCTATGCTGAAGTATAACGTCCTAAGGCCTGCTGATGGTACATTATCCGGTCCATATTAAGCGTTTCAATTGATGTCTTAATTTTTTGATGTAATCTGCTTGTACATGTCTATGTAGGATGTTTCTGTTCATAAGTGGGAACATGGACATCAACAGTTTTGTCTCCTTCTGCGTGTTTGAGTGTGCTGTAACTCTTGCTAAGACGCGGTCAAGACTAGGGGTGATCGACGGCGAGTGTTTGGACCAAAGCCGTAATCATTAGAAGGCCGCTGAAGTAATGATAGGTTAGTTGGAATTGGTCAAATGTTGGTATGATTAGATTAGTAACAGAAACTGATAGGAATGATACTTGTCACTTAGATATTGTCACTTAGTTCCTGTCTTCCTCTCAAATTGGAGCTCCCCATTGTACTCGAACGTGTTTTTATTATGACAACGTAACTTTAGCATTACTCCTATCGAGCCGAATAGGTACATCTCACTCTGCGTCTTCAAGCATCCGTCCGAAGAAATTCACTTCTGTGGTTTGATTTGCTCATGAAAATGCAGGTGCTCTTTAATATTTCCGATTTGTCATATTCTGTTACCCCATCGATGCAGAAAAAACTAAGAACTCCGCATAATCCCAGATTCTCCTTAAAATACAAACATGAAGTTCTTGATCAGCTAGTACTGTGGTTAAAATAATGCTCACTCATGCCATCAATCAGTAGTGTTTGGCAATGTGCCTGTTCAGGACACCTGATAGGTTAAAATAGACCATTTCAGGCGCCGGCTCCCGGTTAAAAAATTTCCGGGGATATGCCTTTATCTCACTTTTGATTCCTTCTGTTCAATCTCATAATCTTTCTATGTATGCCAACCTTGTCACGTAATCCTCGTTCCACATTACCAGATAGCTGAACCCGCTTGAGTATAAAGATTTGGGCAAATGCATTTATCAAATTCCAAGCCACTTCTACTAGCTTCAGTCCTTTCCCGAATGGAGCGAGCGCCCATCTGGGTACTCCTCATTCCAATTTCTCTTCTGTTTACATCAGCAGCTTCAGAAGCAGATGACACCAAGCGATCGTTAGTTCGATTCATGGAACAACTCTTACCCGCAGATAACGCCAATAGAAATGAGAGCTGGGGCTGGAACATGAATTCAGACCCCTGTACTCACGGATGGATGGGCATTACTTGCGATTCACACACCCAAACTGTACTAAAAGTCGTCCTTGACGAGCTCAATCTCATTGGGACATTTGATGCTGGTTCTCTCTGCGGTGCAAGATCTCTTCAAGTCCTAAGCCTCAACAACAACGGCATAAGTGGAGAAATATCTGCAGAGATTGCGAATTGCAAGCATCTGACCCACTTATACGTAAGCAGCAATCGGTTCGCTGGACAACTCCCGAAAAGCATTTCTCACTTGAGTAACTTAAAGAGGGTGGACATATCGAACAATAACTTCACTGGAGAACTGCCGAGTTTGCATAAAATTCCTGGCTTGCTATCGTTCCTAGCTCAAAACAACCATTTCCGGGGGAAGCTTCCTGAGTTCGGATTCGCAAACTTGGAGGCATTTAATGTCTCTAACAACGAATTTAGCGGCCAAATTCCCGACATAAGGGGCCGTTTTAGTGCAGACAGCTTTTCTGGGAATCCTAGTTTATGTGGGCAACCGTTACCGAATCCATGTCCCCCATCCCTATCATCAAAGGCTGCATCGAAGAAGTGGTCGACAGATCGCTTCCTCATATACACTGGCTACGCATTCCTCAGCTCAGTGATAGGATTGTTCGTTATTTACCAAATAGTAAGTAAAAGCAAGTCAAAAGATGAGAAGACTGATGATGTCGAGAATGCAGAATCCAACACGGACGATAATAGCATCAAGATGAATGCCATTTCCAGTGATGAATTTAAAACCAGTGAATATAGGTCAGAGTACTCGATGACATCTATAGATAGCGAAGTGGCTCCCGCAGCTCTTGTGATTCTCAATAGTTCCTTGGCAAAAGATTTAAAGTTTGAGGACTTGCTCCGAGCTCCAGCCGAGCTGCTTGGGAGGGGAAGGCACGGGACGCTCTACAAGGTCATGATTGACGATGGCCCTACATTGGTTGTGAAGAGGATCAAAGAGAGGGCGATCTCGAGCGAAGAGTTCATAAGGAGGATGCTGAAGATGGAGCAGGCGAAGCATCCGAATGTACTACCGGCAATGGCGTTTTATTGCTCAAAGCAAGAGAAGCTCTTGGTATATGAGCATCAATCCAATGGCAGCCTCTTCAAACTCCTCCACGGTAAGTTGAATCGCTTCATTCTCAAGCATTAAACTCCTGATGATAGGATCTAGAAGTAAAAGATCAATTGCTTGAGCATCCATGTTCATCAGATTTTTACAGAGGTACTGTTGATTTCAGGGTCTAAAGATGATGATAGCTTTGACTGGGCAAGCAGACTGAACGTAGCATCCAGAATAGCTGAGGCTTTGGCCTTCATGCACATGGAACTTCATGAAGATGGGATTGCTCATGGCAACCTCAAATCCACAAACATTTTGTTCAACAAGAACATGGATCCGTGCATCAGCGAGTACGGAATAATGGCCTCTGAGAACCAAGTACAGCCGGAACTTTCCCGAAGCATAAGTTTTGCAAAGATCACACCAGCCCAAGACCATGAAAGTGATCATATTCTCTTCAAGGGTGACATTGACATATACAGCCTCGGTGAGATTCTTCTGGAGCTACTGACAGGTAAAATGGTCCAAGATGGTGGATTCGACTTGGCAACATGGGTGCACTCTGTAATTAGGGAGGAATGGACTGCAGAGGTGTTTGACCGCGCCCTGATCGCAGAGGGCATCAACGAGGAAAGGATGGTGAACTTGTTGCAAGTAGCACTAAAGTGCGTTGCGTCCTCTCCAACCAAAAGGCCGAGCACAAAGGAGGTTTCGGCTATGATAAATGCAATCAAGGAAGAGGACGAGAGATCAATCACCTTGGAGACGAGAGATCCATCGCCTTGGAGTCGAGATCATTTAAGTTAATTTGAAGGAGCGCATGATGACTGATGAGTTATAAGCATTTGCTAGAGAAAACTCATTGTCGATTCTCAGCTCCTTCTGTGTCTGCTTCTGTCATTGCACTTGTTGCTCAACCATAGGAAATGTATAATTTCATATTGTGGAGTATTGACTGCTTGAGTTGAAGTTATGATTGGATGATTGCAATGTTATTTGAGCTGCAATCTTCTTGGAATCCTAGAGGGATAATCAGTATAATAAATGGCATTTACTACATCCGGCACAATTTTACTTACTGCTACCTGGCTCCCATGGTAAGTAGTAACAAAATGCAAGCCTGCTCTCATCCTACTCACTGAACCTGCTCATGAATCAGGCCTAACTCTTATCAATTAGATCTGCCTTAATCCTTAGTTTCATCATCTTTTTACAGGGGATAAGAAAAGAGGGTAACTTCAACATCCTAGTGAGAAGAGGGGGCTGCCCAAGAACCCGGGCATCGAACCGGACCCGCGCTCAAGCTAGATCCCTTGTGATACTTAAGTTTGTAAGAGAGGAACTAGACAAGGGCTCCTTTTGCGGGCCCGTCTATACCATATTCTTCAGCTTCCCGTTTCGAGCCGAAGCCCTGCTAGCCTAACTTAACCCCAGCCCAGCCTATTCCATTTGATGATCTGTTGCCCAACAAATACTTGACTTAGTTAAAGCAAGGTCGTTCCATGTTATCATGACTGGTGGAGGGTCTTGCGGTGATTAATAAATTATCCACGACAAAGTCTTCACATCACACGGTAGTGGTTGATCCGTGAGTTGACGTGTCAATAGATCAGTGGACAGCCCCATTTTCTCCCGCCTTCCAACCTCGGTTGGCCGTGTGTGTCAAAGTCAAGATCCAAGAAGCTAACCAAAAAAAATGTCATCTTGGAGGGGGTGACTTCTTGTCTGGGGCATCATCAACTAACATCCCCAGAGTTGTCAACGTTAACAGAAAGCGGGGAGGTTTTAGCCATGATCACCTGCTCGTGTTGGCACAATCCATCAGATCAGACAGATCCCATTCCATGCCTGATGGGAAAAGGCTCATTTGGTCCCACCATCATTTATTATGAGAAAAAAATAATTGGTTACAACCAATGCTGATTTTCTCCTCTGTCATCATCATTGGCATCTGCCATGTTTTGGATTCCTGATTCAGGACAGGGACTTCATCTGATATTTCTCAGGCCCCCCAGAGACTTCTCCATCGGAATTGGATGGATGCCATGGCCATGTTGGGAAGGACTCACATGAACCGGATGTAGGCAGTGCTTACTCCTCCTGCTAGACCCGTGATCAAGGGCGGGGTCAAAATGTCCCTTTAAGCGAGTGAAGTTTTGACCCTCTTACAAATTTTTGTCTTCACCTTACAGGTCTTGCACAGCTCAAAGAAGAGGGAAAATTCGATGCTTAAATATGTTCTTGTTTCGCTCGTGGGTCGTATGAAACTATAGGCCAAGGTTGACAGACCCTTGCCGCCGAGAATAGGCAAATGTAATGACACGGCAAACCCATCATTTGGTGTTGCTTTTGATAGATTCTTGATGAATAAAGAAGTCACGAACGCAACTGTGGACAATCAAGTTGTGTGTAATGGTGGACCTTTAATCATGGTTCAATTCCCCCCTTGGTCTGCCTCATCCCCAACTTTTTGATAAAATGTCTCCGAGCCCAATGATATGGAGGAGACCGGGAATGACGTTAAAAGCATCGGCTTTGAGCCCTTTTCTAGTGTCAGCACGACCTTTCCGACGCGATAATTTCCAGGTAGACCAGGAGTAATTCGGTGTCGAGGGAGTAAACTCGTCAAGCACGTTAGGCCACCGTTCTTTGAATATAGCTGGTGTTGGAAGGCCAAATTCGAAAAGCTTTGGACTATCAAGAGAGTTGCCCAGGGCTGTGTTGAACCTGATGAAAAGAAAAAAGTGCCCGGGCCTTTGCCTATGATTGAAAATCTAGGATATGGGGCTGGTTCTGCATTGACTGCTGAGTCTTTTCTCAGGTTTTCTTCCTCAAGCCATCACACCACTCACTGCCCTTTTCTAGCTTTTTCCTTTTTTTATTTTATTTTGTGAGACTTTCCATTTCTATATTCTATCAGAGAAAAAAACAAAGAAAAATCCCCTGTTTCAGGGACCTCCTGTGGCGCAAAGGAAATTCAAAGCAGGACCCACAGCCATCAACTAACCAAAGACGATGGAACCCTCTTGAGGCCTCGAGAGCGGCATAATAAAATCCATTCCATTCACGCTTCTTTCTCTTCGGAAGAAAGGCAGGTATCCTCCAACTCTGTCTCCCTTTTTTCTGCGCTTTTAACTCTCTTGCTCTTCACATGTCTTTCTTGTCCAAACACCAAAATGAATTCGGCAAGTTAGTCGCTTTTGTGCCACAAGGTCTCCATATTGAGACCATTTAGCTTTAACAAGTTGAGGTTTGATATGATTCCCTGTTATGTAGCATGCACTGGTAGATATGTCCAGAGCGAGCTTTTTTGCTTCTGCTGAAATAGAGTGGTCAGTCTTCCAAGTTTGAGAGCTGAAAAGATGTCTAGTATTGTGTATAGGAGGAAGCAACAAGATGGAAGCTTGACATATGCTCCTCCTCAGTCACCTCTCCTTTCATCGTCAAGTCCTTACATCATGAGCTACGGCACAGAATCAACTCCGGAATCATCTTCCACTCGAATTAGCCCCGCACTCCTCCTGTTCATAGTAATTCTAGCTGCTGTCGTCTTCATTTCCGGTCTGCTTCATCTGCTCATCAGATTCCTCTTGAGGAGGCCATCTACATCCATCTATGACTCCAATAGGTACACGGAGAGCTCGGACTCTCATGCCCTTCAGAGGCAGCTTCAGCAGCTCTTTCGTCTGCACGATTCCGGCCTCGAACAAACCTTGGTAGATGCTTTGCCCGTTTTCTACTACAAAGAAATCATCGGGCTGAAGGAACCATTTGATTGTGCTGTTTGTTTGTGTGAATTCTCGCACAATGACAAGCTCAGGTTGCTTCCCACGTGCAGCCATGCCTTTCATATAAGTTGCATCGACACATGGCTTCTTTCCAATTCGACGTGCCCACTTTGTCGAGGGTCCCTTGTGAACACGGATGCCGTGGCTGGCCCGCAAGCGCTCAACTTAGATGATTCTTGGAGATTGCCTAGTGCATTTCCCATTAATGTGGAAAATTCAGCTCACTGTGGTCCAAAACTTGCCATAGATGAAGAAAAGGACAGCCAAAAGAGGGTCTTTTCTGTGAGGCTTGGAAAGTTTAAGAGCTTGAACGTGGATGAAGAGAGCAGAGAGATAAAAGAAGAGACTAGTAGTTGCCGTTTGGACTCGAGAAGATGCTATTCAATGGGTTCATATCAGTATGTGGAGGGTGCTATGGATCTGCAAGTGGCTTTATCCACTGCTTGCACGAACAACACGAGGGTTGTTTTGAAGAATGGAAATGTGAGAGGGCGACAGTATCGGATCTCTCCGGAGGACGAAGATGGGAAGAAGATCAGCGGGAGGTCAAGGGGAGAAAGCTTCTCTGTTTCCAAAATCTGGCTTTGGTCTAAGAACAGCAGAGGCCCGAGTTTTCCGAATGCTCATGTTGTTGTCGCTCGTCAACCAGCAGGAGTACCGAATGATGGTGCGATTGAGGAAGTTTGAGACTTTTTGTTTCCAGATCTAATTTACATAGATTACTGCAGACCCCAACAGTTTCATGTTTCTTTCTAGCTATCTCGAAATTAATCTGAGATGTCCCATTCAGGAGCCATTTAGCCTAGGTGCTGGCAAGAGTAGTTTTTCGGTGACTTCTTTAGTTCACATAGGCAAGCAGATACTTTTTCAATATCTATCTTCTTGTTATCTTTAATTCCTGCAAATCTCTCAGACAAATTCAAGAATCAATGAAGATGCTTGAGCTTTTCTACTGTCTGCTTTTCTGTGGCATCTTGGAGGTGAGGGCTAAGTATATAACCTCAGCTGAATAAAGTAAGAAGACATTAGATAACAATTTGACTGAAGCATTATATGACTAATAGCTCGACGCAACGAAAGCAGTTCTAATGACTGAACCGGTTTTAACTCTGTTTATCTAGGCCTGTCCTTCTCGGGCATGTACTGCATCTTGATCTCGACCTCGACCTCCCCCAGATCCTTACGCAGTGTTTCATCACGCTAGTCCAAAAAGAACTCTCTAAATCTCGCACACCGCAGGATCATGATTATGTCTCGGGTCACATGTTCCCTGGCACAATGCACCTGTAAGTATGCTGAGAAAAGGAGTGAACTTGACATATTAGGACTGTCTGCAATTGTTCGCTCAAGTTCGACCCGATCCATGGCCCATGAGCTCGGCCCGTTTCGACGAACGCCGTGCTCATTGGGCTGTCGGAGTCGGCCCACCCAGATGGAAATGCTTTTCATGTTGTCCCATCCTACCTGAGTGATAAGACCAACCCACTGCCCACAGTAATAAAGTGAGCAAGCAACCCATGTTTTCTCATTGTGGGCAGCAAGTAATTAGTGAGGGATATTATATTTAATTAGGAGATAAGGATTGAGGATATTGCCTTTCCACGTCCTGTGTCCCAATCAAAGCTTAGTAGGCGTGGTTCATTCTTGTGGGGAAGTTCAATCGTTTCAATCATTGATTAAAATTTAATCCCAGAATAGTGCTGGATCCGCGCAATCTGCCTGCCCTGCCCTGCCTGCGATGTCAAGACATGTGTAAGCGCAGCTTCAAGATTGCATCTTTCTTTCCTCCTTCCTCATCATCCTACTTTTTGACTGCTGTCCATTTATTTCCAAGGGTCAATTTCCAATTCATAGCTCATTTTTCCAAATTTTCTTTTATAGGTTACACGTTATATAACAGGTCATGTCATCGCTTCGTGGCGCATCATAGAAACCAGGCCATAGTTACTAGGAAAGAGCAGCCATGTTCTTTTTCAAATGTGCAGCTTGACGACTGCTTCTTCTTATCTCCTCATCATCCTACTTTTTGACTGCCATCCAATGATATCAAAGGGGAATCTCCAATTCATAGCTCATTTTTACAAATTTTCTTTTTCTATAGATTGGTATTTGTACAATAATCAAGTAAGGTCATATCATTACTTTGTGGCGTGTCATAGAAGGCGCATCATACTTACTAGGAACCATCTCGAAAGGGACCTAAAAGTGTGGCCATTTTCTTTTTTAACACAAAAGAGCCCTTAAATTGGTACTCATCTTAAATAAGGACAAATTTAGTCCTAGAACACAATCAATTCGCCGGCCGATGGCAAGAGGGAAAAGGAGAAAAAAGAGAAAAGGGGACTTTGGTTTTGCCTCATTTATTCATTGAAATTGATCAATCCTTGAATGAATTCGACAACCTTTGTATCATCACAAATAAAAGTTACTCCCAACAAGTACTTTCAAACCCAGACTCTATACATACATAACGCCATCTCATCATCTATGCACGCTACGCTGACAATGATCTTTTCAATAAAATAAAAATCCTATCTTTCTGAAGAATTTCTAAACAGCAAAAAGAGGTGGCACCGCCGCATGTTCCGCGCCGGCAACGTCGACCAGCACGCCGGAGCACGCCAGCCAATCTCCGCTCGCGATTCGCCTTAAAATCAGCCGGCCTGCGCCTCCCCGCTACGCGAAAACCGGCACCTCCGCCACCCTCCCTAGATCCACCGCCCGCGCCGGCGCTGGAGCCGACTTGGCCGCGCCGGGCAAGGCGGCGTACCGGGCCGAGAAGTTCCGGAACCCGCCGCCGCCGCCCTCGCCGCCCTCCTCGTCGGCGTCCTCGCCCTGGCCCTCGTCGAAGTTGAGGGCGTAGTCCAGGGGGTCGTAGTTGAACCGCCCCTGCCGGTGCGCCTTCCGGTTGAACCGCCGGATGAAGGTCTTCCACCTGGGGCCGGCGGCGATCTCGGACCACTCGCGGAGCTTCTTCAGGGCCCGGAGCCCGCGCGACCACAGGCCGCCGTCGCCGCCGTCGCCCCCCCGGCGGCCGCCCGATCCCACCCGCTCCCAGTAGGACTGCCCGGCGGCGGCGGGGGGCGGCGTGCGGGCGCGGAAGCGGGGGATGCAGAAGCAGCAGGTGGAGGGCGACGTTGGGTATTCGGGCATCGGGTCGGGCTCGCCGTCCGCCGGCGCCGCCGCCATGGCTGATGCTTCCGTCCTCATCTCCGGACCTCGAAACGACGTCATCCCTCTCTCTCTCTCTCTCTCTCTCTCTCTCTACAACGGGAGAGAGAATCGTGGGCTTCTTTATATAAATATAAAGGAGATAGGATGACCGGAAATCCCGGTTTTAATGAGATTTTCCGGAGGGTCTCTTCTGCTGTCGAGGGCAGTGGGGTTTACTTGTTCTTCCGGTAAACGGTTGACTCCCATTTTAAACATGACAGCTTTTATGGTTTCTCAATTCCCATCCTAATCCTCAACCATTAAATTTGGCTGCACTACTCTCCTATTTTATAAAAATATATATAGACTATTGGGAAATAGTTTAATTATATTCTGTATCTTAATATTTTGCCACTAATGTAACTTTCCAAAGCTGAACATATTGATTATATTCTGTATCTTAATATTTTGCCACTAGTTATATTCAACCACTTGCAGAAGATATTCTCTCCATTAATCGTATTCTTTCCATATATTAAAAATGATGTACATTTCATGTTACCATTAATCTATAAAAAAAATATCATTTTCCGCGCTCCCTATATGGTTCTAAAGGTGATCCAGCTCATGCTATCATAATCGAACATTTTGCTTACCCAACAAAATTAAAGAGCATTATTAATCATATCATAATCGTTTTTTTTTTTATTGTTACATTAATGAGATACCCATGCACATAGTTTTTGAACCATCCAATCTACAATGTCATCATTGAGTTTTTAATTTATTTTAATTTAGTCGCTAAACTTTCTTCTAATGTACAATTTCGTCCTTAAATTTTTGATAAATGTCAAATCTAATCTATGAATTATATGAAATTAGCCAAGATTATCATACCATTAATTTAAATTCAGAACTAACATTGAATATTTTCATATAGTTCGGAAAAATATTAAATATTATATAAAATAAAAATTCGTGGATGTTATTGCACATTGAGTTAAAGTTTATAGAATGCATTGAATAAATTAAAGGTCGAAGATCATATTACACATCAAGTTAAATTTTAAACTATTTGTGTTATTTTTCCTACGCTAATCATACAAGGCACCTAACTTTGTTTGTTCTGATTCATCAAACCCGATTTCGTTTCGAAATAATTTAATTGCAAAGATAGAAGTACCAACCATCCACCCATGATCCAATTGTCCGGATCCCTAATTCAAGGCCTAACTCTCCCTTTTGTTAGGAGAGGCGCCGAGGGTGTTTTGGTAACTTCGCGAGGAGCGGAGGTAGTCGTTAGATGCCCGTTGCGCTGGAAGCGGCGGTGGTAGGTGGGCGATGATCTGGTGCTTCGCGGGAGAGCATGATTCCGAGGTGGGCCCCGGGATCAGGTGGCGGTGGATGATTGATTGACGGGAATCACGACCTTTAGGCCTGTAGAAAAAAGCGCGAATTCCGACACCGGCGGGCCCCGCCACCGAGGATCCTTGCCAGCTCCGAAAAGATCATGGATTTTCTCGACACGCGATGGCCACCACCACGACCATCAACGCGCATTAACGTTGTAGTAAAGGCAAAGCGAAGGATACCTTTGCACGCTTTTCGTTCATGCAAATGAATAATTTCTGATCTCGACCCAGATGGTATCTTAGGCGGGATCGAAATGGGTCGTGTTGATTTGGCACGCGAGAATCGGCCAGAGATGCCACGCGACCCGGCAGCTCCGCGAATGCCGCCGACCGCGAGAGAGAGAGAGAGAGACCCGGCAGCTCCGCGAATGCCGCCGACCGAGAGAGAGAGAGAGAGAGAGAGAGAGAGAGAGAGAGGGGGAGAGAGAGACGGTTCTCGAAGGCAAAAGGTTGCATTTTTAGTCTTCTCTCTGCTTTGGCAAATGCAGATTTAAGAGGGCATTATTACTGAGAAATATGGCCATTCCATGCTTCGTGCTGCAGAACGGCAGTTTTCTGCAGCTACGAACTTTCGATGAATGGTGACGGAGCGTAAGTCGACCATTGGCAATTCAGCAGTGCGAGTGAGTACACTATCGATGCCATTTTCACTACAGGCTTAGCTGTGTCGAACATTTGGCCAGTAAACTGAGTATACAACCAGAGCATTCCACCGCCAAGTTAATATGTACAACCATGCTTTTCCACCCAGCCCCCAGTGAAATGTGAAAAGAGAAAACAGGGAGAACGGTATTCAACAAAGAATTATAACCCCCCGAGATGCGAGCGACAAGAGGGTCTCGAGCCGTTTCGCTTTGCAGCAAAAAGGTGCAGAGCAAATGCGCCGGCCCTACGACATGCCTGAACCTTCTCGACCAACCAACAATAAGGATTCGTCCAGCCGGAGAAAAAAGCAAGCCTACCTGAGCATATGGCTGCCTCGCCCTCCCACTATCCGATTCCGCATGGTTGTGTTGAGAAAAATCTTGTCATCGCATCCCGGGCGGCGATCGTAGCTTTATTCATGTGGCTAGATCTCTCTTCTACATGAGGGATTTGAATTTGAGGCAGCCGCCATGCCTTGAAGCAACGTCAAAATGTCTATCGTGTCGTCTAGGTAGTAACGAGCTTTACTGGGCTTCTGACCGACGGTGCACGCGAAAATCTCTGGTGCTGAAGAACTGCAAGCCACGCTTGTAGTAATGCTCTCAAACATGTCCTCGTCGGATCTATCGTCCCCAATGCACAAAACGAAATCTGGCGATTTCCCGCCTTCGTTCAGAGTGGAAAGAACTTTCTCCGCCACTAAGCCCTTTGTCACTCCCTGCAAATTTTGCCAGGAACAAAGGAAATAAGAACGAAGACTGAAAACATAGGACAGTAGAGAGAACCGCGAGTTCACACCTGTGGCTTCACTTCAACAATATGCTGACCCTTCTTCACGACTACAGGCTCATTCGCGAGAACATTCTCGAGATGGTCTAATAATTCCATGGCCTGGAAGGATCCGAAATCAGGGTCAGCGTCCTGGTAGTGCCACACCAAAGCGCTCTCCTTAGTCTCCACGTAGGAGCCATCAGTAGTCTCGGTATAAAGTGTCATTACGGGTTCAGCAATCCTTTTCCAGTTGAAATCTGCCTCCAACCGACCAGTTTCCCAAGTTGCTACCCTGCTCCACCTGCAAGAAAGACTCAAATTTAACCTCCAGTGATGATTTAAGCAAATGAAAGTTCACAGCCACTGTCAATTATATATAGACAAGGGACCTGTGTACACAATATACCTCATGAAATATCCGTGTTCGGCTGCTATACCCAAATTCTCACATTGCGAAAACCATCCACTCAAAGAATCTCGGCCCCGGCCACTAACTAAGAACACAGTGTTGCTCGAATCATCGCAGAGATCATTCAAAACGGAGATGACATGAGGACTTGGGGTCTTGTTGATGGAAATTTGAGGGACCAGCGTTCCATCATAATCCAGAAATATAGCTCTCCTATTAGTTCTCTTATAAGAAGAGACTAAAGTTTCAACAGATAGTTTCCTAAAGCTTGGAGACAGAGACAAGATCCTGAAGTTCAGGCCAAAACCAATGCCCCAGCAACGCTTTCTATAGTGATCTTTGCAAGATCTCTCCAAATCCTGCATGAAGCTGTGGGCCCAATATGCTACATCATGGGAGCTGACGTAACGATAATGCTTCTCATGCCTAAGCTGCTTCTCAATTGCAGACATTGTGATGGCTGAGTTGAGCGCATCAGCAACCGCATCAACATCCCATGGATTAACCCTGATGGCCCCACTTAATGAGGGTGAGCAGCCGATGAACTCCGAGACAACAAGCATGCTAGTCCGAGGGGTCTCAGCAGCTACCCCCAAAGCATCATCGATTGTTTGAGACCCTTGCCTACAGACTATGTACTCGTAAGGGATCAGATTCATTCCATCTCTAACGGCATTCACAATGCAACATTCTGCTGAAGCATAATAGGCGCTCTTCTCATAAAAAGAAATGGGACGGTCGATCAAAATTACTGGCTTGTAGCCTGGGAATCCAAATGTTTCGTTTATCCTGTCGGTAGTCGAGTAGACCTCTTTCTTCACTTCTTGAACATCTTTCCCAGTGCTCCTGGCAGGGTTCATAATTTGAACCATCACCACTTGTCCTTGCAAATCTGGGCGCTGTCTCAGGAGTTGCTCAAGGGCGAGTAACTTTAGACTAATGCCTTTAAATATGTCCATGTCATCGACCCCTAGTATAATCCTTTTACCCTGAAACTGTTTCTGAATTTCAATGGCTTTGGCAGCAGAAGAGCAGTGGTCCAATGCGGATTTTAGCCTTCCCATGTGCACACCGACGGGCAAAATCTTAATGTAGATCGTCCGACCCAGATATTCAAGTCCGATGTAACCTCGCTTGGACTCATAGTTTAACCCCAACATTCTACTGCAGCAAGAAAGAAAATGACGGGCGTAATCAAATGTATGGAATCCAATCAGATCTGCATTTAGGAGCGCTTTCAGTATTTCATCTCTGACAGGCAGAGTCCGGTAGATTTCTGACGAAGGGAATGGGCTGTGAAGAAAGAACCCCAGCTTAACCCGATTGAACCGTCTCCTCAGAATAGTCGGCAAAACCATGAGGTGATAGTCTTGAACCCACACATAGTCCTCTTCCGGATTTATCACCTCCATGACCTTATCTGCAAATACTTTATTAGCGGAAACATAGGCCGACCAAAGCACTCTGTCGAAACGATTGCCAAGCTCAGGGCACATGGGAAGCATGTAATGGAAAAGAGGCCACAAGTGCTGCTTGCAGAATCCATGATAATATCTCTTCTGAATCTCTGGAGACAGAAACGTGGGAACACAATTGAACTTCTCCAACAACTCCTGCGCAATTTCATCTTGCTTGCTCAACTCTACATCTATCTTTAAGGATCCAATGTAAATCACATTAGCCTTGGCTGAGAATCCATCCTTCATTTGTAAATAAAGCGAGTCTTCATCCAAACTAAAATGCAATTTGCCAGATTCCAAGTCCTTCTGACAATTTAGGGGCAGAAAGTTGGCAACTATTATTATCTTTTCCTGAGGCTTGGACAATGATATATTTAACTCGCTGCTAGTGCTTTCGTCTTCAATGTCAGAAATAATTCCCGGTACAGTTATCACTCTTGGAAGGTTCCTTGGAGTATGAGGAAAATTCATCATGTCCCCAGATGCCAAGTCCAATAAACTTATGCAAGATCTCGACAGCATCATAGCAAATGTATCGGCGTTATTCCCTCCTCAAGAAGTTGAATTGGTGCAGAACTTAAACCCTTCTTGAAGAATCCTCTGAAAATATCTGCAGGGAATGACGCACATCACGCATCCTATAGTCATAGTAATTTTAGATCTGACAATTACTTATAGCAAACTACCCATGGAAATGCAGTATATCTACAGATGCAGAGATGCCATGTCAAGTTTCACATTCTTCATTAGGTACTTTTACTTCGGGCACCAAAAGGATATTCAAAATTATGCAACTCGATCTCACACATGGATTAGAGTCAATTTTCATACCTGTGGATAGAGTATTGCCCTCTAATCTTGCAATCCATAACCGTGTAAAACGTGAACACAACTAAGCTTGGTACTCAATAGTAATATGATTGAAGAAATATAGCTTTATCAGATAATTCAAAAGGTGCTCCTAGTTCACTTGAGGTGGAAACATATCTATTATTCAGGATAGGCTTCAATAACATGATAAGTGGTGGTTCTAAGCATAGAAATGAAAAAACAACAGTACCATAACAACAGTGAGAAAGAGCATCATACTATACGAAAAAATTAGAATTTTCCAAAGATCACTGAACTGATGTACTGGGTTCCAATTTCCAAATTGGTCGTGATTGTACAAAATTAAGATTAAGTCAATATCGCCCTTCAGAAAGAATATGCTAAACATTAAGCTTTCAATACAATCAAAAACAGTAAAGCAAGCCGTTCCCAGAATAAATCATCTCAATTACTCATTAATTATCTTATCCGTCCAGTAACCGTGCTACAATAATACGCTTAGTTAATGCACTAAGTGAGGGACCACAAGCCTGATCAGCTACCAAATTTTCAATATTAGAATGAAATCTTCAACAAAAAAAAAATAATAATAATAATAATAATAATAACAGAAACTAAATGAGGATCGTTATGCTAAAGAGAAAACATGATTTTTTTTCATTGAAGCTCAACCAGCATTTTGGAAGTCCTCAAGGAGGCTTGCTTCTCAATGGGGTAAACTGATGTAGCCTCAGAGTTCTGGCAGATTCCACATGTATTGTAGATAATAAGGAACTGATCGATCTTTGCCAAGGAACTTGAAATGCGGGGGACATTTCGGGTATTATAATATTCCCCAGAGGTTTCTTTCATGAACTTTGCACTCAAGCAGGCACTGAAATGCAAGTCCTTCAAGGGCTTAATCTCAAATGCACGACTCGTTTCAGATGACCCCGAATTCAATGAGAGATGAGAGCGTCAGATCACCCACCGAAGAAGAAGACGACGAAGAAGAAGAAGATTCAAACTTTTCCACAGCGCTTGTCGGGCGAGAGGTTTCGCTGCACAAATTTGCACCCTCCCTGCAAAAACGCCATCATCAGGCCAAGATCATCATCAAAAAAGAAAAAAAGGCGAAATTCTGGGCTCGAGAAGAAATCACAGTTCTCGCACGCGAACGACCCACGTTGCGTCCAAACAAAGAAATACCCACGACTTCCCTTTCGTCCTCGGCGACAACCATGGGAGAAAAAAGAGAGCTTGCGAGGAAGGACAATGCCAAAGGAGGAAGGAACTTACAGCAGATGAAGCATGAAGAAACTGTAGAGTAAAGAACGCTCCTTTACACCGCTCAAGATTTCACAGAGAGAGAGAGAGAAGGAGAGGGCGTGTTAGGTTCAAAACTGGTGAGGTAAAAATGGTGGGATTTGGAGAACAGAGGTGTAGAGAGAGAGAGAAGAGGTGTAGAGAGAGAGAGAGAGAGAAGGACCCAAGAAAAGAGAACAACTGGAAAGTCTTTATCTTTTATTTTTTTCTTGAGGGAGAAGGGGGAGAGGGGTCACAGTTTCGTGCGGGCTGGTGTTTGGTGTCCTGGGGTTTTTGTTCATTCGATAAGGAAGCTCTCTGCGGATAAAACGTGGAATCAGAAAAGTCAAAAAGAATGAAGATACACTGCACAAATGCAGAGAAAGAGAGAGAGAGAGAGAGAGAGAGAGAAACAGTAGGGATTGTGGTTATTATTATTATACAGTTGGATTCTGACTGTGGTTGGTCTTACGTTATTATCTTGGTGGATTTCCTCTTCCCTATCCTCCTTTCTTTCCTCCTCCTTCCCTCAACTGCCCCTCTCTCGAATGCTTTATTTCGCCATTGCCACCCCCCATGACATCAAGAAAACGCATATCCGATTTCCTTATCTGCACTTAATTTTCCCTTCTTAAATGGAGGCGGAAGATAAGAGCCAGCCTCCCCCCCGGATCTTGAAAGATCTCTCTGCGGCCGTTATGCCAATCCGCCCCCTCCATAATGACTCCCCACGTCCGTTCAGATGTCGTGCTGCACCAGAAAAAATCTCAGCTTCAAAGATCGAGGAAGAACCGCGTATGCCATGTGAGGGCATGGACAGATCTTTGCCTCGTGATTCAATCCCCACATCTCGTCACAAGTAATTTGCCCGCGTATTTGAATAATAAATCACACGTTCGTCCAACAACTTCAATTTTAAAAAATTTATCAAGTGATTTCATAAAATTTCATGTGATATTGAAGGTGGTAGAGCTCTTGAATTCGAGTTTTTTAGGCCTCATTTACTTCTCCAGTTTTTTTTTTTGGTCAGTATTTACTTCTCCAATTGAATTTCCACATTTAGTACTAGACAGAAGAGAAAACTAAACGTAAAAAGGAGTGTTCATATATTTAGATAATATATAACGCATTCATTTAACAATTTGAACTTTTTGAACAATTGACGGCGATTCCTTGATCCTCAACTTCTTTTTTCATTTCCGATCTCGAGTTCTTGACAATCTAGCCCAATGAGAGGAAACGAATCGGGATTGAACCTAACTTCAGTACCGAATTAGAACATTTGATCTTATAATTTAAGTTGATAGGCTAGGGGAGACTATGCGAATATGAATGGCATATCCAACTTTAGAAACGAGTGACGTGGGATGTTTTAACAAAGCATGCGAGAAATTGGAGAGCGAAATATTTGTGTCTTAACCTATTGATACCTAATTCTTTAGGCAACGTCGAAGGGAAAGTCCGACCCTAATGATATAAATAAACAAGATTATCCAACTCCCACAGTGCCGTGTAGACCCACCACATCCAGCTTCCTTCCCCACTCTTCTTTTTAATCATTATAATATATGACCATTTGCATGGATATACCACGGCACTAGCGTCCCTCAACCTACTTCTCAAGACAGCGTGCTTTTCGACCTTGGCAGTTGGCACGGCCACTAGGGATTTTAATTCTTATGTGGGTATTTAGAAAAATAACCAAAAAAAAAAAAAAGGGGATAAAAACCACAAATAACTCTCCAAACTATACCCATCATGACATGAATACTTTGAACTTTTTTTGTGATACGAAAAAACTCAAACTTATGGTGTATTTATCACACCGGTATAAATTCGAGAGTTTTTATGACATGAAAAAATAAACAAATTTATGATTTTTAGTGACGAAAAAGGTTTGAGATAATTTGTGTCACGGTAGACATAATTTAGAAAGAAAATATCGTTTTATTCAAAACCCCAATTCTAAATCAAGGAAAACCACTCCGATCTCCTATTAAAAAAAATCTCAATTCTCCCTTGCGGGCTCTCTCAAGTAAGTTAAGTAAAAAAAAAAAATTGGAATTGTAACTGACCGTTCATTGATTCTTTGATAAACATAAATCCAAGAAAAGGACCATGTCGCCGCCGCCTTGGATGATTTACATCTTAAGGTCAGGCATTGCTATCCATATGTTATGATGCGAAAATACCACATCAATTAGTTACGTATGGAAGAGGATTCTTTTTCTTTTCTTTTTTTGGGTATTCGCCAAAATAATGGATTATTTTTCAACTATAGCGGCCAATGAACATGCATCACGTGGATAACTTGACTGCGAAGATCGTGCCCCCACTGAGGAGATTTTTCCCTCCCCACAAACACATGCGTATGGAAAGAGACCGCCCGACTCGACAACTTGGAAAATCGGATAAGTATCGAAATCAAAAGGGATGCTCCTTCTTCTTCTTCGAAGATAAGTCTCCCCTCCTTCCCTTCTTTTAATGGAATTTCTTCTCTCTCTCTCTCTCTTATTTTTTTATTATTATTATTTTCTTTTTGGTCATCAATTGCGTCCGGAAAAAGAAAACGAGAAATTTGGAAGAAAAAGATCGAGGGGATTGATGGAATTTCGGGGGTCCGAAGTTGGCGATGTCGGCACATGTTGTTGGTCCAATCTTTTTAGTTTCCTTGTCACGTAACATGTCGCTTCCGGGGCATAGTTTCAACGTCCTTGTCGTGCTAGATAAGCTTTGCGGGAGCGTATGAAAGATGCTTGTTGGCAATTGATGACACGACGGGTCGAAATATCGTCCCGACTCTTCCAGAACCGCGACGTAGAATAGCGACTGAGTATGGAAATTAGGTCCGGGAGGGCCGGTCTTTGCTAAAGAAAGTCGTGTTGAACGACTGCGGAATTGAGACAAGAACGGTCAGTGCATTGGAAAATTGCATAATTGTCTTAATTCGTTAGTTAACGAATGTTCTCGAAGCACTCGTTAACAGAACCTTGCTAGAAATTGCAACCCGTCGAGCGATGGAGAAGACAGTGATGCCTTATGCTATTGGTTCGCTATTTGTCACGGAGCATGTCATACACCATCCATGATTATTTATGTTAATATGGACATGATATATCGACTCGATATATGATTTTGAATATGTGAAACTACAAATGGGCTGTCACTTAATAAGATTCAATCATCTTGGTGATGTCAACATTTTTATGTTTTGAAAAGTTGTGGCAACAAATTTCAACATAAACAAAATATCCAACATATCTAGAAATATCGCTTTAGACAAAGTCCTAAATGTCAAATCACTCTCTTTTATTGCATCGATGGCGATATAAATTTCTAACATGATTAAAGGAATATGGTTTAAGTGCAACATGAACATGCCGAGTTGTACCCAAACTCAACCCAAGACAACATGATTCGATTGATTTGAAGCTAATAAAAAATGCTGCGCTTTCCTCTATTTCTTATATATACATATATAATCACTCCACAAGTGTAAATTTCGATTTTTATGATATAAAATAAAGTTTTGTGTCACAGTTAATAAGTTTAAAATTCTTAGTGATACAAAAAAAAATGTTCGGAAATTTTAGTGACATTTATTAACCCTGTATATAAATAGACGCAGGTTATTTTTTGATAAAACTTAAAAATAAAATGCGAATAATGGAGGCGATGTCATTTTGATATAACCCCTGCGGTAAAAAAAAAAATCGAGAATTATGACGCAAGGAATGACGCGCGAATGAGCTGTAAGCCAATAATTTTAACAGCTGGGGCCCGAGCGTAAAAATTTGGGGAACTCCCCACTCTCCAATTTCCATCCATCAACGCCACGACGACAGGAGAAAGACAGATAGAGAGAGAGAGAGAGAGAGAGAGAGTATCGTTTTTATATTAATTAATATCGTTTTTATATTAACTATTTAATTTATTTAATTGATTTATTAATTAATCGGTTTTAATTAGAATTAGTTGGGCTGCGGAAAATGACCGACAAGGTGCACGCGGCTGCTCGACCACGCCACCCGCCTTCGACGGGACAGCGCATTCATTGCTCCCGACGCACCGGCCCCCACCATTTTTACCGAACTGCCCCCGCCGGTCCGCGCCATTTTCGGCGGCAGGCCCGTAAATAGGGCCGGACCCGGAGGGGCGTTTCGGGGATTACGCGGGGCGGGGGCCGGAGCCACTCGGTGCGGATAAGGATCGGGCCAGCGCGTGGGGACGGGAGGAGGATCTTTCCGAGATTTCGACCCTGCAAACTTCCGCTTTTAGCCCCCACCGCGCGGGGCCCGCGACCTCGTACGGACGGACGCTTCGCTGTTGCGGTCCACGACAGGGGTCCGGCGGCGGGCCCCACCGCTTTCCCCGGGCCTCGCGAAGCGCGAGCGGCCACGTCATCGGCGCCAGCTGTGGTGTGGTTGGGGTTTTTGGGTGTTTGGTGGTGCAATGTCGGAATTGCACCCGGGGGCGTTTGAATGCGATGCCAGTTTGGAATTCGCTTTTTGCGGTCGCATTTATGGTCGGGCAAACGAGAATTGTCAAGCACTCCAGGGTTGAAAAACGATTTAATTCTTTTTTTCAAAATGGTGACTATTTGTGGGTCCATCAAATGGGTAAATGAATGTCATAAATTAGGTTTGCGTTACATGAAAATGGGTTAATTTAGATTAGATAAAAGAAAAAAAGAAAAAGAATAAGAGAAATGAGAAAAGGAAGAAGAGCAAGAAAAGAGTATAAAAGGAAAAAAGAAAAATTAAAATTCGTGTACAATATTTTTTTTTTTATGGCCAGTAACCGCCAAATGTGCAAGAACCGACGACATAAACCCATGGACATTAATGCGAAGACCCACCTCCCACGGCATCTCACTTAAGTTGCACATTGAGGGCGAAAAGTTTCGAACCTCTCTCCTCCTGGATGAGGGGGCAAGACGCAAACCAACTCGTCCACCACGGGGTGAGTAAAATTCACCTACAATATTAGTTGTGTCAAGTGAAGTAATTGGCGTCCACGTCAGATATTTCCGATCAAAATGACCGAATTGACTCAATTGGCAAAACGTGAATAAATTAATATGATTGAAAAGTTTAGATTTGACTTGATGAAAATGCAATAGGTTTAAAACTTCTTGAACAGTTTCCTCCAAAAAAATATTTCATATCACAAAAAATCCCAAATTATATCATATGACACAAAATCTCGAACTATTTATTGTGTTGCTAAAATTCTAGACTTCCCAATTGTGACATAATTGCCCCAAATTTTTTTGTGTTATTTGTGACACAAAAAAGTTGGGATATTTGCGTGACCGTGGAGGTAAGTTTAAGGTTTTAGGTGACAAAAAAAAAGGGGGATATTTTTGTTGCGATTGACATGATTCAAAGGTTTTGTGGTATTTTAAAAAGAACTGCCAGAAAACATGGTGTTTATTTGGTCGAATTAAAAAAAGACACGCCATGTTTTGTGCTGAATCCCATTTATTTTATGTAAAATTAAAAATAAAAATGGGGTTCAATTGTCTGTTTTATGTCAATATATTCAAATCCTGCTTGCGCACTCCGCGCGACATTGAAGCCATCTCTTGCTTTAATAGATCAAACTTTGTCGGACATGCTTTGATTTTTTTTTTTTTGGCAGATGCATGTCGGGTCGGACGATACTTCCGGCAAAAGTTTTCTGCCAATGCCGTTTTCTGTGCGGTTCGCATCAATGCTATCCATTCCTACTTATAAAAACTCCCATCTTACGCATAACATGTCGTTTTGATTTTTGACCTATTAACATTCGAAAACATCATTAAATCCAAAGTGCAACCTTTTTTTATATATCATCATGCCACGCGTATAATGACTCGATCAAAACGGAAATGAATTTGTCTCCTTAAGCCGGGGGTCACGCATACAATAATTTGTCAATATATAGATAAGATCACAAATTCATTACATCAAATTCGCATGACAAATCTAGTCATTGATGTATCGGGGTCATGGTACATCTCCCACATGCATCTTCAAATCGATAAGTGTTGTCTCGTCGCCTGACTAGCATTCTCATGACAATGCCACATTGGCCATCTCGCGACCTTATCATTTTGCCTCTTGCCGAACTGATTATGGATTTTATAAGAATTTAAATTTAATTACTTCGAAATCACCTGTCAATTAAACACAAGAAACGAGCCAAAATCAATCACGCATTTCCACATGAAAAATGACATTTTAATTGCTCGAAAGCTTATGTTAAAAACAAAAAATCAATAAATTTGTGATAACTTTATCTTAGATAATTCAAAACTCATAGTTGCCATAAATTTTTGTCATCAAAATGCTGAATTGGACGACAAGCATAAAAATTGATCATTATACTATTCTTCTTTATTTGTCACACATGTATTAGTTTATAATTTTTTCATGATATTAATATAATTTAAAGGAATCCACCCTGCTGTGGGTGCATTGGTTTGGGCGTCCCTCATTTTCTGGTTGGGGGGAGATTCGAGTCACTGCGTGTGCAATTGCGCGATTTAAGTATGGCGCCATGGGAGATGGGTCCCTACACTAGTGTCGCATTGGATTTATGTCGCTAGCTACAAGTTGTATGGTGGTTCCCGGATCATAAAAAAATTAAAAATTAAAAAAGAAACTAGCAAATGATAAATTTGCCATAAACGTATTGTTGGTTAAAAGATTAATTTGAAGTAAATTTAGTGAATGTGTGCTTGAGAATTGATGATAAGTATACTAATTTGAAATTTTTATTACTAGTAGCCCCAATAAAATATGTGGGTGGACGAGCCACGTGGGCGAAGTCTTGCCACGCAAGCAAAGTGCGTGTACGAGGAAGGAATGGAAGGAAGGGATATTTTTTCCGCTTTCCCCTTCATCGTTCGCGCCCATGCAGAAAGAGAAAGAGAAAGAGAAAGGCCAGGTGGGCCCCACCTTATCCGGAAGCGGGTTCCGCGGTGGCCTGTCGGGTCAGGGGGGGGCCCCCGGAGGAGGTAAATTGCGTGAGAACCGTCGCGTGCGGGCCCCCCCCTCCCCCAAACCGTCCTTATCCACTCGTAAAAAAAAGAAAAAAAAAAGAAGAAGAAGGAACCCCGACCGAATTCTATTTAAATACGCATTGTCCGAAAATTGTTCGAAATTCGAAAAAGAGAGGTCGCAAGTAAATAAGGTGGGGGCCCACCGACCTCCGCCCCCTCCCTTATCTGTCTGTCCGAATTGACTTTTGCGGGTCGTCGATGGAATGTTCCTCTTCATCCGTCACGGCCTTATCCGTTTCGACGATGACGTAAAAGCGGGTGACGTTTCCTCCCGATCATCATCTGTTCCTCCCCCCCTTTTTTTTTATCTCCTCCCCAAGACATTATTGGGCCTCCTCCTTCTACATTTGGATTAAGACGGATTATTTATGATAATTTCGAGAGTTGATTGCGTTGTTATCTCGATTTAACAAAATCCCATCCCTTTTAGGAGGGAATGGATGAGACGGTTTGAGCGTATCGGATAGGTTAAATTAAGCCGAGAGTGCGAAAGCATGTCCCAATAAAAAAGAAACCCATATTTACACTTTTGTCGAGAGGGATGCTTTTTGTGCTCTTGGATGTTTGATTTTGGTAATACTAAAATTCCCGATTGGTTTTTAAAATTAAATTTTAGGAAAGACGGCCGAATATATATAATTCTTGATTTTTTTGGGAGGCATGAAGTGTCAATGGTTTCGTGCATGAATGTAAACCGATTTGTCCATGTGCATGTTAGGACTCGTAGTACAATTACAAGGAAATTTCGAGAGTTGACTTTGTTTTGTCTCGGTTTAACAAAACCCCATTCCCTCCGGGGAGGGGGGAGGGAATAGATAAGACGGTTTGAGCATATTTGATAAGTTAAATTAAGTCAAGAGCACGAAAACACGTCTTGGTAAGGAAGGAATCCTATATTTTCTTTTCCCTTTTGTTGAGAGGGATCAAACGTTCGATTTTGGCAATATTGGATTTCGAAAAATTGTTATTGATTTTTAAAATGAAATTTTAGAAAAAATGATGGAATATATACATATTAGGATTTGTCACACAATCACAAGGATATAGAGAATAAAAAGAGAGAAAGATAATTTGAAATACAAGATTTTATCCCGATTCACCACTAAATTCTAAATATAGGAGAGGATTCTAATAAAATTAGTACATCATATATATTTGTTATATCCCTAGCTTATAATATAAAGAAATTATATATACCTAGTAGCTATCCATGGGCTCGAGCCTAAAATATCTATAAATTAGGAGCTTAAACTTTACAATTTCTCTAGTGGCTCAAGGTGCTATCTTGTGACCTTGGCTGCTATATTATCGGCTGCTATCTTGTCGTTATGAAGTATGAATCACATTCCAATATTACTTTGGGCAAGACTTCGACTATCAGAGCCGTCGAGTAGATTAGTCTAACACGTGTTTGGTTCTCGAAGCATTTCGAATCGATCAACCAACTTTTTCTTCCTTCCGTTCTCATTCACAGCCTTATCTTATATTAATTTCTAATCATAAAAGGACATGAATACCGTAACGAATCATCTTTCTTTTCGGCTCTCTTGCTATCATCCAAACAATTTTGTGTCCCACCCCTTTCAAATCCTCTCTCTTTTTCACTCTTGTAATTATCCAAATCCATCCTTTTCCCTTTCTTGTCATCCCGTAAGTAGGAGAGCCCGTGATCCGACAACGAAATCTGCCGCATTAAAACCGGATCCCCGGGCTGCTTCAATCCTTTGAATCTTCAAAAGTCATAAATCGATTAAAGTTGAAAAAAATCAGAGGGTCGGCTCAAGACTTTTCACTAAGACTCCACGAGAGGAGATCTCTCTGTGTGCTCCTAGGGCTAGCAACGTAGGCCTCGGTGGATAGGGAAGATGTTCCCATTTCGTTCCGGATTCGAGTTGAAATTGGATTGGTTTGGACATCGAGAGCCGTCTTCGATCCAAAGTCTTGTTTCCATATCTGGACTCCTAGGCTTTAGAATGATATGGGCTTGTCTGGCCCATCCTAGTCTGACCTATGAAATGGCACTAGACGTAGACCCTATCCACCACTACCCTTTTACCCATATACAACAGCCAAGTTGGCTCCTTTCTTTTTTCTCTTTCCACCAATCAAAGATGGAATATTTGGTAATTTTGTTCCTCCTTAGATAGTTGTGCGGACGTGACATGCAACATTGGGGTCATAAGTGTCTGCTGCTGTCATGATGGGTAACGATGCTATTTGATATGCCTTTATCAAAGCGAGTCTCGTACGATATATTGAGTTGGAAAAAATTAGAAGATTATCTTTGTACCTTTTTTTTATAGTTCCTTGTTGTCATATCATTCATTTAGTTATTGATTACTAAATAATTCATTATTTAATATGATACAGTACCTTGTGGAGGGTTATATATGAATAGAGATTTTTGGATCTTGTCGTGACTAAAAAGAAAGCAATGCACCTTTGCCTTTTCTCTTGAACTTTAGCCCAGATGATGCCATTGAGAGTTAGGGAAATGTCATTGATCCAAGCCTTTTTTCGAGGTTTCACACTGAAAATTAGGTTTATTCACCAGAAATGAATTATTTATTTGCAAAAAATGAATTACAACAGTGTGTGAAAATAGTCTTTACTCTCTTTCCCACTTCCTTTTTCTTTTCCTTTTGCTCAAAGTAGTGGAGCGATGATTCGATGAAATCTTCATTGGCTTCGTGCAAAAGGGGTGTGCGCGTGGATTTGGAAGTACCTTCAACTGAGGGGGGTCACGAAAAGTATTTATTCTTTGTTTCCAAGAAAATCTCATTCGTTGTTGATTCATTGGGTTGGAATCTTTCCTTTAATCTTTCTCTTTTGGGGGCCATTGGATTGCAGAAATGTTCTCTTTTGGTCAAAGGCTGCAACTTTACCATATGAACCCAACAGCCTCCTTTAAAATGCTGGAACTTTGTTCAAATTTGACGGGTGTTGGTCCGACCTCGATGGACCCCGAAAGGATTTATATCGAGATGGCACTGAAGATCTTATACACATTCGCGTCTGTTGGGAAACAGATTCCCAAAAACGATTTGATACTCAATCGAACACCAAAAACGAACGTGGAAAACATCCCCAGAAAACATGTTACATCAATTATAAAGTACATTACGAAATCAAACATATCTTGTCTTTCACAGATTAGATACCGTTATCGTAGTTTGATGAGGAATTCTGATACTATTCTTCAAAAAGAGCGTATTACTTTTGAGCAGAAATTGAGAGAGCGTAGAAAACAGAAAAAACACGTTTTCTCTTATTTTCATATTGCGTAGTAATCGCTTAGATTTTCTCCTTTATTTTTATTTTACTTTACAGTATTTGCACTCCTCCATGGGCCCTACACTTATAGGTCGGGTTTTGGCCCAACATGGGCGGACGGGCTTAAATAAGCCCATCAAACATAAAAACCCATTAGCATCTTCCAATGTAAAGATCGAGCTCGACTTGTGGTTTGCAACCGAAAAGGCTTGATCTCACTAGCTATCTAACAAATGGGGATCCATCTTTATAAGACAGAATTGATTAGAGAAGTGATGAATCGGATTCGAATGATCAATCAAAGTACGTATTTTGGAAAATATCGATCGTTTTGTGTGTAAACATCCCTAGGAACTCCTCTAAAATCCTCACAATAAATAGCCAACACAAGAGGAATGAAGGAATGATTATGTCTTTCTGTAGAAGTAATTTCCAATGTTGCAAACCCACTTAAAACAACAACATGATCGTGTTGAAGATAAATGGACATCGTTGTCGGACTGATGCATGGAGTGTGGCGAACAATCGTATCTTGATGTCTTGTCTCGTGTGATTTAGAGAGGCTTTCGCTGTTCGATTGAAGCGATTTGGAGTCAAAGGCGATCCCTCGCGAATGATGGCAGACAGAACGAAGCCGAGTGCATCTGGACACGTACCAAGCAACAGAGAAGATGACATAATTATCAGCAAGTGTCGGTCTGGTCAAGGTCAATCGATTGTCTGAAAGCGAAAGGAGGAGAAGAATTCGATGAAAAGCAATATGAATACCTCCGCGTTGTAAAACTTGGGCGGCTCTTTAGCTACGCCCAAGGAGCTCGCGGCATCATGATGGTCTAATGGGTTCACCGGTCGGGTGAAGTCGACACGGGGTCCCTCCGTCGAGCACAGCAAGAAGCCAATCACCCCGCTAAGCACGAGAGATTTCGATTCAGTCAAATCGCATCATGACGTAAAACCATACGTACTTGCCTTTGTTTCCATTGAAGTGATCCTAACGCTCATTTTGCCGTTGAAAACACTTGAAAAAATGAAGGAAAGACGGTACTCATCGAATCGAATTGCCGCCTAATGATGTGAACTAGCAAATGCATATAATTTGGCAAAATTTGACTGAGTGAAACTCGTGCATGGTGCACAAGTTTACAAGTAGAGATGGATATACTACGTGTATAGATACCTAGGATATGCAGGAACCGGTGCCCAGGCATAGTTGACGGATCCTTTGAATATATTCTTGAAAGTGTGGATGAGTTGTGGGAGGTTGAGAGAGGGAAACCACAGGCTTTCTGCTTGAATGCACATCACTCCTCCTTTCCTCAAAGCTTTCACCACCATTTCAAAAAATGGACTCGCGAAAATCTCATGTTCTGGCCCTAATGAATATCTTTTGTTAGACCCGAATAAAGTTTGTTCTCTTTGTAAATTATCACTTTTGGAGTCACATAGTACATATCTAGAAAGATAGCAAATACTTTAATTTTGATTGGTTTTGTCAATCTTGTCTGAGTCGAAAGAGTCTAGAATATTATTCGAATATTTACGAGAGAGAGAGAGTGTCTAGAAAGAGTCTAGCATAATCTTTGAATATTCGAGAGAGAGAGAGAGAGAGAGAGAGTGTGTGGATATTAGAGAGAGGGAGGGAGAGAGAGAGACTTATTGGGTCGAATGCGTCTACTATGATCGCGTCATATGTACCTCCTTGCGCCGACTTCAAGAATTCACTTCCTGCAACATTTAGCACGTGCAATTGAGAACAAAAGTCATTTGATGGCTAGCACTAACGGAAGCAAACATTTCACAGGTATATCATACCATCCATTATGTGAAGCCTTACACGCGGGTCCTCATATCCGACCGCAACCTCCGGGAAGAATTCTCGATACACCTGCGTACAATGATGTATGGTGAACCATGCATACAAAATTTCGAAATACTATGCTCGGGCAATGTCAACAGTATGGTACTGCATATATGATCCGTGCGTCGCCTGAAAACCAAGCACGAAAGAGAAGGGCTACTTATCAAGTTATCGTCACTCACATCGATAAGCATCATGTCCATTTCGCATATATCTATGTGCACGACTGAAGAGTGACGGGAGATCTCCCTTAGAATGCCTCCATCTCCTCCGCCAATGAGCAATACCTGAACGAACAGAGATGGTAAAACTATGTCAATTAGGCATCCGATCAAAGGATCATACGAATACTGCGCCAGTATCAACGCACAGCATATGCAAATCATGTCATTCTCGGATGCTGCCGACTGCCGGACCGATGAACTCATGGCGGCGAACGGGGACCGAGCCAGGCTTTCACGGTGGACGACGGATGAGTAAGGAAGAGATATAAATGGCAGGAAGAGGGAGGAGACCTTTTGCGGCTTAGGGATGGAGCAAAGAGGGAGGTGGGTAATCATTTCCTGGTATGCACACTCGTCCTTCTCGGTCAGCTGAAGTGCGCCATCGAGGACGAAAACCTTGCCATATGCTGTCGACTGCACGTCCGGAGACAACATCATCGTCGTCAACTCAGAGTGCAATGAATTTGCCATTGCTGCGTGGCCATTTTGAACGAGTCAGAGTCTCTGAGCTAGGGTTTTTCGCTTTTACGTACCTCAAGTACCATCATGTGCTGGTATTGAGACTTCCCTTCGAATAGCACCTTCTCTATCTTTAGGAAGTGTGCTTGTCCTGCGCTACATTCAGATACATGTGGTGTTATCAATAATTACATATTAATTTGATAAAGATGCATGTATTTGCAATTAGATAATATGCGGGTATACATATGAATAAAATCATTCATACCCAGTGTAGATTTCTAGGTTATATTGGTGAAACTTTTTGCTTGGAGAATGATGAATATAATGCAAGAAATGAAGCCGTGGCATAACCTAAAATACTAAACTATGAACTTTGGTCAAATAGCAAGATCCTGCACCCAAAAAGGGTCGTGTGAATATTAAAGTGTTTAGTTTAGATGCCGCAAATCTCGTGATCAAATTATAATATTTCTACTGTTCAGATTAATCTTGGATATTATACTCACCATCCTATAAGTGGAGCCTTACTCAATATATGTGGATGAGACGTATCTAAAATAAAAAGAAATAAAAAAAAGATGGTGCCGACGTACAGTGTCGTGCCGACGCATGACGTGTTTATTGACAATTAAGATGGTGCCAACACATAGCGTCGTGTTGACGTAGAGCGTTGTGCCGACGCATGACGGGTCTATTGACAATTAAGAGCTGTTAATTACCGTGCCGAAAGCACATGGATATGAAGATCGACACTAAAAAAGGTGCAGACAGCAATCGGGAAGTACGATTCTGCGGGCTAAAAAGGAATGTGAACTTTTTTTAATCAACTTTGGAAAAGAATTCCCCTGGCCTCCCTCGGTTGTTAATCATGGTCTAAAGAGAGAGCAAGTCCAACGCCATTGGACAAGCAGGAGCTTTTTTGAATGAACAATTCTCATGTCGCACATGCACCTGCGACTGTGCAAAAAAGCACAACGTGAAGCACGCACCCGCCCGCTCGTTAGGCCTCAACGAATGAGAAACGATCGAGAGTCACGTTTGAATTTTTATATGCGGACTTCATTGTACGGGCCGTCGACTTCGAGCTACTTCGTTACACGACAATAAGTTCCTCGCAACCTCCGATCGCCTTGTCGCCGTTGTGCAAGAACGAGAAACCGCCTATATATATCTACGTCATGCCTTACATATTTTCTTCTTGTTTTGACTAGTGTATGTACTAACAGCGAACAAGAACAAATTACTCGTTTTCTAATCTGAATAGCTAATCAAGATCGACCCTTATCACGCATTTCCCCTAAGCAGAACGCCATTCACAAGAAAAGAATTGACAAACCTGGCCACAGGGGACTGTACTCAGCAAACCATCCCGGCAGCTGGGGATTTTCCAGATCGCGGCTGCTGTCGTCGCGTCGTACGTCATTTTCTGTGATGGGTTTTGCGGATGCATCGCTGCAAACTCCGTTTTCACGACCCTTTTCTTTGCCGCCGCCACCGCCGCCGCCGCCGCACTGACCCTCGTCTCCTATGGCCATTTTGTCGGAGATCAAGAAAGTCCCTGGACGATAGCTCTGCTGCGGCTTCTCTACTGCTTGCATGGCATCTATATATCTCTATCTCA
The DNA here is from genome assembly GCA_014182725.1 of Eucalyptus brandiana. Taxonomy (NCBI): domain Eukaryota; kingdom Viridiplantae; phylum Streptophyta; class Magnoliopsida; order Myrtales; family Myrtaceae; genus Eucalyptus; species Eucalyptus brandiana. The sequence continues at coordinate 3,233,851 of CM024669.1, forward strand.
AGCGCTTCTCCTCTGGTGCATTCTCGGAAGAAATGATCCTGGCGACACGTTTGTTTCTGTCAACCGGATGCAATCATGAAAGCTTATCGCCGACTCTCTCTCCCTCTCTCTCAGAACGCTCGCGAGAATCGACACATGCACCACAGGGAAAGATCAATCGAGCGCGCGCGCGCGAGAGAAAGAGAGAGAGAGAGAGAGAGGAGAGAGAGGAGAGGAGGGAGTGAGCGAGAGCCTTCAAAAGGGTTGCTTTATATAGCAAGGCGCATGATTTCTTTATATAGAAAAACACTCAGCAGTGAATGTACATGAGCAAGGGGGTCGTTTTCCGGAGGAAGCTGCTTCCCATCATTCTATATTAGCAAGTACGTTACCAAAATGAAGCAACGACCGAGGGGGATTGGTATAATTGCACTTGGCCAAGTTGCTCGTCCCTTGGTGTTGAATGCTAAGGGACGTGTACAGGTAGGGTCTACGCTCTAATCAAAGCGATTTCTTCTTCTCAGAACCAGCCAAGAAGAAATCAATGAGAAGAGAGACAGGGCCTCCTTGGAGGGGAGGGGAGGACCGACACTACCATATGAGGAAAAGGGTACCGCCAAAGTTAGGGAGATAACATATGATTTCATCCTTGAATCCCAAGGCATTCTTGAGAGAGAGAGAGATTTTGTGAATCATGCAAGATATTAGGAATTCTTGTGCATGCCTTGGTTTCACATGCACATCAGATACCCGATTGATCATGATTGTCGAATACATGTGCTGTATGACTTGGTGAGGATGCAACTCCATTGCTTGAAGCCTTGCTAATATTGGTCGAGTCAAAAAGTTATGAACATCTGATGTTACTAAAAAAAAGCATTTGCTCCTGAGGCTGCGGATGTAACTTCAGGAGAGAATAATCTACTTCTCAGTTTTTCTTTCCTGGAATAATGTTTGGGTTCCAAAATAGGGAGCGGGGCCATCCCTAGCATCGAGTAACCATAAATCACGAGTTTCAATGAAGTCAAGATTGCATGTGAGTAAAATGAAGAGCATGTGCAAATACAGGTAGGCAAATGAAGGGAAGGAGTGGGACATGTAAATACCGCTCATGTTGGAACCAAACATTCTTCCTTTTTCCCTCCGAAACTTTGCATTTTATAGAATATTCATGGTTATATTTCCATCCATCTAGTTAGAGGAAAATTCTCCAAACCATGTCTTTGATTGGTTTGATTGGAGGTTGCAATCGAAGATATTACCCGCTTTACAGTTTAGTTAAGTTTGTATGTGAGTTATATCCATAACCCACCAAATAATGATGTACTTGAAGGAATCCTCCAATTAGAGATGGAAGAAATACGACCCGTTATTCATCTCTCTTAAGATTGTGGGTGAAATTGCCGTGGCGGTATGCACTGACTAATTTATTTGGCGTTAACTAATTTAGCCGGCTAATGATGAAATGTCTTGCAACAAAGTAGTAACGACTTGGTTCAATAAGAGCATATAGTGATGAGAACGAAAAAGTGAAAGAGAGTTTGAGCAACATTCAATTTCCAGCAAGCTTTCAAGATCACAAAAGTGACATGAAATGATTGAATTACAAATCGAAAAAAGAAAAAATGTCACTGAATTACACATGTGAAACCGAAACCAATATATTTCAGGCGACGAACTTAATTCAACAGTAGAACAACTCGACACGGGACGGGTCAAAAGCGAATTATAACTCGAGTGAATCAGGTTAAAGAGGAAAAATTCTAGGACCGGTTCAAGAAAATATAACCAAAAAAAAAAAAAAAAAAATCATAAAGTGAGTTGGGCTTGGTCACCTCGTGTGAGGCCCAACAAAGGCCCAATTAGGCCCAATTAGGCCCAAAGTAAAGAGTAACGACTCCATTCAATCTTCTCTCTTCTTCCTCATCCATTTTCGCGCGCTCCTGCAACTCCTCCGGCTCTGCGCAATTCTCTCTCTCTCTCTTTCTCTCTCTACACGACCGCCACCTCCTTCTCCGCCCCGATAAATCCACGGCCCCGCCTCCAATCGCCGCCATGGACGGAGACCATGAATCGCCGCCGCGTCCACTTCCCGGCGGCCGCCGCCGCCCCTTCCGCCGCCTCCCGCCGCTTCCCCCGCCAGTTCCCGGGGTCCTTCTCCCTCCGCCGCGAGATCCCCTGGTGGTACCAGACCCTCGACCCCGGGAGCGAGTTCGTCGCGCGGTGGAACCACGTCTTCCTCGTCTCCTGCCTCGTCGCCCTCTTCGTCGACCCGCTCTACTTCTTCGTCCCGCTCGTCGGCGGTCCCGGCTGCGTCGAGATCAACTACCGCTTCGGCGCCGTCATCACCTTCCTCCGCACCGTCGCCGACCTGTTCTACCTGATGCACATGGTCCTCAAGTTCCGGACCGCCTTCGTGGCCCCGAACTCCCGGGTCTTCGGGCGGGGCGACCTGGTCATGGACGCGCGGGAGATCGCGATCCGGTACTTGAAGACGGATTTCGTCATGGATCTCGCCGCGACGCTTCCTCTTCCCCAGGTCAGCGTGATTTCGACCGGAAGTTTCGGTTTTGGATCGTTTTGCGTCGAGAAGAGTGCTCCTCGCCTAGGGCGTGATATGTTCGACAGAAGTTCATTAATTCATTAGTGGATTTTTTTTTTTTTTTAATCCTATTTCAGTAATTCATGTCTGAAGGTTTCGTAAATGAAGAATTTTTGGAATGGAATGCTGCAATTCTTGTCTGAAGGTTTCGTAAATGAAGAATTTTTGAAATGGAATGTTGCAATTCTGACGAAACTAGTGATAAAATGAGGGAACAGATTGCTGGAGTGGCTGATATTTAGAGTATGGCTATTAAATGCGACTGAGAAGGGAGCTTGAAAGAAATATGAATGATGTTTTCTTCAGCAGTGTTTTTGCTTGGTTCCATTAGGAGGAAGAGCTGTTGTAACTAGGGCTTTACACATAATGAAGATGAACATATGCCTTTGTCAGTGTCAAGGAGTATGCAACTAAATATTTCCAAAGTCTAAACTGTTACTTTGGACACGGAAGTTATGTTTTGATATTGCAGGATTTAACCCACTTTGAACTTTGATTATTTCAAAAGCTTAAGGATGTTAGTCAGTAGTTTGAAGCGTGTTTTTGTATCTAGACGGTTCATCCAGATGTTCTTTGTCTTGCCTCTGAATTGCCACACATCTGAGTTTGGTAGAATGGATGGTTATATTGCTTTTGTTCGATAGTCTTTCTACTTCTATAGACTTGTATCTTCCTTTGTAATTTCAAATCAACATGCTTGTCTGCTGAAATGCTGTTTAACTGCCGTCTTACACAATTCTCAAGAGTTAAACGATATTTTTGTAAATATCTATGTACGGCCATTGATGTTTTCCCCTTTGGCAGATCTTTATTTGGTTCATTATCCCAGCAATACAAAATCCTACAGCTGTTCATGCCAACCACACGGTCTCTCTTATTGTTCTCATTCAATATTTTCCTCGATTTTTCCTCATTTTCCCGCTGCATAGACGGATTGTGAAAACAACTGGGGTGATAGCCAAGACTGCTTGGACAGGAGCAGCATACAATCTCATTCTCTGCACACTAGCTAGTCATGTAAGCATTTTTTACTACTTTATGTTATTTCAATGCTGAAGTGCATGCGTGGATCGTTATTGCTTTTAGATCTTATCATGTAATTGCATTTACGGTCATAGTTTTCCCACACTCTGGTACAGGTTATAGGATCGGTATGGTATTTATGGTCCATTCAGAGGCTGAATTCATGCTGGAGGATTGAATGCCAGAAGGAAATTAAAAAAAAACGCTATCCACGCTGTCAACAGCGTTTTTTTGATTGTAGTACCTTAGATGACCCTCAACGCAAGTTGTGGTTGAATTCCACTCTGGTGTTGGCCAAATGTGACGCTTTCAAGGATGACGACCATCTTCAGTTTGGGATATTTGCTAGTGCTTTTATAAATGAAGTGGCTTCGGCAGATTTTATTGAGAAATACTTCTACTGTCTTTGGTGGGGCTTGCGGAACTTGAGGTATGCAATCGCCAGTTTTGCTTTACAAAATTCACGTAATTGGATGGCTAGATGTGGATTATGTGTTGACCATCCATAAACAGATTATCATGGGATGATTTAGTTTCAGCTTTTGAGGTGTAATATGCTGGGTGATGTCAATGCAGTTTGAGTAATGCTCATCAGTAAATGGAATTTCATATAGGATATTTTTTTGGCCAGCAATATTACATGGGTTTGAATGACATGGATGCAATTTACTTTTACAGTGCATTTCAGAAGAAGGTTTTCTTGACTCAAAATGGGACCCCGTCTGCATAATCTTACAATGCACAACTAATACTCTCTCTCTCTCTCTCTCTGTGTTTCTATGTATACACACTTATCTAGTATATGAGGGAATGTCTATATGCTAGAAATTGTATTGCAGTCTTTCTTGTTAATTTTTCCCCTATAAAGTTCAGTTCTGCTTTTACTTTCAGTCCCAGTCTTCACAAATGCAGAATAGATGATATACCAGGTCCTTTATTGTACTCATTGTGTTTTTCTCACTGGCAGTTCATATGGGCAGAGTTTGATGACCACTACTCTTAGTGGTGAAAATTTATTCTCCATATTTATCTGCATTGCGGGTCTGATTTTCTTCTCGCATTTCATTGGAAACATGCAGGTTTGTGCCTTTCTTGCACTTGTTATGTATTTCATTGGTAATGTCATGGTCAAAGCCGCTAAACCTGTCTGAGGAACAGTGCATAAATTTTTAGTTTTTAAATCAGTGGGACCACTTTCATTGTGGTGCCAACATAGCAGAACCAGGATTTTCGATCTTTTCTGCCTTTCAAGTCTCTTGCTTCTCCTTTGACTAAAAAAGAAAAAGTCTCTTGCTTCTCGTATTTGACATTTTCTGGAGTCATAGGCTTAGCAATCAGTACATGGCTACATTTCCTTAAGCAGATAAGCTGTCATGCAGGTGCCAACTATAGATTATAGCCTTTTTCATTGGCTTTCCTCTCTAATGAAAATCACCTATGGTTAAGCATATTCCTCTTTGGTATTCCTAGAGCAGAGAAGTGCCAGATATAAATATAGATACTAATTGAAAGGAAAATATTTCAAGGGGTGTTTGCCCGGCACATACATTGTCTTGCTTATTAAGAACTAATGTTGAATCAGGTTTTCCAATATTATAGATAGAATATCTTGCATATAAATATATGCTTATCACTTTTCTCGCTGCTGTGCTGTGCTCTTGTGGAGTTTTATCTGTAGCTGTTTAAAACTTGTGACACCAATTATTTCCAAAAGCTCAAGAGAGTTGCAGAAGCTTTGTAGCCCAGTGAGGGGATCATGGCGTTTAACCAGTAACTGAACAGTTGCAGTCATGTTTCCCAGAGTCTCCTTGACATTTATTAGTTAGTATTGTGATTTCCCGCTGCTTACAGTTTTCTCTCTCTTGAAAAACTTTTGTTTTCTAAAGACATATTTGCAATCTTCAACGGTAAGACTTGAAGAATGGAGAATTAAACGGAGAGATACAGAGGAGTGGATGCGGCATCGTCAACTACCTCCAGAACTGCAAGAACGTGTCCGCCGGTTTGTTCAGTACAAATGGGTCGCCACTAGAGGTGTCGATGAGGAAACCATTTTACAATCGTTACCTCTTGATCTTCGACGCCAAATTCAAAGGCATCTTTGTCTAGCCCTTGTTCGCCGTGTAAGATATCTCAGTCATTGCATTTAACATTTGAAAGTGAAATCTATTTAAAGAAACTATTATAAAGTCAGGTCTTTATCATGGTTTGGTAGAAGTTTTATCACACTGTTGTAATGTTTAGTATATTAGCACCAAGTCCAGTACATTAACTCTATGCAAAAGATATTTAAAGTAGCATCTGGTAGGTTACAGACATAGATGTCAAGTGTATTTTTTTTTCTTTTTCCTGGCCGAGTACATACCGAGGTTTAATCTTAGCATAGTTAAAGTATGATGGCTATTTGAAAGTTGAAACACAGAAAGTCTAAGGGTTGCCGTCTTCTTGGTGATTAGGCGGCACCTGAAGCCACTGGTTTGAAAAAGAAAGTATAGCTTTCCTTGTATTTATCAAGTTGAGCATCCGCTCTCTGCTTCTGAATTCTGATTTGGATGTGCTACGGGAAAATTGACTTGACAATTGCATCCTCATTTGCTTCTGGAGGACCTTCATGAGAGGATCAGTTTGCTTCAGTGAATTCAAGTTGGTTCTTAATTCATAATACTGTTTGACATAGTTTAACAAATATGTTGGAGAATAGGCAATGTGCTCCTCTACTTCCAAAAAAAGCGGTAGCATTAGGATTTTCTCATCTACGCATACTAGATATTCTTTATCGGAAACTTTTAGGTGCTTGTAAATTTATCCATTCTCATCCTTCTGAAGACATATACAAACTTGAGAAATCTGAATTGTTTTCTTTTTCTTATCTAGGTCCCTTTCTTTGCACAAATGGATCATCAGCTCTTAGATGCTATATGTGAACGCCTTGTCTCATCCTTGCATACTAAAGACGCATTCATTGTGCGAGAGGGTGATCCGGTGAATGAGATGCTTTTCATCATAAGGGGGGAGGTAGAGAGCAGCACCACAGACGGTGGAAGAGTAGGATTCTTCAACTCCATCACCCTTGGAGCTGGTGACTTTTGTGGTGAGGAGCTGCTCACTTGGGCGTTGGTGCCTACTTCGAGCCTTAACCTACCATCCTCAACTAGAACAGTTAAAACTCTCACTGAACTGGAGGCGTTTGCGCTGAGAGCTGAGGACCTGAAGTTTGTCTCTACCCAATTTAAGCGCCTCCACAGCAAGAAACTCCAAGATGCTTTCAGGTATCCATATGTATTCTGTGAGATATTCAACTGGAGAAATCGCTCACTTGCTTGGAAGATTTACAAACTTTTCAACGTTCTTGTGCATTCCGAAGTTTGTAAACTGAGATTGATTGTGATGTAAAATACTTCCAGATATTACTCCCACCAGTGGAGGACTTGGGGGGCGTGCTATATCCAAGTCGCTTGGAGAAGATTCAAGAAGAGAAAGCTGGCAATGGAGTTGGCCAGATACGAGGACGTCTATTACATGAATGGATCGGACAAGGAGAGTGAGTGTGGACAGAGCTACAACGGCGACGGGGAATTGAGTCAGTTGACCGACGATGCAGCCGGCACTCAACACCTTGGAGCTACAATACTGGCTTCCAGATTCGCCGCTAACACAAAAAGAGGGGCCAACCATAAGGTCACTATACTGGATCCTCAAGAACTGAAGATGCCTAAATTGTTTAAACCCGACGAGCCTGATTTCTCCGCAGACCTCGGAGAGAGTTAACTTTGCTTTGCCTACTATTATCACACACCAGCTGAAATCTCGCCCATTGGGTCCTTTCCTCCTAGCGGCAATTCGTGACGCCATAGATCGTAAGGCGAAAGCAGTTGCTCAGATTTTACGTACTGATTTCAGCTGGTCCTTCCTTGATCCTTAAAAGAGTTTACTAAAATTGTGTAAATGTTGTTTCAGCCACTAGCATATAAAGTTCATATTTCAAAAAGGGTCACTGAACATGCTTGGTGTTACTCGTTGGGAGTATATCTATGGTTATATAACACAAAGACTCGCATGTCATATGAGTAAAGTACTTTTAAATTTAATATATATTAACTACATGAAAGGAGAAGAGAGACAACCGTTGCCTAAAGTCAACGGAATATTGTAACGGACGATGATGGCATTTGATATGGAGGGATGATCCAATTCCCTTATTTCCACCATTTAGATATGCTGTTTTCTTTCTACCAAAAAAAAAAAAAAAAAAAAACAATGCTGTTTCTTGCTCTTCTCCTACAAGGGTATTCGAATCGTATTAAATTAATCCCTTTGATATATTTTTAAACCAACTCGTCAATGTGCACCAGTAAAACTCTGTTTGTATGGTGGCGGTAGGCACGGCCTCCAAAGGTTTAGACTCAATAATCATATGTTCTCTTGTCATACAAATCGATAGTTTTCTCACGATTTTCAGGAGGTCGATTTTTTATAAGGTCTAAATGGGCGAGTATTTAATCGTACAATTAACTTCTGGAGACATTATTTGTTAAAATACTCATGTTGATACCAATATTCAAATTTAATATGTACTTTGGCCACAATGCAATGCCTCCCTCTTAACGAGCAAATTAACACAATCTAAACAGCAATTAAAACCATGAAGGTCTCTTTCCCAATTTCGCATCCTCAAATGGACCCCTCCCCGTTTCGATTCCCTAAAAGATGGTGATGGCTCCTGCTTAGTGTGGTCCGGCTTCTCCTCAAAAGGGCTTTATCACAATTTATAGCCACAAGAACTCGAAAGCAGAAGGTGGGATAATACTTCATTCGAGCATCTTCCTCAACCCGATTCCATGCTCTTCAAGTTTACTTTCTTCAACCACTGGAGTTCATCCTTCCCACGTGGAAGGGAAATGTGGGTTTCAAAGATTAGAACGAGAATGATTTAGCTTCAGCTATGGATTTCAATTCTCACGTAGGAAGCAACGTAGGAAGCAGGTGAAAATTTGATAATACGAATTAGAATAGAAGTAGAGCAAAATTGTAATTTTTTTAAATTTTTTTCTTCTACTTTATTCTCATCTTTTTTGGGAGAAGATTTTATTTTCTCCAATCTGATTTTTTTTTTTTTCCGGACGAACCTGGCTCCAATAATGGATAATGGGGTATGAACGAGCTACGAACGAATCTTTTCTGTACATGGGGCCAGTGCCATGACAAATTTAGCACAAATTTAACTGTTAGGGTAGCCAATATTTTCTCGTGTGTAGACTTCTTGTATGGGAAAGAGACCAGACCAGCTGTCGCACAAGCAGCCATTTTTGCTCATTACCTCCGTACCGCCCCCGCGAAAGTTCACCTGTCGTTCCGTTTCGGTCGTGTCTGATTTTCCAGGGGGATTGGAAGTGTTGGGTAGATTTGAATTGTGGATAATCTCGCTCAATGTTTTTAAGTAAAGATTATTTTCGTGCGGGAAAAAAAGCGGTAGTCTCTGTCCCCGTCTCTATCTCCTTCGCCACCTTTCGGAGCCACAAGAGAGAGAGAGAGAGCTAGATTGTCAAAATCTCTTCATTGTCCAAGTTTCTTGTCTCTGACCGGGAATTTCTTTATCTTTTTCTTTAGTTTTTTCCCGTTTTTTCCTCTTGGACCGTCATGCAGAGTTCCGATGACGAGTGCATTCCCAGTCGCCGGGGCGAAAAAGTAGTCTCGAGATGAGATAAGAGCGTGTGTGTGTGGTAGGTGCTCTTGCTCTCTGCCATAAAGGAAAAAAGCCTACCTCCCTCTTCTTTCTGTGTCCGGATAAGGGAACCTGCCCTCTTGCTCTGTTTTGTGGGGAGTGTGTGAGCTATGGCTGCTCGCAGATTGTCTTCCTTGCTGACTCGTTCGCTCTCTGCTTCGCGGCTCCTCTCTTCAGGTGACTACCTTTTCATTGCTGAGTTTAGGAAGCCCTTCAAAGAAAAGGGTTCAGCAGGATTTTAGTTCTTGAACCGATGGCCGTCTGGTTCTTTCTTTCTGTCCCCTGCATGGCGCAGGGTTGATGACGAACGTCGAGTCTGATGCCAACACTCCTGGCTTCGTTATTCTTGATGTTATTTCTTGAGGGGACTAAATAAGATGGAAGAAAGAACTGTAATAAGTGGTTCCGCAGACCCAAATCGGCCTGGAGATTTGTGGGATTTCGATTCGTAGAGAGGGTTCTGATAAGGATTTGATATTAACTGAGAATTTTAAACATGGTGATTGTACTTTGTCTGAAGGAGTTCATGTACAGCCCGCCATTCATTTCTTTTCGGCAGTACTAGCCTTTCGTCTGCTCTTTATCAAATTATAACGTAAATGCAATTAGCTTCAGTTCTCTGCCCTTAAATTTTTCACCATATTTGTTTTTTTCTTCTTCTCCGGGTTCATTATGGGATAAGTTCTGCTTGCTTGTTGGTACTTTCGTGTTTTCAGGAAGGAACCATGGCGTGGGAAGTAGCATCAGCAGGTACAGCACCGCAGCCGCAGTCGAAGAGCTGATTTCGCCGCCCGTCCAAATAAGTTACACACAGCATCTGATTAATGGGCACTTTGTGGATGCGGCGTCAGGTGAGCGACATTAATTGGAAATTAATGGCAAGAGCTTTAATTGCTTGGTTTGTTGTTCGTAGATAGGATTCTTCCATGTAGCCGTTTTGAAATAGGTCTGAAAATCGATTCTATCTCAGGAAGAACTTTCCCAACGTATGATCCTCGTACTGGGGATGTCCTTGCTCATGTCGCTGAGGGTGATGCCAAAGATATTGACCGCGCTGTGGCGGCTGCTCGCAAGGCATTCGATGAAGGACCGTGGCCAAAGATGACTGCTTATGTGAGATTGAAAAATTACTGCCATGATTTTCCTTCTATTACATAAGTCAGTGATACCTTGAATGTGTCCATGTTTTGATGATGTGCTTGTGCTCGCCCTCCAGGAAAGATCGAGGATACTGCTGCGCTTTGCCGATTTGGTTGAAAAGCATAATGATGAGCTTGCAGCTCTGGAGACATGGAATTGTGGAAAGCCTTATGAGCAGGCTGCCAAATCTGAATTGCCAATGCTGGCACGTCTGTTTCGGTATTATGCTGGTAAGGAATGATGCATTCTTTCTACGTCATTGCCATTTGACTAACCTGTCTTGTCTGTTTCTGATTCTTCTTCTCATATTGTAGGTTGGGCTGATAAAATCCATGGGCTGACAGTCCCGGCCGATGGAAATTACCATTTGCAAACATTGCATGAACCAATTGGTGTTGCGGGGCAGATCATTCCATGGAACTTTCCTCTCATTATGTTCGCTTGGAAAGTCGGACCTGCATTGGCATGTGGTAACACAATTGTCCTAAAGACAGCAGAACAAACACCTTTGACAGCACTGTATGCTGCAAAACTCTTCCAGGAGGTCTCTCTCTCTCTCTCTCTCTCTCTCTCTCTCTCTCAAGACACGAGCATAATTTGTCCAGACTCGGACGGAGCCTATTTCGATATTCTTTCATATACATTTTGATTGGAACTTTTTTCTGTTTACAACTCAGTCTGTGAGGTCTGCATGGCCATCACCACTCTTTGTCAGAGTAGACAGAAAAATTTAATTGACAGCTGGTATCTCGAGACACTTTTGATATTTGTCCAGACTCAGTCTGCATTTAGATGCTAGAGGAATCCTCGGCAAATGAGTATTTCTCAGCCAATTTGGTTTATTGGTGCAGTGTGTCCTTGTAGTCCAAATTTGAAAGCACTGAGTGTGTATGCAGGTCAAGATGGGTACCTAGTGTTTCCTGGTCCAATTGGCAAATGAAAATGCCCAATACTTATGGTATAGGTGGAAAAATAATCAGCATATCTTAACTATGAAAAGCAAGGATGTAACTTGTGCAGAAAGCCAGACAAACAGGCTGCTAATTACCTTTCAAGTTATACACGGAGTTCTTACTCAGCAAGAGTTCTCTGTTTTGCCAAGATTCATTCGTACTTTACTGAATTGATTGTGTTTGTGGCAGGCTGGCCTTCCTCCTGGTGTTCTAAATGTTGTTTCTGGCTATGGTCCTACAGCTGGTGCGGCTCTTGCAAGCCATATGGATGTGGACAAGGTATATAAGACCAATCAGCTGAAATTACTATCTGGGATTGCTTGGTAATCTGAATGGAGATAATTCAACTAATAAGCCAATTTTACGAGTACTTAGTACAATGAATTCAGGTGTTATAATTTGTAAAAAATATGAGGAATGGATATGCTACAATGTGCATGTGATGCTGGAGCTCTCAATAATCTCTAACACGCAAGTCGTTGTTTTCTACAAGATGTTTCAGGATTCTTGTGCAACACAGGAAAAAGGAAAAAGGGAGAAAAATAAAAAATCCTCTTTCAAATGATGGCATAAAAATAATCCTTTTCGTAGTATTCTGATTTACAGCGAAGCATCCTACTCTTTATTGGATATCATGGGCATCCGAACCTTCTTCTCTACTAGTCCCCATGAATATTCACCAACTGCCCAGTCCACAAATGTAAGCATCATACTTTAGATGGAAGCGATCAAAGGATTCTAGAAAAGAAAGACAGCCTATTCTTTCATGATGGCTTTTAGACAAAGCGCCTCTGTCCCCTAATGGATATACTAATGTCGTGAGTTCTTTCTGAGATCCTATGTCTACTTGCTTCATAAAGTTGAAATGCTAAATCCATGGTGAATTGGCATTAGATGGACTGGTATGAATATATAGCAGCCACGTGGGTTGAAAAGATTCTCATCCAAGAATGTCAGCTCGTCTAGGCTTCATGATAGTACATCATCTGGCTAGCATCATTTCATAATTTTGACAAATTAAAATGAACACTCTGAACTTGGGCATATGTCCCTTCTAAGGCCCAAAAACTTGTGTTCTGCCGTGCAGATCGCCTTCACTGGATCGACCGAAACTGGCAAGGTTGTCCTGGAATTGGCTGCAAGGAGCAATCTGAAGCCTGTGACATTGGAACTAGGAGGCAAATCGCCTTTCATAATCTGCGAAGATGCTGATGTTGATAAAGCCGTGGAGCTTGCACACTTTGCTCTTTTCTTTAATCAGGTCCGTCTGATCTTAGTATCGTGACATTTTTATGGGATGGAAATGAAGTTGCCACAGATGAATGAATGAATGTCTAAACAGGGGCAATGCTGCTGTGCTGGGTCTCGTACATACGTACATGAAAGAGTGTATGACGAGTTCGTGGAGAAGGCAAAAGCTCGGGCACTGAAACGTAGTGTTGGAGATCCTTTCAGGAAGGGTATTGAACAAGGTCCTCAGGTATGAACTTTTTCAAATCTCTCAATTAGTAAATGGCACGAGAGCTTGCTGCAGCTTTGCTCTTTCAATATAATCTGTCATAATTATGTCAGAGTTCGTGACCATGTGATGTCATATCTCCTAGATTGATGTGGAGCAATTCCAGAAGGTGCTTAGATACATAAGAGCTGGCATAGATAGCAACGCGACTCTTGAATGTGGAGGCGATAGATTAGGCTCCAAAGGTTTCTTTGTTCAGCCAACAGTTTTCTCGAATGTCCAGGTATTGCTCGGTCGTTTAGTTGCTGGTTCACTTGTGCATCGGGGTAAAGTGTTATCTGACTGGTGACCCTGTGTGAAACTTTTGTCATTCAGGATGATATGCTGATAGCAAAGGATGAGATCTTCGGCCCTGTGCAATCGATATTGAAATTCAAGTGAGTGAAGAGCTTTCTATATACATATATTCCAGGGGCTTGCCCCTTTATGTTGAGTGAATACTAAAAATTGCTTTCATGTCATTATTCAACAATTATTTTAGGCTTCAATGAGGGTTTTTCTAACTCTGCGGGCTGATATTTCATTTAGAAAACACGTTCCCTGTATTTCTCCATCTTTTTTCTCAACTTCGATTTCCGTATAGCACCATATAACTACTTCTATATTCTCTTGAGCAGGGACCTCGACGAAGTTGTCCGAAGGGCCAACGCCACACGTTATGGTCTAGCTGCAGGCGTTTTCACTAAGAGCATAGACGTAGCGAATGCGCTATCACGGGCGTTGAGGGTCGGGACCGTGTGGATCAACTGCTTCGACGTCTTCGATGCAGCGATTCCGTTCGGTGGTTACAAGATGAGCGGGATAGGACGGGAGAAGGGGATCTACAGCCTCAATAACTATCTGCAAGTCAAAGCCGTTGTTACGCCCTTGACTAATCCAGCGTGGCTGTAAAAACTCAGCAAACGAACTGTTGAAACGAAGACAGCAACACCAAGTGAGACTCTAGATTGCGCATGCAGTGTGGTAACTGTCTTTGAGGTAGATGTTCTCTCCTCTCTCTCAGTGATGAAAGAAGTATATTCTGAAGACTTTCTAAGCCCATATATAGCTAATTCTAGGAGTGAGCATCGGTTTACGGTCAACCTTGGATTGGCAACTTGGTTGGTCTTGATCTGGTTCTTAGGGAGACTAGGTCTGTCCTTTGGTCCTCGATCCTTGTTCTGGGATCCCTGGACCCTACACTGTGTGGATTGGCCCTCGTTCTTGGAAGTTTTGGATTGGTCCCCGGACCAACCCTATGTATATTATATATTATGTCTTTGTCTACTTTAAATCTTAGTGCTTTCTCTTATGTTCTCTTCGTAATTCAATTTGCTGTGTGAATTAAAAAGTAGAAAGAAACACACCCTTAATTCGAGGAAAAAAATAAAAATTGGAACCCTCCTCACTCGCTCACCTTATTGCTTGCCTTTGTCCACTCGCCTCTGGCCTCTTACAGCTTGCCTTATCTGTTCATTTTTATGGTTTGTTGCTTACACCAAATGTGAAATTTTTTTGTTACCTTATCTTATATTTATATTTAATATGTATCGATATTCATAGTTTGGTTACTTAATATCACATTGATGGTCATATGTAATTTTCAATAGTATGTTTGTCCTTTCAAGAAATAAAAAATAAAAAATAACCGATTGGTCCCGGATTAACCATAGAACCAGATCAAATCCATAGGATTGGTTTGGTGCTTGGTCTCAAGTTCAACAGGGCTGATCATTAGTCCTAAAAATTGAGAACCAACACCTAAGTTAGGTGCTGGACTGGTCGAATCTTCACGTTCTCAAGGGGTTTGAGGTGGGGATGAATTAGTTTTAGGAGTGAGTTTCGACTCCCACGCCCTGCAAGAGGCCGAGCAAAAGTCCAAGAGTGAAAGTTAGAATAGGAGTAGAATAGAATCGACAAAAAAAGAAAAGTTCATCTGTTTCCATCATTCTTGACTTCCGTATGTGTCCTCAAAGCCCAGTCTGGACATCGAACTGCTCGGGCATCGGCCATCTTTTGGACCAATACGGCGTTGAGGTTCAACCGGTTGGACTGAGCAAAACAAATGCGCTCGTTCCTTACCGACCGAACCTGCCGGTCCGGTCCTGGCGCCAAAAAACATCAACACAATGCTCAAGCCCAATCTCAGCGAAAAAGCCCAAAGCCCAAAGCTGCGTGCACCCGCCATTAATTTGCCCACAAAATCAGATGCCAAAGCCTGCTCGAATCGACCAGCGACAGCACTCATCTCTTGACCGACCCCGTTGCATTAGGTGGGTCGACGACAAAACCTGTCCTTTTCGCCATTGATTAGCATGCAAAGATTGACCAGCTTATTACATATTAAAAAATCCTTGCGTCGCGCCAGAGCTGAACCTGAACCATAAAAAACTTATGCACGGGAGGGGGAATACCGCGTGACACTCATCAGTCCGTGATTGGCACACGTCATGGCCCGTCCCCTTTCACATCAGTCCCTGTCGAGCCAAGGGGAGGAAATCTTGCAGCAGTTTCTTGAACCGGAGAGAGAGGGAAAAGAGCTTGTGGCTGCGGTTGGGTTTTGTCAGTTAACTAATAATTCTTTGTTATGTGGTGATCAAGACTTGGCCACTGTGGATTAGGACACGACCGAGGATGACTTGTCCTGTCTACTCACGAGGCACGACCGCATCCTCAAATGACATTTGAGCTTTAAAACCGCTGGAAAATCCAGATTCGCATTGATGCCACGCGGTTGAGCGTTCACATCTTAACCGGAACATCTTCAGTGCCGTTGCTATTCAAACTCTCAAACGGTTCACAGCATCTGTTTCATCAAAATAAAGACTCCCGACAGCGAAGTCTCGGATATGAACGGAAGCCGTTCCGAGTGAAACTCGAGTAATATTGTAGCATGTTTAGCGAAGATTTTCTCGGTGTATGTTTGCCCGTACATGTAGATCGCATTGATGGAACTGGTACATGTCGTTCTCTTTTGTCATAAGTTGAGATGCATTATACCAAAAATGAGAAAAAAGGAAGGGACTAGAAGAGTTATTTGTTTACAGGGAAATTGTTTTCCAATTATTCGATGTTAGATCGAAAACAACATACTTAGATCTAGAAAATAGCTTCATTTTTCAACAAAAAAAACGAACCACTTTCCTTAAACTATTGGACAAATGAAAGCTACGAGATTTATGCATTTTGAAAGTTGCTTAACTTCACTATCTCTGACATCAAACTCAAGGAAGCTTATTCGTTTTGTTTTGTCCAGCATAAACAGATATCGATTAGACAATACACCAACTGCTGGAATCCGTTGTGATCTACGTTTCCTTCTCCCGTCCTTACACGTCTCTAGTCGAATTTGCTCTGTCCATGATCCAAATAAGATATTAAAATCACGTATATGATTTGTTGCCATTATTCAATTCTCAATCACTCTTGTTGTTCACACGAGGTTTGGGCACTCTTCGAATTGTCTTCATTGGTTTCCACCAACCTCATTACCAGAAGTTAGAGCGCGTCATCTACATAGGACCATCTTTGACTAATTAATAGTTCACGTCTCCATCACGAGCATCTGTGATTTTTTTTTTTTTTTTTGTTCCAAAGAAAATTCTATTCATGAGAATACAAAAGTATACAATTTTCATGACAAAGCAAATTGAAATAGAGTAAGAACATTGAAAAGTAAAGCCAAACCTAGAAAATAGGGAGGATCAATGAAGCACCAATAAAGTTAAGTACACACTCATTCCATAAGAATGGATCTGTCAAGTAAAATCAGTGGCCGATCATTACATTTTGTGTCTTTTTTTAATGATGAGCATATGTTGGAAAGTTCTTTTCCAATAATTATGACATTGCCTGTTGGCAATACACGCTTAGGTTCAGCTTCATCTATATCATGTTAGAGGAGGTGGGAATTCCACTTGTCTTTTGTGGAAACTTGTAGTGTGATGTAAAAAGATTAGAGGGCCTGTAAAGAAAGGGCTTGTAAACATTTTGACGTATCATACCTTTGGCTATGAGTCAAATAATTATGGCTATTCTATGGCCAATAAGAAGATGACATCATGACTTCTTATCTTGACAATCGAGAGTCGGTGTGGATCAGGCTTGGGGCTGATATAGGAGTCGATCCTCTCTGTCGCATGAAGATAACCAAAATAGGTTCAATAAATACAAATCTAATATATGGAGGAGTAAATCTTTGTAATTTAACGAGATGTCAAAACTCTTGTGATCATTATTGAAATTAGAGGCAAAGAATCTATACACAAATAGAGCATGGAGGTCTTGAATACCCAAATCCATATTTATTAAACTCCTAGATTTAAATCGGGAGAGGACAGCACTTAAATTTAGAACTAGATCGGGGGAGTTCAAACTCTCAAATCGACAATTAGATCGGGAGAAGAGAGTTCTCAAATCTAAATCTAGAGGAAAGAAAAAGTAAGAAAAGAAGAAACAAAATCAACAAAAGAGGGAGGGGAGGGTAAGATCAGCTCGACGGAAAGAAAAGAGAGAGGAGAGAGAAAAGACTTTTCACTTTCTCTTAGAATTTTGGCAACATCCGTGAAATTTCAATTATCTAAATATGAATGAAAAAGCCATACATTTTCATATTTCAATCATTATTCACGTCGGCCAACCCCTCTTTTGTCCTGTCAGGAAATGAAGCTCAGCTAAATTTCAATTATCTAAATGTGCGGCTGGATTCTTTGTTATGTGGTGATCAAGATTTGGCAACTGCGGCTTAGGACGCGACCAAAGATGACTTGTCTACTCACGAGGCACGACCGCATCATTAAATGATATTTGAGTTGAAAACTGTCCGAAAAACCAAGATTCGTACTGATGCCGTGCGGTTGAGCATTCACATCTTAACCGCAACATCTTCAATGCTGCTTTGCTAATTGAACTTTGATAAGGTGCCAAGCAAATGTTTCATCGAAATAGAGACGAAAATTGGATGGACTCGGCCAATATCGTAACATGTTTAGCGAAGATTTTCTCGGCATATATCTGTCTCCAAACATATAGATTACATCAATGGAATTGGCAAGCATGTTGCTCTTTGTCATGAGTCGAGATTCATCATTCCAAAACAAGAAAAATGAAGGACATAAAAGATTTATTGATCTGAAGGGAAATTATTGTTGAGAAATTATTTTTTGACTTCTTGGCATTGGACAACGTGGAATATTTTCTATAGATGGCAAAGAACAAACTTAGATTCGGGGAGAATAACATCCTTTTTTGGTAAGGAAAAAATGATATTCGTGGAAATATTTTTCTTTAATTGTGAAGTTTATGGTCAAACGTAGGTAATCTAAGAGTTGCTAAACTTCACTATCACTAACATCAAACCCAAGTGAGCTTTCTTTTTTTTTGGTTTTGTCCAGCATAAACAAAATATCGATTAGCCAATACACCAAATGCTGGAATTCTTAGTGATCTACGTTTCCCTCTCTCTTCCAAACACGTCTCTCCAGTGAAATTTGCTCTGTCCATGATCACATATCTTGTCATTATTCAATTCTCACATCACTCTCTTTCACCCCCAGGTTGAGGTATTCTTCGAGTTGTCTTCATTAGTCTTCCACCAACCTCATTACCACAAATTAGAGCGCGTCATTTACCTAGGATTCTCTTCGCTACTACTTCATAATTCGCGTCTCCATCAAGAACATCCGTGAAATTTTAGCGATCTATATTTTATTTATATTCGAGAAAAAACCGTACATTTTCAATTTTTAATCTTCATTCATGTCGGCCAATCCCTCTTCTGCTCTCTCAATCTCCGTTTACCCAGCCTGTCGGAAAATGAAGCTCAGCTAAATTAATCACACAATCATCGTTATTATTGTTAATAATATTATTAAGTGAATTGTAAGCACGCGCTTGTGTTCCTTAAAAATTCCGAAAAATTCACCTGATCCTTCTTAAAAAAATAGAAGAAAACAAATAAGAAAATCGACAGCTGCATTTTACTTCGCCTTCAATACGGACTGACATCCCCTTGACTTGGGGAACATGTCGCCGCCCCATTCGTCCACGTGTCCGAGGTCGGTCTGGGCGGGGCCCACCCCGAAAGATCCGGCTTTCGGACAGGACCGTCCCTCATCGCACGACACGCGGGAAAATAAACAAAAATAAAAAAAAATAAAAAAATAAAAGGGAAATTCGCATCGTAATCATCTCCCGAAGAAAAAAATAATAATAATAATTCACCAGGATCGGAGAAACGGCACCCACCCAAGCCCGGACCGACACGTGTCCCACACACGTGTCCCGGGCTCTTTCGCGCCAAATCCACGTACGAGGGTCCGCACCCTCGCGCCACGTGTCCATCAAGGTCCGCCATTTCTTGTTCTTATAACTGAAACTCTCTTTCGGTTATCTTTCAAAGTTCGGAACTTCGAGCTCCCCCCCACCCCCGGGAAGAGAAATTTCCGGCAGCCAAGATATCCGTCAAAATTCTCGCCGTTCCGATGATCCAGAAGCCCGACCGCCGGTTCCTGTCGCTCCCGGCCGTCCGCCCCTGCGACACCGTCGAGCCGGCGGTCCTCCTCGACTCCCTCGCCGCCCTCTCCCGCGCCATCTGCGGCTTCCAGTCGCGGCCCTTCGCCACGCAGCGCCGCAACGCGCGGGAGGCCGTCCGGCAGGTCCGCGTCCTGCTCGAATTCTTCGAGGACGTCAGCGGGGGCGGCGGCGGCGGCGGCGGCGGGGGGCCGGTGCTCGCCGGCGGGTCGTCCGCGGCGGCGGCGGCGGCGGCGGCGGTCCTGCTCTGCTTCTCCGAGCTCCACACCACGTTCCAGAAGATCAGGTTCCTGCTCGAGGACTGCTCGCGCGAGGGCGCCCGGGTTTGGATCCTGATGCGGTCCCGGTTCGTGGCGTCGCAGTTCCGGGTGCTGGTCCGGGCCATCGGCACGGCGCTGGACGTGCTGCCCCTGGACTCGATCGACGCCGGCGGGGAGGTGAAGGAGTTGGTCGAGCTGGTGGCCAAGCAGGCGCGGCGGGCGAGCTTCGAGCTCGATAGCCGGGACGAGTACGCGATGAGGCAGGTCCGGTCGATGCTCGATTACTTCGAGCGAGGGATCGAGCCGGACCGAGGCGTGATCGAGCGGGTTCTCGAGTATCTGGAGATCAGGAGCTGGAGCGACTGCAACAAAGAGATCAAATTCCTGGAGGGCGAGATCGATTCCGGGTGCTCGGACGGAAACGAGAGAGAAGCGCCATTGCTGAGCAGCTTGGTGGCATTCATGAGCTATTGCAGGGTAGTCCTGTTTGAAGTCCTGGACCACGGGAGCGCCCAGCAAACGGATGCGGCGCAGAGCTCGGAGACTCTCAGTTCCTTGAACCCGGAGGACTTCCGGTGCCCGATCTCGCTCGAGCTGATGACCGACCCCGTGACGGTGTCCACTGGACAGACCTACGATCGGTCCTCGATCGAAAGATGGCTCAAGGCCGGGAACGTCACCTGCCCGAAGACAGGGGAGAGGCTCACGAGCACCGAGCTAGTGCCAAATTCGACTCTCAGGAAGCTTATAAAACAGTTCTGCGCCGATAATGGGATCTCGCTCGCCAATTCAGGAAGGAGAAGTAGCGACATCACGAGGACTATCGTTCCGGGAAGCACTGTGGCGGTGGAGGCGATGAAGAAGCTCTCGAGGTTTCTCGCGAGGAGGCTGGTTTTCGGGTCCGCCGAGCAGAAGAACAAGGCTGCTTACGAAATCCGGCTGCTCGCGAAGTCGAATATCTTCAACAGGACGTGCATGATTGAAGCCGGCACCGTGATGCCGCTGCTAAGCCTCTTGTCTTCGCACGACGCGGCTACTCAGGAGAATGCGACCGCGGCTCTATTGAAGCTCTCGAAGCACACTAGCGGCAAAAGGGTAATAGTCGATTGCGGCGGACTGAGCCCGATTCTGTCGGTTCTAAGGAAAGGGTCGAGCCTCGAAGCTAGGCAAATTGCCGCCGCGACGATGTTTTATCTTTCTTCCGTGAAGGGGTACCGGAAATTGATCGGGGAAACGCCGGACGCAATCCCGGCTCTCGTGGACCTCATCAGAATTGGAAAGCCTTGCGGGAAACAGAACGCGGTCGTCGCGATCTTCGGGCTGCTCCTCTATCACGGGAACCAGTGTAGAGTCATAGCAGCAGGAACTGTTCCACTGCTGGCGAACCTTCTTGCTTCCTCGGAAAAAGATGAACTCATAGTCGACTCATTGGCAGTCCTCGCGTCTCTAGCCGACAATGCCGATGGGACCGCCGTGATCCTGCAGACTCCGGTCTTGCCTCTGATCATCGGGTTCTTGCGGTCCTCGGCTTCTAAAGCCGGGAAGGAATACAGCGCCTCGATCCTGCTGTCCCTATGCCGCCACGGAGGGAGGGACGTGATCGAAGTGCTGGCTAGGGACCCTTCACTCACGGCTTCCCTCTATTCGCTCCTCACCGACGGGACCTCCCACGCGAGCAAGAAGGCGCGTTCGCTCCTCAAGATCTTGCTCAACTCCAACGAGCGGAACAGATTTCGGCTCTCGTGATACGGTCGCGCGCTCCCACCTTCCCCGACCGGCGGCGATCTAGAGAAAGGCCATGTAAATAGATATGATTTTTAGTGTGTTGAGAGTGCAAGATGAAAAGGACGCTGGCTCAGTTTTTGTAGGAGCCAGCCTCCATCTTTGCTTATAGAATAAGGTTGAAAATGCCCCAATTTGTTGTAGCCTTTGTGATTGTATTCAGAGATGGTGTTGAATAAAAGTCATACAACAGGAGAATCAGGTTGAAAATGCCCAGAATCCAAAGTATACAACTTTTAATAATAGACTCAAGATTGCATACTGGGTAGGAATTATTTTAAATAATTGAACACAAATCTGCATAATTAATGCATGATTCACGAAATATCGAAAGTATATAAACAAACGAAGTTGACATGAATTGAGATTCCACAAAAATACGATGTGAGTTGTCTTTTATGGATCTTTTATTTCTTATCATTGTCTTAATTGAGGCTGAATTCTACCTGGGATTCAAAATTTTTCCCTCCTTTTGCCCCCACAGTTTCAGTCTTTTGCAAATTTCTGCTTCTGATTTGCTTGAGGGCTAAGCCTCATCTCTCTTATTGGGCCAAGTTGCTGTCCATGCAGCCCAGCCATTCGCCATGAAGCCCAATGGGCCTCCCATGCTCTAGAAAGATCTCTTTCTCTCCCTTCGCCTCCCTTCTCTCTCTCTCTCTCTCTCTCTCTTTCTCTCTCTGCTGTTTGAGTTTGCTTGAGCATCAATTCAAGGAGGTAAGCTTGGGCAATCTCTTCTCTCTTGTCGATTCATCATCTTTCGATCATCGGTTGTCGTGTCGGTCGGTGCCTCTTGGTTTCGCTCTGAATCTGGGTTCTTCTTTTCGGGGATTCCGATTGTCGGGTTTTTTTTTTCTTGACCTAATTACACACGCTTCAAGTCGCCAATTCGTTTCCCGTCGATTTCGCAGGTTCTGTTTTTGAGTTCTGATCCGAGCTGACATGGCGACCGAGACGAAACCCGCGACGGAAGAGGCGAAGATGGACCTGTTCGAGGACGACGACGAGTTCGAGGAGTTCGAAATCAACGAAGGTAACTGCTTTTCTTGGGCGAAACCCTCGTCGCGTTCTGTCGAACCTAGACACGACCCATGATTGTTGAACCTGATGTTGATGTAATGGCGCTGCTTGTCTGGACTCGGTTTGAGGGAGGTTTTAGTTCTTTCGCAATTCGGCTGTAGGGAATGGCCGCAAGGAGGTAATTTTGTAGGTTTAGCGCAGATGGTGAGCTTCCGAAGGATGCGGGGCGAGGATTTCATTGATGAAATGGCTAGCTGTTGTTGTAGGATGTTGAACCCCTTTGATGTATACTCCTTTCGATTGTCTGTTCGTATTGGGTTATGCATCAGTCGTTGAGAACTATCGCGTTTCTATCTGCTTGATCGATCATTTCAAGTATAGAAGAGTTTGTCGGAAAATTGGTATTCTATTTGCATGCTGTTGTTGAAAGCTGTAGGCTGTGGAGACATTTTGAACGCGTTACAGAAAATTGCCGGCTTCAAGAAGCTGTAGGATGGGCGATTATAGTATTGGGATTCAAGAGTACTGGGCTTACAAAACCGACGGGCAATTTTTCGTTGTTATGGTCTCTTCATCCAGATACAAATGCTTAATAGGTGTCACCGTCGGTTGTTCATACAGCAATGCAGGCCAAGGGGTCTTTTATTTGATGTTGTAGGGCTGGACCAGATTCATTTGTGCTTGTTTGGAGGGAAGATACTAAAATATTTTAGGATCTTACTTACTCTGAGTGTTCATGGTCTACTTCTGCCTCTTTCTAACTGTTGATTCTTGCGGTGGTTTTAGCTTACCATTTAATTAAATGTTTAAATAGCTTATCGTCTTTCTGTTTTTCTATTGCTAGCGGTTTCCAGTCGATGAGTATGATTTGACTTCTCTTCTCGTCCTCTTTAGTGATCTTGATGACCGCCATTCAATTCTTAAATCGTGTTTTGTTCCCAAAAATATTTGACAGAATGGGAGGATAAAGAAGAAGGGAAGGATGTGACTCAGCAGTGGGAAGATGACTGGGATGATGATGATGTCAATGATGATTTTTCGCTGCAGCTGAGGAGGGAGCTGGAAAACAATGCTGAGAAGAACTGAGACAGATTTGGAGAACTACGCTTGTTTCATTATGTTTCACCTTCTAGACTTCATGGATGATTCCTGGCCTTTTCTTTCTTTTCCCCTTTTTGAGAATATCAGCGAACTTCTGAGTTTGAGGAAATGGAATTGTGAACAGGATTTGACTGCAAGTGGTGCTTCACTCTAATAGACAATTGTACTGATAGAGAACTCAATACTGTCTTTTGATGATGATTTGAGGAGCAATTGAAAGCGCACGAGTTCAGATCCAATACAGCGGGTCTATATCACTATAATTTTTAGTGGCGTCTGTCTATCTTCGACTTTCCATGCTTCTAAATTGACGTGAAATTATAAAGCTGTGATGGGCCAGTCTGTCAGAATACTAGAGAGATGTTGTGCTTTTTCATAAAAATTTGCTGCTGCTGACTCCTCATAATTTGTCCCTGTCTGAGTGCTTGGCCCGCAAGGTAGTGATTAATCAATTGGGAGCATAGATTTTGATCATCTGTTTGTCTGTATTTGTGCATGTGCGCAATCATGTGATGATTGATGTGAACTGCCGGCGCAAGAAAATGGCAGATTGAGGAGATCTGCTCATCTACATGGAGTTGCGCGTTCTCATTGGGCAGATAGCTGCTGGCCTTTGTAGATTCCTTTCCTTTCAGATTTTTGCGTACACTGGATAGGGAAAAACATCATAATGCAGTTATATATCATGAAATCGCTTTGATTGGTTGTCTGGTGACGCACTTGGGATGTGACATGAAAGTATGCCTGGGGATTTGTTAATCGTCCTATTCCCCTGCATTGTGTTGGGTATTCAGTTTGCATGGCGTTCGTTTCTTAACTGTACTTTTGCTGCCTTGTAAGAGTGACTTCGGGTACAACTACAAACGAGGAATAATTAGGTACCTCGGGTAACCTTTCTAACATCTCACCGGTCGGACCGTGCTGCCGAGCTACAGTCCTGGTTGTACCATCAATTTGTTATTCTCTCTTTGGTGGGTCGTGTGCAGGTGGTTCCACCGGGGGCTCGCGAAGGCCATCGCCCTCAACTTCGGTTGGGAATAAAGATGTGTAATCCAATCATAGTTTGTTCTAAAACTTTGTTATCTCGTCTCCTTAAAATCCGTTCTTTCTTATTTTATGGCCTTCCGCTCCCTTGAGTTTGGACGTCTTCATGGATCATTTTCAAAATAGCATTCTGTACCAAGTCTCATGAGCCTGTCGTGTTCGGAAAAACCCTTTTTCCTTGTCTTTTTCTGTTGAGAAAACGAAAAGGTACGCCACGAAGCTAAAGAAACAATGGAATGGAACAGTACAATGTCTCCCAAGAAAGTGCAAGAACAAGCTACAGCTCGTGTGTATATATATAAGAAGAGGAGAAGGAAACAAAAGAAGGCCTAGATGACAATATGCACAACTGAACACAACCTCTCTGTTTCCTATCGTACCATGCCCAGGCCGGTTTACATGTATCGCTGGGAATTGGCGCCGTCACTATGTTACCAAAAACAGGTGCAGAACTTCACAGTTGACACCATTGCCTTCCTCTCATAGCCCTTTTACTCAGAAGAATAACTGTGTAACCTTTTCTTTTTGCAGAGAATGAGTGACAAAATTTCGAGTTTGCCTAAAATTTCTTCCAATAAAAAGAAACCGGCCTTCGAAAGAAACCATCAGGCCTAAAGGCAAAAGAAGCAATGATAACAGCAGATGAGTAAGGCAGCAGAGCTTGAGCACCTGGCTACCCAGGAATCACTGAGGTTCCAACAATTCGCAGCCTTAATACCAAGATGCTCTCTCGCTTTCTATGTCAATTCAATCGCAACGTCGCCGGGCACCCTGGTCTCCTCGACCAAGTTCTTGAAACTCCTTGAACGGACAACGACGTGAGTTCGACAGATTGGGCAGATGGGTGTCTTCAAGAGCCAAGAGTCAATGCACTGAGCATGGAAGCTGTGGCTGCAATCGGGCAGGGACCTGCATTTCTCACCCACCTTGAAGCTCTCCAAGCAAACCGCGCAGTCCCCGGGCCCATTACTAGTCCCCCTGTCACCTGTCCCTCCCGCATAATCAAAGCAGGGCAGGTTGTCCAGATCCTCACTCGAGATGGTCACGGTCGGGGCATTGACCCTTTGCACCAAGTCCCCATTTAGATACCCTTCTCTAAAAAGCCTCCCCACTATGCACATATGTATCACCGCCAGCACAGCGATCCCCAGGAGCAGCAGCACCACCGAGATCACTATGTCCGTTACCATATTGAGCTTCAGCATAGAGAGAGAAATCAAGAAACGAGGTAGAGGAAGTATGCCCAGGTAAAGGTCAAATCTTTCAGCTCTCATCCCAGAAAGAGGGGCACCGGCCAAGAAGGATGTACAAAGGGACAGAACCCTCCTCCCTCTCCGCAGCCAGCGAGCTTCAGCTTCGAGATCATGTCCCTGCGACCTCTTTCATGCTGTCGCCATCGTCGCTCTTCTAGGTCCTGTCACCGCAATACCCAGAAGCCGAAAACCTCTCTTGCTGCACTCATGCATTGGAGATCATCGATCTCATTCAAATTTCGAAGTGGCACGACGGGAAACAGAGGGCAAGGAGGGAGCTAGAGCTTTTACATGTGTTGTGTATGACAGAGCCCGAGGGGGAAGTTTGGTGGGCAAACAGAGGAACTGTAGGGTGGCATTTTCCTCCTCCCAAGTGGGTAGTTTTATCTTTTGTCTCTGTCAAGTCTTACTGAAATAATATTATAGGAAGGGAGCATCTATGGCTGACCAGTAATCCCTGATTCTCTTGAGCAGAAAGAGTTAAAATATAAAAGTTCTCAATCATCCTCCCTTGTCAGTCTCAACATTTCTTAAACCAGTTGGGCCCCCTCCCTAAAATTTTGAAGGACTTCCTAACCTTTAGCAGGCTACGAAAAAAAAAAAAATTTCCCTAGAAAATGATCTGTTTTCTTATTATAATTTTCTAGAGAAATCTCAAGATCTCCAATGATTAGCCAGGCCTTGGCAAAAGGAGTGGTTGGAACAGCTTAGCACTATTCCATTATGAGGCTATCCATGCATTATAACCAAAAAAACTGAACCTAACGGACAGAATCAAGCTCAGAAAATCTTCTTGGCAAGGTGAAAAATTCGCCAAAGGAGAAGTTAGGCCGGAGAATTTGAGCATCGGATTCAACGATAAATAAAAGTTGGCGGGTTGCTATCACTCGCGCACCGTGATGTCGATGCTGAAGATTTCATCGAAGATCTGTTTCGGCTTTAGACCGCGACAAACATTGTATATTCATTGTTCCTTATTTGAAACAAAGATTCATTCACATGTTCTCGAAAAGTGTCTTAATTTTTTTTTATCAAGTCAACCGTGTCTCCTTATCGATGAAATCATAGCACAAAAAATGATATGATTTTTGGGTTGGAGTTCATGTCGATTTTGGGGGGTGATCGGATTTTTCTTCTTGCTCAACGTGCTCAAGATTCAAGGGAATCATATTTTCTGACCGTCTGAGCCTCGAATTCGTTGAGCATCCACGTTTTCCACGCTGGTCCTCAAAAGGGTTTCGCCAAAATCAAATTCAAGAAACAAGGTTTGAACTTTTCAAGAGGGTTTGCGTAATGTTATGACCAAAAATAAAATTAAGAGAGACGTGGTGCTAACTAGGTTTAATATGAATCTGAATCGCACGAAATTCCCTGAGCATCCGTAATGTGCCAGAATAGATAAATCTCAAGCCATCTTCACAACTCGACCGGTGTAATCTCTCCGAATAAGGTGACGACACTAAATAGCACAAATCATTCAGAGGCGGGCTCTATACATGGCTTGAGCAAATGAGACGGAGGGGAAATTGCCTTGAAACTCAAGAACATATATAAATGCTGGCTTAATTTTATACTAGTTTCCCCAAAGTTATGAGTCGAGGAAGACGCCAAGGAAAGGGTTAAAATCAAGCCAGAGCACAAGAGGCATGGCGAATTTTCAAAAGATCAAATCGATGACCCTAAGAAGATCTTCTGATCATGCTATCCAACATCAGCCGCCGTTGTGGGGGCAAGAGATGCACCAAAACGTCTCTTTTTCGAGCACCACATAGGCACCCACAGGAATTTTGGGGGGAAAAAGAAACCGATGAAGTGTCGTAATAAGACAGCTTTGCAAAGCAAAAAGCCCTTTTGCGATCGATTCACGTAAAGGTGCTCCATTTGCGTATTGTTCATATGCAACATTTTTGTCTGCCCATCTCTTTTATTGACTAAAACTAGGTTGTTCTTTTCGACCCCCAAAAAAAAAAAAAAAAAATTAGGTTTTTCTTAACACTCCATATATAGAATCACTAAAACTTAAAATTTGAATCCCATTTAATTAGTTGAGAACCGTGGGGGAGTATAGAGTACAAATGTATTTCGAGAAAGTTTTTTCATGTCGTAAATTTCAAAAAGTGTTGGTAATTTAATTGTAAAGAAAAGGGTTGACAAACAAGACAAAGAAAAGTGGTAACTGAATAGAAAAATTGATAAATTAGAAAAAAGAAGAAGACTAAACCTCGGTAAACAACTCAAAAGAAAGTCAGTGACCCAACAATAATTAGTAACTTAATTGGAGAAAAATTATAAGGCGCACGAAAAAAAATTAAGGCATGAGTAAGAAGGGTAAAAGAAAAGTCGACGAATGGCTAACTCAATGAGAGTTATAAAGCAAAATTAGTTGGTAAAGTAATTGGAGAATAAATAATTCTAATTAAGATTGGTAATTTCTTAATAGAGTTGGTGAACTAAGAAAAACAAACTAAAAGTGGGTTATGATTATACTGAAAAAAGGATATAGATTCATTGGTAAGTAACTTAAATGAATGTTGGTAATTCAAAACTATTGGGACTTTAATTGGACAAAAGGTTTGTGAGTCACTCACATCAAAACCTGTAAATTCATAGTTTAATGTTTTGGGAAGAAAGACAAATAAAAGTGGATAAAAGACAAGAAAACTTGGTGACTACAAGCTACAAAAGATAATTGATAATTCATAGAAGTTGTCGGTAAGTTAACGAAATTATAAAAACGCCGATATATGATATTGATTGCTCCGTCATTTATGGAAAAGACTTGTACAATACGATATAAATTGATCATGCTAGATATTTCCTATAAGATAATACGAAAGCAACCTTAGTTGGAGGTGATAAAAATGAACCGACCCCAGATTTTGATAGAGGATCACGACTTACCTTGGGAAGTCAAATTGCTGGTGCAGACGTTACCTGCTTCCAGCATCAACCTCAATCAATCAGAAAGGAACTCAAGCTTTTTACTTTTTTGGAATAATATATCTACGATTCATGTGTTCTTCTTCTAGGGTGGGTCCCACAGGGGTTGGAGATATGACTCTTTTAATATGATCGTGTTAAAGCCTCCCCTACATGACATTCGGCCAAATCTGAATCCCCAGATAGATCATTAAGGGGAAAGGTCTTCTCGAAGAAAGTTGCTGACAGCAGGTTCAAGGTGATATCTGAGATGAACCTGGGAAAAAAGAAATTCAATATTCTCATGATGATTCCCCTCGAAGATGGCTATGCAAACTTGTGCTCAGGAAAGATCTATCTTGACAGTGGTTCGTGGATTGTCAACGTCTAACTTTATGAATCTCAAACCCTAACTCACGGCTAACGTGATGCAAAGACCAGAGAAAATAACCAAAAATATCTTAAATTTATTATATTTATACCAATCCTAAATTTTTCTATTTTTTCAATCGAGTTCTCAATATTTTCACATTTTGTTAATTGAGTCATATGATCAAATTTAATCGTAAATTGCTACTTTGGACATTGATATGAATGATTTTTTAAAGAAATTATTTAATATTTTTTTGGTAAAAAGTAAGAAAGGAAGTTATTTATTATTTATTTCTTTTTTTTTTCCAATTTTTTTCTTCCAAGCTTGTTAAGGCCCCACAAGGCCCCGCCCGTCGGCTGTGGGCAAGAACCCTCTATCAATGATGGCTTCATGGCCAGCGAGGTTTGGTCGGTTACTTTGGCCGGACTTGGTAGGAAAAAAAAGGAAAAGAAAGAAAGAAAGAAAGAAAGAAATGCTTTTTTTTAAGAATAATTATAAAAATTATTTAAGTCAATGCTAGCCATCTTACGTGGTATTACTAGTGTCAATGTTAGCAATTTTTGACTAAAATTAATTGGATAGACTCACTTGACAAAACACAAAAATATTTAATACTTAATTGACATAATTGAAAGATTTGTGAGTACACATAAAATAATTTTAAGACTTTTTATTTATTTATTTATCATTTTCCCCAAAGATTATTTCTGTCATCGAGCTTGCATGTTCCAGACTGATCATACTCGACTAGACCCTATTGGCTACCGAATTCAATTGTTCGATTAAGTCAAATGTTTCATGAGTGATTATTACTAAATACTTGAACCAAGAAATTTCTAGTACTAGTTACAATGCCTACAAATCAATTCAATCCAATGACTATGTTATTTAGATAATAATCAGATTCATCCTTATATGGGAGAATTGTCCAGAAAATCCTAAATTTATTGTATGATAACCAATTAATTTTAAAATTGGCCAATTTTGCTTTAAACCTTTTGATATTTTTTCGATGCAGTTCTTTTGGCTAATTTTGACTGGAAATCGTTAATGTGGCGATCTAATCATCGCCGACTATTTTGGGTCGCATTGGCAATTTCTGGTAGGAATATCATTGAAAGGCGTATGATTAAATTGACTAAATCAAAAAGTTTATAATTGAATTGATCATAGTAAGATGAATTTAGATTTTTCAGACAACTTTTGCACCGTTGTACCCATGTATGGACCGCAAGGATACCTAAATTTTGCGAAGGCAAAATAAGGTTTGGACGTGGAGTATAAGGAGCATACAGCGCATGTTCCATGTTTTTCATGAATGTTACATGGTTTTCGGTTGGCTACGCTTGAAAAGCGTACATTGTGCGACTCGTAAGTTAACTTATAGCATTATAAAAATGAGAGTTGATAAGATGGGCAATAATTGCTGTGCCTCCATTATCGATATCTTACAAGTGAAGTGAAATGGGGTTTATATGTTGATCATACTGTCTCTATTTTTTCTTCTTTTTTAAAAACATTTTTCCTAAAATAATGAATGCTTTTCACGAGCACAAAATTCTCCACGTCATCATCCTCGTGATTGCTGAAGCAGGATATGATTGAAGAGTTTTTTTTTTTTTCAGGGAAGCTCTGGCTCCTGATTATTGGATCTGAGGACCCATTTCCCACCGATTTAATTAATGTGTGCATAAATAAATACAAGCTGTATATATATATATATATATATATATATATATATATATCTTATTAATTCCAATTTTAAAGTACCGATTTAAAGAGCTATTTTGGTGGTGAGCGTCTGGCCAGTACTCTACCGAGGGTCTCCGCAGAATTAGCATCCATTTGCAGTTTAGGTCATATTTGATTGCGACTTTGAATTTTTCTTTTTTTGTTTTGTTAGGGTTTAGAGGATGAATCTGCTAAAACAAGTATTTCACATAGTATCACCTGATCGAGTGCCGATTCACTTTTAGACATAGATATTAATATATACAAATACATATGTATGTTTCGTTGGAACTTATATTGTAAGGGGGTGCATAACAAACTGCAATTTTTGTTCCAGAAACAATTTTTCTATTTCAGACTTGTTTCTGGAATAGAAATCCGTTTGATAAACCTATTCCATTTTCTATTTTTAAAATTGATTATTGTTCCGAAATAGGTTTGGAATAGAAATCGAAGTAGAATTTTTTACATTTCTATTTCGGAATAGAAATGAGAAATAAAAATTCTTTTCATTGTTTGTCAACCAGTCATTCATTCGTCGCCGTCGACCACCGTCCGTCGGTTTTGCCGCGCCGCCGGCGGTAGTCGGTCGTCGGCCGCCGCCGGGCGTCGGTCGTTGGCCACCGCCAACTGTCGGTTGCCGGTCCACCGCCATCCGAAAAGAAAAAAAATTGTGTCGTTATCAAACAAATTTCTATTTTTAGAGTATAAAGTTTGTGTCGTTATCAAACGGTTATTTTTTCTTAAAATTTTTTCTAGAAATAAAAATAGAAAAATCTATTTCTCTTTCAGAACCTATTTCTGGAATAGAATGGTTATCATTCACCCCCTAAGAGTTTGCATCTCCTTCAGGGAAATCATCATCTAATTTAAAAGAAAAGTGGCTGGCCAGCCGGCTGCTAGATCATATTTAAATGGGATAATAGTTTGGGAAAGACCAATTATCTCGTTATCAAACAAACCCTAAGATCTTTCTCTCCTTTTTGTTGAATACTCTCTTATTAGGAAAAAGAAAAACAAACTCTAGATCTATTACAATGGTGCTAATTTATTTCTAATCCTTTCAATTATACTAACAGAGTTCTAAATTTTTTAACAATTAACAAT
This sequence comes from Eucalyptus brandiana, assembly GCA_014182725.1. Taxonomy (NCBI): domain Eukaryota; kingdom Viridiplantae; phylum Streptophyta; class Magnoliopsida; order Myrtales; family Myrtaceae; genus Eucalyptus; species Eucalyptus brandiana. The sequence goes on from CM024669.1 coordinate 3,265,886, forward strand.
TGGCCAACATAGTTCATTTGACCAATTTTGGCTGGAAATCGTTGACATGAATGTCAATCATCCCATTAGCATAACTAGTACTGATGTGGATACATTTACAATTTTTAGTTATTTTTCAATAACTTTTAATTATTTATTTATTGTTTTTCCTTTTCATTCTAGCAAGCAAGGGTCGCAACCTTGGCTCCTTTGCAAGGGTCAAGCCCTTACCAAATTTGGTGAGTACTTGACTCCTATGACCTAAGCGAGAGCCGCACTTGCCTTGGGGAGGTTTCTCTCATTGGACCTGGCGAGGGCTCAACCCTTATGACCTAAGCAAGGGCCTTATAGTCGGGTGAGGGCTGCCATTGATAGATATGGTGAGGGCTCGCTAGCAGTTGACGAGGGCTCGTGGGCCCTAGCTCTTCGCTAGGCAAAATGACTAAAAAAAGAAAAAAAAGAATAAAAATTCAGAAAAATATATAAAAAAATTGTAAATTTTGTGTATGTCAGTGCGAGTCATATCACATAGGATGGTTGATATCCATGTTTATTATTTTCTCTTGAAATTGACTAAATGGATTATATTGACAAATTATCAAAAGATTTAGTATTCAATTGATATAATTATAATAATTAAGATTGAATTGGCAAATCTTTTTTTAAGTATAAACTTTGAAGCTTCAACTATGTCTTTGAATTTCCTAAGTTAGAGACAAGCATAAAGACTTGCACCACACGGCCAAAAAAAAAAAAAAAAAAAAAAAAACCAAAATGCTAACACAGTTTCATAAAGCAAGTAGGATTCAACTCAAGCTTAGTCGCTACATTGCGGATAGAATTGTCTAAAATATCATAAATCTATTATACAGTAGCCAATTTATTCCTAAAATTTTTCGATTGTGCCAATTTAATTCTAAAATTTTTAGTAATTTATCAATTTACTTCTAAACCTTTTAGTTGTCTCAATTTAGGCTTAAACCTTTTAAGGATTTGTCAATTTAGTCAAACTTTTTATCGAACTACTAAATAGTACTTTCAGCAAATTTTGGCTAAAAATTACTGACATTATAGTTTTGTTAATACTAATTGTCCAATATGACGCTATCAACATTAACGTGGATAATTTTTTTAATTTTTTTCAATTTTTGTAATTAATTTTTTTCTTGTAATTTCTTTTTTGATTCAAAGGGCAGATGAGGGCGTCGCGAGAAAAATCGTGCCACCATAAGAGAAAAAAGAAAGATGAGATAACTTATACTTACTGTTTTGGCCATGGTATAAATCAACGGATTCGATTTCCTTTTAGAAATAATTGCTCAAACTCCCCTAAACATTGGTAACGCTGTACAATAACTTCCGGACTTTCAAAACTTACAAATTGACCCCGAACTTTGGTTTATATTTTAATTGCTGATTTTCCCATCTGGATAACCGTGGAATTATCTGAAAATGGACTAACTGATTTTTTCTTGATTAAAACAACTTTCGCTGAATTTTCATAATGCTAATCATGTTCCTTCTCTATTTTCTCGACTTCATTTACTTATGAATTTTCAAAATTTAAAGGCTTTTTAAGCAACAATGCAAATAGTCATCATCCCCTTCTATTTTATCTAGATAAGATTTTTTCCCCTTTTTCCTTTTTTTTTTTCCATCTGCGACGTCTATGATCTCCAGCCAATCTTCTTCAATGACGATGACAACAATGGCCGATTCTTCTATTTGCGTAGCAAAAGCTCAGATGGTCCGAAAAATATATGTCCCTAATTTTATATTGTTTGGCTGTTCTTTAGAGAAATGAGTTGTGAGATTTTGTGGGTTACCGTCGATTGTTTTAAAAGTTTAAACTATTAGATGAAAACATGATTTAATATTTAAATATTCTAATACTCTCCCTTACGCGTAAACTAGATTTTGGCGTGGATTGAAGAGATAAATAGGAACTTGGAAATATTTGAATTCATGACCTATTATTATGATATTATGTAAGATTTCGCGAAATCATTGTCGATTATTTTAAAAATTTAAGTTATTAGATAAAAAACATAATTTAATATTTAATTACTCTAATAAAATCAACACTCAAAATCAGTGCCTTTATGAGCCATGGATGAACGATTTACACCCTTACATCCCGGAAATCCTTTTTCGAAGTTTGCCTCGATCTCCTCCCGCCACCGACATCCCGATTTCTAGGACCTGGGTCCATGGCAAGTAGTAACCAAGTGGCAATCGTTACGTGTCCCACAAGCCTGAACTTGGGACCCCGATATTGGCGATTTGACCCGGGGTCCGAACGTAGGACCTTGATGGCCGCACCTATGATCATTAGCACGTGCACTCAGATCCTAGTCGTAGACAACCATACTCAAAACCTTATCGTGAGTCCACAAGGTAAGACGATGTTCAAAATTTTTCCATCGCATTATAAAGAAAGGATTGGTCCTTAGCAAGACCTTAAAAGGCTATGACATCCTGGAAAGACAGGATAGAGGCCGGGATCCGTGCCTCGAAAAATATTCCGGCCCACTTGGTTACCCCCGCACAAAGCCACTTTACGTGGTTGGGGGGCCACTGGGGAGGCCGCGATGCCGATCCCGGGTAACCATTCCCGGCAAGGTACAGCCAATGAACCAGCCAGGTAAGGGAAAACCCCTTACCTGGAGTGCGCACGGATTTGCAGCTCATTTTCAAAAGTTCGAGGATGTAACTTTCTCCCTAAAAAATGACTTCATTGGAAAATGTTTTTCAGCAATGCCTAGTATTTCGACCAAAAGAAGATTGAACAATATAGCTACCTTTAGAAATAGTTTTGAGAAAGGGCTTTGGACATTCAAAGCCTCTTTGACCAAACATTAGCTATTTGGGAAAAAAATTATAAATCCTACTAGGGAAAAGTTAGCCTTCTAAAGACTGAAAGTCCAAGGTTGGTTTTGGAGCGCCTTGGGCTTTCAATCTTCTTGGCATGGTAATATTGACTGTTCATCTTTCTCTGTTCATTGTTCATCTTTTTTTGTTAAGGGCGGCTGTTGGGGTTCATAGGGCTATGAGGGGCCAGTGACGAGCTAGAGGGAGGCCGGCGATGGTCATGGCGACCTAGACAACTGTTGCCGAGGGGTCGTGGCAACCTTACTGCCCTCTTGTTCATGGCGACTTCTGTGAGGGGCCGTGTGATTTGGGTCGTCACGACCTCGCCGAGGCCATGTGACCTCACGTCCTTGGTGAGGGCCGCTTGGGGTCGTGTGACCCTCGCTGGTGGTCGCCTGACCCCAGGTGGCACTCATTAATGGTCTCCAAGGGCCACTTGAGATCCAGTGACCTCAGACAACGGTCGATGGCCGGCAGCCGTTGCCCTTCACTGGCCAACAAATTGTTTCTATTTTTTAATAATAAAGTTCATTTACAAATATAAGTCCTCCAAACACTATTTTACTCAAATGTACTTTATAATGGACTTTTATATTATAATTTACCAAATGCAATTTGCATTTTAAAAAACCCATTTAACTTAAAGCCCTTTGCATTTCCTTAAAGACTTTTCCCAAAAGTCTAACCAAATGCACCCATAGTCTTAAGTAGTTGAAAATCCATGCTTTGCACCGAGATGAAATTTGACTCACTAATATTTGGTAATATATGATCATTTTTATTTGTTAATGTAGTATTGTTACAAAACGTGAAATATATAAAAGTTCTGCATTACAAATAATTTACACTTATCAATCAAACAATAAAAAATTAGTAGGGCTAATAATTTTTTTTTTTTTTTTGGACGAACTCATCCTGAATTACATGTTATCTATCTGAAGGTTTCTTTAGTTTCTATTCAAATTTGAAATACCCTAAATCTATTGAACTGTTTGATCCGACGACTTTTATGGAGAGAGTATATGTGAAGGAATGAGTGTAACACTATAAGAAATAGTTGAATAATAAGTATTTTTTCATATACAAACACTGAGGACATGATTATTTAAGCTTTTGTAATACATGAATTCTAAATTGCAAAATAAATGCCTATTTTTTTTAAAAATAAATTAAAAACAGAATTAAACTTCACTAGTTACAGTTTTTGTTACTTTGTGATTCTTATCCAATATTAAATAGAAACCCTACATAAAAAATAATCTCAATTGGTGTGGGGTGACCATTGTAACAGATTCCATACAAATTAATCATCCATTCAAGCATATTTTTAAATTATTTTTTCATAGGAACACTGATGTTAAATATTAAGTAAAGAATTAAGCTTTTTAATCTGATATATTTGAACGGTTGATTCAAACTAATGTAAAGGAAAGTGAAAAAGGGATGGAGCTTCCCAATGACGTGGCCCAACCGCAAATCGTCATCTCATCCGGCTTCTTCGTTTTCTTTCTTTTTCTAAATCCAGATCTTCAGGCCAATTTGCTTAGAAACAATGCACACCGGAGAAGCTACCATGCCGTCCTACTTTTATGGATGGCATTGGACGCATACCGGGCACTTTGCATGCACGGCATGCAGAGAGCAGCCGAAAATGTCGCCGATCCTCTCGAGCCAAAACTCGTCAACCATCCGGAAATGGTCACGGGAAGTTGATCCATTTCCTATTTCCCAATCCTTCCCCGATTTAGAATGTTGGCAGCTTTTCTTGGAAACCAAAAGCGTACATATAAATCGCCTTGCGCAAGTGTGAGGCTCAGGGAATGGAAGACGGAGTTCTTAGTCATCGAAAAAACTCCGAATCGACGGTTTCAAATCAAGTAGCTGACGGGGATCAAGCAGCACTGTTTCGCTCTCGTTCGTCCTTCGTCCTCAAGAACCTGCGAAAATGGTGGACACCGAGACAGCCAGAACGATTGTAGGCATTGTTGGTGAGTTCTTGAAGAACTGACGATGCATGACCTCTCTATTTTCTTGCATACGTTCATGTGAGATCTTGAGGCCGACTCGCATTAGTGCTTGAGATTCGTAATGATGTGATCATTCATGATCAAGATGATGAACCTGAATATGTGAATAGAGCTGCTCTGCTAAGTTGCTAACTATGCATTAGAACCATTTTTGGAAGCCCCTCCTTGTTGTTTATATATACAGACACACGTACACGCACACGTATCTACACTCAAGACATATATATATACAAAGGGGAAAGATCCCTTAAAAAAAATTAAAAAATCGATAAAATACTTTAAATTAGAATGCGGAAAAAGTTTACCAAAGATATAAATTATGTTGATGCAACACACCTGAAGCAAAGGTCAAGAACAAAGATCCTAATCTATAAAAAAATCCATTATATAATTGACTAAAATATTTTGAATAAATTGTCATGCAAAGTGATCATTGAATTGTTAAATTATATGTATGAAAAATCAGTGAGCGACCAAAGGATTACATGATGAAATAAAGCAGAGTATGAGCGGAGAAGAGTTAATGACTAATCGATTATGTAATAAATAGCGAAATGTCATTGTTATGATCATGGATTTCAATGTTTTGATGTGACCATTTTGCAGGGAATGTTATCTCCTTCGGTTTATTCATGTCTCCCATGTAAGCTTTGCTCGGCAACTTCTACTCCTCTCATGAATAACCAATGAAAGTCTTGTAGTCTTGCTTAATTTGATCAATGGATTGACTTTCGAATTCAATTTGCTTTGCATCATGGTTGGATCTCATCAGCCCGACATTCATCACCATATGGAAGAAGAAAACGGCATCAGGATTCAAGCCAGATCCATACGTCGCGACGGTACTCAACTGCGCAATGTGGGTGTTCTATGGTATGCCCTTTGTCCATCCGGACAGCCTTCTTGTGGCTACAATCAACGGTTTCGGTTTTTTTCTTGAGCTCATCTATGTTGGGATATTCTTCATATACTCTCCATGGAAGAGACGTGTAAGTTTTTGAAACACCTAAGTTGTTTAAGAAAATAAGAGTGCTTGTCCTATCTTCATTTCATAGCTTTGGTATTCTAATTTGTTTTTTGTGCTTTTGTCGCCATTTCACAGCGGAATATCTTACTTGCGCTCCTCGTTGAATTGATCTTCATGGCTGCAGTAGTTGCGATCACCCTGTTGGTTCTCCATACCACAGGCAAGAGGTCCGCACTTGTTGGAATCTTGTGCATCATCTTCAATGTAGCGATGTACACCTCGCCATTGACAATCATGGTACGTCGACTAGTTGGCTTTTCCTGGAAACTAATAAGTTGCCGATCAATAACCAAGAAAATGGCAATCAGCTTCCTTCTTTTTGGTATTGACAGCGCCGAGTCATCCAGACAAAGAGCGTAAAGTACATGCCCTTCTTTCTGTCACTTGCCAACTTCTTAAACGGCGTCATTTGGGCTGTCTATGCGCTCCTCAAATTCGATCCCTTTGTCCTGGTAAAACCTTGAACCTTCTTTCTCGGTCACATGTAACTTGCTTCATTCAAATCTTTCGAGAATAATCATGTTCTGCTATACTAGTCGACAGTTTAGAGGAAGTAGAGAGAGTGAAAGCATACTTTTTTTCAGTTCAATAACTGATATCCAGGATGATGAAGCCTTCTTCTTGAAGACATCTTTTGGGCATTTGGTTTTGTAAATGTGTCCATACATTCTTGTAGGTGCCGAATAGTTTGGGAGCCTTGTCTGGTCTGGTGCAGCTGATTCTCTACGCAACATACTACAGAACCACCAAGTGGGACGAGCCAGAGAAATCGAAATCTGAGGTTGAAATATCCGGTGCCTAAGGCTGATACAGTCAATGGACGCGGGGTCCTCTGCTCCACAAGATTCAGTTCTTTTCTTTACCCGAGTACTTCCAACCAAACGGCAATAAGCAAGGTGGAAACACAGGAATGCCGTTGGCAATTTGTATATTAACACATGCTGCAGTTAATCAGTTAGATGCTTACACACCAAATGAAAGGACACGGAACATGTCTCCTGTACGTTATGCCGAGCATGTTTTCCTTCCAATGATATAAATGATACAGGGAGCAAAAACAGAGCACCAGTCTTAAAATTTTCTTTATTAACAGAAAGGGTAGTCATACATTATAGGTAGCCAACCCAGTGTTTCCGAGCAGCGTATGTCAAAAATGATACAGAGTTCTGTGAAATCCCCCAAAGCTTCAAAACTGACATGCAAAAAAGGAATAGAAGAACAATAATTAGAAAATGAAGCCTTACGCCATTCGAGGAGGAAAGATGTAGCGGTAAGCACTTTCTCCTTGATCTATATTTGACGAACCGCCATCCCTGTTCTTCTGTGAATCCCCCACCCTAATTCTTGACTGTAGATGCAATAAGCAAACACCTTCCCCCTAGAGGTTGATAGCGCCATAGTCTTTGAAAGTTACAGTAATAATGATACCGCCTGATTCCTCAAGGTCCATGACTGGTCGACGGGAATCATGCCACCCCTTTCGACGTGTCGATAGCTTCGAGCAAAGAGACGACCTCGTCCATCTCCAGACGTTTGTCTGGATGAGCATCCGAGCATCGTTTCATCACATTTGCAAGAGAACTCGGGCAGCATCTCGGAATATTAGGTCTCAGGTTTTGTTGCACCTATAGTCACCAAAGAGGATTAGAAATCAGAGACAAGTACTTCCCAGTAGCAGCAGAAATTACTGCTCGCTATCTGCCTCATAATGCAGGAGATGGAACCGAACAATAACTGGCGCTCGACGGCCGAAGTCACTTCTGAGAGACTAAGGTCAGAGTACGGCATGTCGCAACAATATATTTCCCATAGGCAGATGCCGAAACTGTAGACATCGCATTTTCTACTATACGGGTCTCCATTTAGTGCCTCCACCCGGTTAAGTTGAGTCGCCTATTATTTATTCTGTAGCAACTCTGCCTTTTCCTTTCCTTTGGAAAAACCATGTGTTGGTCTGACTTGAAATTTAACTCATTAATAATTGAAATTATATTATCATATTTTCTTTGTTTATGTAGTATTATTTTAAAAAAAATATAATGATACAAATAGTTCAAAAACTTTGGTTCAATGTGCAATGAACTTTTAATTTGTTCAATGCTATTCTTGAACTTTATCTCAATGTGTAATATCGTTTCTGAATTTTTAATTTGTTCAATGTGGTTTCTAAATTTTTGGTACATGTTCAAGTTAGTCTCTAAACTATATAAAAAAGTTTAACATTATCCTTTCATTAATTCATGCTTAGAAACTACATTGACCATTTTCATATAATCTAAAAACTAGATGAATATATATCAGAAGTTGATGGACCATATTAAACAAATCAAAAGTTTATGGATTATGTTGCATATTGAGCCAAAATTTAGAGACTATTTGTGTCATTTTCTCTATTTCAAAACATGAAAGAAAATTGTCTCAAAAGTAATAAACCTATTACACTTTTGTCAATTTAATTTTAAACATTTTAATTTTGTCCATTGAGTCTTAAACATTTTTTAATTTTTGTCAATTGAGTTTATCTAGTTAATTTTGGCTGAAAATTACTGACACAGACATCAATTATCATATATGATACGGTTGGCACTGATATAGACATTTTTAATAATATTTGAATATGTTTTATACTTTTCTTATCTTTATCTTTTTCTGAGATTTAGGCTGGCGACCCTAGCTGGCGTTGGGCCAGGGCTGCATTGCCCTCGCTAGATCTAGGCAAGCGAGGATCGTGATGCCCTCACCATCCCTTGCCGAGGCAAGGTCTTAGTGCCCTTGCCGAGGCAAGGTTTGTCGGCCAACCCTTGCCGGCCAACCCTTGCCAGCTTGAGTCCAAAATAAAGAAAAATAAAGAAAAAAATAGAACCAAATTTATAGACAAATAAAGAAATTAAAATATTATTAAAAATGTTCACTTCAGTTCCAATATGTATTATGTAGAACGGTTGATATTCATGTTAGTGAATTCTAGTCATAATTAACCGGATGGATTCGAATGATCAACTAAAAGATTTATGATTAAATTGTCAAAATTGCAATAGATTTAAGATTTTTTAGATAACTTTCCCCAAAACATGAGATATATAAAAGTTTTGCATTATAAATAATTTATATCAATCAATTGACCAACAAAAACGTAGTAGGACTAATAATAATAATAATAATAATAATAATAATAATAATTTTTTTTTTTTTTTTTTTTTTTTGGGTTGGAGGAGCTCATCCTGAATTATATGTTATCTATTTGGAAGTTTCTCTAGTGCCTATTCAAATTTGAAATACTCTCGCTTTTTTTTCCTAAATCTACGAAACTCTTTGTTCTGATGAGACTTTTGTAAAAGAGCGTTTATGTGAAGGAATGAGGGTAATATTGTAAGCAATACTTTAATCATTAAAAATACTTTTTCATATGCAAACACCGAGGATATAATTACTTAAGCTTTTGTAATACATGAATTCTAAACTGCAAAGTAAATGCATAATTTTAAAAAATAAAATAAAACAGAATTAAACTTCATTCAATTACAATTTTTGTTACTTTGTTTCTCTTGTCCAATGTTAAATAGAAACACTGCATGAAAATAATCTCAATTGGTGGGGTGACCAATTTAACATTATATCAAATTTCATCCAAATTAATAATCTATTCAAGCTCATTTTCAAATTATTTTGTGATAGGAACGCTATCGTTAAAATATTAAGTGAAGAATTAAGCTTTTTATTTGATATATTTGAATGGTTGATTCAAATTAATGTAAAGGAAGGTGAAGGGATGGAACTTTCCGGTGAGGTGGCCCAACCGCGAATCCACATTTCAACCGATTTTTCGTTTTTTCTTTCTAAATCTCGATCTTCCAGCTAATTTGCATAGGCACGATGCACAACAAGAGAAACTTCCATGCCGTTCTACTTTTGTGGACAGGAGTTGACACATACCGGGCACTTTGCATGCACTGCATGCAGAGAGTAAACGAAAAGTTAATCGATCCCCTCGAGCCAAAACTCTTCATCCATCTCGAAGGATTCGTGGGAAGTTTATCCATTTTCATTTTCCCAATCCTTCCCAAATTTAGAATGTTCGCAGCTCTTTTATAAACCAAAAGTACATATAAATTGCCTGCGCAAGTGTGAGGTTCATTATCTTTATCTGCTCGAGCTTGGGGAATGGGAAGAAGGAGTTTCTAGTCGTCGAGAAAACCACGAATCGCCGGTTTCGAATCCACCAGCTGACGGAGATTAAGCAGCGTCCTTTCCCTCTCTCTTCCTCCTTTGGATCTCTTCGTCCTTCATCCTGGAGAACCCGCAACAATGGTGGACACAGGGACAGCCAGAACGATCGTAGGCATTGTCGGTGAGTTCTTGAAGACCCGGCAATGCATGACCTCTCTATTTTCTTGCGTATGTTCATGTAAGGTCTTCTCGCCGACTCGCGTTGGTGCTGGAGAATTCGTAGTGATGTGATCATTCTGCTAACAATGCATGGGAACCATTTTTGGAACTATTTTTGCCGAATCCGTGAGAGATAAATATATACAAAGGTGAAACACGAAAGATCCATGAAAAGAATGAAAAAAGAAAACCATAAAATATCTTAAATTAGAATGTTGAAAAAGTTTATTTACAAAAGATACAAATTATGTTGATAAAACACACCTGAACAAACACAAAGGTGAAGAACAAAAGACCCTAATGCATTATATAATCAACTAACAGTTTTGACTAAATTGTTGTGCAAAGTGATTATTGAATTGTTAAATTGTATGTGTGGAGCAACGTACGAGTGGAGAAGAGTTAATGACTCATCCATTATATAATAAATAAGCGAAATGTCAAAGTTATGACCATGAATCTCAATATTTTGATTCGACCATTTTGCAGGAAACGTTATTTCCTTCGGTTTATTCTTGTCTCCCATGTAAGCTTAGCTCGGCAACTTCTACTCCTCTCATAACTTAACCAAAAAAAGTCTTGTTGTCTTGATTATTTTTTATCAATGGATTGACATTTCGAATTCGATTTGCTTTTGCATCATGGGTGGATCTCATCAGCCTGACATTCATCACGATATGTAAGAAGAAAACGGCGGCGGGATTCAAGCCATATCCATACGTTGTGATGGTACTCAACTGCGCGTTGTGGGTGTTCTATGGTATGCCCATTGTCCATCCGGACAGCCTTCTCATCGTCACAATCAATGGTTTCGGTCTTGGGCTTGCGCTCATCTATGTTGGGATATTTTTAATATACTCTCCATGGAACGGACGTGTAAGTTTCTGGAACACCTAAGTTGTTCAAGAAAATAAGAGTGTTTGTCCTATCTTCATTTCTTAGCTTCAGCATTCTGATTTGTTTTTTGTACTTTTGTTGCCATTTCGCAGCGGAATATCTTGCTTGCGCTCCTCGTTGAACTGATCTTCATGGCTGTAGTAGTTTTCATCACCCTGAAGCATCCCCATACCATAGACTTGAGGTTTGCATTTGTTGGAACGTTGTGTATCATCTTCAACATAGCGTTGCACACTTCGCCATTGACAATCATGGTATGCTGTTCGGCTTATCCCAGAAACTAATAAGTTGCTGATTAACAACCAAGAAAATGGCAATCAACTTCCTTCTTTTTGGTATTGGCAGCGCCATGTCATCCAGACAGAGAGTGTCAAGTACATGCCCTTCTATCTGTCTCTTGCCTACTTCTTAAACGGCATCATATGGTCTGTCTATGCGCTCCTCAAATTTGATCCCTTTGTCCTGGTAAAATCTTGAACCTTCTTTCTCGGTCGCATATAACTTGCTTCATCCAAATCTTTCGAGTGTAATCAGGTTCTGCTGTACTAGTTGACAGTTTAGAGGAAGTAGATAGTGAAAGCATACTTTTTTTCAGTTCAATAACTGATTTCCAAGATGATGAAGCCTTCTTCTTGAAGACATCTTCTGTTCATTTGGTTTTGTAAATGTGCCCATACGTTTTTCTAGGTGCCGAATGGTTTGGGGGCCTTGTTTGGTCTGGTGTAGCTGATTCTCTATGCAACATACTACAAAACCACCAAGTGGGACGAGCCCGAGAAACCGGAATCTGAGGTTGAAATATCCGCTGCCTAGGGCTGAGACTGTTGGACGCAAATTGCGCAACCCAGGATCTCCATAACCAGAACAAGAACATGCATAATTGAGTAGAAAGATTAACGCACCTGGATCCATCGATCTTGAAGCGGAAGCAGAAAAATGGATTACCCACATATAAAGGGGATCCATGCATCAAGTCCTTCTCTTCTATTGCCCTCCATATCACTGGCTCAATGAGGCGGCCCCCTCACGTGTAGCGTTAGGTAAACGCCCCTTAGGTGAGGATACATGTGAAAATTAGGGTTAGAGGAGAGACTTGAGCACTATTTATAGAGCTTCCAGCCAGTCTCTCTCATTACGGGCCATGCTCAACTCAGCCCACACTAGCCAGCTCATATTAGACTAATTAAGAAACCTTCTATCTCACCTTAGACCAACCTTGTTTTACGGTAACCGTAAAAATAGTAAATTACAATATCAATTAATTTAGTCAACATTAGAAAAACTCTTACATTCTCCCACTTGGACTATATTAATTGAAATCGTACCGTATGTGCGCACATTTGGTCCAGAGATAATTCTTAATAGTCAATCATATCCCATAAAGTCTTAAATACCGAATCATGGCGGTAACTGCATGTATACACACAGAGCCTTCCATGGTCACGAATGTTCTCAACTTTATTGATATGGATTCAATATGGTAGTGTGTCAAATGGATAACATCTTTCATAGATAGATCCCATTTGTCAGTCACCATTCTCTTACCTTAGGTGTCACAAAAACTCGTGCCACAAGAGAATGCTTTATAGTTCCAATGAACCCACATATGTCTTGTCCTTATGGTTAACCTTTCTTTATGTATCACAAGACATATGCACAAGGCTAATAACCGGATGCCTGGATGCCCCTAGCCTTCACTCAAGGTTTATACAATCCCTTGAGACTTTATCAATATGTATTCAACATAATAACAACACATTCAAAATATTTTATTGAAAGCAAAAGTTGATACATATCAAACTGTTATAAAGTGTAACGAACACAGATGAAACATTTATCAGAGTAAAGTCAAAATAGCTCCCACTAAACAACAGTATCCGAAGATACTCCTAAGCCCGTGCTAATGACATGTCACTCAAATATACATGGGCGTAGGCCTTTAGTTAGTGGATTTGCAATCACATCATCTGTGAAAATATATTATATTAAAACGTCACATTTCTGTACCGTTTGCTTTTGGTCAAAAATTTTGACCATCATATATTTAGACCCATTGAGACCTCTGTAGTAAATAAATAATACTACAAATTTGTTATCTTAATACAACCGTATGGATCTATCCATAAAGTTAAAACGATCAACTCCTTCATGAGGTTCTGGAGCCTAAAAGCCCAAGTAACAGCCTAAAAGAATGTTACTAACACTGCTTACATAGTAAAAGATGACATAAAACTTTATTTACTGCACTTACTACTAACATAAATATGTATTCCGTTATTGATTGCATGTCATCAAAACAGCCAGCAAAGTTTACATCTAAATACTCTACTAACTGCAAGAATTGAACATGTCTATAAATTAGCATATAATATTTTGTCTTCTTTAAGTACCTTAAAACCTTCTTGACAGCAACCCAGTGATTATGTCCTGGATTTGACCGATATCTGCCTAGAAGTCCCGTCATAAAGACAACATTTAATCTAGTGCAAATTTGAGCATACATTATACTTTTAAGTGCACTGATATAAGGTACTCCCTTTAATTAGATTTTCTCAATATCTAAATAAGGATAATGTGATAGATTTAGTCCATCACCCTTAACAACATGAGCAATTCCTGGCTTGCAATAATGTATATTGAATATTTCCAATATACAATCAGCAAATGTCCTCCGAGAAAATCTAATATAATATGGCAAAAACAATCTTTACAGATCTTAGTACAAAGGATATAAGATGTCTCAAGGTCACAATTTGTAAGCAAAATATTATATACATAAAGTATGAGAAAAAATAAATTTCCTCCCACTGACCTTATAGTATATTGAATTACTTTGTTCCCAATTGAACAAAAAATAACAACACTGTAAAACTTTAATAATATTGTCTGGAAACTTGCTTAAAACTATAAATAAGACTTTTTCAATATACACACAAGTTTACTCGAAACATTTATTGCAAAATTCTCCAATTGCACAATATAGATTTTGTATCTATTTGGCGTAACTCCATATATAAATAAATAAATAAATAAACTATTAATGCCGCATTCACTCTAAAAGAATTTTTTAAAGAAATAGTTATTTCTTCACTATAAACAATCCACCCCTCTTTCAGAGTGAAAACTTTAGTTACCAATTTGGCTTTTTATGGCATTTAATCACATACTTAATTGAGAACAAGAAACGACATTTATATAAGTTGCTAAAACAACCATGTAGTGAATATTGTAATCATACTCTCACAAATAGACTATATAGTATGATGATATAACTGATCGTCTTTCCTTAATAAATCTCCTTAATAAAGCTGCAACTATTTCATTCTGCACTTGAGAGGTTTAAGAAATTTCATCATATACTATATCAAGAATAATACCTTGAACCTCAACAAGTTTAGTCTATGGTACATGAGATTCCATAATTATCTGTATAGGTAAAGACAAAAACATAGTAACCTCCATCATACTATTATCTTTAATAGTCTGAGAGCAGCTATCCTTTACAATTACGTCAATCTTTAGAAACTTTAGAGTATGTGATTCCATAATTCTTCTACCTTATTTAGGATCATAAAATCAATACCCCTTTAACAATCTAGATAAGATACAAAATAATTTCAAGTGAATCTTTTGTCAGGATTTTTAGGCATAGTAATTAAGTTACCACCCCAGAATCTACCAAGTATTTGACAAATGACCCTTTAAGCTATTTCGCATTGTTATATTTACTAAAATACTCACGGCCACTGTTAAGCTTGACAACATTTTAAGACCTTTATTTCGGTAATTTTCCTTAAATAGAAAACTTTCGGAAACAACCTTTTAACCATATACGAGATGTATATGTCATTAGGACTTAAACACAATCTTTGCAGATGTGTCCTAATTTCAATATCAGATAAGACATAATTTCAAGCAACTAAGGCTTCCATCATCTTATAGCAGTGCAGTCCGCAAGCAAATCTCCTTTCAAATGTTCCAGAATGGAATGCTTTATGGACAGTAAGCAAAATTCAATTACTTTTTTCTCAAGCAACAAATCATATGTCCACAACTTAAAATTTGAAGCAGTAAAAACCTCTAATAATGAAGTTATTAATTACAGAAAATGTGACTGAAAACCAAGCAATATATATAATTAGCATCATGTGAGTACTGTGTAACTTGACGTACAAGTACACATTCAAAGAGTTACACGCAAAATCATATAATCACCTTTGGGCAGAATACATGACATGCAGTTGTACACTCCCCACATGATAGCGGGCAGAATTCATCACCTTTGGGCATATGAATCACTAGAATCAGTCACTCCTCCACCACACTATCATGTATCCCTCCATGAACTAATACACAAATCACCTCCTTTGGGAGTATGACTACGCATTAGACAAGGAGACATCCCAATCATCATACGAGACCGAAATTTCTCAAACCCAATCAAGCGTGCCACTTTGGCGGTCACTACTCAATTGAATTATTGAAATTCTCTCATACTAGGGATATAAACTTTACTTCTCACATACATCATATACATGTGATTTTAACTTTAGTGATAGGGGCAATATATATATATATATATACAATGAACCTGAAAGACAGATTCCAATGAGATCATTGATTACAGTAACACAAGAAACTTCTCATAACAGAGAATAAAACATCTCTTATGCACCCTAATTACATATTACCATAACAACATAAAAAGAATGCTGATATAAAATATCTCTCACAAATTAACATTGTCGCGACCCAATTTTTCAGGTTTGGACTACCTAAAATTAGGCTAATGGATTACTAAGTCTTTAAGCTTAGCTCGGGCTCTCCCAAGCCCATACCAATTCGCGACTTAGGTTTGAATTCTTAACATGCAAATGATTTTCAATCGGGGAGTCGCCACTAATCTATTTTTGGTGGGTCGATTAGAAACCCAAGTAAAGTAACGGGAGAATTACTTTACTCTTACGAACCAGAGATTTATGAGTTCGGGGACTTGGTTACTGTGCAGACTATCCTAGTGCCCTTTCGGTACCTTTTATTTCATTTCAAGAAAATGTTTGGCAATTGAATTGATTTTAATTTAATTTCCTAACATGTGAGGTGATCATACATGTGCGCATACCACCAATTTAACACTCAAGAAAGCAATTAAATAATGCAAAACATACTTGAAATAACGAAAGCATCTGCATTATTAAATCAGAATCCATATCAACCATCCTAAATATGATTTCTAATTAACACGCAATTTTAATTTTTGTTTTTCGCTTTTCTTAATGAAAATCATGCGATGCATGTTAATAATCTAATATGACATGGTAGCATGACATAAGCTATATGACATGAAGAAATGCAATTAAATGCAATCTAAATGACCTAATATTAATGACATGCAATGTGATGCTTTTAATCTATGAAATGATATGGCATGGCAACATGCCCTAAACCATATGAATAAAATTTTTTATGATCTCTTAATGAACATGCAGTTGTTATATGCAATTTAAATTAACCAAAATAACTTAATTCTAATGACGTGCAATGCAATGCAATGACGTACAAAATTATTTCAACTAAAATGATATGCAACATTGCAATTTAATATGCGAGCTATATGTCACGCGACATTTATTAAATGGCCTAATCTAATGACGGCAATTTCCAATTAAAAATGAACCTAACAATAATCAATAAAATGACGTGCATTTCATGGACCTAAATTTATATGACATGCAAATGACGTTTTTATTTAAAAATGCAATCTATCCTAGGAATTGCAACTAATTTATTCTAAGACAGATTTCATGAAATTTGAAATGATCTAGCTAGATTAAGATTCTATCGATTTAACTTAGGGATTAAGTTATATTAAATCCTAATTTAAACTAAGACATTATCCAAATCTAGAATGCAATTTATTTAAAAAAGATGATCTAAATTTAAAACGAAACATGCAATCATAATCTAATATGTACAACGATTTTTTTTGTGTTTTTATATTAATTTCGAAATTAAAATTTCACATGCAATTCCAATAATGATAAAACTAACAATCTAAATGAATGCATTTTTGGTTGTTTTTATTATATTTTTTAATTGGGAATAAAATCCATATTTCTAGATATGCAAGATAATAAGGAATATGCCAAAACAAATTGAATCCTAATTTAAATATTTTTAGATTTTTTAGTGGTTTTCAAAAAAAACAAGCGATTATCAACCAAACATTAAATCTAAACAATCAAGATATGCAATCAAATAAAGGATTAAAATAATCGAAAAAATAACCCGTTGTCTCACGAGTCAAATTAACGATTATCTTTAACCTTAATTATCACGACAAAGAGATCAAAATAACTAAAAATCTGATCCGAATTCTTACGGATCAAGTTAATAGTTATATTGATTCAACACTTAAAATCCTATCGACAAATCCCAGAAATTATTATAATAAAAAAATGATCCGAGATCTTACGGATCAAATTAGTAATTACAATAATTCTAGGGAATATCCTGTGGATAATGCCTACAAATCCATAAAATAAAGATCACTCCTAAACTTGAAAGAAATAAATAAATAGAAAAAGAAAAATAAAACTACCTAATTTCTTTTCCTTTTCTTCCTTTTGTTTTTCTTTCCTAAAACCGAGCTTGCTCGTGGATCTTCAAGGGAATCGACGAATCGGCTCGGCTGGTCACCGGCTCCGGTGAGGTGAACGGCGGCGGCAAAACAACGGAGCGAAGCTAGGGAAACTCGGGTCCGGACGGGCACGGCCGGCGTTGGGTGGATCGGCGTCGGTGCTTGGCGGTGTGGGCACGGGAGCTTGGGCGTCGCAAGTCGTTTGTGGCGGACGAGCGCGACGGTGACGCGATGTGGAACTTCACGGGCGTCACGGACGGGGCACCTAATTGTCGCGGGTCGGCACGGGCTGAGCGAGGGCAGATCGGTTTGGGCCTTGCTGGTGGAGCAACAAGCTCGCGGGCGATGGAAAGCTCCGGCGACGGGCGAGATGGCGGTGCGGGTGCGGCGGTCGGTGGTTGCGCGAGCGTTGTCGTAGTGTGGGCGCGGCGTCGGAACGGACACGTCGCAGTGGAGGCGGTTCGTCGGGGAGCGGAGCGGGGGGGGCAAGGCTCGGCGCGGCACGGTGGGTTCGGGCGGAGGAGGACTCAGCGTCGGGGACCTCGGCGTCGTGGCGTCGTCGCGGCGAGCTTCGTGGGGAGACCGCCGAAGCGGGCTGTGGTGAACACACGGTCGCGGATGGAAGTTGCCGAGGAAGGGCAGCAATTTGGGGAAGACAATGAATAGTGAGGGTCAAATCACCTCTTTACTTTTCTCCTCTCTCTTTCTCTCTCTCTCACGTCACTCTCCCTCTTCCTTCGTACTCTTCTGCAGAAGTTTTTTTTTTTTGCTTTTTCTCTTTCAACCTCCACGGATGGCTTCTCTCCCCTCTTTCACTTTTTCCTGAATTTTTTAAAGAAACTCCCCCCCTAAAAACCCTACGTACACACCCTTTTATAGGCCAAGATAAAATGCAATCCCTTTGTGAATATTCCATCCGACGAAAAGATTGTCTATAACCTCCTAATCATCAAAATATTTTATTCTCCTTATCTCCAAAATATTTTCTACTGATTTTAAAGATAAGATCATAACCCGATTTTCTTAAATTCTGAAAATCCTCATTTCAAATCTCAATTTTAGAAAATGGGCTTGGGCCAATTTGTACTCTCCATGGGCTTAGTCCGACCTGTTAATTTAAAACTCAAAAAAAACCATTTCGACCCATCCGCCACCGGTCCAGTAAATAAAACGCAAAATATGCAAACTAAATGTAGCTATGCGATTAATATTTTTTTTAGGGATAAAATTAACCCATAATTTTTTATGCAATAAATGACTAAATGGATCGCCAAAATTTAGGTGTCAACATTGCCCCTCTTTGAAGGTGAGCTCGAAGAGGTTGCATTCAAAGACAAATTGAAACCTAAATTTTAACCATGCACATGCATTGAATGACATGATTTTTGATTTTTGATTTTTTTTCGGAAAATGAATTCCATTTTAAAATGCAATTAATATGATGCATGAAGATGCTAATGCAAATGCATGATGTCTAAGGAAAGAACGTACCTACGGTTACTTACCCGTCGGTGCGGTAAAGCATCTTGAGGTACATGATAAATCCCTATTTACTCCACAAGTACCCAACTCTCACTCGGGTTCCTTGAAAAGCGTAACGGGTAAGAGATGGAGACATCTAGATCCAGGAGGCCGAGATGTCAAGATTTTTGAAAAACTCAAAATACCTAGATCCAAACTAAGGTATAATGAGAAGGATTGCCAAAACATTCACATCCAAAATGAAATGTTTGAATGAAAATAATCAAGACATCCAGATCAGGAGCGAGATGTCAAGATTTTTGTACTCGAGATACCTAGATCCAAACTAAGTATAACGAGAAAGGTCGAAAAAACATTCACATCCAGTGAAATGTTTAATGAAGAGAATTGAGACATCCGGATCCGGACCCGAGATGTCTAATTTTTGGAAAATGGTAAAAAGAACTTACGGAATATCTTACCTTCAAGGAGGGTAGAGTGATTCAAGATAGTTGGTGTTACATGTTCGGGACCCGTACCTTTCTACGGTCGCCTAAAATAGTAACGAAGAGACTACTTTCCTAGGACCCGTACCTTTCTACGGTCGCCTAGTAAGGTATCAAAGTTTTGTAAGGAAACTACTTTCCTAGGACCCGTACCTTTCTACGGTCGCCTAGTAGAGCGGTGTTTGGTTGTGTCTAGGACCCGTACCATTCTACGGTCGCCTAAACGGGATTTACCTTCCGGGACCCGTACCATTCTACGGTCGCCCGAATAGGGAAATAGATGTTGTTTAGGACCCGTACCATTCTACGGTCGCCTAAACGGGGTTTACCTTTCGGGACCCGTACCATTCTACGGTCGCTGAATAGGGAAATAGATTTTGTCTAGGACCCGTACCATTCTACGGTCGCCTAAAGGCGAGGTTTTGCTTGGCTAGGACCCAAACCATTCTTCGGTCGCCCGGCCTTGCAGCGAGAGATCAAACTAATCGGGACCCGAACCATTCTTCGGTCGCCTTAATCGATTGAATCGGAGGAAAATCTTTGGGGGACAACTCGGTCGAGTGTCGGTGTTTTCAAAATGGACTCAGGCTATGACAAAGCACGCCATGTCAATATAAATGGATATTGGGCTACGAAAGCACACCGGTTCGATAAAATGGACTGCAGGCTACGAAAGCACGCCTGGTCGAAACTCCGGGCTATGGAAGCACACCGGGTCAATAACGGGGACATCGGGCTACGGAAGCACGCCGAGTCTATTAAAAGGGACACTTTGGGCTACGAAAGCACGCCGGAGTCGGGAACTCCGGGCTACGGAAGCACGCCGGGTCTATTAAAAAGGACTCGGGCTACTAAAGCACGCCAAAGTCAATATAGAGGACAGGGCTCTCGAAGCACGCCGGGTCGATGAGAAGGGACTCGGGCTATAAAAGCACGCGTCAATATAGAGAGACAGCTTGACCGAGTCAAGTGTCGATAATGGGTAGAGATATACTCACGATGATATCTACGATTCTTGGGGATATGTCTTCGGAATTCAGATATCTTGTGGAGGTCTTTCACCTCGGTGGAGTTTTCTCATCTTCTAACATCATGAAACATTCGAAAGGAACTTGAATTACATCGGACATGATTTAGAGCAAAAATAATATGCAGTCATCAAAGAGATAGACAATCTAAGCTACTCTAGAATGCACATTTCAAAATTCAGTGAGGTTTTCATCAACTCAATCAGGTTTATGCATAATGACATTTGCATCACCCAAATTTTCCTTTGGAGAGAATTATCATTCAAGACAATCTTCACTCGTGACATGGATTTCTTAAGAATACTAAATGAGAGACTTTCGGTTAGAAAGGACTTTCACTCACTCTCATTTAGAATGTCTATTTTATGCAAATCACTCAATTTCATCATATCGACATGGGTCCGAGTATTCTCGCAAGTGGTACGATCCTACCAATCGAGAGGTTTTTAATGGGGCCATAATGAGGGCTTGGTCAATGGCTTAACAAAAAGACTCTTTGAGTCAAAGCTATTGAATGAAGCGCCTGTAACCATCTCCGGGTTTACAAGTCAAGAACCCCGCAAAATGAAAAAGAAATAATCTTGCTCGCACTTCTTCGAGCGATGCTTATAAACATATGAACTCCTACGTTAATTCAAATGCCCTAATCTGAAGAGACTTTGTAAGGGACGTAACGTAGGTTGGGTTCATGGGTTGAGAAATGAAAAGATCATTAGGCTCAAATGTGTGTAAAAGGTGAGAGTTGATGATCATCTTGGCATTGCCATCAATTTTCTTTTTCACCATCGGGAATTGTCTTCATGAAGTGCCCTATTGATTGTAAAAACTCAGCATTTGAGTTCTTTGACTATTGCTCCATTGGGATTCAATTCTTGTAATTGACAGTCACCTATCTTGACTCTTTTTTTCATCCATGGGCATTGGCCTTGCTTTTACCAGTACCTTTGCTTTTTCATGCCCCTAGTTCTTATTCATTTTTTTCACTTTTTTTCATGGGCATTGGCCTTACTTTTACTAGGCACACTGCTTTTTCATGCCCCTTAATTCTATTTTGATTTCTATGCATGTGTCGAGCAATTACACTTTGAATGACATTCAAACTTTCAAAGGTCTTCATCTGTCTCTTGCCTTGCCCCGGTGTGGGGGATGATCACCAACTGGGTTTAAAAGAAATGAAATTGCAGGCTCAAGTGGGCTATGCAAAGGATATAAGTATGTAGGATAGAGAAAGAAATGCTCTTCGTCATCCTAAGGCACTTAAATTACCATATGAATTCAATGTAATAGCACGACTTGAAAATTGATGCAAGTGAAAGCAAGAAAATTTCAATTCATTTTCTTCACTTTATGGTGCTATCTTACCCTCCAATTTGCCCCAATGTGGGGTGATTCTTGATAGGGGTGATTTGAAAAGAATATCCATAAGTGTATGGGCTCAAAAGGGTTAAGCAACGAGATCACCTGTAGTGTTTGAGATAGAGATATGAATTGCCTCTCATCATTTCGGTTGCCGTACCTCTTGCGAGAGAACTCTTTACCTTATGGATATGAACCTTGCTACACTCATCTCACAAGTGTATGAATATGGGACTGTGTATAGGATAGGGTTTGCCTTTCATCATCCCGATACGTCTCATTCAAAGCATTCTTAAACATTGATGTCACTCCATTGAGTTGTCTATCCTGATAAATCTCCACATGAAATTGGTGAGCTAAATCAATATGAAAATTCTATTTTCAAAAGAGTCTAGCAACTTTAAGCATGAAAAGCGTTTGTCAAACAAACAATTTACTACACTCAAAAATGCTCTCATAAGTATGAAAACATGATTTCAAGCATTTATTCAAGGAATTGTCCCATGAAGGGACTGTCTCAACAATGGGTGTGCTTGGGTTGCCCCTATTGAAAGGGAACAAACACACATTGATCAATCGAGGATGAAAATCCGATCTTTAATTTGATGAAATCTGGCTTTTGCCCCTGCACAGAAAAACGTGCATGAATAGGATATTATGCATCATCAAAGTAAATTCAAATTGCATAACCATTTTGGCCCGGATCGAGATTTTGTCTCAGTCATGTCATTACTAGAATCCATAGTGTCCCAATTCATCATCTGCAAGGAAAAGAACAGAGTGTCAATTCCAAAATTGATTATGTTCATGAACACAATGTATCTATTTCATCCAAGACGAATGATTCTCTTTTGACTTGTTCCAACATTTTCTCATGGAAATGGCATTACACACAAATTGTAAAGAGATGTGCCACACATCACACTTTGGAATCTAGATGATCTTCTTTTGACTTGTCCTCAATTTCCTATTGATGTGCAAGGAAATTGCTCAGGAGCAAGTAAAATGATAAGTAGTGTTTAAAGTCCTCTTCACTCTTGGGAGATGTCATCACAATCAGCTAGGAAATGATCCTTTGCCCCCATGTCTATTTTTCTTCTCGGATGTATGTTCCCAAATCAATGGGCCCACTATCATTGGAAATTGACGCGTTATTTTCAAACGCCTCTCTGTTATGCTCTGAGACATGAAGTAAATGAGTCAGACAAACAAACAGGTTTAATCTGCTACAAGTTTTGGGAAAATGTTTTTTGTTTTTTAGCAGTGAAATGCTTTTGTTTCAAAAAGTTTGGGAGGAAGCATGAGAAAGTCCAGCCCTCAGGATTTCTCCGTGGATAATATTTTCTTTTTCATGGTCGGATATCGTCATTGGACTAGTTTGGTATACTCCATCATGTCCTCAAAATTTGAAATAAAATTGTAATTTCATTGGATAGAATCAAATGAATTACATTATTGGAATGAAAATTGTGATTCCTAAACCTAAGAAATGATTCCTAGAAAGCGAAAACAATTCCTAAAAAGTAATAAAAATTCCCATGCGGGGAGGTGCAACCGAGCATGCCCCTAATTAAACAAGGAAAGTGAACTACTTAGAACCATGAATCATGTATGCTTGAGTTCTTCACCCTCCTTGATCGTGTCATGCGAACCCTTTAGGTCAGAGATTCTTCCTTCTAGATATGTCACTAGTCTCTTCATGGTGGCATCAAATTCAGCTACCTCAGGAAAATGAGACGGTTCAAAAGTTCTCTTGGCTCTCTTCTTCGAGTCGCAGCTTCTTACTGAAGATGGAGTACCTATGTTATCACGGCCCTTTTGCTTAGTGAGAAAAGTCATAGTAGAAGACAATTCATCGACTTGACTTTGGTGGTGTGCAATTTGCTTGTTTATATTGTCGATGATACGGTCCAAAGACCTCGTTTCGATCTGCCATTTTAGCTCTCGACCGTGTACGGATGGGTGAGCGAGATCGCTTCATAATCACCTAATTTCAATAAATAGGAACATATAAGCATGGAGTGTAAATAAAGAGTTAGTCCATGACAACAATTTATTTTTAGTCAAGAAAAGTTCACATATGAAAATGATTTCTTAAAATTGGACTAGGAAAATAAAGACATGGGATGCCCTAGTGGGGATGAAATTTCCTAAACATGAACTAGGAAAAATCAAGACTTGAATTGAAAACAAATTTCCAATTTTTTATTTTTTATTTTTCAAATGATTCATTGTATGGCAATTCATTTCATTTCTAATTGACAAATGAATTAAATCAATGATTGACCTAGATTGTCATGGACCGACCAAGAGTTTGACAAAGTAAGTAAATTGCATTAATATGGGAATAGAGGACTTACTTCACCAAGGAAAATCGATGGCAATCACATAGACATGCACATGAGATGTGAGGCTCGATTTCTACTCTAGACAGGCTTAACAAGGTGGAGCTAAGAGGATGATCTAACCGTTGCAGTCTCGCATTAACGTGTCAGGTCCTCCTAACTCCGGCTCAGTCGAATGGAATGTCCAATAGTCACGCAGTCTCGCGGATATGGACAAAACACATTTGACACCATGAAAGAAATTTCGGGGAAGAGAATGTCAACCTCTACATAGCAGTCTCGCTTTGGAGGAAGTATCATTCTCAACACCATCCTAGAAATCCTATCGCAGCCCAGTCCGACCGCGGGTTGTGTGTGCAAATAGTGTGGTGCTAAAGTAATAAAGCATGCACAAGTTTAAATGCAAGCAACACTTCTATAGTTTTAATTCAAACATTCATTCCTAACTCCAACTCCGCAAGACGGGGTTAGCAAAGACTACTCCCCTTATAACTCCTATCCGCAAGAACATTTAACACCTTAGAAATGTTAGGGACGTACCTGAGATCCTTGCTGCCAAACAAAAATATTTTTAAAAGAAAAATTGGTCTAAGCCCACTAAGTGTTTTTTAACACAAGTCCCCAGCGGAGTCGCCAAGCTGTCGCGACCCAATTTTTCAGGTTTGGACTACCTAAAATTAGGCTAATGGATTACTAAGTCTTTAAGCTTAGCTCGGGCTCTCCCAAGCCCATACCAATTCGCGACTTAGGTTTGAATTCTTAACATGCAAATGATTTTCAATCGGAGTCGCCACTAATCTATTTTTGGTGGGTCGATTAGAAACCCAAGTAAAGTAACGGGAGAATTACTTTACTCTTACGAACCGAGATTTATGAGTTCGGGGACTTGGTTACACCAGACTATCCTAGTGCCCTTTCGGTACCTTTTATTTCATTTCAAGAAAATGTTTGGCAATTGAATTGATTTTAATTTAATTTCCTAACATGTGAGGTGATCATACATGTGCGCATACCACCAATTTAACACTCAAGAAAGCAATTAAATAATGCAAAACATACTTGAAATAACGAAAGCATCTGCATTATTAAATCAGAATCCATATCAACCATCCTAAATATGATTTCTAATTAACACGCAATTTTAATTTTTGTTTTTCGCTTTTCTTAATGAAAATCATGCGATGCATGTTAATAATCTAATATGACATGGTAGCATGACATAAGCTATATGACATGAAGAAATGCAATTAAATGCAATCTAAATGACCTAATATTAATGACATGCAATGTGATGCTTTTAATCTATGAAATGATATGGCATGGCAACATGCCCTAAACCATATGAATAAAATTTTTTATGATCTCTTAATGAACATGCAGTTGTTATATGCAATTTAAATTAACCAAAATAACTTAATTCTAATGACGTGCAATGCAATGCAATGACGTACAAAATTATTTCAACTAAAATGATATGCAACATTGCAATTTAATATGCGAGCTATATGTCACGCGACATTTATTAAATGGCCTAATCTAATGACGGCAATTTCCAATTAAAAATGAACCTAACAATAATCAATAAAATGACGTGCATTTCATGGACCTAAATTTATATGACATGCAAATGACGTTTTTTATTTAAAAATGCAATCTATCCTAGGAATTGCAACTAATTTATTCTAAGACAGATTTCATGAAATTTGAAATGATCTAGCTAGATTAAGATTCTATCTGATTTAACTTAGGGATTAAGTTATATTAAATCCTAATTTAAACTAAGACATTATCCAAATCTAGAATGCAATTTATTTAAAAAAGATGATCTAAATTTAAAACGAAACATGCAATCATAATCTAATATGTACAACGATTTTTTTTGTGTTTTTATATTAATTTCGAAATTAAAATTTCACATGCAATTCCAATAATGATAAAACTAACAATCTAAATGAATGCATTTTTGGTTGTTTTTATTATATTTTTTAATTGGGAATAAAATCCATATTTCTAGATATGCAAGATAATAAGGAATATGCCAAAACAAATTGAATCCTAATTTAAATATTTTTTAGATTTTTAGTGGTTTTCAAAAAAAACAAGCGATTATCAACCAAACATTAAATCTAAACAATCAAGATATGCAATCAAATAAAGGATTAAAATAATCGAAAAAATAACCCGTTGTCTCACAGGTCAAATTAACGATTATCTTTAACCTTAATTATCACGACAAAGAGATCAAAATAACTAAAAATCTGATCCGAATTCTTACAGATCAAGTTAATAGTTATATTGATTCAACACTTAAAATCCTATCGACAAATCCCAGAAATTATTATAATAAAAAATGATCCGAGATCTTACGGATCAAATTAGTAATTACAATAATTCTAGGGAATATCCTGTGGATAATGCCTACAAATCCATAAAATAAAGATCACTCCTAAACTTGAAAGAAATAAATAAATAGAAAAAGAAAAATAAAACTACCTAATTTCTTTTCCTTTTCTTCCTTTTGTTTTTCTTTCCTAAAACCAGCTTGCTCGTGGATCTTCAAGGGGAATCGACGAATCGGCTCGGCTGGTCACCGGCTCCGGTGAGGTGAACCGGCGGCGGCAAAACAACGGAGCGAAGCTAGGGAAACTCGGGTCCGGACGGGCACGGCCGGCGTTGGGTGGATCGGCGTCGGTGCTTGGCGGTGTGGGCACGCGGCAGCTTGGGCGTCGCAAGTCGTTTGTGGCGGACGAGCGCGACGGTGACGCGATGTGGAACTTCACGGGCGTCACGGACGGGGCACCTAATTGTCGCGGGTCGGCACGGCCGGCGGGGGCAGATCTGGTTTGGGCCTTTGGTGGAGCAACAAGCTCGCGGGCGATGGAAAGCTCCGGCGACGGGCGAGATGGCGGTGCGGGTGCGGCGGTCGGTGGTTGCAGCAGCGTTGTCGTAGTGTGGGCGCGGCGTCGGAGCCGGACACGTCGCAGTGGAGGCGGTTCGTCGGGGAGCGGAGCGGGGGCAAGGCTCGGCGCGGCACGGTGGGTTCGGGCGGAGGAGGACTCAAGCGTCGGGGACCTCGGCGTCGTGGCGTCGTCGCGGCGAGCCGTGGGGAGACCGCCGAAGCGGCTGTGGTGAACACACGGTCGCGGATGGAAGTTGCCGAGGAAGGGCAGCAATTTGGGGAAGACAATGAATAGTGAGGGTCAAATCACCTCTTTACTTTTCTCCTCTCTCTTTCTCTCTCTCTCACGTCACTCTCCCTCTTCCTTCGTACTCTTCTGCAGAAGTTTTTTTTTTTTGCTTTTTCTCTTTCAACCTCCACGGATGGCTTCTCTCCCCTCTTTCACTTTTTCCTGAATTTTTAAAGAAACTCCCCCTAAAAACCCTACGTACACACCCTTTTATAGGCCAAGATAAAATGCAATCCCTTTGTGAATATTCCATCCGACGAAAAGATTGTCTATAACCTCCTAATCATCAAAATATTTTATTCTCCTTATCTCCAAAATATTTTCTACTGATTTTTTAAAGATAAGATCATAACCCGATTTTCTTAAATTCTGAAAATCCTCATTTCAAATCTCAATTTTAGAAAATGGGCTTGGGCCAATTTGTACTCTCCATGGGCTTAGTCCGACCTGTTAATTTAAAACTCAAAAAAACCATTTCGACCCATCCGCCACCGGTCCAGTAAATAAAACGCAAAATATGCAAACTAAATGTAGCTATGCGATTAATATTTTTAGGGATAAAATTAACCCATAATTTTTTATGCAATAAATGACTAAATGGATCGCCAAAATTTAGGTGTCAACAAACATCAATAGTAATATAGGGTACACCAAATCGACAAGCTTGACAGCTGATCTATTATCACTTATGAGTTCATAAGACAAAAATGACTCCAAGGCCAACAATTGATTTATTAATCAATTTTAGGTAACAAATATCATTACTTCAACCAGTGGCCTATAAATTGAGTCAAACCACAAAACTAAATATCTAAACTATAACAGTAGATACTATTGCTCTGCATAAATATTGTCATACTCCTTAACTATAAAAATATTCAACTTGATAGACATTAACAAGTGACCAGATGAGTTCATGTACAATATGTAATAACTTAATCGACATGCATTACCCACATACAGCAGATATGTTAATCAGTACAATCAGTTTGGTCACGAGTTTTTAAGATGTCCATCATTTAAAGATTACCAGCGTGTCAAGGAGTATGCTTGAGCAACAATAGTTTTATAACCTTTACTGTTTCTCATCAGCTCAATTACTATTCCATAATAGTTGTATCTCATTAAGCCATCTTCAGTTCACAATAAAGTTTGATTTTTATTGATGAATCACACATTTATAATGATTATGTGATAATATACCTATAACCCAACACTTGTATTTCCAA
This sequence comes from Eucalyptus brandiana, assembly GCA_014182725.1. Taxonomy (NCBI): domain Eukaryota; kingdom Viridiplantae; phylum Streptophyta; class Magnoliopsida; order Myrtales; family Myrtaceae; genus Eucalyptus; species Eucalyptus brandiana. Next base: position 3,294,826 of record CM024669.1, read on the forward strand.
AATCACAGAAAAATGCAAGGAAAAATATGCAAAAATTCATTTAAAATACACGTATTTAGGGTTTCATATACAATTTCACATCAATAAAACCATCAAAAATATAAAATAAATATACCACGAGATAGGAAATCACCATACGAGTCCAACGCCGCCAGCCACGCGCCGATCGGAGTCTCCACGCGCCCACATGCGCCGCCTGAGTGTGCGGCGCGTGGATCTCACGCGCGGCGCGCGTTCGACGCACAGGCGGCGTGTGGCCGCGCGTGGGGGCGCGTGCGGCCTCCTCCAGTGACGCGCCACCGACTGTCTTGCTCGTCTCGTTGAGCCTAGTCCGAATTTGTGATTTAATTTAATTTTTATTGAACAAAAAGTCTCGAAAATCACAAATTAGGGCAAGATCCGTACAAATTAGGGCAAAAACTTTATGCGTTCAAGTTCTAGAGTTATGGTTGCTCTGATATCACATGTTGGACGCAAATTGCGCAACCCCAGGATCTCTATAACCAGAACAAGAACATGCATAATTGAGTAGAAAGATTAACGCACCTGGATCCATCGATCTTGAAGCGGAAGCAAAAAAAGGGATTACCCACATATAAATGGGATCCACGCATCAAGTCCTTCTCCTCTATTGCCCTCCATATCACTGGCTCAATGAGGCGGCCCCCTCACGTGTAGCGTTAGGTAAACGCCCCTTAGGTGAGGATACATGTGAAAATTAAGGTTAGAGGAGAGACTTGAGCACTATTTATAGAGTTTCCAGCCAGTCCCTCTCATTACGGGCTAGGCTCAACTCGGCCCACACTAGCCAGCCCATATTAGACTAATTAAGAAACCTTCTATCTCACCTTAGACCAACCCTGTTTTACGGTAACCGTAAAAACAGTAAATTACAATATCAATTAATTTAGTCCACATTAGAAAAACTCTTACAGAGACAGCCAATGGATGCGGGCTCCTCTGCTCCTCAAGATTCAGTTCTTTTCTTTACCCCAGATGTTTGACATTAATTGTTGTTGTAAAAATATAATGTGTACTTCCAACCAAACGGTAATAAGCAAAGTGGAAAAGCAGGAATGCCGTCTACAATTTGAATATTGACACATGCTGCAATCTATCAGTTAGATGCTTACATACCAAACGAAAGGACACAGAACATCTGTCTCCTGTATGTTCTGTCGAGCATGTTCTCCGCTCGATGATATAGATGATACAGGGAGCAAAAACAGAGTGCTAGTCTTGAAATTGTTCTTTATTAACAGAAAGTGTAGTCATACATTACAGGTGGCCAACCCAGTCTTTCCGAGCAGCGTATGTAAAAAATGGTACAAAGTTCTGTTAAATCCCCCAAAGCTTCTAAAACTCACGCGCAAAAGAGGAAAAGAAGAACAATAATTAGAAAATGAAGCTTTACGCCATTCGAGAAGGAAAAATGTAGTGGTACGCGCTCTCTCCTTGATCTATACTGACGAACCGCCATCCCTATTCTTCTATGAATCCCCCGTCCTAATTCTCGACTGTAGATGCAATAAGCAAACACCTTCCCGCTAGAGGCTGATAGCGCTATAGTCTTCGAAAGTTAAAGCAATAATGATACCAATTGATTCGTCAAGGTCCATGACTGGTCAATGGGAATCATGCCACCCCTTTGGGCGTGTCGATAGCTTCGAGCAAAGTGACGACCTCGTCCATCTTTGGACGTTTGTCTAGATGAGCATCCCAGCATCGTTTCATCGCATTTACGAGAGAACTTGGGTCGCATCTCGGAATATCAGGTCTCAGGTTCTGTTGCACCTATAGTCGCCAAAGAGGATTAGGAATCAGAGACAACTACTTCCCAGTAGTAGCAGAATTACTGCTCGCTATCTGCTTCTCATGTTGTAGGAGATGGAACCGAACAATACCTGGTGCACCACGGCCGAAGTCATTTCTGAGAAACTAAGGTCAGGGTTAGGCATGTCGCAACAATATATTTCAAATAGGCAGATGCCGAAACTGTGGCCATCGCATTTTATATTATATGTGTTTCCATTTAGTAGTTGCACCCAGTTTTGTTGAGTCGCCTATTATTTATTCTGCAATAGCTCTGCCTTTTCCTTTTGGTCCTCCACTTCAAGTCTTTGGTTACTTAAATTGATGAAAAGGAAATTTTAAATTTTTGTCTAATTTTTTTTTTCCATTCTGGCCAACTAGGGTTGCCACTTTTGCCAAATCGGGCAAGGGAGGCCCTCGATCGGCCGCAGGGGTCGAGCACTCGCTTTGGGGAGGGATGCCCTTACTAGACCTGTCAAGGGCTTGATCATGGCCTGGGCAAGGGTTGCTGTCGCCAAATTTGAGGAGGCCTTGCCTTGGCGAGGACTCGTAGGTCCTAGCTCACTTCTCAGCCATAATGAAAAAAATAATATAAAAAGAAGTAATAAAAAAATCAGGAAATATTTTGAAAAAAGTTACAAATTTTGTCAACATCACAACCAGTCATGTTGCATAAGATGAACAATGTCCATGTTAGTATTTTTTGCCCAAAATTAGCCAAATGTACTATCTTGTCAAATCGTCAAAAAATTTAAGGCTCAATTGTTACGATTAAAAGGTCATTGGGATCCAATGGTCACACTTTTCACATGGAATGAGAGAGATTCGATTCCCCACATTCTAAAAGGGAACTAAATATAGGAACATTTAGTTTTAGGTGTGGGGTTCTCCTCTCAAGTTTTGCTAATAAGTAAGACAAAAGTTTGAAAGTGAGTTAAGAGTTAAAGTTGGATAGAGCAAAAAAATAAAATTGGCACAATTAAAATGATTAAAACTAAATTGACACAAATGCAATAAATTTAAGACTTTTTTTGTACTTTGTCCCGCTCTTATCAACGTATTTTTTTTCCATTTAAATTATCTAATCTTTTTTTTTTGGAACCACGAGCTTTGAAGGGTTAACTATGTCTTCGAATTTCCTAAGTTAGAGACAAGCAGAAAGACTTGCACCACATCACAAAAAAAGACCAAATGCTAACATAGTTTCAAAAAGGAAATAGGATCCAACTCAAGCTTAGTCACTAGATTATGGGAAAAATTATCCAAAATGTCCTAAACTTATTACACGATTCTAAACTTTTTTATCGTGCCAATTTAGTTCTAAATCTTTTGATAACTTGTTTATTCAGTTCTAAATCTTTTAATTGTCTCCATTTAATCTTAAACTTTATGATGAGTTGTTAATTTAGAAGTGCCAGCACTCCAATTGCCAAAATTTGGCGTGGGTGAATACTTGAGTGCCAAAATTTTCAAAAGGTAGATTTAAGTGCCAAATCATAGAAGAAATGAACATTTAATTGCCAATAGAGAGAATTTTCAGTCAAACTGCTAACATAATTTTTTTCGATGAGAATTTAAATGATGTGGCTTTTCTTTAAAAAAAAAAAAAAATTATCCATGTGGCGTTGATGGGCTATGACGTCATTTTGGTCTAAATTTGATTTTTAATATGAATATTAATTAAATTAAAATTAAAAAATAATTTTTTATTTAGAAAAAAAAGGAGAAGAGGATAGCAAATTAACAAGGGCCTTGATAGCCCTCATTGCCGCTGCCTCATTGTCTCCGGCCCTTCCAACAATGGTGAGGCGAGGGTTGGTTAGGGTTGTTGAGCCTCGTCTAGTGATTAACGACCACCTAGCTGACCATAAGCTAGGGTTGGCCTAGATCTGGGGTGACGGGTTAAGGCATTCCTGCTGATTGGGTGAGGGTCGCCAGCCCTTATTGCCGCTGCCCTAGCCTTGGGTGGCCCTTGGCTTAATCTAAGTGAGGGCTATTGTTGGCCCTCGCTTACGGTCAGCTAGGGTTGTCGGCCACTAGTTGGGACCTAGTGACCTTGGCTGACCTTTGCCCTATCGTCGAGGCGCTTTTCGGTGATGGTGGGATGACGACGGAGGCCCTCGCTTATTTGATGCCCCTGTTGGTCGGCCAGGGTCTTCATCCATTGGCTGGGGCCCAATGACCTCAGTTGACTCTTGTTCCATTGCCGTTGGACCTTTTTGATGATGGTGGGGCGGTGGCAGAGGCCCTCGCTTATTTGATGCCCTTGAGATGCCCTGTTATGTGTGTGTGCGCACGCGCGTGGGCATGTGTTTTATTTTTAAATTTAGTTTTTTAAATTTAATTAAATAAATATTTATATTAAAAATCAAATTTGGGGGGCAAAACAATGTCATTTTGGGACAAGCATTACTAACTAGACATTTTAGTGAGCCATGTCGACCAATAATATATGCCACGTCGGATTTCTTGCTAAAGTTAGTGCTTAAGTGTCCAATTTTTTTTTTTTTTTTAAAAAGTGTCACTTAAGTATACATTTTGAAAGTTTTGACATTAACTTTTATCAATTCCAAGTCTTGGCACTTGAGGTGTACTTTTGCTATCAATTCAGTCATAAATTCTTTAATGAATTCCCAATTTAGCTATTCCAGCTAAATTTGGCCAAATATCACTAACATTGCGGTCTAGTTAGTGTTGACTGTCCAACGTAATAAGATTAGTGTTGACGTGAATAATTTTTAATTTTTTTTTAAAGATGAATTTTTAATTATTTTTCTTTTCTTTTGCAAGGGTCGGTGAGGAAAAATTCACGTGACTAAGGCTCCGTTCGTTTCACGGAAAATATCATGTTTCCGGAAAACATTTTCCTGGAAGTCATTTTCCAGGAAAATGACTCTATTTTCCGGTGTTCGGCCAAAATCTAAAATTTAAGTGGAAAATATTTTCTACCGTTCGTTAGCTCATTTAATTGTTTGGAAAATATTTATTTTATTTATTTATATTTATTTTTAAAATGATTTTTTAATTATTTATATTTTTAAAAATCGAAATTTTTATTATTTATTATTTCTTTTTCTTTTCCTTCCTCCTCCTTCTTCCTCCTTCCTCCGCCGTCGCCTCCTTCCTCCTCCTTCTTCCTCCTTCCTCCGCCGTCGCCTCCTTCCTCCTCCTTCTTCCTCCTCCTTCTTCCTCCTCCTTCCACCGCCGCCACCTCCACCTCCTTCTGCGCCGACGATGGTCGGCCCGCCCGGCCGACCAAGACCCGGTGCCCAGATCCGGCGAGCTCGAGGCTCGGCCGATCTCACCCGAGCTCGCCGGATCGGCGACGAGCTTGAGCTCGCCCGGATCGGGAGCCCGAGCTTTGCCGCTAGATCCGCGAGCCGTGAGCTCCGCCGCCAAATTCGGCGAGCTCGAGGCTCGGTTGATCTCACCCGAGCTCGTCGGATTTGGCGACAGAGCTCGAGCTCACCTGGATCGGGAGCCCGAGCTCTGCCACTAGATCCGGCAAGCCGCGAGCTCCGCCGCCAGATCCGGCGAGCTCGAGGCTCGGCCGATCTCAGCCGAGCTCGCGAGCTTGGCGAAAAACGACAACTTGGCAAGAAAAATCCAACGCACTGCACGACGAGCGGCCTGGACGGCGGGCTCCCCGCAAGCCTCCCGGCGCCGCCGCGGTGCTCCCTCTTGAGCCGGATCCTCCCGAGTGGCTTCGAGCCGCCGGGGAAGCGGAGCGCAGCTCCGGTGGCGGCGCCCGGCCGGAGTAGGCGGGCAGGAGTGGCCGGGGAGGGCGGAGGCTAATCCCGGAGAAGGACGTCGTCAAGCCATTGCAGCAGGGAGAGCGAGAGAGAGAGGCCGGGAAAATGATTTCCTCTTTTCAAAAGAGGAAATCATTTTCCACAATGTCAAGAGAGGATTTTCCGTTGACCGGAAAATGTTTTCCTTGACCGTGTATTTTCCGTCTACCCGAACACCGGAAATTACGGAAAATATTTTCCTAGAAGTTGTTTTCTGCGAAACGAACGGAGCCTAAAAGAGAAAAAAGGAAGAGAAGATAACTTATACTTGCTGTTTCGGCCATCATATAAATAAATGGATTCCATTTTCGTTTTTAGGAATAATTGCTCAAACTCCCCTAAACCAAAGCTTTGCTGCGTTGAACCCTGAACTTTGATTTATATTTCAAATGCTAAATTTACTATTTGGATAGCCCTGGAGTGTAATCTGAAAATGGACTAACTTATTTTTCTTTATTAAAGCAATTTCCACCGAACTTTCATAATATGATTGGAAAATTTCAAATAAACGCCTGAAGTGTATTCATTTTTTCAATAAAAGCCTAAAATGGACCTCATTTCAAATAAGTGTTTGAAAGTGCTCATTTTCTCAAATAAGAGCCTAAAATTGATATTATTTCAAATAATAACATGAAGTTGCCATATTAGTCTTAAAGAAGGGTCTAATTCACTAGTTGATAATGGCATTTTCGTCCTTTGTATTTTTGTATTAGATGAAAAAATAATTTAAAAAGGGAAGGGGAAGGGAAGATGGTGAGGGTTTTCATTTTTATTTATTTATTTTTAAATTTAATTTTTTGATATCATTTAAATAATATTTAAAATTAAAATTACATTGGACCAAAATGCCCTTGACTAACTAGAATATTTAGCCTGTCGGCAAGGTCGAGACCTTATTTGAAATTTTCATGACCACTTCAAGCCCTTTATTTGAGACAAAATCTATTTCAGACTTGTATTTAAGAAAATGATGACACTTCAGATTCGTATTTGGAATTTTCTCTTAAATAATCATGTTCCTTCTATATTTTCTTAACTTCATCTCATGTAGTAATTAGCCATTATCATGTAATAATTAACGGTATTGTAGACGAAAAGAACTTATGGTTGCAATAAAAATAAAAATTTACGGAGTAATTTTTCAGAGTCCGACGGTTGTTAGCAATAATGCCAAAGTTCATGGTGGGTAATTTGTAACTTTTCAAAATATAAAGGCTTTTGGTGCATAATGAATGCAAGGCAATCCCACATTGCTTGGGAGAAGTCCTCTGACCTACTTGATAACCGCTGCGGCTCCTTTCACCTCACAAGACGTCTTTTGAGGATGAGTCGCCCCCAGATTGGCATCAGAGTCAAGTTAAGGTGGATCTGGGTGCATGCTGATCCCTAGGCAATCCCACATCGCTTGGGAGAAGCCTTCGACCTGCTTGATAACTGTTGTGGCTCCTCTCATCTCACAAGATGTCTTCTGACCTGCTTGATAACCATTGTGGCTCCTCTCATCTCACAAGATGTCTTTTGAGGATGAGTCCTTTGTATCAAAAATTCATTTATCCCTTCTAAGATTAAACTTTTTTCCCTTTTCTTTTTCCGTTTGTGACATCTATGGTCTCCGGCCGATCTTCTTCAAGTCTTAAATGGCCCGACTTGAGAGGATGCATGCTTCCAGCCACATATGATGATGATAGATGGAGATCGTGACAGTGACAATGACAATGGCGGATTCTTCTGTTTGCCTAGCAAAAGCTCAGATGGTCCAGAAATTATATCCCTAACTTTACATTGTTTGACCATGCTTAAGGGAAATGAGCCATAGATGGACGATTTACACCTTTACATATCGGAAATCCTTTTTCGACGTTTGCGTCGATCTCCTCCCGCCATCACATCCCGATTTCTTGGACCTGGGTCCTTGGCAAGTAATCAAGTGGCAATCGTTATGGGTTCCACAAGCCAAAAACTGAAGACCTTGATATTGACAATTCCGGGGTCCGAACGTAGGACCTTGATGGCCACACCTATGACCATGAACATGGGCACTAGTATCCAAGACGTCCACAACCAAACTCTAGACCTTATTGTGAGTCCATAAAAACCATAAGAAAAAATTATTTAAAAAGTCTTAAACCTATTATACTTTTGCTAATTTAGTCTTAAATATTTCAATTATGCCAATTGAGTTTTAAACATTTTTTTTTTTAAACTTTTTTCAATTGAGTATATCCAATCAATTTTGGCCGAAAATCACTGGCGTAGACATCGACTATCCTACATGACATGATCGGCATTGTAACATCCTCAACTCTGACCCCGTGAGGATCGGCCATAAGGTCTTGAATGGATTGACCATGGGCCATTGGTCATGGGATCGATCGGTTCGGGATCAGTTATGGTCCGATCGACCAATTGGCCATGAACTGGCCGAGGTATCGATCGTGAATCGTCTATCGACCATATTGATAGGATTAGATCACTAGCTTATAAGATGACTTTTTGATCACAAGAATTGGTCATGGGATGACTTTGGATCGACATATGATCATGGGTCGATTTGATCTGTCATAGCGCTCGGTTGCGAGTGATTTCGCCAGGCTATGCATCGATACATAAACGATTCGACTTGATGAAATGCGATTATCTTCTGACAAAAAAATGCATCATTACATATTTAATTCTTAGTGATCGGAAAATGAATCTTGAATTGGTGATGTTCAATCGTGGATCGGTAATGCACCAACTATAAACCATACAGATGGATCGGGTGTCGATTGAAATGAATCTCGGGATAGATCTAGCTATTCCGTCACGAATTCTGAGGTCCATGAGTGCCTTGACTTAGTGTTAGGCCATGGATAGCCTTAGGATTGGTCTTGACCGACTGAAGGACCAATGGACCGCCATTTAGGTTGACCGATTGTCCAAGGGAATGGTTTGGCCTAGCATGGGGAACGATGGCTGAACTTCAGGTGCATGTGATTCGGTTTTTCGAGATATACCTAATGATCCATTTTCCGGTCTCGGAACCAACTTAGATGATGGAATTCTCCAGACCGCCTTCTTGAGGAAGAAAATGACAGATTAAGGAAAACTCCAGAATGCCCTCATTAAATGAATGGGGTGATGTGTCTTTTGACTTTTCAAAAGTTATGATGAAATTAAAAATATCCTTGATGGGCAAGAAAAGGATGGCGCACATGTGGCTCAATCAAAAAGTGATACCTAAAGCCCTCATTAATGACCTAAGAAGTTTAGGCGCCAAGTTGGCTATCTTGATAACCTTATCTTCAAACTTCATTAAATGCTTATTAAATACGGGATAAAAATGGTCCAATGGAAGGACGAAAAGCAGGCCATCATCGATGATGCTTACAAGCTAGATTGCCAAGCAAGATCTTTTAGCCGTCCAACTCATCCTTTAGGTACAATCATTAGACAAATAGGCTTGCCAACTAAGGATCTTAGGCGGGACACTTGGAAAAAAAAAATTAGAATGGACCATTTGGCTTGGTAATGATGGTGTTGAGTAATATAAATAGGAGGACTTCTCCTCATTTTTCACCATGCCATCCACTTTCTCCTTTCTCCTCCTCTTGAATGCCACCTCCTTCTCACATCTCTCTCTCTCTCTTCTTCGGCCTTCAAGCAAGCTACCTTTCCTTTGTAGTTCATGTCTTAGCTCAAGATTCATCGAAGGTAAGTAGAATTCCTAACCTTTGGCTAGGGTCATATGCTATGTCGTCGAGTTTTAGCCATGTGCTTACTCATGAGTAGTCGTTTTTATGTTGCAGATCCATTTTGTATGGTTTGCTCATGTGTGGGTTAATATGGAAGACAATAAACTAGCTTGTGTGACACATGATATGTGATCATTAAATGAAAGAAGAAGAGCGTCATCATATAGTGTTGGTGATGGTGCCTCGTTCGTGAGAATGGAATGCCCTGGTTGAGCCAAGATACCTAGGTTGAGCTCGGATGCCTCGGGTGAGCTAGCCATCAAGATGCTTCGGTTGAGTTAAGATGCCTTGATTGAGCTGGAATGCCTAGCTTGAAGCTGGATGCCTCGATTGAGCTGGGATGCCCTTCTTGAGCTGCGATGTACGTTAATGAACCTTTTATGCATGCCAGTATATTTATTACTACTTGACTTAGTGTGTTTATGGATAACCTAAGGTAAGCATGCATAGAAGTTACACCGGAAGTTATATATGTATAGTCGACGTGAAGCAATAATATTGTTATTGATCTACCAGTGATATTATAATACGAGTATTGTTCATGCAAGATTTGATGACGAGTTGTCATCCTAATAGAGGATTATGGGTTTTTACTTACCGAGTTGTGGACTCACTCCTTATTTTTCAATCTTGTAGGTATGGAAGTCTCACGTCAGTGTTGGGAGCCACAGTCAAGCTAGAGGAGATAGGAATTCTCTTGATCCATGTGGAAAATTTGTAGTGTGATGCTAAAAGAAAAGAGGGCTCTTAGAGAAAGGGCTTGTAAAAGTATTGTTATAATGTAAACTAGTATATTCTATGTGATGTTTGTCCCAATCTTCCAGCTATTGTTTGGCCGGGGAGTTGTTTATTCATGTTTGCACATGTGCATGATAACAAGATAAAAAGAATCGAGACGATGACGAACCTTGGACACCGTGAAAATAACCTTGCTGCTGATGACCCTGGAAATGAAGTCGGGGTCATGATAGGCACTGACGTGGACTTTTTTAAAATAACATTTTAATATTTTTTTGCTTTACTTTACTTTATCTTTTTCTTGGATTTAGGTCGGCGACTCTCATCAGCATTGGGCGAGGGCCGCGTTGCCCTCACTACAATTTAGGCCAAACAAAGGCCGCAACGCCCTCCCCCATATGGGCTAGGTTAAGGTTTGTTGGCCAACCATCTCGTTAGCTCGAATCCAAAGAAAAGAAAAAGGAAAAGAACCAAATTTATTTTCTCTATTTCAAGAGGGAAAATGACACAAACAATTCTTGAATTTTGGCTTAATGTGTAATTTGGTCCATGAACTTTTAATTTGTTCAATGCGGTCCATAAACTTTAGCCCAATGTGCAATACGGTCTCTAAACTTTTAATTTGTTTAATGAAGTCCCTAAACTTTTGGTATATGTTCAATATTGTCCTTAAACCATATGAAAATGTTTAATGTAGTCCCTAATCTTGAATTAATGGAAGGACTACATTGAATATTATCATATAGTTCAGGGACTGTGTTGAATATGTATTAAAACTTGAAGGACTATATTAAATGTATTAAAAGTTTAGAGACTACATTACACATAAGGCTAAATTTCAATGACCAAATTGCATATTGAGCTAAAGTTTAAGAACTACATTGAACAAATTAAAAGTTTATGGCCAAATTATCCATTGGGCCAAAGTTTAGGGACTATTTGTATCATTATCCCAAAAATAAAGAAATTAAAATATCATTAAAAATGTTAACGTCAATGCCAATCGTTCACATAAAATGATTGACATCCATATCCTTGAATTCTAGCCAAAATTAGCCAGATAAATTCAATTGGTATAATCAAGAGATTTATGATTGAATTGCTAAAAGTGCAATGAGTTTAGAACTTTTTAGATAATTTTTCCCAAAACATGAAATATATAGAAGTTTTGCATTATAAATAATTTATATCAATCAATCAACCAACAAAAACATAGTAGGACTACCAATTTTTTTTTTTTTTTTTTTGGGAGGAGCTCATCTTGAATTATATGTTATCTATTTTGAAGTTTCTCTAGTTTCTATTCAAATTTGAAATACTCTCGTTTTTTTTTTCCAAAATCAATGAAACTCTTTGATCTGATAAGATTTTTGTGGAGAGCGATTATGTGAAGAAATGAAGGTAATACTGTAGGCAATAGTTGAATCGTTAAAAGTACTTTCTCATATACAAACACCGAGGGTATGATTACTTAAGCTTTTGTAATACATGAATTCTAAATTGCAAAGTAAATACAATTTTTTTTAAAATTAAAAACAGAATTAAACTTCATTCAATTACAATTTTTTGTTACTTTGTGTCGCTTGTCCAATATTAAATAGAAACCCTATATAAAAATAATCTTAATTGGTGGGGTGACCATTATATCAAATTTCATCAAATTAATAATCTATTCAAGCTCATTTTTAAATTATTTTTTCATAGGAACGCTATTGTTAAATATTAAGTGAAGAATTAAGCTTTTTATTTGATATATTTGAATGGTTGATTCAAATTAATGTAAAGGAAGGAGAAGGGATGGAACTTTCCGAAGATGTGGCTAACCGCAAATCGACATTTCAGCCAATTTTTTTGTTTTTTGTTTCCAAATCTAGATGTTCCTGCCAGTTTACATAGACACAATGCACAACAGGAGAAACTTCCATGCCGTTCTACTTTTATGGATAGGGGTTGACGCATACCGGGCACCTTGCATGCACTGCATGCAGAGAGTAAACGAAAGGTCATTGATCCCCTCGAGCCAAAACTCTTCATCCATCTTGAAGGATTCGTGGGAAGTTGATCGTTTTTCATTTTTCCCAATCCTTTCCAAATTTAGAATGTTGGCAGACCTTCTTAACCAAAAGTGTACATATAAATCGCCTGCGCAAGCGTGAGGTTCATCATCTAATCTGCTTGAGCTCCGGGAATGGGAAGAAGGAGTTCTTAGTCATCGAGAAAACCCCGAACCGTTGATTTCGAATCCACCAACCGACGGAGATTAAGCAGCATCCTTTCGCTCTCTCTTCCTCCTTTGGATCTCTTCTCCTTCGTCCTTAAGAACCCGCAATAATGGTGTTGAAATATAATATGCGGAAACGACAAGATTTTACAATTTACATCAACACGAAATCACCCAAGAAATAAATGAGAAATAATAAGGATATCAGAAATTTATGTGGTTCGGTCCGAGTATTGGTACCTACATCCACGGGAAAGCTAACGGCAAATAATCCACTATAATCGGAGAATTAAAGTTTACAATCATTTACACGCTCGAGTGTTTCCCACACCTAGACTTAACCTCAAACTTAAAGTGTTTATAAATAAACAACTCACTTGGACATAAACTCACGGCACAAATTATTACGCGTTCAAGCTCAAAGTATAACGCGCGCGGCTCTCTCTTGACGTGCGGCTCCTTCCTCTTCGTAGGTTTTTCACCCACTTCTTACAAGCCCCAAAAAGGGGAATTACTTTATGCTCACGTATATATGTGTGCCCAGAATCAAACTTTGACTCTGGGCCCCACCATTACTTTCCTTCTCTATGTGTAGGGGGCTTCGGCGGTTGTTTCTTCTTTTAGATCTTCAGCGGCTCTTTCGTATAAAAAAACTATTTTATACATGTGTAGAGGACTCCTTCATGCCAAAGGATCCTTATACGTGCGTGTGCCCAAAGTCAACACTTTGACTCTAGGCCCCATGATTTGGGTTGCCTTTTTCAAATTTCGTAGACTTCCACAGCAAAGAAGAAACTTAGCTCCTTTTTATTTTATATTTCCTCTTTTGTAAATCTTCAAGAGTCTAGCGAATTTTTTTCTACTTGTGAAATCTTTATCAACAAAATTCGGTATAATAAATCGTCATTCGAATTCAAACTCGAGACATTAATTTAACAATTCTCCACTTTGGCTTGATGTTTGAAGCCAAGTTATAGTGCTCATCATCCATGTTACTCTCCCAATGCCTCGACGGATGCTCACTCTCCATAGACGCCAATAGAGCTCAAGTAAAGCTTGAGCTTCGCCAAAGGAACAAATTTAGTCATCATGTCTACCGGGTTATCTGCTGTAGCAATCTTTTTGACAATAACATTACCCTTAACTAAGACATTTCAAATGAAGTGGTACCTGATGTTGATATGCTTCGTTCACTCGTGATAAACTAAATTATACTCCAAATATATTGCACCTTGGTTATTACAGTGTATATCCACACTTTTATATTCTAATACAAAGTCTGAGAGCAAACTCTATAACCATATCGCCTCCTTCGCTACAAAGGTTAGTGTCATGTACTTTGCATCGGTCGAAGACAAGGCAATGTGATCCTGTAAGGACACTTTCCAACTAACTGCACTACCCACTAGCGTAAATATGTATCCTGCTAAAGACTTACGATCATCCAAATCACCAGCGTGATCCGAATCCACAAAACCAGTGGTCTCACTACCATTGCTGTCCCTCCAGTACACTATACCCACGTCTGTTGTCTCCTTGAAATATCTGAGAATCCATTTCACAGCTTCTCAATGAGCTTTACCAAGACGCTTTATATAGCAACTAACCATGCTTACAGCTTGTGAAATATCAAGCCTAGTGCACACCATAACATACATAATACTACTCACGGCACTAGAATAAGGAACACGAGACATATGCTCCTCCTCTTCCTTAATCTGCGGTGATAATTTTTCTGAAGGTTTAAAGTGCTTTGCTAAAAGTGTACTTACAGATTTTGCTGATTGCATATTAAAATGTGCCGCAATTTTCTCAATATATTTCTTCTGAGATAGACGTAAAACTCCTGCAGCCCTGTCACGCAAAATCTCCATACTCAAAATTTTCTTTGCGGCACCTAGATCTTTCATTTTAAATTCAGCATTTAACCGTATCTTCAGCACATCAACATCAGACATATTCTTAGCTGCTATTAGCATATCATCAACATATAAGAGTAGATAAATCAAAGAACCATTCTCCAATTTCCTGTAGTGAACGCAGCTATCCATTTGACTTTTTGTGTAGTCTTGACTAGCCATGAAAGTATCAAAACGTTTATACCACTGTCTAGGAGACTGTTTTATCTCATACAAATATTTCTTCAACAAGCAAACGTGATTTTCCTTATCTGGAGTAGCAAATCCCTCTAATTGTCTCATGTAAATCTGCTCCTCCAGCTCACCATGAAGAAACACAGTTTTCACATCTAGTTGCTCTAACTTGAGATTCTGCGAAGCAACTAAGTCAAGTAAAGCACGAATATAAGTATGTCTTACTATAGAAGAGAACACTTCATTGTAGTTAATGCCCTCACGCTGTGTATACTCTTTCGTCACAAGTCTCACCTTATTCCTCACTGCCTCAACACCGAGAATGCCCTCTTTCCGTTTGAAAACCTATTTACTTCCGACAATCTTTTGGCTCTTTGGTACTTTGACCAGCTCCCATGTCTGATTTTGATGGAATGATTCCATCTCTTCACTCATAACCCCGAGCCATTGTGACGACTCTGAACTAGCCATCGCCTCAGAATAAGACAAAGGCTCATTTGTCTCCACCTCATCGCCTATAGTTAATGCATAAGCAATATTTGTATAATCATAACGTACCGATGATTTAATGTACCTTCTCTATTTATCTGCAGCTATAGTGTGCTGCGGCTTCGCTAGTTGTTTACTATCACCGACTTCAGAAATTGCGGCTTTATCTGCAGTCTCAATTTCTGTTACCTTCGAGGTCTCCAGAGTTTCCACCTGAAGCTCCACTTTACTAATGACACCATGATCTGTCTTCTCTGCTAGTTGTGTCCCAAAACTTCTCCGTTGAAGCATTGCAGTCTCGTCAAAGATCACATTTTTACTGATTAGAAAATCGGGTGATCTGGGATCAGTGCACCATAGTCGGTAGCCTTTCACCTCATGTGCATAACCTAGAAATATGCACTTCTTCACCCTCGGCTCAAGCTTACCATCACTCGTATGAGCATATGCAGGACATCCGAATATACGTAATTCGGAGTAATCAAGAGGTTTCCCCAACCATACTTTCTCAGGAGTCTTCCACTCAATAGCAAATGATGGAGATCGATTAACCAGGTAACATGACATGTTCACTACTTCGGCCCAAAATTCCTTGCCAAGTCTTGTATGCGAAAGCATGCATTGAGTTCGCTCAAGCAAAGTTCTGTTCTTCCGTTTTGCCACACCATTCTGTTGTGGTGTCCCAGGTACTGTGCGATGTCTCATAATACATTCTTTCTCGCAAAACTCGGTAAAATCTTTGCCACAGAACTCCATGCCATTATCGGTTCTCAGGCACTTGATTTGTTTATCTGATTGCTTCTCAATCAATGCCTTAAATTTCTTGAATCGATCGAACACTTCATATTTGTGCTTTAGAAAGTATACCCATATTTTCCTCGAATAGTTGTCAATAAATGCCAGCATATATCGAGCACCTCCTTTCGAAGGAACCGAAGACGGGCCCCGGACGTCTGAATGAATATATTCAACTGATCGTTTGGTTGAATGAATAGCTGTAATAAACTTAACTTGGTGCTGCTTCCCAAAGATGCAGTGTTCACATAAGTCCGGCTTCCCTATCTTTTGACCCTTCAACAACCCCCTTTCACTTAGCATTGTCATACCTGTCTCACTCATATGCCCTAAACACATATGCCATAATTGAGTCAAGTTAGAATCTAACTCGCCTGATGAAACTACAGTGGTTCCGGTCACGATCTCTCCCAGTAGATGATAGAGAGTATTCACTTTCTTCCCCTTCATCACTATCGTGGCATCTCGAGAGATCTTCAGTACTCCACTTTCAGCGGTGTACTTACACCCGATGTCATCGAGTGTCCCCAGAGAAATAAGGCTCTTCTTGAGCTCCGATACATGCCTCACATTTGTCAATGTGCGCACCACCTCATTGTGCATCCAAATCCAAATTCTCTATCCCCACAGCCTTACAAACCGCGCCATTCCCCAAAAGAACTCTACCACCATCTGCAGTCCGGTAAGTAGTAAACCAGTTCTTATGAGGCGTCATATGATAAGAACACCCTGAATCCAGCACCCATTCATCTCCTGACGAAATAGCAATCACACATAAAACAGCTTCTGCATGACTATTGCTTCCCTCGACAACGTTTGCCACACTGCTTGTGGTATTCTGCCTATCAACTTTATTCCTCTACTTAGGACAATCTCTCATGATGTGCTCCTCCTCGTGACACTCAAAGCACTTCTTGCGTCCCTTGGACTTTCTTTGGCATGATTTCGATATGCTTTTACCTCTATTGCTACTAGGCCCTCGATGTTGTTCTCTACTCCGAATCATCAGTGCTTGCGCTACTCCTTGCGCCAGACCGTCATCTCGCAACTTTTTCTACCACTCCTTATAGAATAAGGCGGACTTTACCTCTTCTGAGGTAATTGTAGTACGCCCTTGCAATAGTGAATCAGTAGTGCTCTCATGACTCTGGTAAAGAGGCTAACAATATCATGCCATGTTTTTCATCATCAAGTATCTTATCGACGTTCTTCAGATCTATCATGAGTTTATTAAATACATCTAGGTGGGTTCTGATAGACGTACTTTCAGTATATCTAAATTGAAACATCTTCTTTAACACGTATAAGCGATTATTCAAACATTTCTTTACATAAAGTGCTTGAAGTTTTGCCCATAATGCTGCGGCATCCTTCTCCTCAGCAACTTCTATTAAGACCTCATCTTACAAATTTAATAGGATTGTACTCTTTGCTTTTTCCATTAGCTCTACCCTTTCTGAGGCTTTTATTATAATCGGCAACTCATCTTCACCATCTAGTGCCTTAGCCAAACCTTGTGTTGTCAATAATACCCGCATTTTGATGCTCCATAACACAAAATTGTTGCTCTCGTTAAACTTCTCAATTTCAGATTTCCTTTCAGACATAATTGTAATAACAGAATTTCCAAATAATAATCAAACAAGCTAAAGCTCCAAATCATAATCAAGAAATTTGATCCCAAGCTCTGATACCAATTGTTGGCATATAATACGCAGAAACGACATGATCTTGCAATTTACGTCAACGCGAAATTATTAGAGAAATAATAAGGACACCGGACATTTATGCAGTTCAGTCCGAGTATCGGTACCTACGTCCACGGGAGCCAGCAGCAAATAATCCAATATAATCGGAGAATCAGAGTTTACAATCACTCACACGCTCGAGTGTTTCCCACACCTAGATTTAACCCAAAACCCAAAGTATTTATAAATAAACAACTCAATTGGACATAAACTCATGGCACAAATCACTATGCATTCAAGCTCAAAGTATAACGTGTGCGGCTCTCTTTTCAGCTTGACGTGCGGCTCCTTGACGTGCGACCCCTTCCTCTTCGTAGGTTTTTCACCCGCTTCTTGCAAGCCCAAAAGGGGAATTACTTTCGGCTCACGTATATATGTGTGCCTAGAGTCAAACTTTGACTCCGGGCCCTGCCGTTACTTTCCTTCTCTACGTGCTGGGGGCTTCGACAGCTATTTCTTCTTTTAGAGCTTCAGTGGCTCTTTCGTATAAAAAAAGCTGTTTTATACGTCTGCAAAGGACTCCTTCACGCCAAAGGATCCATATACGTGCGTGTGCCCAGAGTCAACACTTTGACTCTGGCCCCACAATTTGGGTTACCTTGTTCGGATTCCGTAGACTTCTGCAGCAAAGAAGAAACTTTGCTCCCTTTTATTTTATATATCCTCTTCTGTAAATCTTCAAGAGTCCAACGAATTTTCTTCTATTTGAGAAATCTTTACCAACAAAATTCGGTATAATAAATCGTCATTCGAATTCAAACTGAAGACATTAATTTAACAAATGGTGGACATTGGGACAGCCGGAACGATTGTAGGCATTGTTGGTGAGTTCTTGAATACCCAAGAATGCATGAACTCTCCATTTTCTTGTGTACGTTCATGTAAAACTTCTAGCTGACTCGCATTGGTGCTTGAAAATTCGTTGTGACATGATCATTCTGCTAACAGTGCATGGGAACCATTTTCCGAAAGCCCATTGTCGTTGTTAAGGTGTGTCTATATATTCATATGTGTATCCGCACCCGAGACATAAATATATACAAATGCGAAATACAAAAGATCCCCGAAATTTTTTTAAAAAATCCATAAAATGTTTTAAATTAGAAAGCTGAATAACTTTGCAAAGATATACATTATGTTGATATAACACACCTGAAAAACTACGATACAAAGGTGAAAATCAAAGATCGTGATCCATGAAAAATCTATTACATAATCGATTGAGCTGTTTTGAATAAATTGTTGCGCAGAGTGATGATTGAATTGTTAAATAATATATGTGAAAAATCCATAAGTGCTCAAAGGATTACATAATGAAATGAAGTAGAGTAGAATGTAGAAGAGTTAATGACTAATCGGTTATATAATAAAAAGCGAAATGTCAACGTTAGGACCATGGAACTCAATTTTTTGATTCGACCATTTTGCAGGAAATGTCACCACCATGGCTTTATTCCTGTCTTCCATGTAAGCTTAGCTCGGCAACTTCTACTCCTCTCATAAGTTGACCAATGAAATTCTTGCTGTCTTGTTTATTTTGATCAATGGATTGACATTCGAATTCGATTTACTTTGCATCACGGCGGATCTCATAAGCTCGACATTTATCACGATATCGAAGAAGGAAAAGGCAACGAGATTCAAGCCGGATCCATCTGTCGCGACAGTACTCAACTGCGCAATGTGGGTGTACTGTGGTATGTCCCCTGTCCATCTAGGAAGCCCGCTTGTCGTCATAATCAACGCTTTCGATCTTGGTATCGAGCTCATCTACATTGGGATATACTTCATGTACTCTCCATGGAACATACGTGTAAGCTTTTGAAACACCTAAGTTGTTTAAGAAAGTAAGAGTGCTCCTCTCATCTTCATTTCCTAGCTCCGGCATTCCGATTTGCTTTTCGTGCTTTTGTCGCCATTTCGCAGCGGAATATCTTGCTTGTGCTCCTCGTTGAACTGATCTTCGTGGCTGCATTAGTTGCCTTATGCAGGAGTTCTGCACTTCTTGTAATGTTGTGTATCATCTTCAACATAGCGATGTATACTTCCCCATTGACAATCATGGTACGTTGACTGTTTGGCTTTTCCCAGAAACTAATATGTCACTGATCAACAATCAATAAAATGGGAATTGATGTCCTTCTTTTTGGTACTGGCAGCGCCGAGTCATCCAGACAAAGAGCGTCAAGTACATGCCTTTCTATATGTCACTCGCCATGTTCTTAAATGGCATCACATGGGCTGTCTATGCACTCCTCAAATTCAAACCCTTTGTCCTGGCATAATCTTGAAACTTCTTTCTCAGTCGCGTGTAATTTGTTGGATATTTTAATAATATTTTGAAATATTTACAATAATAGCTTCGATAAAAGTTATGACCGCATTTAAGACTATCATTATTTTTAACGGTCACATAACGGTTTCTTAACGGTCATATAATGGCTTTTTAATCGTTTTGTAACGTTTAATTTATTTCTCAAATAAATCCTTCATTAATTTACAACGGCTCTTTTAACGGCTTTATTTTGTTTGAATATAAAATCTCATAAGACAATCTTAAAAAATATATACATTGAATGAAACAAAGAATATTCTTTCTTTGAAAAATATTTCCTTTCCTTTTCCTTGCTGGATTATACATAACGTTGTTTCTGTTCCTTCTAATATTCAGTGTAGAATATAGAAAAAAGGTCTGTTGTATCTTGGGTCTGAGTATCGGTACCTATGTCCATGCGGAAGTCAGCAGCAAATAATCCACTATAATCGGAGAATCATAGTTTACAATCACTCACACGCTCGAGTGTTTCCCACACCTAGATTTAACCCAAAATCAAAAGTATTTATAACTAAACAACTCACTTAGATATAAACTCACGGCACAAATTACTACGCGTTCAAGCTCAAAGTATAACGCACGCAACTCTCTCTTCAGCTTGACATAGCTCCTTGACGTGCAGCTCCTTCCTCTTCGTAGGTTTTTCACCCGCTTCTTGCAAGCCCTAAAAAGGGGAATTACTTTCTGCTCACGTATATATGTGTGCCTAGAGTCAAACTTTGACCCTGGGCCCCGCCGTTACTTTCCTTCTCTACGTGCAGGGGGCTTCGGCGGTTGTTTCTTCTTTTAGAGCTTTAGCGGCTCTTTCATATAAAAAAAACTGTTTTATACGTGTGTAGAGGACTCCTTCATGCCAAAGGATCCTTATACGTGCGTGTGTCCAGAGTCAACACTTTGACTCTGGCCCCACGATTTGGGTTGCCTTTTTCAGATTCCGTAGACTTCCGCAACAAAGAAGAAACTTTGCTCACTTTTATTTTATATTTTCTCTTTTGTAAATCTTCAAGAGTCCAACGAATTTTCTTCTACTTGGGAAATCTTTATCAACAAAATTCGGTATAATAAATCGTCATCCGAATTCAAATTGGAGACATTAATTTAACAAATGGTGGACGTTAGGACAGCCGGAATGATCGTAGACATTGTTGGTGAGTTCTTGAATACCCGAGAATGCATGAACTCTCCATTTTCTTGCGTACGTTCATGTAATATTGGTGCTTGAAAATTCGTTATGACATGATCATTCTGCTAACAGTGCATGGGAACCATTTTCTGGAAGCCCATCGTCGTTGTTAAGGTGTGTCTATATATTCATGTGTATCCGCACCCGAGACATAAATATATACAAATGCGAAATACGAAAGATCCCTGAAAAAATTTAAAAAATCCATAAAATATTTTAAATTAGAAACCTGAATAATATAAATTATGTTGATATAACACACCTGAACAACTACGATACAAAGGTGAAAATCAAAGATCGTGATCCATGAAAAATCCATTACATAATCGATTGAGCCGTTTTGAATAAATTGTTGCGCAGAGTGATGATTGAATTGTTAAATAATATATGTGAAAAATCCATAAGTGATCAAAGGATTACATAATGAAATGAAGTAGAGTAGAATGGAGAAGAGTTAATGACTAATCGGTTATATAATAAAAAGCGAAATGTCAACGTTATGACCATGGAACTCAATTTTTTGATTTGACCATTTTGCAGGAAATGTCACCACCACGGCTTCATTCCTGTCTTCCATGTAAGCTTGGCTCGGCAACTTCTACTCCTCTCATAAGTTGACCAATGAAATTCTTGCTGTCTTGTTTATTTTGATCAATGGATTGACATTCGAATTCGATTTACTTTGCATCACAGCAGATCTCATAAGCTCGACATTTATCATGATATCGAAGAAGGAAAAGGCAGCGGGATTCAAGCCGGATCCATATGTCGCGACAGTACTCAACTGCGCAATGTGGGTGTACTATGGTATGTCCCATGTCCATCTAGGAAGCCCGCTTGTCATCATAATCAACGCTTTCGATCTTGGTATTGAGCTCATCTACGTTGGGATATACTTCATGTACTCTCCATGGAACATACGTATAAGCTTTTGAAACACCTATGTTGTTTAAGAAGTAAGAGTGCTCCTCCCATCTTCATTTCCCAACTTCAACATTCTAATTTGTTTTTTGTGCTTTTGTCGCCATTTCGTAGCAGAATATCTTGCTTGTGCTCCTCGTTGAACTAATCTTCGTGGCTACATTAGTTGCCTTATGCAGGAGTTTTGCACTTCTTGTAATGTTGTGTATCATCTTCAACATAGCGATGTATACTTCGCCATTGACAATCATGGTACGTTGACTGTTTGACTTTTCCCAGAAACTAATGTGTCACTAATCAACAATCAATAAAATGGGAATCGATGTCCTTCTTTTTGGTACTGGCAACACCGAGTCATCCAGACAAAGAGCGCCTTTCTATATGTCACTCGCCATGTTCTTAAACGGCATCACTTGGGCTGTCTATGCGCTCCTCAAATTCAAACCCTTTGTCCTGGTATAATCTTGAAACTTCTTTCTCAGTCGCGTGTAATTTGTTGGATATTTCAATAATATTTTGGAATATTTACAATAATAGCTTCGATAAAAGTTATGACCGCATTTAAGACCATCATTATTTTTAAAGGTCACATAATGGTTTCGTAACGGTCATATAACGGTTTTTCAATCGTTTTGTAACGTTTTATTTATTTCTCAAATAAATCCTTCATTATTTTACAACGGCTCTATTTTGTCTTAATATAAAATCTCATAAGACAATCTTAAAAAATATATACATTGAATGAAACAGAGAATATTCTTTCTTTAAAAAATATTTCCTTTCCTTTTCCTTGCTGAATTATACACAATGTTGTTTCTGTTCCTTCTAATATTCAGTGCGGAATATAGAAGAAGGTCTGTTGTATATTGGGAGGATAATCGTCAGAAGCTTATCACATCGAGTTTCGCACTCCGAAGAGCGGAATTATCTTTAAGGATAGTGCTTACGCTTGCCCGCCTCAGACAAATTTATTTATTCTCATCAGCTTTTTTCCTACATAATTTGCTTCATCCAAATCTTTCAGAGTTAAACGTGTTCTGCTGTACTAGTTGATAGTTCAGAGGAAATAGAGAGAGTGAAAGCATACCCTTTTTTGAGTTCATTGACTGAGATTTTTTAGGAGGATGAAGCCTTCTTTTTGAAGACATCTTTTGGTCATTTGCTTATGTTAATGTGTCCATGCATTTTTTTTGGTGCCGAATGGTTTGGGAGCCTTGTTGGGTCTGGTGCAGCTGATTCTCTATGCAACAAACTACAGAACCACCAAGTTGGACAAGCCAGAGAAACCGATGTCCGATGTTGAAATCTCCGGAGCTTAAGGCCGAGACACTTAATTGACACGGCCTCCTCTGCTCCTCAAGATTCAGTTCTTTTCTTTACCAGAATCCTTAATTTTCATGAGTACAATGTTTGACATTAACTGTTGTTGTAAATGTCTAATATATGTACTTCCAACCAAATGGCAATAAGCAAAGTGGGAAAGAAGGAATTCCATTGACAATTTGAACATTAACACATGCGGCAATCCATCAGTTAGATGCTCACGTACCAAATGAAAGGACACGGAACATCTGCCTCCCGTATGTTCTGCCGAGCATGTTCTCCGCTTAATGATATAGATGATATAGGGAGTAAAAACAAAGCGCTAGTCTTAAAATTGTTCTTTATTAACAGAAAGTGTAGTCATACATTACAGGTGGCCAACCCAGTCTTTCTGAGCAGCATTATTCAAAAACAGTACATGGTGATAAGGTTGATAATATTATTGGTGAACCATTAGAAGATTAGACTAGAGTAGGAGATGTGATTTGATTCTGCCATTGGAAGATTAGATTAGAGTATGATTTGATTATGCCTTCGGAAGATTAGGTTAGAGTGTGAGATATGATTTGGTCTTGATTATTTGAATCGCGGGTTAATTGATATGGTCAATAGGTAAGATTAGATATTTGAAATATAGAATAAGAAATCTAGTTGTCTTCTTAATATAAATAGCATTATATATTGTAGAAGAAAAGTGTGTATTATTGCTTTCAGCGAAGAACATTCTTCTCCTGAAAAATTTACCTTTGAATCGTTGCTTTCTTAATTCTTCTAATTTTCTTCACACAGTTCTGTATTAGAAAAATCCCATATCAGATAATTGATGTGGTGTGGAGCAGTTAATATATTCTAGTTGACTCATAATCTATTGACTTAAATTTTTTAGTGAATGTGGGTCTAACTAGATATATTAATGGATTCAAATTTGAGCTCCTTCTTGACAATCTCCCAAGATGAAGATATCAGATTTGTGCTGCATGCTTCCAACAACAACTACTCGCTATTTATAAATCACAATGCCAGGAGATAGAACCGAACAATACTTGGCGCACAATGCCAAAGTCATTCATGAGAAACTAACGTTAGGGTATAGCATGTCACAACAATATATTTCCCATAGGCAGATGTCGAAACTATAGACATCGCATTTTCTATTAGATAGTTTTCCATTTAGTACTTGTACCCATTTTTGTTGAGTTGCCTATTATTTATGCTGTATCAAATCTGTGTTTTACTTTTGGTCCTTCACTTCAAGTTTTTGGTGACTTAGAATGATGAAACACGATTTTTAAATTTTTTTCTGATTTTTTTTTTTCATTCTGGCTAGCCGGGGTTGTGGCCTTCACCAAATCCGGCATGGGTGGCCCTCGCTCGGCTACGGGCGTCAAGCACTTGATTGGGGGAGGGTTGCCCTTGCAGATCTGGCAAGGGCTTGACCCTCACGGCCTGGGCAAGGGCAGTCGTCGCCACATCTAGTGGGGGCTCGCCTACGTAAGGGCTTATAAGCCCTCACTTACTTGTTGGCCATAATGCACAAAAAAGAAAATAGAAAGAAAAAATGATAATTAATTTAGGAAATATTTTGAAAAAGTCGCAAATTTAGTCCTCGTCACTACCAGTCATGTCAAATAGGATGACTAATTTTCATGTTAGTGATTTTTGCCAAAAATTAGCCGAATGGACTACATAGGCAAATCTTCAAAAGATTTAGGACTTGATTATTACAATTAAAAGGCCACGGTGGCCACCCTTCCCACATGGGAAGGGGGAAGGGGGAGGTGAGAGTTTAATGCCTCACTTTCTCAAGAGCCTAAAGGTGGGGATGCTTAGTTTCAGGTGTGGGGTTTGGGTCCT
The DNA here is from genome assembly GCA_014182725.1 of Eucalyptus brandiana. NCBI lineage: Eukaryota > Viridiplantae > Streptophyta > Magnoliopsida > Myrtales > Myrtaceae > Eucalyptus > Eucalyptus brandiana. The sequence goes on from CM024669.1 coordinate 3,319,863, forward strand.
AGATTTTGCAAAGAGACATGATAAAAGTCCGAGAGTGAGTTGAGGATTACAATAGAACATAATAAAAAAAAAAAATCAATACAATTAAAAGGATTACATTGAATTGGCACAAATGTAAAAGGTTTAGTATTTTTTTGGTGCATTCGCCCTCTCTTATTAGCACATTTTTTTTGTTTAAATTATCTAATCTATTTTATTTTAACTATGAGCTTTGAAGCTTCAACTATGTCTTCGAATATCCTAAATTAGGGACAAGCACAAAGACTTGCACCCTAGCCAGAGAAACACCAAATGCTAATATAGTTTCATTAAGGAAGTAGGATCCAACTCAAGCTTAGTCATGAGATTGTGGGCAAAATTATCCAAAATGTCCTAAATCTATTACACAACGATCAATTTATTTTGACAATTTGTTAATTTAGTTCTAAATTTTTTAGTTGTCCCATTTAATCTTAAACCTTTCAGCAATTTATCAATTTAATCCTAAATTTTTTAATGAATTATCATCAACTAATTTTGGCAAAAAATTGCCGACGTGATAGTCCATTCAATGTTGACTGTCTAACGTGATGTGGTAGGTGCTAATGTGGATAATTTTTTTTTTAATTTTTTAAAAATGCTTTAATTATTTTTATTTTTTCCTTTTTTTTTTTTTAAAATTTTTTTGATTGAAATGGCAAGCAAGGAGAAAAATCACGTGACTAAAAGAGAAAAAGGAGGAGAAGATAACTTATACTTGCTGTTTTGGCCATCGTATAAATAAATGGATTTGATTTCATTTTAGGGATAATTGCTCAAACTCCCCTAAACCAACTATTTGCTATGTTGAACCTTGAACTTTGGTTTATATTTCGATTATTGGATTTATCATGTAGATAGCTTTAGAGTATTATCTGAAAATGGACTAACTCATTTTTCATTACTAAGGCAATTTCTGCTGAACTTCTATAATATCATGGAAAAATTTCAAGTAAGGGACTAAATGTCTTCATTTTTTTTAAAAAAAATAAGGATATGAAGTAAACTTTATTTCAAATACAGGTTTGAAGTGCCATTTTCTCAAATAAAAAATTAAAATATACATTATTTCAAATTAAAGCCTAAAGTTACCATGTCAGTTTTAAGGAAGAGCCTATTTTACCGCCTATTAATGACATTTGCGTCCTTTACATTTTTGAAAATTTTCCTTTTTTCCCTTTATTTACTTTTCTATATTAGATGAAAAATAAATTAAAAAAGGGAGGGGGATGGGAAGATGGCAAGGGCTTTATATATTTATTTATGCTTTTTAATTTAATTTATTATTGATATAATTTAAATAATATTTAAATTTAAAATTACTTTGGATCAAAATGCTCTTGATCGGCTGGAATATATAGCCTACCAATGAAGTCAGGTCCTTATTTGAAGCTATCGTGGCCACTTTAGACCCTTATATGAGACAAATTCCACTAGGCCATTTTTAAGAGAATAAGGCCATTTTAGGCTTTTATTTGAAATTTTTCTTAATAACATTATCATGTTTCTTCTATATTTTCTTAACTTCATCTCATGTAGTAATTAGCCATTATCATGTAATAATTAACGATATTGCAGATGAAAAAAACTTATGGCTGTGAAAAAAATCAAAAGTTTGGGAGTAATCTATTTAGTTTTTCAGAGTCCGACAGCCATTAGCAATGATGCCAAGATTCGTGGTGAGTAATCTGTAACTTTTCAAAATATAGAGGCTTTTAAGCAACAATGCCAAAATTCATTTGTCCCTTACTATTTTATCTTAATGAGATTTTTTCCCTTTTCCTTTTCTTTTTCTCTTCTGTGACATCTATGATCTCCAGCCGATTTTCTTCATGTCTCAAAAGGCCTGGCCCGAGAGGACGCATGCATCGAGCCACACAGATGATGATGATAGATGAAGATCGTAATAATGACAATGGCGGATTCTTCTGTTTCCTTAGCAAAAGCTCAGATGGTCCAAAAAATATATACCCTTGACTTTACATTGTCTGACCGTGTTTAAGGAAAATGAGCCATAGACAGCGATTTACACCTTTACATATCGAAAATCCTCTTCCGGAAGTTTGCCTTGATCTCCTCCCGTCATCAGCATCCTGATTTCTTGGACCTGGGTTCTAGGCAAACTTGGGAACCTGATATCGACAATTTGAGCCGGGATCCGAACGTAGGACCTTGATGGCCACACCTATGACAATGAACTCGTGCACTCAGATCCGACTCGTCCACAACAAAACTCAAGAATTTTCAAAATTTTCCGTTGCATACAAAAGAAGAGGATTTGCAGCTCATTTTCAAAAGTTAAATAATGGAACCTTTTCCCTTGAAAATGATTTCACTGGAAACTATTTTTGAGCAACATCAAATGCTTTGACAAAACAAATTGATGAATATAGTCTTAACTGATTGAAAATCCATACGCTGCTCTGACTTGAAATTTGATGTACTAATACTTGAAATTATATTATCATATTTTTCTTTGTTTATGTACTATTATTACAAATGGATAATGATACAAATAGTCAAAAAACTTTGATCTAATGTACAATGCGGTTCATGAATTTTTAATTTGTTTAATGTGAATTTTGAACTTTATCTCAATATATAATGTTGTCCCTAAATTTTTAATTTGTTCAATGTAATCTCTAAACCTTTGGTACATGTTAAAGTTAGTCTCTAAATTATATCAAAATCTTTAATGTTATCTTTTTATTAATTCATGTTTAGGAACTACATTAAATATTTTTATATAATTTAGGGACTAATATGAATGTATATCAAAAGTTTAAGGATAACATTTGTGACATCCGGATTTTTCGCTTGACAAAATAGTGAGTCCCGAATGTTTGATGGTCCATGGTACATTAGCGAGCTTATCGTCAAACTACAATGTTTGCATCCTCACCGCGTCATTACCAAGCAATGCCATTTTCACCTCATCTGATGACATATCTACGTCATCGAATCGTCGCAACTATTCGTTGCCGACAATCCCGATGTCCTTTTTCATCACGCATCGTCACACTACTCTCCAATCAACATTACCTTCGGCAATCATGAAGATCGCTCGACAGCCTGCTCAGACGATTAGCAACTTCATCGAACTTTTCTTTGCGGCGCGAAGACCAAAATCAGCGTCTTTTCTTCGCGGCACGAAGACCAAGATCGGCATGGGAACAAACTGCCGCTCTTTAACTCCCCTCTTTTGTTTAGAACGCTCAAGCCATTGCCACGTCTTCCGTCCATCTTATGAAGATTCTTGAACTTCTCCCCTCTCTCCGCATCTGGCACGAACAAGACCACCTTTCTAGCTGGCATGAGATGGGGCAGCAAAGTCAACAAAAACTGCTCAAATTGAAGACTAGAATGGCGGTGGAGGAATAAAGAGAGAGAGAGAGATAGAAAAAGAAGGGAGGGGGGGCCACCAAGCCTGGTGTCCTCATCGCCAACATTCACCGCACTCTCCTCAACTCCTTTAGCTTCTTCTCCCCATTTCTGTTGCAGGCCGTGAACTTGAGAAGCCAGCAACGAAGGGATCCTTCTCAGCGAAAGAAGATTCTCTCTTAATTCGACACTTGCGTCGTCGTTACCAGCTCGCCTTCATCTCGTTGAGTCGCGATGGCCGTTCACGAGGACTCAAGGCAAGTAAATATTCCCCATTCTATCCTACCTCGATCGATTGTTGTTTGATGAGGATAGTTTTTTAAAAATTCAAGAACATTGTTTAGAACTTCGTTTAATCGGGAGTTTCAACTACGTTACCTAGCTACGTTGTCAAGTTCGAAATAGTTGAGCTCGTGATTAGATTGTTGGGGCATGGATGGTTGATATTTGGCACGTGAGAGAGTTGGCATGGCAAAAACTTTGAAGGAAAGTCGTGATTGGATTGAGGGTAGGTTCGGTTCTAGTCCAACCTCGAAGTTTGCTAATTTTGTACTGGCTTATGTGGTGCAAATTTCATGATGTGTTCACAAAAGTCATCTCTTATTGGTTGTTTTATGACATACTTTAATTTCATAATTTTTGGACTTTGTATGACAAAAATATATGTGAAAAACTTTGAGATTTGGAATCTTTTTTTGGACTTAATGCACCGACCTCTCTTTGTTTTCCATCTTCATGAAAGTTGTAGAGTACATCCTAAGCTACCACATATTAAATTTCCATAATTTTTCGGTCTCATTTAGTTGGCAAAATATTTATTTTCCTACTCAATTTCCTTATGGAAATTTTGACTGTTTTGAGCTGGATTGCAAAAATTATCTAGAACTGTATAAACTAAATATGACTTCTAGTCCTTCACAAAAAAAAAAAATAATAATAATAAAAAAATCCCCCAGGTCTTTCTACCTCATATTAAAGTTTCATAATTTTGAAAACCATTTACCTAGACAACAACCATCATTTCTAAAGGCATGTGGAATGCCTTATAAGAGTAGTTTAGGCCTAGAATCCGAGACCTTCTCTATAGTTCACTTAATATATGTAAGGATGAGTTAATATTAGTCTAAATGATGAAAATGATTGATAATTCATTAGATGCATGCTTGAATTCTTGAATAATAGTGACGTTAATGTACTTTTAATTGAATTATGAAATTGTTGCATCATGATGTGGATGTGTAACTAAGAATGCCATCAATTCTTGGGACGACGATCCTTGGGTGATAGTAGGGATGCTTGGAAGGGTAATTGGATTCCTTCAGATGCTTGGGGGTTGTAACGTGGGTCCCCCAGAAGCCTTGCGATGCCAGATGGGTGTGAGATGTTTGGGGGTAACAAGGTTCCCCATATGATGATGGCAACATAAAATTATATTGATTATGACTTTGACATTTTTGAATTGAACTAGTGGTTACTTATTAGGAATTTATTACTTGTATCGGTATGTCTTGCATGTTGAAAAGGTTCTCGGTTAAGTTAATGTACATGTGATTTACTGGACTTTCTATTGAGGCTTTCTTTGTCAGTATGGTCATCGATTTGTGTGGTATAGACTGGTGGACCTTTTACGTGCTAGGTTATGACTCACTGATCGTTGACTTCATCTTTTCAGATCAATAGAATGTCAATCTCATTTGCCTCCCCTATGGTCCGTTACAGGGTGCTAGTTGACTTCACATAGGAAGGATGCGGGATTTTTGGAGTTGGGAAGAGTTTGACGATGTTGGGGCTAGGGTTAGGTGACATGTATACAACTAAGTAGGGATGGGTGACTGACATACAGTTTGGTGTAGTTAGTAGCATTGACCTTTTGAATTCCCCAGAGCACTCCACTTGTCGCTTGATGTGTCGGCCTACTTATAGAAAATCACATGTACCCCAAAATTTTCTTTAGTCCCTTACACTTCCATATGCTTAAAAAAGGCAAAACAAGAAAAATAATGGCACTAGTAGTTCTACAGTAGTCGTGACGTGTTGGGGTCGTCATAATATTGCGTATTGAGACAAAATTCAGAGATTACTTGTATCATTTTCTCTATTTCAAAACATAAAGGAAAATTATCTAAAAAGTTCTAAGCATATTATACTTTTACCAATTTAGTCATGACCCTTTTAATTGTGTCAATTGAGACTTAGACCTTTTTCAACATCTGTCAACTAAGTCTATCTAATCAATTTTGACTGAAAATCACTGACGCATATACTAGCTATCTTAGACGGCACAATTGACACTAATGTAGACATTTTTAATCATATGTTTATCTTTTTTTATATCTTTTTCTTGGATCTTGGTCACCCCTCGCTGGCACTAGGCAAGGGCCGCATTGTTTGGGACACTTGGAGTGTCATAACTTGGTACGGAGGGACACTTAAATGTCATAACTTTGGAAATGTACACTTAAGTGCCAGTTTCGGAGTAAAGTGGAACATTTAAGTGCCACTTCGGCCAAAATCCAACCAAATGGCTGACATGGCAATTTTCTGGCGAGTTGGGTGCAAAACGGCGTCGTTTTGCACACTGACATGGCGAGAAAATGCAAAAACGACGTCCTTTTGTGTCTAATGTGTAAATAATTAATATAAAAGTTAATTTAATTAAATTTAAACTTAATTTTATTTAAAATATTCTAAAAAATAAAACACTTTAAATTTAAAAACTTAAAAAAAAAAAAAAAAACTTTAAATTAAAAAACGTAATATTTAAAAAAAAAAATTATTAAAAAATTAAAATTTATTAAAAAATTAAAATTTAAAAAAATTAAAACTTAAAAAAAACTAAAATTTTAAAAAATTAAAATTTAAAAAAATTAAAATTTAAAAAACTTCAAATTTTAAAAAACTTCAAATTAAAAAAAAATTAAAAATTAAAAATTAATATTAAAAAACTTAAAATTAAAAAAAATTTAAAAAAAAACTTAAAATTTAAAAAGCTTAAAATTAAAAAAAAATTAAAACTTAAAAAACTTAAAATTTTAAAAAACTTAAAATTAAAAAAAAAAACTTAAAAAAATTAAAAATTTATATTAAAAATTAAAATTTAAAAAAAAATTAAAATTTAAAAACTTAAAATTAGAAAAAATTAAAACTTAAAAAAATTAAGATTAAAAAACTTAAAATTTAAAAAACTTAAAATTAACTTAATTTAAAAATTTAAAAAACTTCCATGTTTAAATTTTAAGTTTTTTTAAATTTTAATTTCTTTAAATTTTATGTTTTTAAAATTTTAAGTTTTTAAAATTTTAAGTTTTTTAAGTTTTAATTTTTAAAAATTTTTAAGTTTTTTAAATTTTAAGTTTTTAATTTTTTAATTTTCTTATTTTTTATAATATTTTAAATAAAATTAAGTTTAAATTTACACCTAACTCGCCCAAAAATTGCCACGTTAGCCATTTGGCTAGATTTTGGCCGGAGTGGCACTTAAGTGTTCCACTTTACTCCGAAACTGGCACTTAAGTGTACCTTTCCGAAATTATGACACTTAAGTGTCCCTCCGTCTTGGGTTATGGCGACTTGATCTGTTGTTCTGCCCATTGTCCTCGCTAGATTTGTGCCAAGCAAGGGCCGTGACGTACTCCCCCATCTAGGTGAGGTTGCAATGCCCTCGCCCAAAGCCAAGGCAAGGTTGAATGGCCAACCTTAGCCGGCCTGAGTCCAAAGAAAAGAAAAAGAAAAGAACCAAATTAATACAAAAATAAAGAAATTAAAATATTATTAAAAATGTTCACATCAATGCCTACTATACCATGTAGAACGATTGGTGTTCATGTTAGTGAATTTCGGCTAAAATTGGCCGGATATATACAATTGGTATAATTAAAAAAAATTATGATTGAATTGTTAAACGTGCAATAGGTTTACGATTTTTTAGAAAACTCTCTAATACATGAAATATATAAAAGTTTCGCATTACAAATAATTCATAGCAGTCAATCGACCAACAAAAATATAGTAGGACTAATATTTTTTTTTTTTTGTTGGAGACGCTCATCCTGAATTATATGTTATCTATTTGGAAGTTTCTCTAGTTTCTATTCAGATATGAAATGCTCTCGATTTTTTTCCTAAATATACGAAACTCTTTGATCTAATAAGACTTTTGTGGAGAGCGTTTATGTGAATGAATGAGGGTAATACCATAAGCAATGGTTGAATCATTAAAAGTACTTTTTTATATACAAACACTGAGGATATTGTAATACATGAATTCTAAATTGCAAGGTAAATGCATAATTTTTATAAAAAAAAAATTAAAAACAGAATTAAACTTCATTCAATTACATTTTTTGTTACTTTGTGTCACTTATCCAATATTAAATAGAAACCCTTTATAAAAATAATCTCAATTGGTGGGATGACCATTATATCAAATTTCATCGAAATTAATGATATATTCAAGCTCATTTTTAAATTATTTTTTCATAGGAACGTTATTGTTCAATATTAAGTGAAGAATTAAGGTTTTTTTATTTGATATATTTGAATGGTTGATTTAAATTAATGTAAGGGAAGGTGAATGAATAAAACTTTCCGATGACGTGGCCCAACTGCAAATTGACATTTCAATCAATTTTTTGTTTTTTATTTCTAAATCTAGATCTTCCAGCCAATTTGCATAGACACAATGCACAGCAGCAGAAACTTCCATTCCGTTCTACTTTTATGGACAGGAGTTGACACATACGGGGCACTTTGCATGCACTGCATGCAGAGAGCAAACGAAAAACGTCATCGATCCCCTCGAGCCAAGACTCTTCATCCATCTCGAAGGATTCGCGGGAAGTTGTTCCGTTTTCTTTTTCCTAATCCTCTCCAAATTTAGTGTCTTGGCAGCTTTTCCTGGAAACGGAAAGTGTACTTCTAAATTGCCTGCGCAATTGTGAGGTAGATGATCTAATCTGCTTGAGCATTGTCGGTGACGGAGATTAAGCAGCACCCTTTTGCTCTTTCTTCCTCCTTTGGATCTCTTCGTTGTTCATCCTTGGGATATTTTTAATATACTCTCCATGAAACAGACGTGTAAGTTTCTGGAACACCTAAGTCGTTCAGAAAAATAAGAGTGCTTGTCCTATCTTCATTTCGCAGCTTTAGCATTCTGATCTGTTTTTTGTGCTTTTGTCGCCATTTTGCAGCGGAATATCTTGCTTGCGCTCCTCGTTGAGCTGATCTTCATGGCTGCAGTAGTTGTCATCACCATGGAGCCTATCCACGCCATCAACAGGAGGTCTGCATTTGTTGGAAGGTTGTGCATCATCTTCAACATAGCGATGTACACTTCGCCATTGACAATCATAGTATGTCGACTGTTTGGCTTTTCCTGGAAACTATTAAGTTGCTGATCAACAACCACGAAAATGGAAAATCAACTTCCTTCTTTTTGGTATTGGCAGCGCCGCGTCATCCAGACAAAGAGCGTCAAGTACATGCCCTTCTATAATCTGGTCTGTTTATGTGCTCCTCAAATTAGATCCCTATGTCCTGGTAAAATATTGAAATCTCTTTCTCGGTCGCATCTAACTTGCTTCATCCAAATCTTTCAGAGTATAATCATGTTCTGCTGTACTAGTTGACAGTCCAGAGAAAATAGAGAGTGAAAGCATACTTATTTTTCACCTCAATAACTGAAATTTCCAGGACGATGAAGCCTCCTTTTTGAAGACATTTTTTGGGCAATTGGTTTTGTAAATGTGTCCATACATTGTTGTAGGTGCTGAATGGTTTGGGAGCCTTGTCTGGTCTGGTGCAGCTGATTCTCTATGCGACATACTACATAACCACCCAGTGGGACGAGCCGGAGAAACTGGCGTCTGAGGTTGAACTCTCCGGTGCTTAAGGCTGAGACAGTCAATGGACGCGGGCTCCTCTGCTCCTCAAGATTCAGTTCTTTTCTTTACCAGAGTCCTTAATTTTCATGAGAACGATGTTTGACATTAATCGTTGTTGTAAAAATACAATGTGTACTTCCAACCAAATGGTAACAAGCAAAGTGGAAAAGCAGGAATGCCGCCGACAATTTGAGTATTAACACATGCTGCAATCCATCAGTTAGATGCTTACACACCAAATGGAAAGACATGGAACATCTGTCTCCTATATGTTCGGCCGAGTATGTTCTCCGCTTAATGATATAGATGATATAGGGAGCAAAAATAGAGCGCTAGTCTTAAAATTGTTCTTTATTAACAGAAAGTGTAATCATACATTACAGGTGGCCAACCCAGTCTTTCCGAGCAGCGTATGCCAAAAATAGTACAGAGTTCTGTGAAATCCCCCCAAGCTTCTAAAACTGACATGCAAAAGAGGAATAGAAGAACAATAATTAGAAAATGAAGCTTTACACCATTCGAGAAGGAAAAGATGTAGCGGTACGCACTCTCTCCTTGATCTATATTGACGAATCGCCATCCCTATTCTTCTGGATAAATCCCATGCCCTAATTCTCGACTGTAGATACAATAAGCAGACACCTTCCCCCTAAAGGTTGATAGCACCATAGTATTTGAAAATTATAGTAATAATTATACCAACTAATTCCTCAAGGTCCGCGATACCTACGGAAGCAAAGACAACCCTGTGACTGATCGACAGGAATCATGCCACCCCCTTTTGATGTGTTGATAGCTTCGAGCAAAGAGACGACCTCGTCCATCTCTGGACGTTTGTTTTGATGAGCATCCCAGCATCGTTTCATGACATTTGCAAGAGAACTCGGGCAGCATCTCGGAATTTCAGGTCTCAGGTTCTGTAGCACGTACAGTCCCCAAAGAGGATTAGAAATCAGAGACAACTACTTCCCGCTAGCAGCAGAATTTCTGCTGGCTATCTGTCTCTCATAATGCAAGGGATAGAACCGAACAATACCTGGCGCACCACAGCCGAAGTCATCTCTGAGAAACTAAGGTCAGGGTACGGCATGTCGCAACAATATATTTCCCATAGGCAGATGCCGAAACTGTAGACATCGCATTTTCTATTATATGGGTTTCCATCTAGTACCTGCACCCAGTTTTGTTGAGTCACCTATTATTTATTCTGTAGCAAATCTGCCTTTTACTTTTGTCCTTCACTTCATGTTTTTGGTTACTTAAAATGATGAAACACCAAATCATCACTGCAATTTAGCTATAGATGCTGCAAGCAGAAAAGAAGAAACAATAGAAACAGGAACAAGAAGATGAAGGAAAAAGGACTCCAGTGGCCTTTCTGGACGGAACTATGCAATTTTCAAACTCCAGAGGTGTGAACTGATCAAAAACTGCTACAACTTAGCAGGAAATTAAAATTAAAAAAAAAAACAGAAATTTCTATAGTACCTCAGGAGCCATATAACCCAATGTCCCAGTCTCCCCAGTCATGTCATTGGGATTTGAAGCTTCAACACGAGCCACCCCGAAGTCTGCAATCTTCAAAGTACGTGACTTGTCCAATAGCATGTTCTCTGTCTTCACATCTCTATGGACAATCTTCTGTGAGTGGAGATAACTCAAGCTGCAATAGTTAAAATGAAAATTAACTTGACCACTTAGGGATGTAAAAGTCTATGGTGCGCCCAATTAAAAGCAGTGTGTTTTTTTATATACCCTTTGGCGAGATCAAGTGCAAGCTGGACAACCACCTTGAATGCTAGTTTCCTTCTCCTGTTCTTGATGAGGTAAGATTTGAGAGCTCCCCCAGGAAGATATTCAACAACAACACAGCAAATATTCCTGGGCATACTGATTGGACCATTGTCAGTTTGTATTTGTAGATCTGATGAGCCCATTGTTGCCCCAATGAACTGAAAAGGAGACAAGACTGAAATTTAGAGCCCGTAGAAATCACTTCTTGCGTACAAGCAAAGAAGGACAATGCTAATGTTCTTGCACATCCTATTCTGTCATTTAACATTCCGCTTCCTGAAAATACTTCCAAAAGCATTCTTGAGTTAATTAGTAATGGAAACATAGATATGATACCATCAACCACGCTGCAGCTTTGGAGAATGCAGAGAAGATGGATATACGTAGCAAGTGAACATTACCGAAGAACATGGAGAATAAAAGCTCCAGAGAACTCTCTTAAGTATGAAAAATATATATATATAATATACAAAGATAAAACAAACCGGTAGGTCAAAGTTTGGCAAAAGATCTATACAACACTTTAATTTTCATTTATCTCAGCCACCTTTTTCAGTAGACATTGAGTTATGGCCATTTTGCTACTCCCTCTTCTCCCTCTATCATTCTGTTTACATGGTGCTTGACATTTAGGCATAAAAACACAACTCATCCGTAGTCAAGTCTTCTCCCACGACAATAAAAATGGCAATTTTGTCAACAAAGGATACTTTTACAATAGAGTACATGCTTATGATGCTTAAGGACTGAACTAATGAAACTCATTAATGTAATCAGCCTTTAGAGCATGCAGCTATCGACAGCAGGGGAAGTTGAGGTTCTCCTACTGTAACACTCACGGTAGGCAGATAATACACACCAAAGCTGGCTAGGCATTCTTCATTATCAATTTTTCCCTCAAAACACAATGATAGAACTCATACATCATAAGGTGGTCCATATGCAAGCTAATTGTTCAGCACTGAAATGCATACCAAGACTCTGCATACCATGACGGTCAAGGAAAAAGCATTATGAGAGAAAAGAATAGGGCGAAGCATAAACCTTGGTAACATTAGGATGGTCAAGCTTGTGCCACACCGCGACTTCTTGGCTAAAAGCAGCCCTCAGTGAAGCGATTTCAGCCTCGGTCCTCTGTCCCTCTTCACCCCAGTCAAGAAGTTTAACTATCAAAGACATACTAGGTCAGCGAGGCAAAACAAACAATATCCACTGAGCCAGTCAGAGGCAAATCACCAATAGAAATGACGCCAATGACATGATCGCATGCGAGTTAGCTAGATTTGAGGGAATTGAACGAATAGTTTACTAAAAGGTGTTCCATGTACTGATGATAATAAGGCGAATCAACCATTCCCTAAGTGATCAGCGTGGCCACCGGATCAGGATGAATCAGTGCGCAAACGTCACAGCCTATTATCATCAAAATCGCTGCTAATACAGACATATATCGCCTCGGACATTCAATCCAATTCCTTACTTCGACTCACGGTTTCATTAAGAGCCACAAAAGGTCAGTTTTCAGTATGTGAAGAACGTTGCAGATCCTCTTGCTGCTGAGACATAAAAGGTAGTATTCTAAAGAATAAAACACGAGCGGCAGGGAGGACCAAGTAATCCATTCATCTCTAGACCCACAAGTTATTCAAGAAGGAACGAAATTGAAAAAGAAGATCTCGTCCAAAAAATGACCATCGAGAGAGACCCGACATTAAACCATGCGAAGACACTGAGAATGGAAAAAATTATCACGGGACGAGTCCGAGATCAAGAAACGAATAGGCCGGGGCCGTCGACTCACCGGCGACATCCTGCCCGTCGTATACGCCGCGGTGGACGGTGCCGAAGGTGCCGCGGGCAATGATGGACTTGATGAGCAGCTTGGCCGGGTCGATCTCCCACTCCAGCCTCTCCTGCTTCCTGGGCCTCGGCAACGAGAGGCTCTTGACCAAGGAAACGCCGACATTCCCGCCCGCCGCCTCCTCGCCGTCTTCCCCTCTGCCCCCGACCTTCTTGCTCTTCTCCATGGTGGCGGCCCTGGTGAACCTCTCGAGCTGCTCGTCGATGCTCTTCAGGTCAATCTGGTCCGCCCTCACGTACCCTTCCCCGCCCTCCTTCATCTTCCTCTCCCCTCCGCCCCCTGCTCCCGCCGCAGCAGCAGCAGCTCCAGTTGATGCTAAAAATGGGATCTTTCTCCCCTGTTCCTGCTCCTCCCTCCCTACCCTCAACTGGGTTCGGGGCGATGGGCGATCTTGATCGGAATCTGGGTTCCCCAGTCCAATCATTCAATGAGGGCACATGGAGTTGGAGTTGTTGCTGCCTGTGGACGAAGACGAGCGCTTGCTTTCTTGGAAATCTTGATCCTCTTCTTTCTCTCTCCTCTGTCCATAGTCAGTATTTTATATCCTTTGACTTTATGGTGGGGAGCGCCTCTTCTCCTCCCTAAGTAGGGCGCAATTTTTTTTAATAGATTTTACACGCATTGTTTAATGATATATCATGATGGGGAAAAATATTCGATTTTTTTCTTTTTTTATAAAAAAAAAGCCTGACTTTACTAGAATATATTATAGTTACTGAAAAATCGTGGTGAAAAACAATTGGAGTGATTAATTTATTTTTGTCATCGAGGGAGGGGGCAGTTTTCCCAGGATTCATGGAACTCCATAACGCTTTGGGAAGCACTTGTGCCGACCCTTTTCATGATATTTTTAAAAACCGGTAGGATTGACCAAAAATATCTTAAATTCATTCTATAGAGGCTAATTCGGTTTTAAAGTTTTAATTTTAGTTAATTCAATTATAAATATTTTAACGATTTTCCAATATAGTCCTTCCAATAAATCCGGCAATTTCTGTCTAAGATTGGCCGAAATGGCTACATTGAAAATTCGTCAAAAAATTTAAGAGTAAATTAACCAATTGAAAAGTTTAAGATTAATTGACTATCATATAATATATTTATGATTTTTTGGATAAGTTTTCTTTTTTAAAAAAAATAGAAAAGTTTTGAGTAGATTAGCAGTCAAATAGTCACTCAAGCTTCTAAAGAAAATATTCTTAATGCTTTGAGAAGCACTTGCATTGACCTTTTTCATGATCTCTTTAAAAACCGAGAAAATTGACCGCAAAATTCTTAAATCTATTGTATATAAGCCAATTCGGTCTCGAACTTTTCGATATAACTAATTTAGTCATAAATCTTTTGACGGTTTTCCAATATAGTCATTCCAGCAATTTTCGTTTAGTTTTGGCTGGAAAAATTACATTGAAAAATTGTCAAAATGTTTAGAAGTAATTGATCAAATTAGAAAGTTTAGGATTAAATTGGTTGATATACAATATGTTTATGACCTTTTGAATAATTTTTCTTGTTTTAAAAAAATAGACTACTGTCAAGTCGATTAGCCGTGGTATAGTCACTCGAGCTTCTAAAGAAATTATTCACAAAAAAATCATGTAACATCATCATTTTAAAATTGTAATGCTAGAGGTAAAAAAAAAAATTATAGCACCTAGGGATACTCGAACGGCTAGTAAAAATTACAAGGCCTGAGACAAGATTGATAATTTCTTTCAATTCACCGTAGATGAGTGATACCTATATTTATTAGCATACCATATAACTTTAGTGCATTTAGCATTGCCCATCGATTATAATTATATTTGCTTTAATTGGTAAAAAGCATTCATGCCAATTTCAAAAATAAATTTTCCCAGAAATAATTGTAGCAAAAAGGTCCCCAAATAATTCCCAATATTTTAAGCGGGGAAGGTAACGATTTGCAATATTTAGAGAGAATATTCTCTAGTAAAGGAAAATATACTGTCCGGATAGAGATGCCATAAATGTTGCTCGTTATGGATCCACAAAGAACAACATTTATGGCAAATTCAGCAATTTCCTTATAATATTGGCCGAAATGGCTATATTGAAAATTCATCAGAAAGTTTAAAAGCAAATTAACTAAATTGAAAAAATTAGGATTAAATTCACCACTATATAGTAGATTTATGACTTTTTTGATAAGTTTTCTATTTTTGAAAATTAGAAAAGTCTGAAGTAGATTAGCGGTCAAATAGTCACTCGAGCTTCTAAAGAAAATATTCACAACGCTTTGGGAAGCATTTGTACCGACCCTTTTGATGATCTTTTTAAAAATCGGGACATTGACCACAAAAATCATAAATCTATTGTGCATGGGCCAATTTGGCCTCAAACTTTTCAATATGGCTAATTTAGTCATAAATCTTTTGACAGTTTTCCAATGTAGTCATTCCGACGATTTCTGTTCGGTTTTGGTTGGAAGGATTATATTGAAAAATTGTCAAAATATTTAGAAGTAAATTGACCAAAGATATATAATAGATTTATGACTTTTTGAATAATTTTTTTTCTTTTAAAAAACATAGATTAGTCTCGAGTCAATTAGCTGCAATATAGTCACTTGAGCTTCTAAAGAAATTATTCTTGAGGAAATAATGTAACATCAATTTTTAAAAAGTGTAATGCTAGTGGTAAAAAAAAGAAAAAATTAGCACCAAGAGATATTCGAACGGCTAGTAAAAATTATAACGCCCGACACCAGATTGTTAATTTCATTCGTTTCACTGGTAGATGAGTGATACCTATGTTAATTAGCATACTATATAACTTTAGTGCATTTAGCATTGCCTGATTATGATTCTATTTGCTTAAATTGGTAAAAAGCATAAATACTAATCTCAAAAGTTAAATTTCCCAAAAACCCAATTGTAGCAAAAAAAAGCTCCTACATAATTCCAAATATTTAAAATGGGGAAAGTAACGATTTACAATATTTAGAGAGAATATTCTCTAATGAAGGAAAATATCATGTGCGGATAGAGTTGCTCTAAATTTTGTTCTTCTTTTTATAAGCAAAGCTAACATAGAAGAAGGCCGAATCCAAAAAATTGTTCCGGATGTTTGGTCACTATTTCTTGCGTAAGCTGGTAGCACACTCATGCAGTCCTATTCAAGAACATATACATAGACATACATTATTTTCATTTCGACTATTAATTTATTGTTTATGTGTATTTCGTACTGCTCGACCTTCTATAAAACTCAAGGTGATGTATTCATAGCAGATTAGTTGAAAAATTTGTCCAAAAATTTCTAAACCTTATGCACTTTTGTTAATTTATTCCTAAATATTTTTTTTTAAAATTTTACCAATTTGAATCTTAAACCTTTACATGTTTTGCCAATTGAGTTCTAAATCTAATTTTAGTCGGATGAACTCAAATGGCAAAATGTGAAAATATTTAGTTAATTGGCAAAATTAAAAAAATCAGAACTGAATTGGCAAGAGTACGATATGCTTAAGACTTTTTGAACAGTTTTTCTAAAATTACTTAACACTTCCCTCGCTTATAAGCTGGTTCTTACACATGTGAGTCAAGTTGTAGACGGAACTAAATTAACGAGATTATCGGTGGAATAGAGAAGACAAAGGGGACATCAATTGACATTGTGAAGAATGGGGGCAGAACTCGAGCGTTGATGATGTGGAACGCAAGATTGCACAGTTTTAGCAAAATGCAATGGTATAATGTAGTGTTTTGGCTGCTTAATTGTCAAGCAAAGCTAATTCATTGCTATTGTCTCCTAGTCTTCGTGAAGCTTTTCCCTACTAACCGCGGCTATTGTCCCGGTGCTGATCATTTTGCCGTGAGCTTTGCGACGCATTCAAGAGAGTGCGCAATCAAAATGTTTTCATTTTATTTATTTTGAATTTTTTTTATACCAAAAGTTGACCTAGGTAGGTATATTCGGTACATATAAAATACCTACTAATCTTCTAAATCAAGTAAAACAAGAGGCAAAACTTGAGTGAACTTCTTGAAATTTATTATCTTGTTAGAGGATGCGTTGACAAATTGAACACATGCCCTAAGCCTAATCGGGACAAATATTTTGGCACTTTAATCCGACCGCTGAATCAATCCCGTTAGGTTAGATCAAGCGGTTTCATGGCTTCACGGTGATTGCGATATCTGAAAGATTAGTTTATTTTTAATAGTTTAGACTTATTCGTAAGAGACAAAATATTTGGAGACGTCACTATTTCATTGTAGAAAAAGACGTAAAGATGATCAAACAGTAGTATTTTTTTTTATCTAGCGAGACTTGGTGAATGATATGTTTCAAAGCGAGATGAACACGGTGCAATATTAAAAAAAAAAAAAAACACTTGTCTTTTTAGATGAGCGAGTAGATAGTTCTGATTTCGAGACTTGTTCATATCATAACCGTGCTTATCCTCTCCACTTAGGGTCAATGTCAACATCACCTCGTTCGTGCAAATCCCTTACCAGCCGTGCATCTACATGCCCTAGCCGATGCGTTCCGACAGCTATCTAGCCAGTACGCATTGAGAAACGGCGGATGCCATTCGATCTTAGGCGAAAGACTTGGTTATGTGCACGGAGAGTTTCAAATGCACGGTCGGCAAGAAAGAGGAGATGATGACGACTACAACCAAATTTCAAATCGGGGGGCGTTTGACCGTGAAACGATAAGGGACTTCAAGCAACGCACCAAGTGGCAAAAGACGTCGCAATCTGTAAAGGTAAAGTCAAAGGAGAAGTCCCCTTGCGTTTTGCCTAACGAGGCTCGGCTTCCATACCCGTCACATCGAAAGGCAAAGAGAAAAGAGTTGGCTTTTCCGTGAAGTAGACGTCCAAATCGAGTAAACCGGCGCTATTTATTTATTTATTCATTTATATATCATTTTCAAATTAAAATTACTTGAACAACCTTTGGATTTTAGCCGAAACATACTCCTTTTTTTTTTGGTCGGTGCCGAAACATACTCCACCAGGACATTTAAGTATGGGAATCCACCATGACATTTAAATATGGCAAAATGATGAGGATGATCTCTAAATTTTCGCCCAACATAATTGATGAATTTTTAATTTATTTGATGTGTGATATTATTCATGAACTTTTAATTTATTCGATGTGATTCCTTGAACTTTTAATAAACATTCAATTTAGTAATCCTTACACTATATAAAAAAGATTAATGTTGTTTCTGAACTTGAATGAATGAAAGGTAAGCTTGATTTGATGTTGTCTATTATAGCAAGAGATGAGATTGTCAAGTTAGCTTTTACATGGGGTTAGGCCACTATTGAGGTGGGTATGGCAATGAGATTCGAGCGGGGCATTATTGTAATTTGGTCAAAGAAAAAAAGAGAGGCTTTCTTGCCAAACATGCAAAGGGGATAAACATCGACCCACTAAGGCATTACGACATACTCCTAAGGGGGCCTACCTCGCCTCATCGATGTCACGTTCTCTTTGTCAATTGCTACCACCGCCCACGAATTTTAGGGCAAAGAGATGCACTCAAATCCACGAAAAAAAAAACACTACGTAGATTCATATCATGGACGTCCGAGAGCACACGGTGTTTGGAATTCAAGAGCTTTGAATTGAAGAATATCATATACAAGAGAGGTTTAAATTATGTCCTCGAGAGACTTCTTTAATCATTTAAATTATCTTTTTTTCGAATCCATCAAGAGTGACTGTCATGAAACGTTGAGAGGAAAAGTGTAAGATTGAAATTGATGTGTTTTGTAAGTTGTAACATAAAGAATAAACAAAAACTTGTTCATTATTTATGGAATTCAATATTGGCTCAGCTATTTTTCGCAGCACGCGTAATCGACTTGATCTAGAAGAATTCAAGAATGTTTAAACCCAGTTAACGACTGAATGCGAGAGACCCATTGGAATAATTGCAGAAAGCACTGCCAACAGAAAACCTATGTTTTCACAAGCTGGGGGAGCACAAAGTTTGACTAGCTAGATGGGCTTACTAAGATGCCCCTTTCGGCCCTGCTTTTGAGCCATTTTTAAGTGTAAGTACGTGGGCTTCGTGTCCAACTTTGCTGCATGTGTCGTACGTTGTCCATGTCCAGCCCATCATCGTCAATCAGTTCTAACTCCTTCTTCCACCAAAAAAAAAAAAAAGTGGACGGTTAGCCCGACCATTGGGAGTGGTCTTGAGTTTATTTATACTGAGGAATGCGCGGTCGATTAGACCGTGATCTAAGGAGTTTTCTATCAGTTCATGAAGATGCCATGTTTTGCATCTTGGTTAAGGGTTCACATTTCAGATCCACTAGGGACAACTCCAATTGAACATTGGACTTTTTACTGCTCTTTTGGACTATGACTTCTGCAGGCGTATCGCTTCTCGATTCAGCTCGAGATCATCTGGTCCATGGTCCGATCCCTTCCACGGTGAGAAAGAGAAGAAAAGAAGAGAACCGTGAACATTGCTTCGCATGATGTTTGAGCACACGCGTGAGTGAAGATTGTTCCGTGAACATTTGGGAATCCTTTCTCCCCAACTCACCAACAAAGTCTCGAGTCAACTGACACGGTCTGAAGTAATGTGAGGCATTAGACTTTTACTGCAATCGAATTTATATTGTTGTGATGTGAAACGAGTCGATATATTGAATTGACTCGGTATGTAATGATGAATTGATGAGTATGGACCTGAGCTCCTTTTATTTCCAACATATAAGATATGATCTCTATCAGATGATCACAACCCCAAG
The DNA here is from genome assembly GCA_014182725.1 of Eucalyptus brandiana. Lineage (NCBI taxonomy): Eukaryota > Viridiplantae > Streptophyta > Magnoliopsida > Myrtales > Myrtaceae > Eucalyptus > Eucalyptus brandiana. The sequence goes on from CM024669.1 coordinate 3,339,545, forward strand.
CATGTTTATGAAACTTCATCAATGATAGCTAGCATCCAACCCTATTGTTGGTATTGACAAGTAAAATCAACAATGACAATGATGTAAGTATTATTTAAGGAAAAATTGACATAAATAGTCCATAAGTTTTGGTGCACTGCAATGTCGATCTTGATATTTCACCTTTATATATAAGTTTGGAAAAATGACATAAATGATCCATGACCTTTGATTTAATGTGCAATATGGTCATGCAATGTCATCTCCATACTTTCAATTTGTTCAATACGATCCTTGAATTTTTTATACATGTTGATATTGTGCCTAATTTTGAATTAATGGAAAAATAGTATTGAACATCTTCATATAATAAGGACTAACTTGAACACTTACTAAAAGTTTAAAGATCACACTGACCAAATTAAAAATTCATAAACGACATTATACATTGGACTAATATTTAGAGACAACTTTGCACATTAAGTCAAAATTTAGGAACTATTTGTTTTGTTATCTCTTTAAGTTTCTTTCTCAATACATTTGTCCCCACTAATCCACGCATGTGCGCAACGTTTGATATGTCTGCCTTGTTGATTCATTCATCCATTTGTTCACGTCACCAAAGGTCCTCCCCTTGTAAAACCGATCAAGTGAAAAGATGAGCTTGATTCAATGTTGACTTCCTTGTGTAACTATTATAGCAAAGAGACGAGGTTGTCAAGTTAGCTTTTACATGGGGTCAGGAGTCTATCGAGGTGGGCATGGCAATGAGATTGGAGTGATGCATTATCCTAATTTGGTAAAAGAAAAAGGAGGGTTTCTTGGCAGACATGCGAAAGTGATAAACATCGACCCACTAAGGCATCACAACATATTCTTGAGGGGCCTACCTCGCCTTATCGATGTCACCTTCTCTTGGTCAATTGCTACCACCGCCCAATAGTTTTATGGCAAAGACATGCACTCAAATTCCATGAAAAACACTCCATAAATTCATGTCATGGATGCCATAGAGCACACGGTATTTGGAACTCACGAGCTTTGAATCGAAAAACATTGTACATTACAGAGGTTTAAATCATGTCCTCCAAAGACTTCGTGAATCATTACAATTATCTTTCTTTCAAATTCATTAATAGCGTTTTTTGTAAAACTTTAAGAGAAAAAATATAAGGTTGAAACAAATGTGTTTTGTAAGTTGTAACAAAAAGAATGAAGGAAGCTTGTTCATTATTTATGGACTTCAATATTGGTTCGGCTATTTTCGCAGCGCGTAATCGATCTGATCTAGAAGAATTCAAGAATGTTTAAACCCAGTTGACGACTGAATGCGAGAGACCCATTGGAATCATTGCAGAAAGCACTGCCAACAGAAAACATATGTTTTCAAAACCTGGGGGAGCACAAAGTTTGACTAGCTAGATGGGCTACTAAGATGCCCTTTTCGGTCCCGCTTTCGGGCCACTTTCAAGTGTAAGTATGTGGGCTTCATGTCCAACTTTGCTGCATGTATCGTATGTTGTCCATGTCCAGCCCACATCGTCAATCAGTTCTAACTCCTACTGTGGCTAGTCAATGGACGGTTAGCTTCTCGATTCAGTTCGAGATCACCTGGTCCATGTTCCGACCACTTTCACGGTGAGAAAGAGAAAAAAAGAAGAGAACCGTGAACACTCGAGAATCGCTTCACACGATGTATGAACGCATGTGTGAGCAAGGATCGTACCATGAACATTTGGGCATCCTTTCTCCCCAACTCACCAAAAAAGTCTCGAGTCAACTGATGTGGTTTGAAGTAATGTGAGGCATTAGACTTTTACTACAATCGAATTTATTTTGTTGTGATATGAAACAAGTTGATATATTGAATTGACTCGATATACAATGGTGAATTGATGAGTATGGACTTTGAACTCTTTTTGTTTCCAGCACCTAAGATATGATCTCTATTGGATGATCACAACCCCAAGTATGTTTATGAAACTCCATCAATCATAACTAGCATCCAACCCTATTCCTAGTATCAACAAGTAAAATCACCAATGATAATGATGTAAGTATTATTTAAGGGAAAATTGACACAAATAGTCCCTAAGTTTTGTGCAATGCAATGTCCATCTCGATATTTCGCCTTTGTAGTGACAAGACATATAAGTTTGGAAAAATGATATAAATGATATAAATGATCCATGATCTTTGATTAATGTCATTTTTAAACTTTCAATTTGTTCAATACAATCCTTGAACTTTTGATACATGTTGATATTGTGCCTGATCTTGAATTAATGGAAAAAGAATATTGAACATCTTCATATAATATAAGGACTAATTTGAACACGTACTGAAAGTTTAAAAATTACATTGACCAAATTAAAAATTCATGAACCGCATTATATATTGGACTAACATTTAGAGACAACTTTGCACATTAAGTCAAAATTTAGGAACTATTTGTTTCGTTATCTCTTTAAGCTTCTTTCTCAACACATTTGTCCCCACTAATCCACGCATGTGCACAACGTTTGGTATGTCTGCCTCGTCGATTCATTCATCCATTTGTTCACTTCGCCAAAAGTGCTCCCCTTGTAATACCAATCATGCGAAAATATAAGCTTGATTCAATGTTGACATCCTTGTGTAACTATTATAGCAAAGAGACAAGGTTGTCAAGTTAGCTTTTACATGGGCTTAGGTGTCTATCGAGGTGGGTATGGCAATGAGATTCGAGTGACGCATTATCGTAATTTGATCAAAGAAAAAGGAGGGTTTCTTGGCAGACATGCGAAAGTGATAAACATCGACCCACTAAGGCATCACAACATATTCTTGAGGGGGCCTACCTCGCCTCATCGATGTCACCTTCTCTTGGTCAATTGCTTCCACCGGCCTCTAGTTTTATGGCAAAGACATGCAGTCAAATTCCACAAAAAACACTCCATAAATTCATGTCATGGACACCAGAGAGCACACGGTATTTGGAATTCACGAGCTTTGAATCGAAAAACATCATACATTAGAGAGGTTTAAGTCATGTCCTCCAGAGACTTCGTGAATCATTACAATAATCTTTCTTTCGAATTCATCAATAGTGGCTTTTGTGAAATGTCAAGAGAAAAAATGTAAGGTTGAAACAAATGTGTTTTGTAAGTAGTAACAAAAAGAATGAACGAAGGCTTGTTCATTATTTATGGACTTCAATATTGGTTCGGCTATTTTCGCAGCGCATAATCAACTTGATCTAGAAGAATTCAAGAATGTTTAAACCCAGTTGACGACTGAATGCGAGACACCCATTGGAATCATTGCAGAAAGCACTGCCAACAGAAAACACATGTTTTCACAAACTGGGGGAGCACAAAGTTTGACTAGCTAGATGGGCTACTAAGATGCCCTTTTCGGTCCTGCTCTCGAGCCATTTTCAAAAGCAAGTACGTGGGCTTCATGTCCAACTTTGCTGCATGTATCGTACGTTGTCCATGTCCAGCCCATCATCGTCAATCAGTTATAATTCCTTCTGCGGCTAGTCAATGGACGGTTAGCTTTCTTCCACAGAAAAAAGGTGGAGGGTTAGCCTGACCATTGGGAGTAGTCTTGAGTTTACACTGATGAATGCGCAGTCGATTAAACAGCGATCTGAGTTTTCTATCAGTTGATAAAGACGCCCTGCTTTTTTGTATCTTTGTTCAAGGGTTCACATTTCAGGTCCCCTTGGGACAACCCCAATTGAACATTGGACTTTTCACTGCTCTTTTGGACCATGACATCTGCGGGCGTATCGCTTCTCGATTCAGTTCGAGATCATCTGGTCCCTGGCCCGATCCCTTTCACGGTGAGAAAGAGAAGAAAAGAAGAGAACCGTGAAGACTCGGGAATCGCTTCGCATGATGTATGAGCACATGCGTGAGCGAGGATTGTACCATGAACATTCATGAATCCTTTCTCCCCAGCCCACCCAAAAAAGTCTCGAATCAACTAATGCGGTTTGAAGTAACGTGAGGCATTGGACTTTTGCTGTGATCAAATTTATTTTGTTGTGATATGAAACAAGTTGATATATTGAATTGACTCGGTATGCAATGGTGAATTGATGAGTATGGACTTTGAACTCTTTTTGTTTCCAGCACCTAAGATATGATCTCTATTGGATGATCACAACCTGAAGTATGTTTATGAAACTCCATCAATCATAACTAGCATCTAACCCTATTCCTAGTATCAACAAGTAAAATCACCAATGATAATGATGTAAGTATTATTTAAGGGAAAATTGACACAAATAGTCCATAAATTTTGGTGCAATCCAATGTCGTCTGTACACTTTTATTTTACTTAATATGGTCCTTTAACTAATGCTAATTGTTCAATCTAGTATCTTGATCCTATGAAAATGTTGAATGTCCTCTTTTCATTAATTTAAGTCAACAAATCTATTGCTATAACTTTCAATTTGTTAAATTTGAACGGCGGACAAAATATAGTTATATGCATATTGTTCATGTGAGATATTCATCTCAATTCGTTAAAAAAAAAAAAAATCACGTAGGATATTGTTATTAAAAAATTCAAACTTGGGCACTCAACAAAGGCCACCGACCAAGGGGCAAAAAAAATAAAAAATAAAAACACGCACAGACACAAAGGCCAATCTCTTTTCTACCTTCTCTTAGTTTCTACAATGCCCCAGATTCTCTGGTTCTATATTGCTGGTCCCCTAGAAGCCGTATAAGGACAAGAAGAAAAGAAGGCAGGCCTTATAATTTTCATTAGGAGGAAGTGCCAAGATTATTTTGTTCTTTTCGAGGTATAGAGATAGATTTAGGTTTCACATTGAGGGCGTCCTCGAAAGATAATGCATGATTTATCTGACTCGATCAAAATACAATTATGATGTCAAGTATGAATAATTTATTAAGGCAAGTTGCGTCCGTCCTTAGAAGATAATGCATGATTTATCTGACCCGATCAAAGTACAATTATGATGTCAAGTATGAATAGTTTATTAGGGCAAATTGTGTCATTCGATACCCTTTATGAGTATCCCATATGTGTCATCTAATATCTTATATAGTATTCATTTGTCGTAAATTCAAATCCTAGTCTTTTATTGACCTTTCGAACATGACCCTCACTTGTCTTTGTTTTTCTTGGCCCCAAGGAAGGGTCGCCGACCATCGCTCACCCCGGGTGGGGCCTCACCAGCCCTTGCCTAGGGTTGGCAAGGAACGGGTAGATCTTGGTGCCTGGGTTGAAGGCACCCAGATCTAGGCACCTAGATCTAGGCAATGCCTAGCCTTCACTTGGAGCCAACTACCTTGCTAGCCCCAGGCATGGGCTAATAACCCTCACTAGGCTTGACAGAGGGCCCTAGCATTGCCAAAATCTAGGCACCCTCACTTAGGCCTAACGAGGCTTGCCGACCCTCGCTCAAGGCCAAAAAACCTCTGCCAACCTCCCTAGTAATGGGTGGCGACAGTGGTCATTGGCAAGGCCCTATTATTTTCTTCTTCTTTTTTTTTAGATTTGTTTTTCTAAATAATATTTTAACCTTTTTTAAAAAAATTAATCAATTTTAAATATAATTTGAATAAGAAAATAAAAAAAATGCCACATAAAAAAGAGAAATTATTTTAAAATTCCATGTAAGAGAGAAATATTTTAAAAATATCACATTAGCATTTTCCGTTAGATAAATTGGTGGTGTCAACATAAGGATTATATCAAGTTGACAAGCTTTTGAATTTGATTATACCTTTTGAAAATTTTAGAATTCAATTGTAGTTTCATTATAAATTTTAAGACATCTAATGAACATATTCCCTATTTTTTTTTTTTTTTTTTTTTTCATATTGTAGAAATCTATAATAATATATTGGATGGCGTCCTTACCATTTTATTTTCTTTATTGTAGTTTTTGTTTTTTTTATGGTAAGAGTAAGATTAATTCTTTATTGTAGTTGATACATGGCCGATCAAACATTCTGATTATCGCGATATGGTACGGTGCATTTTACTCAAGAACAAACTTGAATCAGTAACTATTAAATATGTCTCAAGAGTGAGTTAAATAAAATGGTTTATACCATAAAAAACCTAAATTATAACATATGTGATAAATTTATCCTAAACCATTTTTTTTATAACTCAGGAATCACCGTACAGCCAGCAGCCGGCGACATAAACCCAGGGCGATGTTAGCGCGGGGACTCACATCTCACGGCGTTGCATTTAAGTCGCGCAAATGCGACCGCGATGACTCGAATCTCCCCCCAACTGGAAGAGGGGGCAACGCCTGAACTAACGTGTCCACAGCGGGGTGGGTATCCTAAACCAATTTTTATACCACAAAAATCTGAAAATTGGTACACCTGTTTCTAAACTAATTTTTTGACTAGAAAAAACCCCGAATCTTTATATTTACCCTATGTGAGTTTTCATTAAATAGATTAATACTATGAAAAGTCACAAGCTACTACATATGTGATAAACGAAAAGTAAAATCCAAAATCGATATAATTATCAACTATCACGTGTTATTTAACTCAGTAATTTGACGGTAAAATTTAACATGAACTAATATGAGGTAAATTTAGTTGATGTAAATTCATTACAAATACATCGATTTGAAATTTTTTGTTGTGCTAATCCTAAATAAAACATACAAATAATCGATAAATTTTGCATTACTATCGATTGTGGAAGTGGGCCCCATCCCAACATCCGTCACGCCCTTCTTTCCCCCCCCCCTCTCTCTCTCTCTCTCTCTCTCTCTCTCTCTCGTGAAAGAACATATGATCGGACCATCCAAACGCATTTCCGACCAGCGAGCGCGAAGCTGCCAGGTCAGCTTCCTCCCCGCAACCGCGCGGCTTCCCTCCGCGCCTGTTCACACTCACGTTCATGTTCATGCCCTAACTCCACGATCCGGGTCGCTCGACAGCGACCGCGGGAGCCCATCACGTGGTGGGACTCGACGTGGGGACGTTGACGTCATCGCGTTGATAAGCCCCCCCCGGTCCCGGTCCCGGCCCCGCCGCGCGGGTCTTCACGCGTCAGCTCTCGATCCCCAGGATTGGAAGGAGAAAAACGTGTTCATATCTAATGCTGTTGACCTTTCGGGGATTCCGCCTCCGTCATTTGACCACGTGCTCCTCCTCCTGCTGCTGCTGCTCCGGTCTAGTCCGGTCCGGGTCGCTCCTCTCTATGGTGGGGCTTCCTCGAACCCGGACGCAAGCGGGGCGGCGGACAAGACCGCGGTAGTTGTGCCCATAAAGATCATCCGAATTTTCATGCAGTCGATGTCGTGATGATGCCGAAATGTGAACTATGAAATATCAAATTGGCTGTACTTGTTCCGCTTCGAAGCGGTCCGAGTTTGAATCCTAACCAAAAAAAAAAGGACAAGATCTTTCGTCTTTTTCAAAAGGTACTGTGGAAATTCGGAGCTGAGTTATTGTTGTCAATTTTGTCTGTGTAATACTCCCGTCACGACAATAAGATCGCTTTAGTCTTTTATATATAGAATTTTTGAGAATTTTATTAAAAAGAGGTCGCTTGTTTTAAAATTGTATTCGTCCGAAGTCAATGCTTAATTAAATATTGAGAATTTTCGTAATATTTGAATGATTAAATATGAACCACGTGATTAAACTAATCTATTTCTTGTCGAGTGAGTCTACGGTTCCGTGTGGGCATTGAGACCCTGACATAAATGTACCTTTCCGAACGCGACTTTTTGGGGCAATCGGAACAAAATGATGAAAACCATCCGTCGTTTCTACAATCGTTTCCCAATGTTCCGGAAAAAGAGCAAAGGAAATCTTTTATGGGTGTGAAAATTATCATCGTACCGACTTAAGATCTACCATCTGAGGGAGCAACAAGTTGGTTTAATTTTTGTGTTTCTTTTAGATGGGGAAAAATTAAACTATTTATCATTTTTATTCTTACTTTACTTTCGAATTGTGAAATAAAATAATTATAAATCCAAAAAATTATGAATATATATAGTTTGAAAACTTAGATGTTTCTCATAAAATAAAAGTGAAACTATGGAGAGAGGATTTACACAGAGGTAAATTCAAAGTAGTAATTATCTCAAACATAGATTAGCTCTCTGCTATTTTACTTCCATTTTTTTTCAATTATATAGATATCTTTTTTTGGTCGCCAGAAGGCGTGGTTGGGACATTTTTCTCGTCGCTTGAATATTCTCGATTGTTAAGGCGCCGACATCGAATCTCTGTAAGAAAATCGATGTATGCCTTTCTCGGCCTTTCGGGTAGGATCAAGCGCAAGAAACTGAAGAGATGAAATTCGATATCATGGAAAGATGCTGGAAACCTTTTAAGAGGTGGGAATTGCAAAAAGATTATTCTTCATTCCGAACGAGGTTTCCAACCAATTTGGAAATTCACTACTCACATACAAATGTTTTTTTACAAGTGGTGGGACCAACGAGGCTTTCGAGCTGTCTCGGTCCTCTAATCACACGCCCTAATCAAGAAACTAACCATATAATAACATTATTTCTCTTTTTTCTAGTTTCTCGGTCAAAATAATTGGTCGCGGCAGCTAAAACGAGTAAACCAGCTCGTGTAGTCTCTGGCTAACCCTTGAGGTCTCCACTCCGACCCGAGAAAGTCTCACCTGTAAGAAGACGTTCGAAAAAGTTAAGGTCAAAAGCATGTTCCCATGGTGAAAGCTGAGCTTTTCTGCGCTCGAATTCTTACTGTACCTGAGCATGGAGGGTGTAGAAGACCTTGTCGCCGATGTTGGAGATGCTGGCGCTCACGACCTCGGCGCCTTCCTCCTCGAGAATGCCGATCACCTCGTACAGCATGAAGTTCTTGCTCGCCCCGCACCCGCTGATCAGGGTCACCTCGACCCCGGAGTCCCAGTCCCGTATGTTGACGAACGGCAGCGCCGAGGCCTGCCTGGCCGCGGCCCCGTCGAATGCCGGCCCGCACTCCCCGCCGCCGCGGCGGCGGCCGACGTCCAGCCGCGCCGCCGCGAGCTCCTTCTTCGCCTTCAGTATCTCGACCTTCTCCTTCAGCTGCGCGATGTACGCCGCCGCTTGCTCGATCTGGTCCTGCTGCGACAGCATGTCCTGAAAACGGGAAACGCCCTGATGAATTTTCCGGGAAAGGACGAATGCGGGGGGGGCGAAAACCCACGAACCGGAAGGGGGAAAAACACGAGCTCGTGGCGGGTTTTTACCTTGGGGGTGGATCTGGGCTGGTGGGAAGGGACGAGGGAGGCGAGCTTGAAGCAGAGGCTCTTCATGTGGATGCGCCGGTTCCGCTCCACCGTCTTGCGGTCGGGCTTGATGGAGTCGCTGCTGCTGCTGCTCTTCTTCTTCATCTCTCTCTTCTCTCTTTCTCTACACGCCTCGAGCGAACGACAGACGATCAGAGGAAAGGAAAGGGGACCTCGCGGCGGGAAGAACGAGGCGATGAGCTCGGGACGATGGCGATGGACGGAAGACAGGATGAGCGAGAGAGAGAGAGAGAGAGAGAGAGAGAGGATGGAGTAAGTTGCAATGTACAAGAGAGCGGGCGCGGCCACTTATATAAGTACACAGCGGGTCGTGCGGGGTCGGGGGGCGCTACAGCCAACATAAACTATTCTGACACCCCCACATGGCGATTGGCGAAGCGCAGGGGCGAGATAAGGAACGGGCTGCGAAGCCTCGCCTGTCGAGTGTCAACAACGTTATGAAAGACGAAGGACGAGAGGGATTGGGTCCCACTCTCTTTTTTTGGGGGGATGTTTACACACACGTGTCCGTCCGACCAATCGATCGCATTTCCTCTGTTTCCTAAAAACTATCTTCTTCTCGCCAAGCCCGCAGAGAGATTAAACAGAAAAAAAAAAAAAAAAAACTAGTTTTTGGTCCCCCATGGTAGGAGACTAAGGGATGATGACCTTCGACCTCTCCCCCCCCCAAAAAAAAAGAAAGATGATGAACATTCTGACGGAAGAAAATGATAACGACCATGAGATGTTATTATCCGATTTATGAATCGAGTAAGATAATAGTGTATGACCGATTCGAGTTGACCTGGTCGTGAATTTACATTTGCTTGATTATTTTGAGGAGAATTGAGTCGTTATCGAAATGTGAATCAAGTATTAAATTCGGGAAGAGTGTCTCTTAAGGTGGGTCCTGAAACCCATGCGTGAAATTTTTTTCCTTGCTTTGCTCAGAAGGTGTTTTATGCTGGTTTTGTAAAACTGTCAAAAAATTCCAATACTTATTACAATTTTGTCAATTTAATTTTAAATATTTTCATATTTTACCAATTAAATCCATTTGGTCAATGTTTAAAACTTAATTGACAATATTAAAATGTTTAACACCAAATCGATAATATTGTAATAGATTTACGACTTGTTGGGCAAAATTTAAATATTCAGAGAAATGATGTGTTTATTAAACCCCGGCTACAAAACTAGACCATTTGGCTTTGAGGATCGTTTGTTTCGGGCTGTTTTCAATTGGTTACAATGCCCCGGCGGTTTATTATTACTTTTATTTTACGTTTGAGAGTTGACTCCGAGAAAAAACGACTCGGGTTTACATCTCCAGTTCGATGAAGCAATTTAAGGACTTGCTCAGGTCCATACAGCACACCATTAGTTTGCCATCCACTTTTTGGATCGATCCTAACGTACCCCCATCGTCGCTCCACTGTACCAATCTCACGCGAGAAGCATAATAAATGATCCTGTTATCTCGGTTGGGCGGCCGCCAATGGGTCCAAAAACCTTTTCTCTATTATTAGCGGAGCCGTGTTACTGCTCAGAAAGCGAGTTACCGAGCGTCTACCTCGTTCACATGAACACTTTGATCGGTCCGGGCATGTGAAGAACGGGTTATAAATCTGTACCTAACGGATTAAAGGGCCACGGCACGGACGAGCGACAACCGAGTCCTTTTCGTTGAAATTAAAGCCCAAAGGACAGCAGGGGGGGGGCGTGGGGCCCAGACCTTTTACGAGATGGTGGGGCCCTCCCGTGTCCAACGTAGTACGTCGTCCCCTTGTCCTTTTGTCTTTTGTCCCTTGGGATGTCCTGAGTGGCGGCCCTTCCAGTTGGATCTTGACCGGTTGACTTTCCTTCGCCTTTCTAAGTCGCGCAGTAGACCTCCGCGAGCCCGCGGCTCCACCGGCCAGCTTATTACGAATTTGCCACTGCCGCACCATCGCCTGCCTTTCCATATATGTGCTGCCCCAGTCCGTGTAGCTTTGATCCAGTCTTAGTTGATCCAGTCTTTGTTCATACTTGTCGCCAAAAAGAAAAAATGGTGACAGCACTTCCTCCCACTTTAAGTAACCTTGAGACAAAAAAAGAAAGAAAAAGTAATCCCACTTTAAGTAATTTTGAGACAAAAAAATGAAAAAGTAACCTTCAGAGCTGAAAAAGCATGCCCGCTCTCCATTTGCGTGTGTATCAAAAATTGGAATTGAGTTCAGAGATTGAGAAATCCATGTTACTCTTGGCTCAGCTAGCTTAGCAAAATATTGATGGGCATCGGAGATAATTTCATCTTCAGAAGATGTTCATCGATTTTGATTGAATTGATATGTCAGGGACGAGCTATGGCGAAATATCCCATTTGAGACAAAAAATTTACTATATCAAAAATCGGAATTCAATTCAAAGATTGAGACATCCATGTGGCTCTTGGCTAGCTCAGTGAAATAGTGATGAGCATTGGCAATAATTTCGTCTTCAAAAGGTGTTCATTGATTTTGATTGAATTGATATGTCAGGGCGAGTTATAATGAAATATCTCGTTTGAGATAGATAATTTATTGTATCAAAAATCGGAATTGAATTTGAAGATTGAGAAATCCATGTTACTTTTGGCTCTTAGCTAGCTGAGTGAAATACTGATGGGCATCGACAATAATTTCGTCTTTAGAAGGTGTGCATCGATTTTGATTGAATTGATATGTTGGGGTTGAGTTATAGGGAAATTTCTTGTTTGGGTCGAATAATTTATTGTATAAAAAATCGGAACTAATTTCAAAGATTGAGAAATTTATGTTACTGTTGGCTCTCAACTAGCTTTGTGAAATGGTGACGGGCTTTTGCAATAATTTCGTCTTTAAATAGGTGTTCAACGATTTTGATTGAATAGATATGTAGGGGTCGAGTTATAGCGAACTAGATCGTTGCATAAAAGGGGTCCAAGTAATGCTAGGTCAAGCTCTCATGTACAAAAATAAAGAAAAGGCATGTCCGCGAGGAAATATGCGTAAATCATTTTAAAAATGAAAGTGATCCACGTCATGCAAATTGTACTTATATAATAAGGACCACAAGCCGACAGGCATACTTGAAAGAAATCTTTTTATTGAGAGATTCCTTCCTCATATATAAGCTGGCGTCCGGCACACCTATCTTTTTTATATGATTTATGGCCATTAACGTCATATTTCGACTGCAATGACTGTCATCCAAGTGTTCTTTTGGCACTTGTTAACCAAAATTTCATTAAAGAACGTTTGAATGTTCAATGCACAGATCACACGTCACGTGAGGAAAACGGCAAATCAGAAATGACAAGACTTGCTTTTTTCGAATGTTAACAAAGTGCTTTCGAAAATTAAAAAAAAAAACAACAACAACAATAAAGCGCTTTCGGGGTCACTGTGACCATCTTTTTGGACTTGCGGGAACAGTGGCTTCTGGCCCCTCTGTCGACCGGCAAGATCTCGAGGATTACGGGACTCCACACAGGTACAATCGTGTATGCGAAGATCCACGCAACCCAGCGCCTCTCGTTCGTAACTTGATGGCAAAATTAGGGCCATATGTTCCCTTTTTTGGCCATATTTGCAAAATACTTGGAGGTGAAAGCACATTCACAATCCCCGAGCAGATTATAGCCACGATCGTATGTGGTCGGCCTAGATAAATTTGATTGAGGCCAGCGAAATGCCACGTGAATCCACGTGAATTACACCATTGTCGAGTTTGACAAACTTACAAAATGATTAAAGTCATCGATACCATAAATTTGATGGGTAAGTTTAAACCATCTAAATAGTTGACACATCTTGTTTCTTTTCTTTCTTCTTCTTCTTGTCGATGTGTTCACTGAGACTCTGCTCAATATCACTGTGCACCATCGTGCCGCCACCTCTAGCCACCGCTAGCGTCGCCACCTCCAGCCCCACCCCCCTCTCTCGAACCTAACATGAAACCTCATGGATCTTTGCAGTTACCAAATGCAGCTCCTCATCACAGTTCGGTCCGGGAGGAGGTTACGAGTGAAGTTGTGTTTAGGTCGGTTAGTAATGACTGGAAATTTGGTTTCAAGTCGTTGATAAAGAAGGATACTGTACTTAGATCGACGGGGAATTGACCGACTCGATGTGGTGGAGACTCACTTGTGAGGAAGAAATGTACAGGGTACACATGTTAGTGATGCGAAACCAAGCAACATGACGTGCCGTGCAGATTTAAAAGAAGCACTTGATACGACCTAGTTGAGCTGTAATGCGATGGCTTAAGTTTTTTACTAGAGGAGTCCAATAAGTTGTCAATAGGCTCAAGTTATAAGCTCCCTCTTGGATCTCTCGTTAAGAAAATATTTACGGTGTTTCCATTAGGGATGTCAAAATCAAATTGAAAAATCAAATCCAACCGAATTAAAATTTTGTTCATTTTCCGTTTGGCTCAGTAAGGGTAATGAAAAAATAACCATTTACTTATTTCGGTTCGGATAGTTTCGGTTTAGTCACTATACTATAAATCATCCATCTTCTTAATATTACAATTTACACAATCTTTCGCATTTTTCATTAAATCTCTGCTTAATGTTATAAAAAAAAAAATTGAAAAACCAAACTGAACTGGGTCTTCAGTTTAGGTTAATCAGCTCGAGCCGTAACTCAATTCGAAGTTAATGCATTCCAAATGGTTTGAGTTTCTTTAAAAAAAAAAAAAGAAAGGTTAATTGTATTCAATAAATGGGTTTAAAATGAATAGACCAATTTCTTAACCAATATATGATAGGGTGAATATTTATATGGTTTAATTATATTTAATAAAAGGATTCATAATGAATACACCTATTTGTTAACCCTGGACTAAATTGTTACATGTGTTCATTATATTTTATGAATGGGTTCAAAATAGTAAATATGAGAATTAATGGGTTTACAACTTATTTAAACTTAACTCACCTTTATAACTTTCTCTTCATTATTTCTTGTCTTTACTCGATCTTGTGTTTACTCACTCAGTATTCTCACCTCAAATATAGGTCAGATTAAATGAGTTCGATACAAATCACTAGAATTGTATTATATAAATATTGGTCATAATGAGTTAAATTAATCGATTTGGATTGACCTATTATCGACTTGAATCATTTATTTGACGGGTGTATTTTAGGCAATATATGTTGCGCAAGGCAAACGACGGCTAGGGCAGAAACCGACGGGGCACAAACTTTGTTGATTCGTGATAGAGAGAAAATAGCACACACAATCATTATTCCTGCACTTTCCCATTCTGCATGGCCGAAAGGCGTCTTCTTCTCACTCTTCCACATCCCCTTTTTTTTATTAATAATTTACACACCACTGAATGATCATTTAGATATCTTCTTTTTCTCTTCAAATATTATCTGAGTCGTACTTTGGAGACCATTAGTCCAATCACATCAATTATCCCTTGTCCCTAATTTTTTTCCATATACTAATTACCAAAGTGGCGGACCAACTACATGACTTCGTGGTTGCTAAACTACGTGGAAAGTAGCTCACGGATTTATCTCCTATTCATGATTTATTCCATAGATGTCACGTGCTTCGACACCAATAGCTTCACGAGGGGAAAAATACAAAAAAAGTCATAAATCTACTACATTTGTACCAATTCAGTCATAAACTTTTTAATTGAACCAATATAGTCTTAAACCTTTTAATATTAGTATCAATTCAGTCTATCTGGCTAATTTTGGCTGGCCGGCACGCTGATGTGGACGTTGGCTGAACATTGACGTGACAATTTTTATGATTTTTTATTATTTTTCAAATTTTTATTATTTTTTTTTTCCTTTTCTTTTCTCCCTTCTTCCTCGTGGTGGCCGCGAAGCCCTCGCCTGCCGCTGGTGAGGGTCATGGCCCTTGCCTGGCCTCTCCTAGGGTCGTCGGCAAGGCGGCTTCGCCCGGATCCGGGCGAGGCGGCTTCGCCTTAGCCTTGCGCGGGCGAAGGTGGCCTCGCTCGCAGCCTAGGAGACCATGGCAGCCATTGCCAGGGCGGAGGCGAGGGCCGCTAAGCCCTCGCTAGTTGCCAATGAGGGTCGCAGCCCTTGCTCGGTCTCGCTCAGGGCCGCAAGCGAGGCGGCTTAGCCCAAATCTGGGCAAGGATAACCTCGCCCTGGCCTTGTTGCGGGCGAAGGCAGCCATCGCTAGGTGGTGGTTGGCAAGGGCTTATCGGCCCTTGCCTTCGCCCTGGCGATGGCCGCCATGGCCAGCCGCGGGCAAGGCCACCTTCACCCGCGGCAAGGCCAGGACGAGGCTGGCCTCGCCCAAATCTAGGCGAAGTCGCCTTGCTAGCGGCCTTGGGAGAGGTCGGGTGAGGGTCGCAACCCTCACTGGCGGCAAATGGGGGCTTCGTGGCCCTCATAGGCCATCGCTAGGAAGAAGGGAGAAAAGAAAAGGAAAAAGAAAAAAATTAATAAAAAATTCGAAAAAATCATTAAAAAATCATAAAAATTGCCACGTCAGTGCTAACCAACCAAAATTGACCGGATGGACTGAATTGATACCAATATTAAAAGGTTTAGAATTGAATTGGTTCAATTGAAAAGTTTATGACTGAATTGGTATTAATGCAATATGTTAAGACTTTTTTTGTACTTTTCCCATTTAACAAGATTGGAGAAAACAAACAAAGATTCCACCTTTGTTATTATACTTGAGCATAGAATGTGTGAAACACCTTATCGCCGACGATGGAAACGCTGGCGCACACAGCTTCGGCTCCTTCTTCCTTGAGAATGCTAATGGCTTCAGACAACGCGGAGTTCTTGTCCACCCCACTGATCAACGTGACCTCAAGAGCAGAAACCAGAGCCCCAGGTTGACGACCGTTGGATCTCATTGCGAGCTCCTTCCTCATTTTCAACCCATTAACTCTCTCTTTTAATTGGTTGATGTACGCCGCCGTGGCTTGAATGGCTGCATCTTGCTGGGACAACATGTCCTATAAAACAAAGAAACGAAGACGCGGTCAAGCAGTTACTTTAGTGGGGTATGCTGTTGTACTGTATTGCTGCAGTCCTTATACATATTCAATTAGCAATATGCATTAGCGCTCTTGTGTATCAATCATCGTGCAACTTCGAGTTCGATAAGTGCTGACTCAAACTTGAAGAGTCTCTTCTAGGGTTTCTAGAGAGAGTACCTCTAGAAATCCTATACTCAGACGGTTCATCTCCTAACTTCATATGATTTATGGATACAAACATTTTCTTTAGAAAAAAAGGCTTTGGTTTCAATATATAAATTGATGGCGCAACGCAATACTAATTTTCTTTTTCTGTTTAAGCTGGAATATGCAGTCTTCTACTTGTTATCTACTATGTAACCTTCGTCAAGAAGATAGAGAGCATCTTTCCTGTTTTGTTCTTTCTTCTGGAAGGCGATTGAAGAAGAATTTAGAGATTAATGAAACTTTGAGGCGACAAATGCGTGATTAGCGGCATTTTGATGGGTTGTACAAACGGCCGAACCTTTCGGCCTTTGAATTCTTACACTGACCTGCTGTCCTTGCATTTCATCACATGTAGAGAGATAAAAATGCCGATAGCTGCATGATCCTTGTTTTGCTCGATATGAATTGACAAATCAAGCTGATCAGACCAACCGTAGTCGAAAGAAAATGCCAAAACAGATTACCTTTCAATTGACGTACGGCATTAAGCTTGTAGTAAGTTCATTTCACGGGAAATCAAAGATTTGGAAAAATTATGTAACAAGTTCTCATTCGTATTATGGAACCCATGAAAATGAATAAGCTACATATATTTTGACATAAGTTGTTGTTGATGATAGGAAAAAAAAATTACCAACTAATTTTTCTTAATGATACTAACTTTTAATTTTAAGAAAATATCTTTCCAATCATTTATTACACGAAATAAATGGGCCCTACTTCTTACAAACTATGGCTGCCAAGCTTGGTTGGATAATTGGAACTCCTGGCAATGGCGGCTTTCTTTGTTTGTTTCCTCTTGTCCGATACACGAGAATACAGTTTAATACGACACGAAATAATCAAAACATGCATTTGTGTACGTAATTGCATATTTTCTTGGCACTCTTTCTTTTCAAATTATTCTTTCCCTCCATGATGATATAGCTCACAAATTCTTCATGAGGGAAGCGAGCTTGGAGAAGAGACCTTTCATGCGGATTCTTCGATTTCTCTCCATTGTCTTCCGATCAAGTTTGAGAGATTCAACTGCCTAATTTGTCTTCATCTCTAAACACAAAGGACAACTTAAGATATAATCTACATGTGTTAAAATATTTAAATAATAAATTACATCTTCATTTACGAGTTTAAACTTTTACAACGGTCAACGGTGTTCCTTTAAATTCTCATGACATGATTGAGTTAGGGGAACATCAACATCAAATCACAATGAAAAGTAGATTTTTAGATATGCTATCCCATATTATTGATAGTATGATGTGCCGATCATGTTTAAAGATGTGACAATCAAGATTTTGTGGAATCGGGATGTTTTATTATCCATGTGGTTCACACAACAAATGACTTACTTTTATCATCATAAACTTGGTCTGCTACTATTGAGGTCATTTATAAACAAGAGAGTTGATTTAAAAGGCATTGATCGACAATTCAGAAACCAACGTTGACAATAATCAAGAGAAATTATTGACACGTATTATTACCAGTCGACGTCATTTGCAATCTCTGCTAAATGTTGGAATTGGAAGACAAATAAGATATGTCGACTTAAAAGCTTGTCCGCCATTTGCGAAGTGGCGTGGCAAGAGCTAATAATTGGTGCTAGTGGCCTACAAATAACCTATGTAGCATCGACACGGACACGTGATATGCGACACGATACGACACGACACGCCGACACGTCATTTCTTAAAAATAGAGAATTTCGACACGTTCCGACACGTTATATATTAAATATTTTTATATATAAATACATAAATAAATAATAATAATAATAGCCTAGAATTAATTTACACGAAAAATATTAAATAATATCATTCATTATTTTAATTTGTTACAATAATACATAAAACTTAGAGGAAAAAACATTGTTTAAAGAAAAATGCTGAAATGATATTTTTAAATTTATTTATTTATCATATATAGCATTTTTTATTACTTCTTTCATAGTAAAAGACTTTTAAAAAAACTAAAACAATTATAAAAAAAAAACTGAAAAAAAAAAAAATTGACCCCGTGCGTGTATATTCATAGCAATTTTATTACTTCTTTTATTACTTCTTTTGTGTATATTTATATTTTGACCCATCAAGTATTGGAAATTTTTAAAATTGACCCCGTACGTGTCGGAATAACGTGTCAGAATTCTGGACTCGCGTGTCGGAGAGTGTCGAAGAGAGTTGACCACGTGTCGAATTTTTCGACACTCGTTGACCGCGTGTCGGAGCGTGTTGGGACGTGTCGGAGCGTGTTGGACACGTGTCGGAGTGTCGGACACGACACGGAGGCTTCCAGAGAGTGTCCGTGCTACATAGCAAATAACCACATGAATGCTGCACCCCCTCTCTCTCTCCTCTCTCTCTCTCTCTCTCTCTCTCTCTCTCTCTCTCTCTCTTTTCCCGAAACGTCATTTCATGATATTTATCTCTCTCTCTCTCTCTTTTCCCGAAACGTCATTTCATGATATTTATTCAGTCGTATTTCTACTTTTCAAAACTTTTAGAGTACATTTGAGGATAATTTTTTAAAAATAATTCTTTTATATTTTTATTCTCTAATACAGTTTCTAAGTAAAATAATACATTTGACAATAATCCAAAATTTATATTATTAAAATTGAAAAAGAATAGGAATGTATTTAATACAACTTATAATTTTTTTTGGTGATGCAGAATTTCTTTTAATTTTCTAATTATTTTTTTGAGATCTTCTCTTTTTTTTTTTTTTTCCCGCTCTCTTCTTCAGTAGCTGAGTGGAAAACGGCGACAAATGATGGCAGACGACGAAGGGGCGATGGGCAGCTAGCAGCAAGGCTCCTGTGACCAATTAGAAGAAGAAGAAGAAGCAATAAATAAATAAATAAATAAATAAATATATAACTTATTCCAAAAATTGTTCTCACAAATGAGAAACCACTCATTTCCACTTCTTATTTATATTTCAAATCTATTTTCTGACCACTTTTCTATTCTATAAAATAAAATATTAACGACACTATCAAATTGAAACGTTATCAAACGGGACCTTAAATTGCTTAAGTTGTTCTTCATGCGTCAACTGGGCAAGAAGTTTTGTTTCTCATCTAAATACCTCTTTTGTGTACTCAATTATTTTCCTTTCAAAACAAAAATTAAGATTTTCACTTGACTGACTAAACAAAATCTCTCACTGAGGCTCAAGCGCAACCAACATAATTGATAATCGAGATGAACCAATTCATGTGTACGCGATTTGTTGAGAGCGCGCAACAAAAGTTCAATATCTTCAATTGGGGAGATCACCAAGTGAAACTTAAATCCGAACCCATTAATATATGCAATTAGACACACCTTCACTCAAAAGTTCAGACTAATGAGTTATAGGCCAATTAAGATATACTAATCGCTTCACACATCAATTCTCTTATGTGAGACTTCTTTAAAATAATTCATAAGTGCATCCTAATACGATCCCCAACGAGTCTCGACCCCAAAGCAGGGGAAGCGAACATGAAGATCCTAACTCATGTCAGCTTCAAGATCAGCAGGAGGAAAGGGGGAGAAAAGAGAGACAGGTGCGTGTAACAATCCAGGCATGGAACGTCTTTGAAAGTAAAGTCTGCATGAGGTAGGGTGAAGCCGCCATTGGGCCACCTTAGCCATGTGAAGGTTACGGAGATTATTCGAATATTTGAGGGACATCGGGGTCAATCGGAATGATGTTTGGCTCTGCTGGTTTAATCCATGTTCTTGTATATAGGAGTGTGCAACGAGAACCGTCCAGATAGGAAACTACCCAAAATGAATCGGACCGGCCTATTTTGGGCAATTCTCAAAGAGTGCAATTCAATCTTCGATTCCCACTTTTGGAACCAGTAGCCAATCAGTCCGGTTCCAAGGTGGGAACCGGACTGGTTAATTATATGTAATATATATGGGAACCGGACTGGTTAATTATATGTAATATATATTTTTAAATTTTTTAAGAAACAAATCCTAATTCCTCTCAATTTCTCTCATTTTTTATTTTATTCCAAAAATAACAAATTTACTAGTTCCACCGGACCAGACGGGTTGGTCAGTCTGGTTCCCGGTTTCAGGACCGGTTGGTCCGATTCCTAATTCCATCTCAGAACTGGATCGGATTGGAACCGATCAATCCTACTCATGTGCGTGACTGTTTTGAAACAGCCTTTTGCCTTCTTTCGATGAATTATTGGTGCTATATTCGGTCCGGAGGCTCTGTCGGGACGCCAGGGAAGGAAATAAAGCACCTGATGTTTTTGACGATGCAAGAATGCGAGAAACAGAACGCCTGGTCATTAGCAATGATGCTGCTCTAGCTAGGATCTTCATGTTTGCTTCCCCTGCTCGTCGGGGTCGAGGCTTGTCGGCACTCGAGTACACATAACGAAAACACCTTAGGTCCAAATTTTGTCGTGGACCGTCTGTTACTTTTGCTCTGTCGTCTTTACCTAATGCTTTTAGGTGTATAAAGGTGACAAAAATGGATTCCAAAGTGCACAAAAATCCTTTTGTACCAAATGTGACCAAATAAGATTGTCGTGCTCAAAGGCAAAAGAACTTATTTAGTTTTTGTTGCCATAACCTAGCTAGAGGCGGCAAAAACTCTGAAAAATTGTGCTCAATTTCATATGTGGCAAATTCCGCCAAGATCTCTTCGTTAGTTGGGGGAAGAATCCGCCCGAATCGGACTTTTTTAGGAACATATCGAGAGAGAATTGGATTTGGTTAGACAATAGAAAATCCGTTTTATGATAAAAAATTCATTCATCTCAGTTATTTCACAAGAAGAAAAAGAAGAAAACAGGGGGTCCATTGAATTTCAAGTATTTCGTTTCACCAATAAGATACAAAGACTGACTTCACATTTGGAATTGCACCGAAAAGATTATTTATCTCAGAGAGGTTTACGAAAAATCCTGGGAAAACGCTAACGACTGCTGTCTTATTTGTCAAAGAAAAATAGAATACGTTATAAAGAATTAATTAGTCAGCTGGATATTCAGGAGTCAAAAACTCGTTATTGTGTTTATTGAGTTGATGACGACAAAAAAATCGCCTAAGATCAGTTTTTTAGGCCAATTAGACTGATATATTTCTTATGTTAGGTTTATTTGTTGAATTAGGCATGGAGACAGTTGTTGCCATAACCTAGCTAGAGGCGACAAAAACTCATTGAGTTTATTGAGTTAATGACGAAAAAAAAATTGCCTTACATCAATTTTTTAGGTCAATTAGACGATGATATATATCTTACGTTAGGTTTATTTGTTGAATTAGGCATGGAGACAGATATTTTTTGATTCGTTGCTTTTGACATCATCATTTGTTTTTAATTAGTATTTGATTATAGTTATTTGTTATTGTTTTGATATTGGAAGATCAAATTATGAAGTTAGAAAATTCATAGTTTTACTCTATCAAATATGGATAAGGTCAACAAAAAATTTCGCTAAGATCAAATCGAATAATATACTCGATAACATCAATACAAAGTAACATAAAATTAATCTGACTAAATTCAGCAAAAGTCCTCTCTAAATGCTTGCTTTCTCCACACGTCAATCCCACTCGAGTGTAAACACGTGGCTAGAACAAAAGATGTGAATTGAAATTATATGATTTATATATAATCGATTACATATACTTAGATATTGAATCAAATAAATGTAAGCCGCAAAATCGGCATCCGAAAATTTCATAACTAAAATCTAGAACATGGTGATGGAGAAAAAGATATTTATGTGCCCGATTTGGAATCTATTATTCTTGATGCAAAATAACGATGATTCAGACTTCAAATGCTTTTCTTCAATTATCTTCTATATCACTTGTTCAATAAAACTATTCCTCACAAACTCCTTATGTGAGGTTATTTGAGCATTAAGGTTATATGATAGACTTGAATATTATTTATAAAGTTTTCAAACCCAAACATTCTCATCACATGTGAGTTTTTACTTCGCATTCAAGCGATTGATCAAAAAGTTTAAAATTGGCACGCCAAATATATATTAGCTAAAAGGACTAAATTGACACATATACAATATTTATGATTAAATTAGTATCAATATAATAAGTTTAAGACTTTTCTTTCGCTTTTCTCCGTTGACATCTCATATGGGGTGTGAAAGCCTTTTACCAAGCACACGATTGCTATTTGATTCTTATATGAAAAAACTGAGACCTATACCCAGACATGTCAAATCATATTCACTAAGAATGTTATGAGAAAATGTTTCATATTTTGCACGAACTTTGATGGGAAAATGTTTTAATAAATTCCATCTTCAGCGTTTCTCGATTGAAAAATGTGGAAAATGCCTCTCACGTAATTCATATAGCCCGCTGACCAAAGCAATGACGTAGTACTGTTGCAAGATGAGAGCTTCTTGTTTTGGCTGTGTTGCTTTTTGTCTCTGCGTTGAATCTTGACCTCTTGACTTTTGGTTTTGCAGAAATATCCGCTAGTCATCACCGGCCAGACGGTCGCGTTGTTATGTAAATCACTATTTGATCTGCTACGTAAACCATCGATCAAGCTCAGGTCTTTTCGTTTACAGGCTTCGTAGCTCCCAAGGGACTATTTTTAGAACCAGCTCTAGTATGGGACATTCGAGAAAAACCGAAGGGACGGATCCAATCCTCAAGCCGGGGTCGAATTGAAGAGAATGAAATTCGAGACCAACCTCATACGGAAACGTATCCATACTTAGTCCTAATTATGAAAATAAATATTAACTCATTTAACCATTTTAAGCTCTTCATGTTAACGTGTTATTCGATTAAAATTTTATATCAAATTTAAAAAGTAAAGTAACAAAATATAATGATGTAAGTAAATAAAATGAAAAATGAAAAATGAAAAACAAAAAAATCAAAGAGACTGAAGGTAAATATGGTCTTTTATTTTATATTGGACATTTTATTTTATTTAAAAATCAAATTTTTAATTATTTTAATCTTCATTTTTTTTTCCTTCTTCTTCACCCAATTGCCAGCCATGGTGACGGTTGGCAACTAGCTAAGCTACAAGCAAGCTTGAGTCTTCATAGAGGTGCGCAAGGCTTTGACTTTGCCAAATCGACGAGCTTGAGTCTTGCCAGCGATAAAGGTCAATGAGCTCGAGCTCACTAGAGAATAGATTGGCGAGCTTGTGACTCGCCAGTGGCCAGCCATCGACGGAGGAAGAAGGAATAATAAATAAATAAATAAATAAAAATATTAAAATATTAAAAAAATAAAAATAACATATTTGTGATTAACTTAAAACTTGTTAGGTAACACCATTTATGACCAATTTCAAACCCATTTAAGACCCATTAAGTTCTTATGTGACACATTTATGACCCATTTAAACTTGTTTTTAATATTTAAAGTTAACACATTTATGACCACACCATTAAATATGAGTTAAAATAGGGATTCTAGATCCATTTTTGGTAACGGGTAAGTTTCAGGAATGGGTTTCAACTCCCACTTCCTGCAAAAGGCAGGGCAAAAGTCTGAGAATGAGTGTAAAATAGGAATAGAGTAGGACTGATCAAAAAAAAAAAAAAGAAGGTTGGTGGTCTCCTAGTCAGAGATTCTATTTATAACGTGTTCGGTTCAACTCAACCTGATTGTGCACGCATTTCGATGACAAGGTTAGGCTAGATCTCAAGGTCCAAACGAGAGCATCTGCTTGAGAATCTACAGAATTGACACGAAAATGAGATGAGGAATTTTTACTCGCTTCAAGATATCCTCCATTTTGTACAAATCAATTTTACACATCAACACGTACACCTAACATTACTCATTTTTCTAATGGCTCATTGCCAACTTGCTGATGCTGCCAAAACCCTAGTTCATGTCGAGCCAAAACTCCTCCCCAACTTTGGCAGCACGTACGGATGTTATTTGTCTTCTCTGCTTAGAATCAAACGATGTACATGCCATACATATACGTAATTCCTTGAAGAACATCAGTCAACTTCTGTTTCTTTTTTACATTTTTTTATTTTAATATCTTGGCCGAAAGAGTCGCGTTTTTTTTTCCATTTCGATCTTCTTTTCTGCGTGCTCAAGTATCTTCCTTTCAAACCAATCCGAAAACACAAAATGTGCAGAGCAATAACTTTCATTGGCGGCAGGTGATGGCCGCGCTATGGCTTGCTAGATCAAGGGAGGCTCGTGACACCCTCATCATATCTAGCGAGGTGAAGGCGTCACGGCCCTCAACTTGGGCAAGGTCGCGACACCCTCACTGGCCTATGAGGGCCGCAACCCTTGCCCACGATTGACAAGGGCTTCGCAGCCCTCACCTAGGGGCCAGCCAAGGTCGTTGACTCACTTAGTGGCTGGTGGTCTCCTGGTCCTATTATTTTAGGGGTAAAAATGATGAAAAAAATAAAATAAAAAATTAATGAAAAATTTTAAAAATTGTTCACATCAACACTGGTCATAAGACGACCGGTATTGATTGGATCGTCATGTCATTGATATTTGACTAATTTTATCTAGAATGACTAAATTGACAATTTATTAAAAAGTTTAGGATTTGTTTGGCAAAATGTTAAAATGTTTAGAACTAAATTAGTACAATTAGCCACCGTAGGTTTAAGACTTTTTAAATAATTTTTTCCTTCAGAAAATTGAGGTATATAATGCTGGAATGCACACATGAGTTGTGTTAAAAAAGTCCCACATTAGAGAATTATGATGTGAAATAGTTAATATATCCTAATTGATCTGTGATTCATTAACTTAAACTTTTGAATAAATATGAGTCTAATTGGATATATTGACGAAATCGGATTTGGCTCCCTCTTTGCAATCTCCCTAAAAGAAGGATGTCTAAAGAAGGTATCAAATTTTTACAGCGTGCTTCCAATAAATAAGACTTTCTTTTTTGTCCAAATCCGAGTCATCAGCTGGGTGTAGCTTCAACAACCCGCATCGTGATAAGGCCCAAGCGTGATCAATATCTGAGATGAGCCAGTTTACTCAAGTCCAAACAAGTCACAACCCTTCGAAGCAAGGGCGAGAAAAATGTGAAGACGCAAACTTATGTCAAAGCTTCAAGATCAGCAGGATATAGAAAGGAAAAGAGAATGACGGGTGCGTGCCATACATAAATCCAAGTATGAAGTAAGTTAAAAAAAACGTTCTGATTTTCCCTCCCTTGCATGCAATGTGCAGTCTTAGTTTAGTACGGAGATTATACGAATCTGTCAAGTCAAATCCAAGAGCGATTTATCGTTCGTGGATCCTCCAGACGATTGGAGGGACGACGAGAGATGTGCAGAGAGGCGGTCGATTCGTACATCGGATGATGTTTTGCTCTGCTTGCGTGAGTGTTTTGAACGAAGTTTTTGCCATCTTTTGATGAATTATTGGTGCAATTTGGCTCGTAGGCTCCGTCGGACGCCTGGAAAGGATAAAAAGAAACGTGCGTCTTCCCTTACGAAGAGGGAAAAACCTCTTTCGCGTGTCTAAAACGTCGCTTTACGTGGTACGCCATGGACATCATCGGATCGCGATGCAATGAACCTTTTGGAGAATCGCGTAATGCAAAGACAAAAAAGCTTTTTGCTTCCGTATCATTCAATGAAAATCCAAAGCGGGTGAGACAAATTATGATTTTCCGTGGGACGTGCTGCCGCGAAAAAGACTAATAATGACTCCATTCCTTGAAGCCAAAACCCTAACAGGTCATCCCCCGTCCCACCACCAGTCACCTCTGTTGGCCTTGCCGCCAATGCATTATTGTCATCATTGTCGTTGCGGATAAAATATTTAAATATTAAATTATGTATTTATCTAAAAATTTAAATTTTTAAAGTGGATGATAATAATCCTTTTTTTTTCTTTTTATAATATCATTGCAAGAGTCCTCAATTTAAATATTTCTAAATCTCATTTGTCTCTTCAATTAAATATGTCAAATGCTTAATATTAGGTAAAGGACCAAACTAAATGTGAGGAGAAGCGATATTCATTTAATTGCTTAAGTTTTTAAAACAGTCGACGGTAATCCTACAAAATTTCATTGTTGCTTGTCGACCTCTCCCACTCCTTCTCTCCCCTGTGCCCACAAAAAAATGGGCTAAGGCGAGAAAACATCTGGAGTCCAATTTTCTTTGCCTTAGGCAAAGACGACAAACATAAGGTGTCAAACTTTTTTCTTATGAATTGTTTGTAACGTTTGCTCCATCGCCTTTGCCTAATCATGATTTTGCATGGGACGTGCTACTACCCAGAAAGGACTAACAATGACTCTATTCCTTGAATCCAAAACCCTGGCATGTCATCCCCTGACCCACCACCCGTCGCCTCTGTCATCCTTGCCGCTGATGCATTCTTGTTGTCATTGTCGTCGCTAATAGAGCATTTGAATATTAAACCATTTGTTCATCTAAAAAGTTAAACTTTTAGAAGTAGTGGTCTAAAAAAAATTATATGATATTAGAATAAGAGGTTTGAGGATAAATCTCTGCCTATGATACAAGCCAGGGAAAACAAAAACAAAAGTATGCTATCCCACATGCACAGCCCTTCCTTGACCTCAAAATAGGGACTGCCTATTAGCCACCAAATTCACTTTTGTTTTTTGACTCATATCATAGAAAATTTTAAAGTAACAAAATTCTATTGTACATGTTCCACATTATGGCAAGTGTAGAGCTTACTACCAGGATTGATCAGAACATTTCTAGTTTTAAAAATCATATCGGGCATAAAAGAAGAGGGGAGAGAGGTTTTAGAGATTCATGGCAAAGTAGATAATATTATTTTTTGAGAGGGTGCGTTCAGCCCCTCAACGGTTACATACATTACCTTATATAGACATAAAACAACACACTAGAACTTCACAGACTTTGTTTGGTTGACAAAAGCCAATTATTTGTGCATGCTAAGCTTTTCTACCGACAAACTAACTTTAGCACTCATTATCCCGCTTTTTTCGGTTTTGCCACAGTGCTACAATACTAAACAATACATGACAATGCATGAACAGTACATGAACAATACTTTAGGCCAAATTTTTTGTCTCATTCACATGATTCCTCTACCTCTTCTGTTTTGTTTTGGATAGGTCTCTGGTGGAGTCTTCTTTCCCTTCACTTATTATGCCTATGAATATGCTCTCCAGTTCTATCGTCTAAGTCATCCGAGCCTTCTCCATACTTTTGCCTCCGATATTCTTTGAGCATTCTTTCAATTTCTAGAGCTTCAACATGTTTGGTACTTGTATCATCTAGAGACTAGAATGGTTGGATGGGATGTCAAGAGGATTGGTTGTGTTTTTTTCTAGATATTGTTGCTTGAGCATTTTGAGGAGCTTTTCTACTTCTTCAATTGCTTCAGTCGGCCTTGGTCTTTTGGATGACCAGTGAGAATTTTTAGGAGCATTAGAGGAACTCGTTCGAATAACAAGTTGGGGTAAATACCCAAGCTGGAGTAATGGACTTTCTCTATCAAAACCTAAATAAAGTGTAAGCTATTATTCACTATGATCAAAAGGATCTTGTGACATTAATCCTCCCCATGAATTTTCTGATGATGAAGTAAGATCCTGTGAATTTGTTGGTGACTCAGAAGTGTTCGGTACATCCATTTGTAGTATTTTCTTAAACAAGCATCGATCGTTGGATGGGTCACGCAATAGTCATCACCGTGATCCCAAAAAAGGGGATCATTTTCCGTTGGCCATGCTTCTAGCAAAATAACTTGATTGTGCTAGCACGATATCCTTTATAATTCCAGATACTGTCAAGGATAAGCTGAGATTTTACTAGAAAGTGTTGCAAAAATCTCATTTTGAACAGGTCGGGGCTTATATATGAATACTCCAATATATGCTAGAATTTTACACATATCTCTGCTGGGTCGAACAAATACCCATGGCCTGAAAAATAAAACGATAGTATAAAGCTCTAGGTCAAGCCTGTATGCTCTAAGTTGGGTTTAAAAAATATTTTTCTATGCACCCAATGGTTTAAACCAAATAAGCATGTTCCCAAGATATTTATGCTTGACTTCTCCTTGAATAATTCTACTACTAATAAGAGGCATTTTAGCTATTGGAAACTCAATAACCATGGTATAAAGATTAACAAATACTAATAAAACCATTTGAGTTTTTCTGGAAATTTCTCTTCTGGGAAGAAAGTGAGAGGATGAATGAATGGGTATTTAGGATGCAAATCATCTAGCCTGAAGAGAAGACCACCATATTCACTAAAAATATGTAAATGATATTACCACATAAGTCTTCCAAGATTTTCAACAAGAACATTATCTTGGATAAGCCCAGGGATTTCTGGCAGGTATAAATATAGACAAGTTGGGCTTGATTTTTCAAGCCTTGAATCCACCCCTTGGATTTCTTACCACATGCATATTTATGAGCGTGATAGCTGCAAATTATTTTGGTTTGAACATAAAATCAGCAAGTATTTTCTTTTTTCTTGCAATATATTTGGTCTCAAAGGGATACTTTGAAAACCATTATGCCCACCTAAGAAGCTGTGGATGCGGAATTTTCTTCTGTTTGAACTTTAATAACTGAGAGAATGAAGACATGTCTAGCTTCACCAAGAAATGATGTCCTATAAGATGGAATTCAAACTTTTTGATGACATGTTTTACCGCCTTGATTTCTTTGAATGTAGAGTGGTAATGCATTTCTACTTGCACAAATTTTTCACTTTTATGTCCACAAACCTGTCGCTTTCCACCAATTTCTTCAAAAAAGACAGCAACCCAATATTCATCACTGGGGTTTGTTTGCAATACTCTTTTTATTGTAGAAGGGATTTGCAAAGGAGGAAGGAACTGCAAAATTTCCTTAAGTCTGCATACAGACTTAGTTTGATGTGGTCTTCACGAACGAGCATCTTTCTTGAGTATTTTTTGTAGTAGACTTACAAATTTTGTGATTTTTGGAACAAAATCCTAAAGATAATTTATAATCCCTAGGAATTGCTGAACCTACTTATGAGAGAGATTTTCATTAAGGAACTTTTGCAATTCCTCGACAATACGAGGATCAGAATAATAAGTTCCATTTTTGATATGCATCCCAAAAAATTCATTTTCTTTCTAGGCAATGATCATCTTCTTCTGGCATAGCATGATACCATGTTTTCACATCAAGTTTGCAAATTGGGCTAATAATTTACAATAAGAATCCTCATCTGGACTGTGAAGGAGGATGTCGTCAATGCAAATCTGAGCATTGGTTAGGATGAGCTAGAAAATGCTATACATAGCCTTCTGAAACAATGAAAGAACTGTTTTGAGGCCAAAATGGAGCACTATCCACTGGAAATGTTGGTTTAAAATATAAAACCTAGTTTTGTACCCGTCTTCGGGGCAAATTCCTAACTGTCAAAATCCAACTTTAAGATCAAACTTAGATTACACTTTGGCTTGAGTGACCCTTAAGAGTAGAGAATTCTAATGTGATAGAGGAAATTTATTATTCTACAAGTATTGATTGAGAGGCTGATGGTTAATAACCAACCCCATCTTTCCTCTGTTTTGCTACGCTCACTTGTTGACATAAAATACTTCACAAGCCAATTGAGAATATGAGGGCTCAATTTGTCCTTGATGAAGTAAATGCGAACATTCCTTTTGTGTTAAAAGTAAATGTTCTGGATTCATTTTAGAGTGACTGGTTTTGGTGGATTGACATCCTCATTTTTCTTGAAAGGAAGATTGATGAAGAAGTCAAGATTCTTCTACAAAAGGTTGGAGCATTTTTGGACAAAGTCTCATGAAAGTCTGCACATACCCCAATAAGCGTTTGTAGAATTAGATCTATAATACTCATTTGGATAGTGAAAAATATTTGGAGCTGCCCTTTGTCCATTAGGTACAATTATAAGTTTAAAAATTTGTGTAAGGATATCTTAATCAATAATGATATCTTTATCTAGTGAACTTGAGTCAAGGATTTAAGTGGTGATTGAACATTGGGAAAAGAATTATATAGTGATGGATTTGCTTCGTACTCTTGTAACAAAGGTATCTCTAGAAACAAAGTTAAAATACCGGGTGTATGACGTCCATTATTTTTCTAGAAGTATTTTTATATCGAGAATAGAAACACTAGCTTCGGTGTTGACAAGGGCAATAAGACGAATAGGCTTGTCATAATTAGATGGGTATATTTTCACAGGGAAATACGAGAGGATAGAATGAGTATATACACAAGGATCTTGGATTGTGGGAGGTTTAGAGAAAAGAATGCATCTTGTTCCGATTCTTCTAATGAGCTTTCAGTGTTACTAGTTTGTGACCGTGTTTGGACAGCACACACAGTGTGTTTGGTTGATTCATCTTCCAAGGAGAAGACCAATTCAACATTATCATCCTAGAGTGATACTCCAATTTACTTCTCTATCTTCTAGATTAAATGGAAATTTCTTCCTTAGCTTTTGGATATTTCTTAGCAAAATGGCCTTTCTTATTGTAAAATTAATACCTGTTAGATTTTCTACATCTTCCAAAAGAGCTTCATTTAAAGTGTTTTTTTTTCACAAGAATCGCCACTTGTGCCTTTTCTTCGTATGTTCTAAGGAAAATCTTTTGAAGTGTTTTCATTTTCTACATCGATCTCCACAAGAAGGATCATTACAAGGGTCTTTCTTTAAACACGTGATTCTTAACTCAGGCTTTTAGCAAGCCTAGTTAAGTCCCTTGTTGCTCTTGAGATAACTTTTGAAAGCCTTTCTTCAGATATAAAGATCATCAAGAGCAAGATGTATCTCCAGTTGAAGTTCTCCAAGAGGAACATTGGCAAAAATCTTCTACTTATTCTGAATGGATCTTTCCACCATTTGTCCAATTTCTTTTGGGATGGAAGCTAAGAAGACTTGTTTTAGGTTTGGATCAGCTCCCAAAGCATAGAATAGTTTAAGCATTTCTTGGAAATGCCTAGTAAGATGCTTTCTTCGTAGAGAGCAAAATTTTCTTTCAAAAAAATTATCTTCTCCTAAGCTTAAGGAGATCTTCTAGTTTGCCAATAAAGAATCAATGGATAACTCAAATCACCTAATAAAAATCTATTTGAAACATAAATGTCATTTGATCTTAATCAGAAATAGTTCCACCAATTTTTTAAACTTCCAATGAATCTGCTCATGAACTCGATTAGTATGCCATACTGGTGTTCAATAGAAAGTGCTTTGGTGTTGAGCCAAATATGGAATTCCTGCAATCTATCTAGCTATTTGAAATGTGGAATGTTATTGGGTGTGAAGTAGCATTTTGAAGTCGAAGACTTTTGTTCAGGATTTGAGTTATGATGATGTCCTACTTCTAGCTGGGATGAATTTGATTCCATCTCTACTTTAGGGGGATCGGTCATAGAGATAGCAGGCATACAAGATACTGACATTTGTGGTTCAAAAGTTGAAGTGGTTTTAGAGGAAAGGGAATCTGATTCTAAGACTGATTTAAAGGTATTTTGCTTGGCAGAATCAAATGCAGCAATAGTTTATATACCTTGTATGTTTTGATCTTGTAAGAAAGTCCCTAGTGGTTATGAAACCATATGAGCAGAAGTGGGTTTTGAAAAAGGTTCGGCAATTGGTTTCTTTTCTTCGCTAATTTTTCTTTGCTTTTCTACCTCCTTGCTAATGGTTTCGAAGCGTAATAATATCCCTTTGATCTTGCTTTGGAACTTCATCAATAATTGAAGCAATTGATGTAGCCCTAGAAGGACCCACTTCCATTGAGATCGTTTATCTAGGCTGAGAAAGTGGAGAAAGTGGATCTAGACAATCAAGAAATTTGCCATCCTGTAGGGGCTTGATTTGTCTCCTTAGTTTTCCCATTTCAACCGTCTGGTCTTCCAAATAATGATGAGAAACATATCTCCCATATTCCATCTGGTGAAGTTTCTTCTGAAACTTCTCAAGTAACTTATTTGTGACCGAAGCCGTTTGATCCACCTTCTAGTCAACGTGATCAAGACAGGCTTGGACAGTTAAAAGTTTTGTGTCGATTATCTTGAGAACATTATTTTGGGCCAAAGCATTTTTTGACTGCCCATTCAGGATTGTTTCAGTAGCTGTAACTTTCTTTTGCCTCCCATGATCATCAATATATGTCGGCTTTGGGACCTTAGGGATATGACGAAATCGATTACAGATATCTGTAAATTCTTCTAATGCTGGGAATGGGGAACTAAAATTATATCTTTCTAGAGGAGGAGGAGGAGGAAAGTCTGAGGATTTGAACATGCAAACAGATGAAAGGACAAGTGGTGGTTCTGGTTTTGGGGAACATGAAGATTGAGACTATGAATTGATATTTTCCTCCATCTTCACCAAGAGGTCCAAACATGGGGTCTCCGTCAAGGTATCTCGGGTAAAGTTTATCTTTTGACTATTTCTTTCTTCTAGACAGTCTATCATCTTCTTCATCATTAGATGACAAGAACCACCTCAGTCTTCACGTTACCCAAAACCAAAAACACCACCTGTCCTTTCA
This sequence comes from Eucalyptus brandiana, assembly GCA_014182725.1. NCBI lineage: Eukaryota > Viridiplantae > Streptophyta > Magnoliopsida > Myrtales > Myrtaceae > Eucalyptus > Eucalyptus brandiana. Next base: position 3,372,478 of record CM024669.1, read on the forward strand.
TATGTTTGTATGTTCCAATCCTCAAACTTTCCACCTCCAAAAAAACTTAATTTTAATGCCGCATTCTTAGCATTAGAAGAATTTACAGATATTCATAATTAATTTCATCATATCCCTAAGATCCTAAATCCAATAGATATGGATGACCATGAAAGGCAAAAGAAAGTTATGGTTGCTGAAGCTATCCTGAATTGGCAATTAGAAAATGCTTTGGCCCAAAATAATATTCTCAAGACAATTGGCACCAATTTTTCAACTTTCCAAGTCTGTTTTAATCATGTTGACCAAAAGGTGGATCAAACGACTTTGGTCAAAAATAAATTACTTGAGGCATTTTAGAAGAAACTTCACCGAATGGAATCCAGGAGATATGTTTCTCATCATTATTTGGAAGACCAGAAGGTTGAAATGGAAAAACTATGGAAACAAATCAAGCTCTTGCAAGATGTAAAATTTGTTCATCCTCCAGCTCCACTTTCTCCACTTTCTCAACTTGGACAAACAATCTCAATGGAAGTGGATCCTTCTAGGGCTACATCAATTGCTTCAATTATTGATGAAGCTACAAAGTATGATCAAAGAGATATAGTTACGCTTTGAAACCATCTTAGGGAGATATAAAAGCAAAGAAAAATTAGCAAAGAAAAGAAGCCAACTCCTAAACCTTTTCCAGAACCCCCCTTTGCTCACATGGTTTCAAACCCACTTGAGGCTTTCCTATGAGACCAAAGCGGACAAAGTATACCAACTATTGTTGCATTTGATTCTGCCAAGCAAAATATCTTTGAATCAGCCTCAAAATTGGATTCCCTTTCCCCTAAAACCACTTCAACTTCTGAACCACAAATACTAGTATTCTGTCTACTATCTTTATGGCCGATCCCCCTAATGCAAAGATGGAATCAAATCCATCCGAGCTAGAAGTAATACATCCTCATGACTTAAATCCTGAACAAAAGTCTTCGATTTCAAAATACTATTTCACACTTGATGACATTCCATATTCCAAATGGTCAAATAGATTGCAAGAATTCCATGCTTGGCTCAACATTAAAAAACTTTCTGTTGAACACGTGTATGACATACTAACCGAGTTCGTAAGTAGGTTCACTGGAAGCTTAAAAGATTGGTAGAGAACTATTTCTGATCAAGATCAAATGACATTTTTGCTCCAAATAGATTTTCATCAACTAATCTAAGTAATCCACCAATTCTTTATTGGCAAACTAGAAGATCTCATTGAGCTTAGGAGAAGAGAATTTTTTTTCAAAGAAAATGCTGCTCTCAACAAAGAAAGCATCTTAATAGGCATTTCCAAGACATGCTTAAACTATTTTATGCTTTGGGAGCTAATCCTAACCTAAAAGAGGTCTTCTTAGCTTCCATCCCAAAAGAAATTAGACAAATGGTGGAAAGATTCATTCAAAATAAGTAGAAGATTTTTTGCCAATGTTCCTCTTAAAGAACTCTAGCAGGAGATACATTTTACTTTTGATGATCCTTGTATCCGAAGAAAAGCTTTCAAAATTTATCTCAATAGCAACAAGGAACTTAACCGGCCTTGCCGAAAGCTTCAGTTAAGAATCAAGTGTTCAAAGAAAGACTCCTGTGATGATCATTTTTGTGGAGATCAATGTAAAAGACGAAGATACTTTAAAAGATTTTCCTTAGGATATACAAAGAAAAGGCGCAAATGGCGGTTCTTGCGGAAAAAAAGGCTCTAAACAAAGCTTTTCTGTAAGACATAGAAAATCTGATAGGTGTTACATTTGTAACAAGAAAGGTCATTTTGCCAAGAATTGTCCAAAGGCTAAAAAAAGAAATTCCCATTTAATCTAGAAGATAAAGAAGTAAACTGGAGTATCACTCCAAGATAATGATGTTGAATCGATCTTCTCCTTGGAAGATAAATCAACTAAACATACTATGTGTGCTATCCAGACATGGTCACAAACTAGTAACACTGAAAGTTCGTCAGAAGAGCCAAAAGAAGATGCATTCTTGTTCCCTGAACATCCTATAATTCAAGATCTTTGTGCATATATTCCTTCTATCTTCTCGTATTTCTTGTAAAAATATACCCATATAAGTATAACAAACCTACATCTTGTTGCCCTTGTCAACGCTGGAGCCAGTGCTTCTATTCTCAATACAAAAATACTTTCAAAAAAGTATAGATGTCATACACACGGCATTTTAACCCTGCTTCTAGAGATACCTTTGCTACAAGAGTGCAAAGCAAACCCATCACCATACAATTCTTTCCCCAGTGTTCAGTCACCACTAAAATCCTTGACTCAAGTTCACCAGATAAAGATATTATTATTAGCTGGGATATCCTTACACAAATTTCTAAACTCAGAATTGTGCCTAATAGACTACGGTTCAAAGAATAGTTCCAAGAATTTGTAGACATCCAAAGATTTTTCACTATCCATATGAACATTTTAGAGCCAATTCTACAAACCCTTCTTAGCGCGTTTGCATACTTTCATTCAGACTTTGTCCAAAAATGCTCCAACCTTTTGTGGAAAAATCCCGACTTCTTCATCAATCTTCCTTTCAAGAAAAATGAGGATGTTAATCCCACCAAAGCTAGAACATTTACTTGTAACATAAAAGGAATGTTCAGATTTACTTTATCAAGAACTAATTGAGCTTTGAGATTCCCAATGGGCTTGTAAAGCATTTTATGTTAATAAGCGAGTGAAGCAAAATAGAGGAAAGATGAGGCTGGTTATCAACCATCAACCTCTTAATCGATTCTTGCAGGATGATAAGTTTCCTCTACCTCATCGGAATTCTCTATTCTCCAGCCTCGCCAAAGTGTATTCCAAGTTTAATCTTAAAGTTGGATTTTAGCAGTTGGGAATTCGCCATAAAGACAGGTACAAAACTGGGTTTTGTATTTTGAACCAACATTTGCAATGGACAATGCTCCTTTTTTGCCTCAAAACAACTCATTTGTTATTTTAGAATGCTATGTGCAGAATTTTCCAGCCCATCTTGGCCAATGCTCATATTTATATTGACGATATCCTCCTCTATAGTCCAGATGAGGATTGTCATTGTAAATTATTAGCCCAATTTGCAAATTTGGTACAAAAACATGGCATCGTGTTATTCCAAAAAAAGATAATCATTGCTTAGAAGGAAATTGAATTTCTTGGGATGTATCTTAAAAATGAAACTTATTATCCTGGTCCTCATATTGCTGAGGAATTGCAAAAGTTTCCTAATGAAAATCTCTCTCATAAGTAGGTTCAGCAATTCCTAGAGATTGTAAATTATCTCCGAGAAAGATGCTCCTCCGTGAGAACCACAACAAACTAAGTTTGTACGCAAACTTAAGGAAATTTTGCAGCATCTTCCTCCTTTGCAAATCCCTTCTACAAGAAAAAAAAGTAGTGCAAATACGCCAGTGAAGAATATTGGGTTGCTGTTCTTTTTGAAAAAAATTGGTGGAAAGTAAAAAGTTTGTAGACATAAAAGTGGAATACATTACAACTCTACATTCAAAGAATTATTGACAGTAAAATATGACATCAAAAAGTTTGAATTCCATCTTATAAAACATCATTTCTTAGTGGAGATGGACATGTCTTCATTCTCGCAAATGCTGAAGTTCAAATAGAAGCAAATTCTGCATTCTCAACTTTTTAGATGGGCAGAATGGTTTTCAAAATATTTCTTTGAGACTAAACATATTGCAGGAAAAAAGAATATATTTGCTGATTTTTCTATTCAAACCAAAAGAATTTACAGTTGCAATGTCCATAAATATGTATGTGGTAAGAAATCCAAGAGGCGGTTTCAAAGCCCGAGAAATCAAACCCAAATTGCCTTCAATACCCATTCATTCTTCCTCTCAGTTTCTTTCCAAAAGAAGAATTTCCACAATAACTTAAATAGTTTTATTAGTATTTGTTTAATCTTTATACTATTGCCATTGAGTTTCCAATAGCTAAAATGCCTCTTATTATCAATAAAATTATTAAAAGAGAAGCCGAGCATAAATATCTTTAAGACATGTTTAGTTGGTTTTAACCATTTGGTGCATGAGAAAATGTTTTTCAAACCCAACTTAAATCATTTAGGCCCTTAAACTATCATTTTATTTTTTAGGCCGTGGGTATTTGTTCAACCTAGTAGAGATATGTGTAAAACTCCAGCTAATGTTGGAGTATCCACATATAAGCCACAACCCATTCAAAATAAGATTTTTGCAACACTTCTTGTAGAATCTCAACTTGTCCTTGACAGTATCAAGAATTACAGAGGATATTGTGCCTACACAATCAAATTATTCTGCTAGAAGCATGGCCAACAGAAGATGATCCTATTTATTGGGATCATAGTGATGACTATCATGTGACTCATCCGGCAATCCATACTTGCTGAAGAAAACACTACAAAATAGATTTACTGGACATTTCTGAGTCACCAACAATTTCACAAGATCCAGCTTCATCATCACAAGATTCATGGGAAGGACCATTGTCACAAGATCCTTTTGATCATAATGAATTACAACTTACACTCAGTCTAGGTCTTGACAGAGAAAGTGCATGACTCCAGCTTAGGTATTTACCCCAACCTTGTATTCCAAAAAGTTCCGTTGATACTCTTACAAGTTCTCACCAGTCATCCAAAATATCAAGGTTGACTGAAGTAATCAAAGAAGTAGAAAAGCTCCTCGAAACACTCAAGCAATAGTATCTTAAAAAAAAAAACACTCACAATCCTCTTAGCATCCTATCCAGCTCATACCAGTCTCTAGATGAAATAGGTACCCAACATCTTAAAGCTCTGGAAATCTAAAGAATGCTAAAAAATATTAGAGGCAATAGTATGGAGAAGACTTGGATGACTCAAACGACGGCACTATATAACCTATTGATAGGCATAATAAGTGAAGGGGAAGAAGACTTTACCAAAGACCTATCCAAAAATAGATGAGGCAAAGGAATCACATGAAGGAGATGAAAAATTTGACCCAAAGTACTGTTCATGTATTCTTTGGCACTGTTTATGTACTATTTAGTATTGTAGCATTGTACCAAAATCGAAAAAAGCAAGATAATAAGTGCATAAGTCAATATGTCAGTATAAAAGCTTAGCATGCACAAATAATTAGCTTTTGTCGGCCAAACGGAGTTTGTAAAGTTCTCGTGTGTTGTTTTATGCCTATATAAGACAGTGTATGTAACCGTTAAAGGGCACAACATACCCTCTCCAGAAATAATATTGTATGATTTGTCATGAATCCCTAAAACCTCTCTCCCCTCTTCCTTTTTGGCTGATATGATTCTTTAAAACTAGAAATGTTCTAATCAATCCTGGGAGTATGCTCTGCACTTGCCATAATATGAAACCTATACATCAGAATTCTTCTACTTTAAAATTTTCTATAATATGAGTCAAAAAACGAAAGTGAATTTGATGACTAATTGGCGGTCCCTATTTTGAGGCCAAGAAAGGGCCATGCATGTGAGATAGCATACTTGCTATAAATTTTATTTTCGTTTCCCTTAGCTTGTATCATAGGTAAATTTTCAAGTAAAAAGATCTGACTAAGTGTAAGAAGGAACGATATAATATTTAGATATTAAATCATGTTTTCATTCAATAACTTAAGTTTTGAAAACAATTGGTAGTGGTCTTACAAAGCCTCACTATTGCTTGTCTACCCCTCTCATTCCCTCTGTCCCTCCTTTCATTCCTACATCAGGTGAGCATGCCTACTAAAAAAAAGGGCTAAGTTGACAAAACATCTTGGTTGCTGTACAAAAAATTAAGGACTTTTTGGACACTTTTCCCCATTTTCAAAGAGAAAATATTCAGTTGTATGAGTGTGCCACGTCATCCGCTAATGTGGTGCGCATTTACCACTCAGATATCAACACGTGTTCTATGGGGAACCCACTGAAAATGGAAGGGTAGGTTCTCTTAGCCGGCTCGGCTCAGCTCACTGGGAGCATTAAAGGATAGTCAATAAATGCATAATGCTCCCGCCCAAAAAATTTCTCTCTCCTCAATTGAATTTTCTGGGTTTCTTTCTTTTTCTCTCCTCGCATCGCAAGAGAACAAACAGAGAATGATCGAGATGTCCTTTATTTCCTTCTTCGCGCATCCCACCCCCTCCGCCTCCACCTCCCCAAAAGCCTCGCTGGTCATCTGCCTCTGGCACGTCGCCTCCTCTAAGAGCCTCACTAGTCACAGTCGGGTCCTGACCCCCTCCATCTCCGGTTGTTCCCAATGTGGAGATTGAGCACAAGGTTTGTGCTCTCGTTGGTCTCTCGGCAACTTCTGGACCTCCATCCAATTGCGTCCCTCCGACGAACGTGTCATCAACTTCGACTTCGAGTTGACGTGAGGTCTTTGAACTCTATGTCCTCAAGGTTGATGGTTGGGACCTTAGGGCCTCGTGCTTCTTCTCCTTTTCTGCCTCCCCAAAAGCATCGCCAATCATCTATCACTGGCACATCACCCCCCGAGACAGATTGCAGCTGGGTCCTGAGCCTCCTCCACCTCCACCTCCGCCTTCGACTGTTTCCAACAATGAGATCGAGCACAGGAGGAGAAGAGAAGAGAGGACAAAACCACCCTGCTTCCCTCCCCTCCTGTCCCCTAAACTCCTCTCGTTGTTCCCGACAGCTTCATGGATGCTTTCAATAGTTGTGTTCCATTCAGATCAATCCCCCGAGAACTCCAAAAGCAAGAGCAAAGAGAAGAAAATGAAGGCGAAGGTCTAGCTCTAGGCTGATGGCGGCTTTGAGTCTTTGGTGTTAGACAAGAAGCACAAGAAAGAAAAGAAGAGCGGCATCAAAGGCTTTGAATCCAAGTAGCCAAAGCTCTTGGAGCATCAGGGGGATGCAAAGAAGGAGAAGAAGAGGAAGGCGCTAGAGCTATGCGAGGATGATGAGGAGGAGAAAAGCAAGACTAGCTCTGAGCTAGTCGACCCCGAGAACTTGAAGGGGAAGAAGAAGAAGGCAAGGTTGAGTGACGGCGATGATGAGGTGGCTCAAGAGGAGAACCCCAATGCTGTGTCGAATTTAAGGATCTCGGACAGCTTGAGGTTGAAGTTGAAGGACAATGGGATTGAGGCACTGTTTCCCATTCAGGCCATGACATTTGATATCATCCTCGATGGGATTGATTTGGTCGGCCGTGCCCGCATTGGTCAGGTGTGAAAACTTTTTATCTGAATTTTGTAGGATTAACATGTTGATGGTTGTGTGCTTGTTTGAAATTTGCTAATTAACTGATAAGTTAGAGAAGTGAATGGTCTGGACATTGGAGTAATGATAGTGTGTGATGCGGAAAAGGGTCACGAAACTAACATATTTGAAAAGAGAAGCAGGTTTTATCTGCTATATGAATGGTTGATGTATGAACTTGGTGAATGTTGTTTTATTTTATGGCACAACAAAGCAATTGTGGTGTAGAGTGTAGCACAATGCAATTGGTTCGTGAAATGTCTTTCGTGCATTTTTGGTCCTAAATCCCTATATTTCAACCCTTGATTGTCATTGTAAAAGACAAATTCCAGCTAATCTTTTCAGGCATCTAACCTATAGCTGATAATTCAACCAAAAACCCTACAGCTAAATAAATCTTCTAATTTGTGGCAAATTCATCTAAACATTAGTTAATTGGTGTTATTTGATATATAGAAACCAAAAGTGCATGAAGACTGTTTGGCCACATTTGCATTTCAAGTTTTCTAAGGATGATTGGCTGCTAGAAACATGAGTTTTTGAATTGTTTGCTCATTTCTGTAGTTGATGGGCTTTTACTTTTTGGGATAAGTGCAATAGAAGTCCTAAAACTTGTCACGAAAATGTAGTTGAGTCCTAAAACTTGCAAAAAGTGCAATCAAGTCCTAAAACTTATCAAATTATTTTAATCAAGTCCTAAAGTTAACACTGTCAACATTTTTAACGGAAAATGCTAACGTGGCATTTAAAATGAATTTTTATTTTCCATGTGGCTTTTTAAATTTTTTTCTTATTTAAATTAAATTTAAAAACTAAAAAAGAAAAGTTAAAATTTATTTAAACAACAAAAAAGCCAAAAAAAAAAAAAAAGTGGCCGGCACTTGCTTCGCTGCTGCCCATCGCCGGAGGAACGGTGGGGGAGGCGCTGCCGTCTTGCCTTTTTTTTTTTTAAAACAATTTTTAAAAATAAATTTAGCTTTTCTTTTTAGTTTTTAAATCTAATTTTTAAAAAATTGAATAAAAAATAATTTAAAAAGCCACATGGAAAATAAAAATTCATTTTAAATGTCATGTCGGCACTACGTCAGCATTTTCCATTAAAAAGGTTAACGGTATTAACTTTAGGACTCGATTGAAACAATTTGACAAGTTTTAGGACTTGATTGCATTTTTTGCAAGTTTTAAGACTCAATTGCATTTTCGTGACAAATTTTAGGACTTTTATTGCACTCATCCCTTACTTTTTAGCATTGATTATCACCTTGTTCACTATGCGAATTGTACCAGGGCAAAACTCTGGCTTTTGTCTTGCTCATTTTGGAATCTCTGACGAATGGGCCTGCAAAAACCCCAAGGAAGACATGATATGGTAGGCCACCAAGTGCTTTGGTGCTTTTACGTACTAGGTAATTGGCCAAGCAGGTATTGCAACCAAGCTTATGGAAATAATCTCATCTCTTTACAGAGATAGATGTCTAACATCATTTACTCTATTATTTTAGGTGTTTTCTGATTTTGAAGTTTATGGTGGAGCAGTGGGCTTAACATCATGTTGTTTGTATGGTGGAGCTCCTTATCATGCTCAGGAGAGCCAATCGAGGAGAGGGGTCGATATAGTGATTGGAACACCTAGCCATGTGAAAGTAATTCATTGAATTGGAAGCTTATTTGGTTTTCTTTCACCCGTTGGGAATAACGCATGTTCACAGTTGTTACATCTTGTGGCAGGATCACATTGGGAGGGAAAATATTGACTTGAGCTCTTTAACCTTCCTTGTCCTTGATGAGGCTGATGAAATGCTAAGGATAGGTTTTGTTGAAGATGTAGAGCTAATTCTTGGTGTATGTGTACTAATTTTTTTCACTGTGAAGTTTCTGGCGGAAACATGCTTTACTTATTTATTGCAATTACAATTATTATTAGTGATGTTATTTTTTGAAATTTGACAATAGGTTTTTCAATTTCAACATCATGCAGCTGCTTAGAACTTTTTAAAAAAGAGATTTTTAAATTATATTTTTAAAGCAAGATCTTCATTTTCTTTGTGCCTTTTAAATTCTCTACTACATGTAACATATCTCTTATTATGCATACATTGAGAGGGGCTCAAACCAATATTGTTATTCCTCTACTTGAGGCTTGTCTGAGTAGGTTTACGTAAGGCATTATCTAGGCTACGGTTTGAAAATCGATAATCTCCTAAGATATTTGGAGAATCTCTATCTCAATTATGTGATTTTTTTCAATTTAACCACATTGCTGATAGATGTGGATATACTTATCCTTCAATTCTTCTGGTTCTTGCAGGCAAGGTGGAGGATACAAGTAAAGTTCAGATGCTGCTCTTTAGCGCTACTTTACCAGACTAGGTGAAGGGTCTATGTAACTCAATTTGGCAAAATTGTTTTGTTGTTCTGAGTTTGTATCTTGGTTGTCAATGTTTGGTTTTCCTTATTTGCTTTCATGCAAACTCATCTTCACCCAACTTTCCTGATGGTGCGACTTTGCATTTCCAGATTTCTTCCATGTTCCTTAAACAAAACGAGAGAACTATTGATCTAGTAGGTAATGAGAAAATGAAAGCCAACACCAATGTTAGGCATATTGTTATTCCTTGTACAAGCTCGGCTAGACCTCATCTTATCCTAGACATAATACGCTGTTACAGCAGGCTAGTTGTTTCCATTTTCATTTCTTCAATGCTGTGCTCTTTTGTTAGTCACGAGACTTACTTGACAATATGCACTTTTTAAACTTTCTTCTCTGGTTGGATTTTCTTTAGCGGAGGCTGTACCGTAATTTTTACTAAGACAAAGGAATCTGCTTCTCAACTTTTGGGATTGTTGCCTGGAGCACGGCCTTGCATGGAGACATACAGCAAGCCCAACGAGAGGTAAATGATGAATGTGCAGAATCTTTAGAGATGCTAATACACGTAAGAGTATTAATGTGGTAACACGCTGAAGAGGAGATGAACAAAGAAGACAAAGCATGGTTTATTATACTAAATTACATGACTACGGATAGTTGGTTTGCCTGCTGTCCAGTTGTCAACCACATATAGCGGGTGATAATGTCTTGCGAGTTTGTTACTATCTTAATAAAATCAACCAACCTAGTTTGCCTAGAAGTTCATTTTCTTGGAGACTGCTGATATATTGATGTGTGGTGGTTTCACAAGGTATAAATGATTACGGCAAGAAATGTTACATCCAGAGGCAAAGATATTGGTCTGTGGCAAAAAAATTCCCTTTCATTTTAAAATATTTTCAGAGAATAAAGGTGGCTGATGCTTAAAATGGGTACCCGCCCTTAGATTTTCGAGTAATGAATGCACAGGTCTAGGCTTCAATAGAATGAATTATGAACATTTGCTTTTGGATCTAATTCATTTGTAGGTCCGGCATCATGACTGGAAACAATATTCTTTTGTTAATTTGCAGGGGCTATCTGTTTAAGTGATGCATTCCTTGTTGTTACTTGTTTCTGGTTTCGTGTATGCAAGTACTTGTAGAAATTAACTCTCACATTCTAGGGCATGTTTGATTACACTTAAGCAAAAGCGAAAAGTACTTCCCGCTAAAATTTAAAATATTATTTAAATTTGATTTGTTCAAGATTAAATTCAACATTTTGGAGCATGATCTGCCTTTGGCACATTGCCTCCCCCAAGAGCCCCACTCGGTCGCAGCTGCTGGGTCCCGAGCCTCCTTGGCCTCTGTCGTCGCCTTTGGAGCCTCATTGCACTGATTTTTGGGAACCCTAGCAACGTTTACTTTGGCCACACCATCTCTCTTAGCCTTGGCAACTTCTGGGCCCCTCGTCATCTGGGAACATTTAAGATACCGGCGGCTGACGGCGTTGTTTGTGTGTTCTTCTTCCTCAACCGAGCTACTGAAAACCTAGAACATTCGTCTCCATGTGTGTACGATCTGTGTTTTTGTTCGATTATTCTAGAATGACACTGAGAAAGTTGTGGAATCCTATTTTAGTGTGATTGCGTGATGAATCTAGCTACATTTTACTTTTTCGCGATCTAGTTTTATTTTGATTCTCTTCCTCATGTTTTGTTTTTGGAAATGTGGTTGGAATTTTACTTTGATGAGTTGATTAATGTGAAAGCAACATTAAGATGAGCTATCAGATTCCTTCTACATTAGATTCCAATCTCCAATTTGGTTTCTGTGCCTTTGTTACGTGGAAATGGCTGCCAAGGTTGAGCCAATTGCTCACCTGCCTGCAAAAATTAAGATGAGTGAATTGTGAATTGGGCCGAGATTGCTTATGCAATGCTCAAGAATGGACAGGGGAGTAGCTTCTTAGGGATTGGGTTCGTGTTCTATGGGTGATGTTTAGAGAGCCATGACGCAAAATGACAATGCTTATGAAATTATTGCATTCTGATTTATTTATTATCCAAAGATTATGAAGTTTTTAACATATCTTCGGAGTGCACTCGCATTGAAAAGATGGTTAGATCTTTCATTTGGTTTGTGCTAAAGATAGATTTTGTTGTGAGAAGAGGAAATTTCCAATTGTTTTATTAATTTGGTCTTTCAGCAACAAGAATAGTGAAGGAGGGTGAAGTCATGTAGAATCAAACTGTTGTATGGACAACAATTGAGCTTAATTCTCGTTGATTGAAGCTTTATATCTTAAGATTATATATGTAGTATTATCATGCTCTTCAACATCGTTTAATTTCTATGTTCAAAGAAATTTGGTGTTCAAATTCATAACCTTGTCTGTACTTCCTGATGGTTGGATGAGCTTATGTCTTGACTGCAAGCATTAAAGGCTGAAGCTAGCTAGATTTGTGTTTTTAAGTTGGATGATCTTGTCAATTTATTTGTCCTACTTAATTAAAAAAATTTTGCTCTTTGCTTATAGTACTGAGGAAGCACAATAAGCTGGTCGAGCCTGATGTCTACTTGCAATTAGGCATTTCAATGTAAAATACATTTTCCACTTTGTTCTAATGTCATAGTCTCTCTCTCTCTCTCTCTCTCTCTCTCTCTCTCTCTTTGTTTTTGTTTTTTCAACTCGAGCTTTATTTATATTTGTTGTGTCATAGTGAAAGGGATGTTCTACTTTTGTTGGCATTCTTCTTGTTCAATGTTGTAGTGTAAATTCTATACATTGGAGGAACATGTTCTGTTCTTTAGTTGAGCTCAGTGAATAAATTAAGTCACTTGATTGGTTTCCTCATCAGTGTATCAAAGGTAACACCCCAAATCATTTTCTGCTTGGGTACTAGTTTTATTGATGACGTAGACTTGATAAATTAAATAAAATATGTGGTGTTTTTGTTGACTCTCGATATGTGTTCCGGCAGTCATTGAACTATAACTAGATGAGTTTACAAGATTCCTTATATGACTTGTTTACATATTTTTGAGGTTGGGACACCTGGAGTGCCATAACTTAGCACGAAGGGATACCTAAGTGCCATAACTTTAAAATGATACATTTGAGTGCCAATATAGCAAAAATGGGACACTTAAGTGCCACTCCGGCGAAAATCCGGCCAAATGGCTAACGTGGAGATTTTCCGGCGAGTTTGGTCCAAAACGGCGTCGTTTTGCACGCTAACGTGGCGGAGAAAATGCAAAAAAACAACGCTGTTTCGGTAATACATGTGTAAATAATAATATAAAAATTAATTAAATTAGATTTAAAATTAATTTTATTTAAAATATTCAAAAAATTAAAAAATTAAGAAAAATTTAAAATTTTGAAAAAATTCAGAAAATTTAAAAAATTTAAAAAATTAAAAAAGGGGGAGGTCAAAGGGGCGGCTAAGGGCCGAGCCCTCGCCGCCGCCGTCTCCCGCCGTTGCGGGAAGGGCCGGCGACGAAGGGGAGGTTCGGCCGGGGTCACGGCCCCCGCCAACCGACGGCGAGGGCTCGCGGCCCTCGCCGGATCGCGGCGAGGGACGCGACCCTCACCCCAGATCCGGGCGAGGGCTCGCGGGCCCTCGCCGCCGGCGGCTGGCGACCTGGTCGACCCTCCCCACTCCGTCGCCGCCCTTCCCGGCGGCGACGGGAAGGCGGCGAGGGCCCGCAAGCCCTTGCCGGATCCGGGCGAGGGTCACGGTCCGCACCTAGATCTAGGGCGAGGGTCGCGGCCCTCGCCCCAGATCCGGCGAGGGCTCGCGGGCCCTCGCCACCTCCCCGCCGCGGCCGGGAAGGGCGGCGACGGAGTGGGGAGGGTCGGTTAGGGTCGCCGGCCCGGCGGCGAGGGCCCGCGAGCCCTCGCCCAAATCTAGGGCGAGGGTCGCGGCCCTCGCCACGATCCGGCGAGGGCTCGCAACCCTCGCCGTCAATTAGTTAGGGGCCGGCGACCCCGGCCGACCCTCCCCCTCGTCGCCGGCCCTTCCGGCGATGGCGGGAGGCGGCGCGGCGAGGGCTCGGCCCTCAACCGCCTCGTTTGACCTCCCCCCTTTTTAATTTTTCTTAATTTTTCTTAATTTTTTAAAATTTTTAAAATTTTCTTAATTTTTAAAATTTTTGAATATTTTAAATAAAATTAATTTTAAATCTAATTTAATTAATTTTTATATTATTATTTACACGTAGACACGAAACGGCATCGTTTTTACATTTTCTCCGCCACGTCGGCGTGCAAAACGACGCCGTTTTGGACTAAACTCGCCGGAAAGTTGCCACGCCGCCTATTTGGCCGGATTTTCGCCGGAGTGGCACTTAAGTGTCCCATTTAACTTCAAAACGGCACTCAAGTGTACCATTTTAAAGTTATGGCACTTAAGGCGCATTTGGCAACGATTCATTCCCGTAAACCGATTCGACAAGAAATGATTATTTTTGATTACATTTAAACCGATTCCGAGTAAAAGAACGTGTTTGGTAATCGTCTAAAATTTTTGATTACGGAATAATTGCGTTTGATAACGTGTCCATTGATTGTTCCAAATTAATTTTTTTTTTTTATTTTTAAATAATTTTTTCTACTTTTTTTCTTTTTTTTTTTTTACCTTTTTTCCTTTTTTCCTTTTCTTTTTCATTTTTTCCTTTTTCTCCTATTTTTCTTTTCTTCTTGTGGCCGGTCGCCGGACCGGCGACCAAGGCCGGCAACCTCACACGGAGCGTCGCCGGCCCTCGGCAAGGGCGGCCCTCGCCGGCCGAGCGTCGCCGGCAGCCTCGCCGGGCCGCGGCGACGCTCGCCCGGCCTCGCCGAGCATCGCCGGTGGACGGGCGGGCCTCGCCGGGCTGGGGGCGAGGCTCGCCGGGCGGGCGAGGCCCGCCCGGCCATCGGTCAGGCTAGGCGAGCCCGGCCGGTGGCTAGGCAGGCCTCGCCTAGCCCCAGCGAGCCTCGACCTCGCCAGATCTGGCGAGGCCTTGCCTCGCCGGTGGACAGGCGGGCCTCGCCGGGGCGGGCGAGGCCCGCCCGGCCACCCGGTCGAGCTAGGCGAGCTCGGCCGGTGGCCGGGCGAGCCTCGCCCGGCCCGGCGAGGCTCGCCGGTGGCTAGGCGAGCCTCCGGCGAGCTCGCCGGACCTCGCCGGTGGGCCGGGCGAGCCTCCGGCGAGCTCGCCGGGCCCGGCCGGCGGCGGCGGCGGTGGTGAGCGGCGGCGGACGGCGGCGGGCGGTGGCGGGCGATGGTCGCGGGATGGCGGAAGGAAAGAAGAAGAGTTTTATTATGTTGATTCCTTTTTTGATTCTCGGACGTAGAATCAACTTTTTTTTTTATTCTCAAATCTACTCCAAAAGGCGATTCTGGGAACAAATTTGTTCAGGGAACAAAATTTTTACCAAACGCGATTCTCGTCCCAAACCGATTGGGAACAAAAAATCGGAATTAGTCATTTGTTTGGAGTGTTGCCAAAAGGGCCTAAGTGTCCTCCGTCTTGATTATGGCACTTGGGGCTGTCATCTTCGCCCATATTTTTCTAGTCACCGTTTGATGTGGAACTGCTAATATGGCCAATTCCGACTGAATGTGGAAAGTCCAATTTTCGACAAGGATTGGATGTTTCTGCAATGTGGCTTTATTCATGATTGTCCTTTTTTGGCATGTATTTAATATTTCTGCACAAACTTGTTTCACTTGGAAGTTTTCTATATATATGAATCCTTGTTATCTTGTAGGTTAATCAAATCAAGTATAACAGCGTTTATTCATGTTTCACTACTCTATTGAGAGAGCAAGGCTCTCCTGCCTTTTTTCTTTGGATATGGTGCTCAAGGTGGGTGCAAATTCGGTCTCTATGAGTACTTAAAATGGGTTTACTCCGATGCCTTGGTCAATAGCAATAGGAGCTTGATTTTTTTCTCAACAATGCTTCTGCGAAAGCATTTGCAAATGTGGCACTTTGCCCTTTTGAAGCCATTAAAATCCGGGTTTAAGCACAGCCCCACTTTACAAAAGGCCTGGTTGATGGCTTCCCTAAAGTATATGCATCAAAAGGGCCTTCTAATGTAATTTTTTGTGGCCTTAGTATTGTTTACTTGTGTTAGAGGTAGGAGGGACATTCTAATGCTTTTCTTGCTTTCAGATTGTACAGAGGGCTTCAATTGAGTGCACTAAGGGAGAGAATGATTTGCTCAGTGCAGTGAAGGTGGGGTATTTTGCTTAATTGATTGAGTTTTGAACACCTTTATGTGGATGTTTCCTTGGTTGCAACTTTATGAACTTATTCTTTTATGTACCTCTTTCATGCAAAAGTAATGATTGGTAAATTAAAATTCTAATGTTTCAGAACTTATGGTGTGACACCTTTTTGGAGAATGGCACAATTTTCTCTTTAAGTGAACTTAGGTCTAGTGGCTTTTATTTTCTTCATTTTTTTTTGGCGGGGGGTTATCTCTCAGTGATTTGTAGTGTGATCCTCTAGTAGGTAAGAAGTTGATTTAAAACATAATTGCATAGTTTGTGATTTGATATAAAACATAAGTGGGAATGATGAATATCTGGAATTTGCAATGAAAAATGTTTGTCCACACATTGATGAATTTTGTCTTGATCCGGGTGATCTTTTAATGTATTTCACTTCAATAAGTTTAATGGAATTTTCGCTCAAATAATATCGGTTTCTCAAGATAATTTCTCCATGTTTACATATCGGTCCCTCGAATGGAACGATAAGCTGATGGAAGAGTTTGGAGGAGGCAAATCACCTCCTATTTTGAGCGAGGATGCATGTGTTGCAAACTTTGTGAAGAAAGAGGATAGTGTTATTACTATTCTTGAAGAAATGAATGGGACAGACTTCTCTAAATGAGGTAATACAGGTTAATTTTCAATTTTTTTTCCTTCCTTACCTATTCTTATTTGCCTCTAATATTGTCTAATTCTTCAAAGAAAGGTGACATCATTGTTGAGCTTAGTTTTTTTCGTTAGGACAGAATATTTTTTTTTTCTTTTTAACTAGATAGGAATGTATATATCTAGGAGCCAAAATGTTTGGACCAAGTCCGGCAACAAATGAAATTGAGGCATCTCTCCCATTGTCTTGTAGAAGTCTTTGACTTTCTTTGAGCTCCTTTTAATCAGTTATTGCTTCTATCTCATGGTTTATTTCTTCATCCTTCTGGTAAGGGTGTTTCTTCAGTTACTAGGAATAATTTATAATTCTCACTTTCTGTGAAGTTACAATTGGTAATAAAGTGATCATTCTTTAGTGCCAGGATCGTTGTTGATGTGAAAACCATAATGCTCTTGTGACCTTTTGCACTTTGAATACTTTTCACATATGTCCTACACTCACATTATGTCAATTATAACACTCTGTAACTGCATTAAATCTGTGATATCACTAAACTTTGTCATGGTGATGGGAATGACTTGAAATGGGGTGGTGATTGCTGTGGTGATAGCTGTTACCCTTGCGGTTGCTTTGAAGGAATAACCCCCTAGTTTTTTAACGCTAGATTATCAATACTTATCATTTAGAAAAAAAAAAAAGGAATGGACCCTTTCTCCTTTTCTTTGGTAGGAGGAATAAATCCTTTATCATAATGATTATTCTATAACTATAAGTAAGGAAAAAATATGGGCCTCCATCTTTCAAGATTCTTGCTCTTAATACTTTTTATGATCAGTTGTGTTTTGTAGATGAGAGAAATATCATAGTGAGGAGGAAGCGACTCTTGATTGGGGAAAGCGTGTCACAAAAGCTATTTCTTACGGAGAAGTATATGCAGCACATCCAAGTGAAATGTCCAACGAGGTATTTTATCTGAATTGCCTTCTCTTATGCTGTTAGGGCTGGAAACTTTAAAATAAGAGTGCACCTGATGCTATTAAATATTGACCAAGGGATTATGATGGTGATCTAATGGTTATTTCTTTGATATGCTGAAGAAACTCTCTCTGTTGTTTATTCTGGGTCCCGGGAGTTGAAATTTGGATTATGAAGTTGCAAATGTCTTTCCTTTTTTCAAGGCAAGTTCAGGGATTCTTTGAGTTTTGAGCATTGAGTATTTTCGGAATGCAAATACATGTTTTCATTTCAATTTTACCACCCTATACTTTCATAATTGTGAAAATGTCCTGAAAAACCCTCCCCTTACACGACATGCTGGCGAAGGCCTCAATCATTGGTGAGCGGGGGATAAATTCTATTTGCCATTCCTAAGAGGGGAGTGTAGAAATGTTTTCAATTGTTTTTTTTTCCCTCAAATAGTCTTGTTAACAAGAGGCTTTAATGCGCGTAATATACATATACATGTATATTTATGATGATAAAACATTTTATTTTCAAAATATCAGATTGTATATATATCATGGGCACAATTGATGCATTGAAAATTGTACTATCTTCCTCTTTTGAATGCTTAACACAATTCGAAAAAGAGATTTAACATTGCTAAAACAATGTATTGATTTCTATTAGGTGTAACTATTTCAGTCCATGTCATGATACGGTAATTTCTCCGTAATCATTTAGTCCCGCTAGACTTGGGCGGCGTAAATCTACCGAATCACTACATGAAGGAAAAAGTCATTATACAATTCATTCAACTATAATTCATTTAGCAAGATGTATCTAGCTCTTTCTGCCTTAATTTTGAACCACGTTTTGATTTCTTATCTAAGTACACCAAGAGTAATATGCATCTGCACTCGCTTACTCGACCGAATTTTCTCTGACTGAGAAGCTAAAACTACAGAAACAAAGGGCCATAAGTACGTAAAACTGTGTTGGGTTATATCTAAATTGGCCCACGGGACTTGTTCTCGAGCCCTTGGACCCTTGATGCGTTAAGAAAACAACTTCTTCGAAACACTGGACTCTTGATTTTCTTGGATGGATATGAATCATGCATAGTTTATATATACACGCACGACTAGGGCATGTTTGTTAACCATCCAAATAGTGCCTAATTTTGATTTTTTTGTTCCCGAGAGCAGTTTGGGAACAAAATCGCGTTTGGTAAATTTTTTATTCCTAGGAACAAATTTCTATTTTTTTTGTTCCCGGAAGTAGATTTAAAACAGAATCAAGAATTCTTTACCAAAAAAAAAAAAAAAAACAGAATCAAGAATTAAAAAAAATTCTTGTTCCCGGGAACAAATCTAAGAATCAATTCCATATTTCTCTTCTTCTTCTTCCCTTTCATTCTTCTTCATCTACCACCATCTCGCGATTGTCGTTCACCGCCATTCATCAGTTGCCGACAACCGGTCCGGTGAGCTCGTCAAAGGCAAGCCCAGCCAGCGGTGAGACTCGCTTAGCCCCGGCAAGGCCCACCTGGCCACCAGCAAGGCTTGACGAGGCTGGGCAAGTCTCGCGATCTAGCGAGGCCGAGCCTCGCCGGTGGCCAGACGGGCCTCACCCAGCCCCAGCAAGGCTCGCCTTGCACCGTCGGTGGCCGGGCGAGCCTCACGCGGCCCCGACGAGGCTTGCTTTGCCCAGCTATCAATAAGGCTCAATCGACGAGGGCCGGCCTCGCCAAGAGTCGGCGACGCTCCGATGAGGTTGCTAGCCCTTGTCTGGCGGTTGCTAGACCGACGACTAGCCACTTGAAGAAAAAGAACAAGAGGGAGAAAGAAAAAAAAAAAAAAAAAAAAAAATTAAAAAATTAAAAGAAAATGATTTGAAGTAGAAATTTTGAGCACGATACTAAACGCAATTATATTCTAGAATCATAAATTTTGGACAGTTACCAAACGGCTTAAAATGCTTAGAAATTGCTCTTGGGAACAGAATAAAAAAGAATCATTTTTTATCAGAATTTGTTCTCAAAAACAGAATTATTACCAAACACACCCCTAGTTTCCACCGATTTGCCGCCTCCTTTGTATCTTGACCATGAGTTAATGGGTGTGGGTTTTCATAGGAAAAGTGTGCTTTAGAAATTAGTTTTTCTGACTTTCACCCATTTGATTCACTGAAAATGACTAATCAATCGAAAATACTTTTTGGTTCACGAAGATTTTCATGCATAAAATTAAGAAAGCGAATTCCTAAATTTAAAAAAGTGAAAAAAAAAAATTTCAGGATTGCTCCTCTCGATTGTCGAGGCCTTGACGACGGTTGATGACAGCTTGAGCCTTGCCCAAGGTTGGCGAGGTCGAGCCTCACCTGTGGCCTGTTGCCAGCCAGCATTGAGGCTCGATGATCGGTAGAGGAAGAAGGAAGAAGGAAAAAGAAAAAGGAAAGAAAAAGAAAAAGAATTAAAAATTCAATTTTTTTTTTTTTTTTGCCTATGATAAAATCACGATATTGAAATTATTTTTTAAATGAGATCGAACACTAAAAAAATGTTTTTGGTCATATATCGCCAAATAAAAGAAAACTATCCATTTTCCTGAAAAAAATAATCCTAGAAAATATTTTCTTTTATCATAAAATTTTCCCCCAAACAAGCATATAAACTATAAATTGTACTAAGAGTAGACAATACTTCGACGCAAAAAGTTTCATTTGTTTTGCAGAAAATGAATATTTTAAAACATATTTTTGTGAATTTAATCATTTGTATCGCTTGAAATTATTTCATTCATCTTTGTAAGTGAAATGAGCAATCATTTTTTAAAAAAATTATTTATTTTTCATGAAATAAATGAAAGCTAAACGGCAATTTTTTGAGCCACCGGCACACTTAAAGACAAGGGCGAATCGTGTGTCAAATCACAAATGAACTTTCTGGTCGTGCGTGTTAAAGAAACCGCGACGGGCGACATTACTTTAGACAGGATATAAAAACAGGACGATGTGTGGTCTTTGTTTATTGGGTTGCAAAGATGGGATGGTGCTTGACTGCAAGACGTAGCTCAACAAAATAGTGTCTGGACCAGTTTCTTCTAAGGGAAGCCATCATAGGAGAACAATCAAGAATCTTCTGCATGATAATCATCTGTCGGGGCAACAGGAACACAAGTTTAAAAATTATATATGAATTTTCGCATGCTTTCCTTTGGTTGCACTTAAAGCTGCATGGATCCACGGAGATGTCGCATGCTTTTGTCAGCGTCCGAGACTCGCAGAACACGCGCGCTTTCTGTCAATTCAATGGCCGCTGCTTCTTTGAATTACCGAGAGAGTGGAAATCATCCGACGAAACTCGAGATCTCTTTCTTCTTTTTCTTTAGGTTTGTGTTGCCTGGGGAGATGAATGGGACAAGACAAGAGGACATAACCTTTGTATTGTAGGATTTTTGTTCCCATCTGGAAATTAAATTCAAGAAACGTCCGATTTCCTCTCTCTTTTGCATTTGCCTAAAGAGAGAATTCCCTTTAGCTTTTTCCGAACATTTCTGGCTAAAGGTTTCAGCTCAATTCAGCTTTGGCAACTTTTCTTTTCCGTGTTGATTACTTTATTCGCAATAGATTTACCGACAGTACTTTATGGAGTTCTTTAGAACGGAATTTCATTGCTGCAATTGTTGCTTTTGTTCAACATGCTAAAAAGCATCGGTCAAATTGAAAATTTTTGTAAGGGTTTGGCGGCATTTCGAAGTTTGGTAACAGTAACGAAAAGGGAAAAAAAACGCATAAAGCAGTTTCATTTCACTTCACTTCGATTTAATAAGTTATGAACCATGGAACGAAAGCACAACCCAAAAAACCAAAAAATAAAAAATAGAGCAACCATAGAAGGAAAAAGCTTTCTGGTCCAACCAATATTGCAACCTTTGATCCCGAGAAGAATGGATGAAATTGAAAAAAACAAAGCTCGAGAAATTATCATTGAGTGTCGAATATGAACTAAATTGAATCTAACTTATTAACAATGGTGGGTTCATGTAGGTACCACATGAATCCCACCAGATCACACAGTCCAATTTTATCTGAGCACATGGACCCGCCTCAATCGGGCGATTCCTCGCTCAATCCATGACCGTCCACGTCATGTCATTTTCGAAGATCCAATGGCACACCTCTATTTGCCCAGGTCCAGACCCGAGCGCCACAAATGCACCATGGTCCGGACTCCACGATGACGTGTCGAGATGACATATGGCGACCCCATGGTTAATCCTACTCCTCCCCACAAAGTTTAAAATCTCAGCCTCGTAAACTTTCACTTTAGGCACAGCGTGACAATAGTACAACAAGTATGGGTATAGGCTCTGGTGGCACGACACCGACTCGGTCGGTTCTCCGCCCTTGATCCCTCTGACCGAGCCGATCACGACCTTCTGCTTCGACCCATTAACGTTCTCTGTCGTCCGGACCGTGATGCCGCAGCCGAGGATGGATGACGCGAAGTCGACCATGTCCTCTGCAGACCCGATGCACCGCTTCATCTCGCCCCGGCTCGGTGGCCTCTCGCACTCGCGCAGTGCGTTGAGGATCACATGCTCCGTGGCCGAGCCCTCCTGCGCGGCAAACAGCTCCTTCACTTCCTGCAGCCGCTGGGTCGAGAACGGTAATTTCGATGCGATGGCCCGGGGCAAAAACGACCTTCGGGGCATCTTGTCGACGATGTCGGGCATTTGCAAGACAGTCCCCGGCCTCAACTCGGACTCCCTGAAGAATCTGCCCGGCTCGACCCACCTATTTACGGAGCTGCCACTGATGGTACGTGAAGAAGGTGACGATAGCTGTGCTTCGCTTGAAACATTGCTATAACCAGTGAACGTGACACCCTTCTGGGCGTAATCTTTGAAATTTCGATCGACACTATACGCCTTGAAATCGATCGTGGTCTGGCCTTTCGATCCTTTGCCATACTCTTTGAACGTGTCGTTGCCCTCATTGAACGACTTCCCGTAACTCGCGAATGTTGTCTTGGCAGAGTTGGCGCTCCGGGCATAGGACTGAAACGAGTTGTCGCCAACATTGGCTTTGTTCCGATAGCTCGTGAAGCTCTCCGTGGCAGAGTTCCCGCCGGTGCTATAGCCCTTGAACGTGTTATGCGGGTCATTCGCGTTCCCACCGTAGCTCGTGAACGTTTCGTTTCCGGCGTTGCCCAGCAGCCCGTAGCCCGAGAAGGTCGAGGAGATCGTGTTCGAGTCGCCGGCGTAGGTGGCGAAATGTGTCGGGGAGCTGTTCCCGTGCTTGGCATAGCTCGTGAAGGCCTGGCCTCCGGTGTTGGCGTCTTGGTTATAGCTCGTGAAAGACCGCTTGTGATCGTTGCCTGTTCGGAAAGGTCGTATCATCAATCGGAATCGATCGAGCTAGGAATGTCTATAGGGAATTAGGTTCGATAATCAAAAGAGTTTTACCGTCCGAGTCGTAGGTGGTGAATAGCAGGTTCGGCACGTTCACTCTCAAGTGGTAGTTCTTGAAGTCGCCGGACCCGCCGTTGGCTCCGAACGCGTAATTGGCGAAGCTGCTGTTGGCGACGTTGCCGTCCGTCGCGTAGTTGGCGAAGCCCTCGCTGTGGCCCGAGCCCTCCTTGGTGTACTTCTTGAAGGAGAAGTCGGCCATGTTGAGCCCCTCCGAGTAGTTCTTGAACGAGTCCGCCCCGCCGAGCCGGCCCGTGCCGTACCCCGCGAACCGCTTGTTGGCGTAGACCGCGAAGTTCGCTTCATCCACGTCCTTCCGTTGGCTCCTCAGGCCCTCGTCGAAGGAGCAGAAGAGGTCGGCCAGGGAGCAGAAGAGGCGGAGGTGCGAGGCGAGCGAGCTCCCCGCGGCGAGCTTCGCGAGGAAAGCGGCGGCGGCGGAGGACAGCGGGGAGGCCTTCGAGAGGAGGAAGGGCGGCGGGGCGCCGCCGCCGGAGAGCTGCGCCTTCCAGTAGCGGAGGAAGGCGGCTTTAGGCGCGAAAGGGTTCGGCCTGGCCGCGGTGCCCGGCGCGTCTGCGGCGGCGGTTCCCGCCGCCGTCGCCGCATCTACATTCCAGGTGAAAAGGGACGAGAGCAAGAAGATCAGAAGGCAGATCCGGCTGCGTTTGCAGTCCATTTGAGAGAGTGAGAGTGAGAGTGAGAGTGAGAGTGAGATATCGAGAAGATCATATATAAGGGAGAAATCGAAGGAGAGAGAGAGGGCGCTTTCGCTTCTCTCCTTTTTTTTCCTTCCTCATTTACTTCTGTCTTCTGGTCTATAATGATGAAAGTGACCTTAGGGTTTCCGTCGTGCCAAGTTATTTCCACTTTGTTTTTCAATCATATTTGTTGTTGTTTATTTTTTTTCATGAATTATGTACATTTTGGCCTTTGCGTAGGTTGACGGACATGGACACCCATAATAATAATAATAATAATAATAATAATAATAGTCATGAGTATTCATGCACGCTCCTCATGATTTTGCGGTCGACATGAAGCCATGAGTGAATAATGCTTTGCAAGCTTTCTCTTCCCTTTTCTTCAATTGTGGATCGTGCTGCACTAGGACAGTTTGTTGAGTATATTTCGATTAAGTTTTGAATTATCGAAAGCTATCATTTTTTGTAACTTTTTTTGTAACGGCTACTTAACGTTAGAACTTCGTAACGTTTTTCGTTCGTCATTAATCTATAACAATCTTGTAATATTTAATATACAATAAATTTGTAACGGTGGGAATGCGGAAGAGAGAATTATGAGATTTTAGTATATTTCCATATATATAAAAGAGTACGCGGACAATTTATTTATAAAATGAAAGAGAGGAAATCAAAGGAAATCAAATTAGCTGTGTACAATCAAAATAGATATCGAAAATTAGAGAAAATGTTCTAAATATCTCTAAAAGATATAAAAATATTGCGGACATCCCTAATATCGTTAACAGTAACATCTTCCAATTAAATGCAAAAATTGAAGATGAAATAAAGCCCCTTTTCTTGACCTACAAATTGTTACATATAAGAAAGTTTATAATTGATCGTTGTCGTATGGCATGTGTCACATTGCTAATTAACTCGTCATAGATAATATTCTTATCTTAAGGAGGGCTGCAGAATATAAAGCACGAAGTGATGGGGCTGATATAAAGCAAGTTTAAATCGACATGGCAGAGAATATATCGCAAAACAAGAACCGGCTCGGAGCCCGAGCAACGGATTCAAGAAGGGCACAAAGATCATCCCCATTATTTGAAAAATTAGATAGCTGAAATGGAACGAAAAGAACTAATGTGAATAATGGGTAGTGGAAATATATCTTTAAGAAATTGTCAAAATTCACCGCCCCTCGAAAAATCGAATGTATTCTCCACACGATCTTAACATACCCGATTGCATTGCTTATTAGCGCGTCGATTTTTTACAAATTAATCTTAGTGAATAATCACTCGTAGGATTACTTTCTAGATTAATTTTTTGAATGGAAAATGCAAATTTACCATAATATGCAAATTTATGGAATGTCAAATTGATTTTCACGTACTAATTGCACAAAGCGGGATGGCGGAAAGCGTTTGAAACCGCAATAAGTATTTTGCCATTGAAACCGACCTAAATTGCGCTGGCAAATTGATGCCCGCTGACTACTTTGCGTGCAAAAATGGATAGCGAGGGAGTGCGGCCATTTATGCTCCCACCACGCCCTCTAAATTATTAATTTACAACAGCTGTGCTCCTTAATGTCGCCACGCGGTGCATGTGCCTTGGCATTGACTCTCCTATGACTCCTTTATTTATTTATTTATTTATTTATTTATTATTAATTTTGTTAACGAGCATCCTAAAGCACTGGTTAAACTTTTAGAAAAATAGGGTTTGTCATTTGGAAAGTGCTATCTTTCTCGTGCCATGCACAATCGACGCGTTAAGAATGAATATACCTTTTTTTTATTTTTATTATTGGTATAGGACGACTGAATTGGCGTTGTGATTGGAGCTGAGCTTTTTTTGGCGTTACAAAAACAAATCGCTTTTTCCGGGATAATTTTTGTTTTCCCTTCGGATCCAAGACAAGTAATTCAAATGCGCGTGGAGGACATCGTCAATGCTTTGTTTGTGAATAACTTCATGATAATTGGATCATGCATGTGGATTAAACCAAATAACCGATGGGCCTTTAAAGGCAGCCTGGGAATTGTGGGTGTAAGAGGATTGTTTTGAAATGAATGGGGTAATTGGCTCGATGGTTTTGCCACATTCATTGGAATATGTTTGTTGTCACGGGCTGAACTTTGAGCATCATGGTTGGGACTCAACTTCGCAAAACAATTTGATTATCATGAGATCATCACTTTAAAGCCATCATCGATCTTATTAGTCCATAGTTCACGGTTGATGCTAGACCCATGCTTTACTTAAATATATCAAAAGACTATTCAATTTGGGTTTGTTGTGACCTTTTCAAAGGTAAACCATCACGAGAAAGCTAATAAATTATTCCCAATCCCATATCGATTGCAACTTTGGATTTTAATTTAATCAATTAAACATGCAATTTAATTCATTCAAAAGTCGCCATTAATCTAATATGAGCCGATTGGAAACCAAATAAAATGTGAGAAAATATATTATTCCTGCAAACTAAAGATATCGTCAATATAGAGACTTAATTACACTAGATAAATCTAAAGCCATTTCATTATCTTTTCTCTTTATTGAAAAATTATTTTGCAAGCAGTCTTTGCCAATTTTTAGTCAATCATTCGAGTGCACAAACTATTGTGGCTAGTGATATAACCAAGAGGGAATGAATAGGTTATTTAACAAACTTGACAACATTTTTGTTGAAATGAGTAGAAACAAGTTTATATGTGTAGGAATAAACTCGATATATGCATAAACTACATGCGTGTTGCTTTTATCAAATAAATGAAGTAACGAGTAAATAAGATAGAGATAAATCCACGCAAATTTATAATGGTTTTATTCAGAGTAAGTCTACATCTACTATTTCAGACTCATAGCCACCGACAAGATTGGAATTCACTAATGACTCTTGAGATGTACTGCTTTATCCAAAAATGGTAGATCACACTACCAAGATACACGCATCATTCCAAAAATGATAGATCACACTACCAAGATTCACGCATCATTATAGTCCTTGTATACTTCTGACGTGATCAACAATCAGTGCACAACTTTTAATGAGCCAGTCAATCGATCACAAAGTGTGTGTAAGTATCCTCGTAATTCGCGTGGTACATCTCCATTCACATTGGCTCATTTTGGTCCCTTTTATAGTCATCAATATTCAAGTCGACTTTTGACTAATCTTAGAGATAATCAAAGTAGCTGTTGTAGATTACAACAAAAAGCAATCATATTTTCTAGCAATCTTCTTGCCACTTTCATGAATAGTCTCCGAGTTAGGAAATAATCCTTGTCCAATAGTATGATGAGTAATAGATTTGATTCTTTTCAAAGCAAATAAATTCGCAATTCCAAGCTTGTGATTGGCTATCAAATTCCTTTAAATGTGCAATCACGATCAAAGAAAATCCGGGTCTTTATTATGTCACTCGTCAAAGAGTGATCTTCTCAATTTGATATAAGTCGTAGCTTTTACCAACTTAAATTGGTTCTACCTAGTGGTCTAGTCGACAATTCTTGTGTTTATCAAACTCTATCGATTTTTCCCAAGCAAGTATATGAATTAGACATCCACAAATCTATTCACCTCTAAGTCCTCACGAACTCTTCATTATCTTTGACTTGTTCACCCTTGAAGTCCTTCTAGTCTTTCAAGTTCTTTTGCTTAGCGGTGCCAATGACAGTTTGGATGGTGTCGAGTCATCAATAGCCATCTTAATTGAAACAACACTAGCATCTACTACAAAGAGTAAGAGATAGTTTTGTGTATTAGAATCCATTTTCTTAACAATCTCCCCTTGATGCAATACATGTAAGAGATTTGAGGCTTGAGATAAAATGTCAATTGCTTTGAATTTTCAAAATAATCGGTGGAAAAACCAAACAATTGATATGGTTTCTGAAATATTGATGTAGACTAACGAAAGCTAGAGACATAGAGACAATGTATAATTAGAATTGAAATCATGTTTTTATGTATAGATCTAAGGTGCAAGCTAATTTAATTTGCATCGAGTAAGAATGAAAATGTCAGTAAGTAGAAGCATCATTGGGCTTCCGCTGTTTTGATGCTCATGTCAGCTACTTTTTGCTGCTTCTGTCAAGCTGCTTGTGCTTCCCATGTGCATGTAGTTCTCCCCCCTTTTTTAGTAGGATAATAGATTTTCAACGTTAATTCTTATATTCGATTTTTAACCATTTTCTATAGCGAAAAAGAGAAAGGTTTTGCACACATATCATGAAAGAAGTAAGATTACAAGCTTTCCTTAATTTGTCATATAATAAGTGCCATCGGAACATTTATTAATAAATTTCTTTTATTAATAATGTTGTTTCGTATATAATGTCAAATCAATATATCAAGTGATTATATGACAAAACTTTTAGGTTATGTTTGGTCATTCAGATTTCTAATTAGAATAAGATGAGATATAGGATTTTGTCATATCATATCCACTGTATTATGATTACAATAATTAAGTGAGATATATTCATATCATTTTCTATATTGTTTGATATAAACGCTCATATGAATAACGAATTTTACAAACGAAGATAGTAAAAATCTCTCACGACGCTCTTGTCTACTTTATGTTTATTTTGTTTTCCTCTCTTTTTTAATTTATTTCTTTTTTCCACTTCCATCATTCTCTAATAAAATTTTATTAAATAGAAAATTGTACTAATATACCTAAAATACTAAAACACCTCAAATACATAATAAACATATATTTACATATTGAATTTATAGAATAAGATAGGATTAAATTCGAATATATAAATAATAATAAGATTAAATGAAAAAACTAAAATTTTATTTTTAAAAATTTTAAATTTCTTATATTAGAATTCAAATATTATTTATATTAAAATATAATTTTAATTTGTTAATTTAAGAAATTTGTTATTTGAAAAAACTTTCATATTATGAATATTAAAAATCATATCTACATTTATTGTACATTTTTATGGGATAATTTTGCCAAGTTTATATTTTCTTTATATCCGATTTTATCTTATTTTGACTAGGCATCAAACGCAGGATAAGAAAATTTTATTTTATCAAGAATTTTATTCCGACCACCAAATGCAACCTCATTGGATTGGACATGATTAACTTACTTAATCTGCAGCAAGTCTAGCATTGCTGAGTTTCTCCTCCCTTTTCTTATCCATACCTGGGAAGATGGAGAAAATGTCAAACTATGTCCATCATTTTTTAAAAATATTTTTGGATTCAGTCATGCTATTCCATCTGTTAAACTTGGAAACAATTTATAAACCAAAAAGTCAAATTATTTCAAATGGCTCAACGTCACATTTTCATATTTTCGTGAACTTGATAAGGGAACAAAATATCAACGTTATAAAAAAAAAATTCCAAAAATATATGGATTGAAAAAGAAAAAATAGATTTGGCGCAAAATGGAAGCTCCTCTCGTTAGAGATTTTTCCACTCGAATTATTTGACGAAGAAGACGAAGATGCTGACAGCGTCCACCTGCGCCACCTCCGCGCGTCCTCCATCGCCGCCGCTCCCTCCGCGAAAAGATGAGAGCTTTCACCTCAGACCCGCTTCTCGGCGGCAGCTCCTCGCCGCCCTCGTCTTCCCCGTCGCTCCTCTCCTCGTCGCCGGCGAGCCCACGTCTACGTTCTCGCCCGTCGCTGGCGCCCGCGGCCTCTTCCAGATGCCCCCTCCTCGGCTCACCAATAGGTGAGAGTGGGAGTGACCCTTGTTTGTGATTTTGCTCTTTTAACATATATTGTTCTTGCCGTGTCGGGTTTGCTATGAATTGCTGGTGTTAGTGTTGGTTGAGGCAGTCTTTGATCGGAAGTCCTGTCCTTTTTTATTCTCACGTCTCGAGAAGCTGTCATTTTAGTTTACTACGGTTGAATTGTACTTGCATTTTCTTCAAATGTGAAGTTTAGAGGCACGGACTAGGTATTTATTGGTGGGTTTGCCGTGGGAAGGTATTTCTCGGCGAGGGCAGGGGAATCTGAGGATGATGCCCCCTCCTCGGCTCACCAATAGGTGAGAGTGAGAGTGACCCTTGTTTGTGATTTCGCTCGTTTAACGTATATTGTTCTCGCCGTGTTGGGTTTGCTATGAATTGCTGGTGTTAGTGTTGGTTGAGGCAGTTTTTGATTGGAAGTCCTGTCCTTTTCTATTCTCACGTCTCAAGAAGCTGTCATTTTAGTTTACCACGGTTAAATTGTACTTGCATTTTGTTCAAATGTGAAGTTTAGAGGCACGGACTAGGTATTTATTGGTGGGTTTGCTGTGGGAAGGTATTTCTTGGCGAGGGCAGGGGAGTCTGAGTATGATGCCCCCTCCTCGGCTTACCAATAGGTGAGAGTGAGAGTGACCCTCTGTTTGTGATTTTGCTCGTTTAACGTGTATTGTTCTTGCTGTGTTGGGTTTGCTATGAATTGCTGGTGGTTGATGTTGCTTGAGGCAGTTTTTGATTGGAAGTCCTGTCCTTTCCAATTCTTGCGTCTCAAGAAGCCATGTCTTTTAGTTTACTATGGTTGAGTTGTGCTAGCATTTTGTTCAAAATGTGAAGTTTAGGGGCACGGACTATGTATTTATTGGTGGGTTTGCTGTGGGAAGGTATTTCTTGGTGAGGGCAGGGGAGTCTGAGTACGAAAGCCTGGGGATAATCAACACTAATCCGGTTGCAAAGACATCAGTCGATAGCGGGTTGTCGGAGAAAGGGAAGAAGCAGATGGTTCGGGCAGCCTTCGATTTGAAGGAGATGGGGGCGTGCGAAAGGAATTGTTGGATTTGGCCTTCTATCACTCAGAGAGCTTACCAAGCTGCTGAAATCATTGCTTCGGTGAATGGGATCAGTCGGAGGTGAGTCATTAACCTCTTTGAAACCAGTATGTGAAGAGGCTTTAGAAGTTCAAGTCGCTGGACTTAAATTAAATTGCACAGGGTTTTAGTCATAAACCTCTGTTTTGGTTATAGAAGCGCAGGTACTTGGTATGGTAATTTTTTACTAAAGAATTCACGAGTTTCAACTTAGCCAATTCCAATTAAATTGGTTCAATTGGTTTTCTGCTGTCAAGCTGTGGTGAACTTAGAAGTCAAGCTACGGTCTCTTATCCTTCTTGCTTATCTGATTTAAATGGAACATGCACTTCTGTAGTTAGAATTCTGAAGTTGGATGTCATAATGATGTTGCGATCACCGTTGGCAAAAAAAATCATGTTTTTTTTGTTTACTTGTCACTCCAATCGTTTCATTGTCCAATTGCAGCTACCTAGTCCCAGAGTATACCTTCCTAGATGCCAGGGGATTGGGAGCCTATGAAGGGAAGAACCTTGACTCTGTTTCAGAGGTAAGAGGAGAGCAAAGCTGTATTTTAAGAGGAGAGCAAAGCTGTATTTGCTTAGTATGATTGAATGTTGTTATTTCCACGTTATTAGCTTTTCTCATACTTGAAAGTATTGTTCATACCTTGCCGAGTGGAATGTTTGGTGGAGGGTTTTCTATGCTAATGTATACCTGGAGAGGATTAACCATCTCTTCTACTGGATACTTGTTGTTTATGAGTTCACGTGCTCATTTATGTGTGTGTTTCCTTCTCTTTGTAACTGGACAAACTCTCATCCATGATAGTGTTAGGTATATGCATCTGACAGCATCTCTCCAAGGATCAAGCCTCCTCCCATAGATGATGGGACTCCTAATGAGAGTGTCGCAGACGTATTTGTTCGCGTCACACAACTTATGTCAATTCTTGAGACCCAGTACTCAGAAGACACCGTAATCATTGTCTCGCCTGATTCTGACAACTTGTCAGTTTTACAAGCTGGCATAGTTGGCCTTGACCTTCGGAGGTAGATGTTATTGAATTTATATGACACATAAATCTTGTAAACAGCGGTCTTTGTTGCTTCATTTTGTCAAGTTTTTCAGGCACAGAGAGCTTTCTTTTGCTCCTGGAGAGGTCAGATTTGTCGATGCCAGCAGCATACCAACTTATAAACAGCCTGCATCTGCTGTTTATAAATGCTTAAATCCACCGAGTTGTACCTGAATTGTATACTTTCTCTCAAAATCTATAATTAGTATGAGGTATCCCAGCCTTCTCTTATTTTTAACATAGAGGTTGCAGACTAAACCTGTGACATTTCAATATGTAGAGGGCAAAGGTCCTGTAAGAGGGAAAACTCTTAACTAAATTTTATATTTCTTGCTGTGCTGGCCCTGGCATCTTAGGTATAATGTTGACACTACCAATCATGTGAAGCAATATTGTACCTTAGGGACTTGGTCTTGATAATTTCAGGCCTCATCAGTTAGCTGCCGTTAATGAACTTACATGGTTCGGCTGTATGAGCTAAAGGAGTAAGTTGTTTTATACATCTTTTATTCATTTTGAAGGCTTTAAAGCTCTTGCATCTAGAACTTGGGAGGAAAAGCTCGGTTCATGTTGGAGTTGACGTTCACTTATTCGGAAAGTAGTAAGTCTGTATCTGTGAACCTGTTGGAGTTCATCATCACTTGTTCTTATAATCATCTTCCACTCTACCTTTCCAAAATGTTGTATTGCAGTCTGCAATTGTCACTTTTGTTCTAAGGAAATAATATCCATCTTTATATGTTTCTTTTGTGTCTAATCATTTTTGCTTTCCATAACGAAGCAATGTGCAGAATTCCATTTTTATTCAATCATGGAAAAGGAGCCTTTTGCTTTGCATTTATATGTTTTGGGCCAGCCTCCCCACATCGCTTCATGAGTTACTTTTTCTCATTAAAATAGTCATCATGGAATTTGCTCTCTTCCTTTTGAGGCATCAGATGACTAATTTGCTCTCTAGTTTCCGGTTCTTTGTGTGGCCTCCTGTTGAGAATAGGATGGCTAGTTCAATGTATTGTGACGGATCCCACAGAGGGATTTGGTCACAAAACCCATGAGATGGGTAAGAAGTATGGCCTTTTCGCATAACGATTGACCTCGTATGCCCAATCTGTGTTCTCTGCTGATTTTCAGACACTGTATCCCATTTCAAATTTGGATCATGCCGAAACTACTAAGTCACATTGATTTTAAACCGCCTCTTGTAAAGTTACCCTCTTCAAGTATTTAGATTGTCTGGTTACAGATAATCCCACCTAACTCTCGGGCTTTGTTGCAAATCTGGTCTTGTGCTCAATTGTTAATGCCTCCTAGGAACTCCTCACATCTGACAGTCAAATGATTTTTGCAGGTACAAACTCTCCTTTCCTTTCGGAGGGCATCACTGCAGATACACGGAGATCAGTGAGGAAGGCATTCGTTCTGATTACGGGAAACACGACCCGTTTGATGAGATGCCAAGCAAAACTGGGGCAGGGGTACTTGCCTTCTGTGGTTTAAGCTTTGTGTGAGTTGAGGTGGGAAGGAAAATCACAAAATTCTGGAGGGCTCTTCTGATGCCAGATCAATGAAAACTTTGGTCAGCTGCAGCTGCTGCAGCTGGTGTGTACGTTTGGTCTAAGCAGCTCAACCCCCCATCCCCCACCCCCATCAAACGCTTTTGCATTTCTTGACTCTTGGTGTAATATTCAGTCCATCAAATTCTGATCTTGAGAATCGCAATTTGCACTGTGGAACTGCTCCTTCCCTCTCGACCGTACATGTCCAGATATACTAAAGTCACTAAAGTTCGCTTTTTCAAGTACTCCCCTCGCTTAATTTACTCATAATGCGAATGATCATTGGACAAAACAAATTTACAAACCGACCAAAAAGAAAAGGAAACGAAATAAAAAATTCCATGCAAATTAAAATAAGGAAGGAAGGAATTCGCAAGCGGAGGAAAAAATGAAAATTCGGAAAGGAGACGTGCTTTTTTCTTTTTTTTTTTTTTTTGGGTCGGTTTGCTTTTTTCTGTTAAAAAGGCTCAAAAAAGCAGAGGAAAAGATAAGGCGTTCCGAGTATGACGTATCGTCCACTAATGCAATTTATCGATTTTCCGGTGGAAGTTGGGGGAAAACTAAATTCGAAATACGCGACACGTACGATGAAAAAACATACGACGGCGACTCTCTCTCTGTCTTCTTTCTCTCTCTTCCGGTCGTCGATCGGTTTGATTTGATTTGATCATCAAGCACTCCGAACGCCGTCATAACACCCCCGCTGATCGCCGTCAAGAACCGTCCGCCCCTCTTTTAAGGGTCGCCATCGCCGCCGTCCTCTGCTCTGCTTTGGCTTCACATCGCATCACTGGTCGACTGAGCTCGCGTTCCTTCCATCTCTCTTTCTCTCTCTCTCTCTGTGGCCTGCCTTTGAAATTGGTCTTGCTGGGGAAGGTGGGTTTTCGATTTGGAGGGGAAAAGGTGGATTCTTGATGCGCCGCTAGGGATTCTTCTCGATCGGGTCGTTCCTCGCGATGGCTATCCGGGGTGTCGATTTCAAGTGGTTAGTTCCCCGATCTCTCCGCGACCCCCGAGTCTTTTCGGGAGCGTTCTTGCTTGGACGGTCTTTCTTGATTCTGGGTAATGACGAAATGGGTGTTCTTGCAGGTACGACGGCTTCTTCTTGTCCATGCTCGCGACCAGTGTGTATCCTTTGTGGGTATCTTCCGAGTTGTCGTGCTCTTTTGAATGGGGTTTCGTCGGGGTGATTTGTAGCGTTGGGGATGCGAGTGCGTATTTAAATTGGCGAGATTTCAAGAGTCGGTGTAGTAATTCTCCACATTGGATGTTACTGGGAAAGAGTTCGCGGATTGATTGAATCTTTGAATCTTCCGAGATATCTGTGCAGCCTTGGATGCATTTCTCATTGTTGGAGATCGATTATGGACTAATCTTTTATTATCACTTGTTGTCGAAGACGTATTTTTCTTGACAACGTGTTTTCAGTATCATTGTGGCGATCAACTGGAAGCGGTATCATCTCTGTACATACCCGTTGCACATATGGATTGTGGTGGGTTTCGCATCTCGATTTGATTATATTGTGTGTGTGTGTGTGTGTGTGAGGATCTTTTGTTCTTTGCACAATGAAGGATTGCTTTTTTACCTTATGGATACTCTTTGGTGCAGGTTGATTACACGACTGTATTTGTTTTTCGATTGTTAATGTTTGTAGATAATGGACTCGCCGCCGGAATGGGATTGTACGTCCTTCTACCATTCATATTGATATTTTGGATATCCTGTGGGGTCGTAATGATTGTCAAGTGATTGTGCATATATGAGTGCTTGGATATTTTGTCATTCTAGAGCTTATTTTTTACTTATGCAGTTTCAAACTAATTCATCACATCAGGGACTATCTAAATAGTGCTTTTTTTAATCCTTTCAACAAATCATGTCTTGGCTATGCATAGTTTGACACCATTTCATCTACTCTACCAATTAGTACAGATGCTGTGGTCTATGTTATTGCTTATCCTATACTGGCTTTATCTCTCATTCGTTAACTTGAGAATTAGTGGACACTCGGTGTAATCTATAGATAATTGTGCAATCCATGTGGTTCAAATAGAATTCGCTTTTGTCAAGCATCTAGAATTCTAATCACGTGTGGTGATGTCAAGTTGCTGTACTGTCGGTTAGTGACTGTTCGTAACTGTGTTCTAGACTCCGAGGTTGTGGAACTTTCATGCTTGTATTGCACGAAGAATTAATGATGAGTAAATTTGATTGTGCTTGTGTAAGTTGCAAATGTCCTTTTGATATTTATATTGATATTTGTGGGTTCTTAGGGACTTTGGTTGGCAGCAGAGATATGCTCGATTTTGTGGGAGAGTAGTCGTACTTTCTGTTCTCTCCCTGATATTATATCCATTTCTTTGGGCCTGGACTATAATTGGCACCCTATGGTTCACAAGTGCAAGAAATTGTGTAAGTCTTTTCTTTTGTCAAATCAGTGTTAGCACCCGCATCATCAGTGAATTTAAATTGAAGACTTTGTATTTCGGTTTTCTCAGTTACCAGAAGAGGGTCAGAAATGGGGTTTCCTTATTTGGTTACTCTTCAGCTATTGTGGCCTCCTTTGCATAGCTTGCATGTCTGTGGGAAAGGTTTGTGGCTTTGTTCATTTAAGCATTGTCCATATTTCCATTGCCCCTTCCCACTGCTCCCAAAACTGTCTCGACCTTTTCCTCGTACTCACCTCTAGACTTGCCGTGACCTACATAATTGTTTATTCATAGAGATTGCTTCTTCCCTAACCTGTCATATAATGGAAATCACAGTGGTTGACACGAAGACAAGCACACCTTGTGCGAGCTCAACAAGGCATACCCGTCTCAGAGTATGGGGTAAGTACTATAAAGTGATGCAGAGATATGGATATATGCCTAAAAAGTTGTACTTTAATTAATTTTTTTAAAGACTTTATTTTTATACTTGAGGTTCTTTTAAGAGTTCATTCAACTATATGTTTACTGGTCTGTTATCTATCTTGCTGTTACTTTGATAAATCATTTGTTCCTTCTCTGCAGCGAAAGACATATAAAAGCACCTCTGTGCCAAAGAATAGACTTGTGCTTGTTTGTCTTTGTATTTCAAAACTATTGTGTCATCGATTGGAATTGGTTTGTAACACAACACAAACACGGACTTGGGTTAAGGATCAAGGATAGATCCTTATTTCTGCCAGAATATCTAGCTCAATCTTCTGTTAAGGTTTCCTGGCTTCTAAAGTTATAATTAAGATGAGCAAATTGCGATTGTAAGTTTTGCATGAAGTAATTTCATTGGATATAGTGGGGTCAAGGTTCCAATCCTACTATGTCAGTTATGATTCCTTTGTTCAGAGCTACATTAGGGAACTCTAGAAGCATTTTTCCCCCTTCTCGGCATCCATATTGATGTGGACCTACTCTGTGTATTCTTGGAAATATTTTCTAAAATTTTTGGTTACTTTCCCCTGTAAATTAATTCTTATTACCAGTGCAAATGTTTTCCTATCACATCATGTGTTTGCTCATTCCTATATCATGCCCTGGAGTTCTTCTACAGGTTCTAGTTGATATGGTACGGGTGCCAGACTGGGCATTTGAAGCAGCCGGTCAAGAGATGAGGGGTATGGGACCGGATGCTGCTACTTACCACCCTGGTCTATATCTAACTACAACACAGGCAAGTGGCGCTTTTGATTTTGGTTTGTAGGTCAAGGATTTAGATTCCCTAAGTGATAGGTTTTTCTGTTTGCGGATGGGATTTTGAGCCCCTATGATCTTATTGGATTCAGGGACCACGGTTGATGTAATATGAGCTAAAAACCTCCATTTAGGATTGGTGTTCTGTAAATTGGCATTAGTTATCATCGATCCAATCATATTCATAGGGGAGTTTTTCACAAACTTTTTGATGGCAAGTTTAAACTTTGGGGTGAGCTTCCTATTATGTTGTGTGCAGAGGGAAGCCGTTGAAGCCCTTATCCAGGAACTCCCCAAGTTCAGGCTTAAAGCTGTTCCAACTGACTGCAGTGAATGCCCCATCTGCTTAGAAGAGTTCCATGTGGGGAATGAGGTAAGAAAATATGCTTCTCTTCAGAGATTTTTGTAGCTTATGAGTTATGAGTGGAATAATGGTTGAGCCTCCTCATTTCAGAAGTCCACCTTAAGTTAAAAGGGTTACATTGCAGAAAGGTGGAGACACTAGTGCTTATAACAAGTTTCTTCTTAGTGTTGTGTCGATCTGTTGTTGTTAACTTTGAGGGTGTGGGACAAAGTACCTTACCCCCAAAAAATTTCAGGTTCGAGGCCTTCCTTGTGCTCACAATTTTCACGTGGAGTGCATCGATGAGTGGCTACGTCTTAATGTGAAATGTCCTCGGTGCCGCTGCTCTGTGTTCCCGAACCTGGACCTCAGTGCCTTGTCTAACCTTCGCCCTGAATCAGAACGATCACCGGCCCCTATTATCACAACAAACCGTTACGTGCAGACCCAACAATCTTCTAGCCAAAGCTATCTGATGAGATTGCCTGCCTTTCTCCGTCCAGTTCGGTCTGAGAATGCAGGGCTGCCCAACAGCAATGATGTTCTCCTGGACATCAGCGAGAATGGACAAGTGGCTGCGGCTACTCAGGAACGAGCAAACGGCATGGGACTACTACCTCCTGATGGGTCCAGGCTCAATGGACAGTCTACATGAGGTAAAGAGTACGTTCATCATTGTTTCTCGTCTCACGAAAGTTTTTCCTTTAATTTACGCTAACCCTGTCCCAAGTAAAGACAGAAATGTTTGTCCATGTGATCGTCGTTTGCCCGTCATATGTGATAAGTCTTACTGATGTAGGGTACGAATTTTGTAACAAAATTGGTTGCAAACTCATTTTCAGATCAATGATATGCGGATATATGCCTTTACCAAACTGAATTATATGCCTAGCCTGTTGGACTGATTTCTTTAAATCAAATTGCCTTTAACCAATTGGGTTCGAAGTTCCAGCTCAGAGGAAAATTTGAAATTTTGAACATGCCACCGTGCATCGATATCATTATATGATACAGTGACTCGCATCTCACTTCTCATTTGCTCTTTATCGATCTTTGTCTGTCGATGTGTTGTGATTGTACGACACGGGTCGAATCTCGGTTTCCAAATAAAGAGGGTATTATATGTACGAAGAGCTTGTGTCATACATATATGTATATATGATCCTGAATCTGTCTTGGTGGAGAAGCAGACTGCATCTTAGCTTGGGGGGTGGAAAAAGGAGGGAGGGAATGGGGCTTTGGATGCTTTGCTTGTTTATGATAAGGTGATGTGTGTCTTACGGAAATAGTGGAAATGCTTGGGACATTATTCGTGACATCTCTTTTTGTCGGCCTCTCGTGTATTTCGCGTGAGCGTTTGGACATGTCCATAAGAGGAAAAAAATTTGAGGAACAGGGAGAATCTTTGCGCTTTAAGATCCATGCAGAATAGCCCCGTGTTAAAGTAAGCTCCTCTCTTGCCAACTCCATTTTTCCGTACCGGCTCTTAGCCTTCCTTTCGAGCCTTTGCCATCCTGGAATTCCATTTCGAGCGAGCTTTATCATGGTGTCGATGAATTGCTAATCCTAGGATCGAAAGTACCCTGGCGGGGCGAACGGTGGGGGCCTTTGTCGGCGGCTCGCCGCCGTCGTCGTCGAATCGAAAACGAAGGCTTGTCCATGGATTCGTGGTCTCAGTTTTGCCGACGCATACGAAAAGCAATGGGATTGTCTTTGACTTACTGGGCGAAAAAAAGGAAAGACACTTGCTCAAATCATATGCTTCAGTATCCAATGAGAGCTGATTGACGGTCCTTGTCAATTTTATAAGTCAATTACTCTATCTATGTTGGAAAAGTAAAAATCAAAACGACAAGAATAGAAGAGAGCAAAAGAAATTGAAGGGTTAATACAATAAAAAAAAAAAAATACCCATTGTGTCACAAATATCTTAAATTTTATTTGGGTCGTAAAAATTATAAATTTACCCATTGTAATACGAATATCCTAAACTTTTTTGTTATAAAATAATCCTAAATTTCCCTATTGTAATACAAATACTTAAAAAAAAAATTGTGTTATGAAAAACCTCAAATTTAAACTAATGTAAAATATGCATTGAATGGAATTGAAAAAGATGGTATAAGTAAACACAAAAAGAAACTTAACCCATGGTTTGGGTCTTTTTTATTAAGCTTAGGATCTTTTGGATGTAAAGAAAGTTCGGGGTATTTGCGTTGAGGTCTTTTGTCGTATTTGCCCAAAACTTAACCCCTAAGCTGAGTGCCACGTCATCGAGGTCCCCACCTCGGGGGCCACGTGTCCACAAGCTGTCGGCTCGTCTCGTCGGGGCGACCTCACGCAACCATTGACCACAAGCTTCCCCCTGACAAGCTCCACGTGGCCACTGGACCCCACCCAAAATCTACCCCCACCTTTTCCCTTCTCTCTCCTCAAATATAAACTTTTTCGCTTTCTTTCGTTTTCTCCTCTCGCAAGTTCTCTGTCCCCCCCCCGAATTTATTAACCCCCTCTTACGTAAGATCTCCGCCATGAAAGCCAAGCTCCAACTCAATAAGCTCGACCTCCTCGGACTCCTCGAACTGCTCGAACTCCTCGAGCCCCGCCCCCGCCGCCGCCGCCGCCGCCGCCGCCGACGGCGACGATGATGAAGAAGAAACCGCCGTCCCTGTCCTCCTCCCGCGACCTCGACTCCCCCTCCCACCTCTCCGAGTCCCCCACTCCCCGCTCCGCTTCCACTCCCCTCTCCGCTCCGACCTCGGCGACCCCCGACACCCCTCCCTACTCCTCCCCCGCCGCCTCCCCCCACTACCACCACCACCACCCCCCGCCGCCGCCGCTCCCGCCGCCGCAGAAGCCCGCCACCGCCGACCGGTCCCCCTCCCCTCCCCCGCCGGATGCCCAGAAGCCCCTGCCCACGGCGGCGCCCCCGGGGAAGGAGCCCCCCGGGGAGTCCGGGAGCTGCGCGGAGGAGGAGGAGGAGGAGGAGGAGGAGGAGGAGGAGTCGGGCGGGTCGCCGGCGGGGCCGCCGGTGATGGTGCTCAGCAGGGCCATGCGGGAGGGGAGGCCGGCCCCGCAGTTGAGGCACGGGCGAGGAGGAGCACCGAGGCCGCCGGCGAGGAGGATGAGGAGGCTGAAGGTGTGGGAGAGGTTGAAGCAGGCGGGGCCGTGCTTCAGGGTCGCGGAGGTGGTCCTGTGCCTGGTCTCGTTCTCGGTCATGGCCGCCGACAAGACCAAAGGTGGAGCGGCGATTCCTACGATCGCTACAAGGAGTACAGGTGAAGGGCATTTTCTTTGTTGTTATATATTACATGAACAGGTCCTGGCGGAGGGGCTTTATGGAGCTAATGCTGTGTGAGCTTTTGATTCGATGGCAGGTACTGCTTGTCGGTGAACGTCATTGCTTTCGTTTACGCCAGCTTTCAAGCTTTTGATCTGTTCTTCCACATGAGCAAGGGCAAGCACGTCATCCAACACCGAACCCATTATTACTTCAATTTCTTCATGGATCAGGCAAGTAATTCCCATGTAGTACTGTCGTTTCTGCTGAATTATGATGTTCCATGATTGATCGCCGCGCTCATTGTAGGGGAAATGGATGAATTTCCTAGTGTTCATGCCAAGAGGTCTGGTCGCATTCTATTCGAACCATAATGATTGTCCTTGATAAAAGGTGTATAATGTCTTGTCACTGTTATAGGATCGTTGCAGAGTTTCTTGTTATCCTATAGGTTTTGCTCTCTAGAGATTAAGGCAGGCGGGTATTACTTGTTCTTCTAAACATCATTCAATGATGGATTAGTGAAGAATATGCTTTAAAATTGGAACTTGGTAGGGACCCCGTTTCCTGCTGCATCGATTTATGCGTGCTTCCTTTTGTGGCTAAGCCGATGCCACTGAAGAAAGAACAAGAAGCGCATCACGAGATATTAGGAATGAAACTATCCATGGGATGGAATGAGAATTACTGAAAGAGAGAATTAAGAGCCCCTCGGTTCCTTTTAAGATCTTGAGTGATGGTATGCATACTGAGAAATGTCTATAACATTGATATACTACAGACGATGCGGTAGAATATTGGTGGTCGTTTGAACAAGGGAGCCATATGGAACACACCCAATAAGAGACAGCCGGCCACTTAGCTTGATATACTAAATTTGCAAACCTATCTCACGTTTCACCTTGCACTGTTTCAAAAGATCTCATCACCTCACTTATCAATTTCTTTCCTTGAACTGCTTGTCCTAGCAATCTCAATATTGCTGTCTGCTCTAAGCCTATAATAGCCTTAATTACAAGTGTCAAAAGCTTCAAAATCCCAAGGCTATGGCTTCTTTGATTGCTTTTGTGCAATCAACTTAGGAAGATGAAACTACTAAGAGAGGGATATGCTATTCGAGCGCAGAATTGCCTTATGCTTGAATGCACGTGTCGTCTCTTAGCTATAGGCTATCCATGGCCTTTCACTTGACTGTGAATCTTTTAACCTATACATGATGTGTTTCTTTTTTCTGGATAATTCGAGAGTTTTATTGCATCGACAACACGGCAGGGTAGCAAATGTTGCTTCATGCTCAAGAATCTGTTAAAAGCGTGTTGACAAAGTGTTCTTTGTCGAACCCTAAACATGATTTGAATAAAAGCAACTGTTCCCATGAGGAGATTGACGGAAACTGACCAAGAATTTTCACTGCAGATTCTGGCGTATCTTCTGATGTCAGCATCATCATCCGCGGCAACCGCGTCGACGACTGGAAAGCGAATTGGGGGAGCGATAAGTTCACAGAGATGGCCAGTGCTTCCATCGCCATGTCCTTCTTGGCCTTCATGGCTTTCGCCATCAGCTCCCTCATTTCCTGCTACAACCTGTTCACCCGTTTAGTCATATAGGAAATTCTTTTTTACCCGACATTACGAAATTAAGCATATCATTTGATTTTTGTACATGGAGAAATAATTGCTAGCGACTCAGATCCTTTCTACCCCGTTGAATGGGAAGCATGTAGATGTAGAGGGTACCATAAAAGCAGCTGGATGTGGCTAATGCATGTATACTGTTCTGTATACTGAATCAATAAGGAGCCATCCTTTTCTTCCTGCTCAAAATAAGAGATCTTTTGCCTTGCACATCTAACTTCATAAGTTGTGCATAATCTGATGTCAAAACTGATTAGCAAGCCGACGGCTTTGGCTAATGAACCAATCGACTTTGCTTCTTTGAGCGCATGTCGTCGATTTCAATCATGCAAACTGATTCATTACCGTTTGCTCTCGGTGAATTGGCTATTTATCTTATCAGTGACAATGAATTTTGCCGTCCGGACAGACGTGAGATCACTAAATTTGCATTATGCTATGGCGGTGTTAGATGTAGGAAACAATAATGAATATGTAAAAACTGAGGTCCACCTTTAAACATTCAAGACAGTTTGGCCGAGTGGTCTAAGGCGCCAGATTTAGGCTCTGGTCCGAAAGGGCGTGGGTTCAAATCCCACAGCTGTCAATTTTTCCCTTTTCTTTTTCTTTTTCCTTTTTAAATTTTCCTCTTATTTTGGACCGAATCATTTTGTATTTTCCACTTTGTTCACGGCGGCCCTTGGGCCCTAATCCAAAAACATCAAACGTTCCAATGTAGAATGCATTTGGGAATCACTTTCAAAACTCTCTTGAGCTTTAAAAGCATATGGGCAAATGCAAGGACCAATTGTCAATTTTTTTTAGAGAGCTCTAGGATTTGCTATCATGTTTCCAAAGGCCTCTAACCCAAGGCAAGTCCGGGAGTGCTTTGGCTTTTGACTATTTTCGTAATGCTAGTATATACCATCCCTATAATTTTCATAATTACAAAAATGCCCTTGACTTACTCGACCTTGCCGGTGCTTGACTCATCTAGCAATCGGGCAGCCTCACTTGGGGTTTGCGGAAACCCAAGTGGCATTGCTTGAGGTTGCGCGACTTCAGGCGAGACTTGCCAACGATGGCTTAAGTTTTGCTGATGAAGTTATGAAATTTTAAAATTAAAAAATCAAAGTAGTCAAAAGTCTTTTAAAAAGTGTAGTATTTTCCAAACGGCATTTACATCAAAGTTATTTCTCAACATATTTTGAAATTACACTTTACCAAACATTTTTACATTTTAAAAATACTCTTTCACCTCAAATCTTTTATATGTTTCTCGAAGGCTTTTCCCAACAGCGCTAGCCGTAGTCTATTGCTGCTATGATAAAACATTGATAAGCTTCTTTGACTTTTGAAACATCCCAGGACGCAATCTTCAGTCAAGCACCAATGAAAGGGGGAAGAAGGTACAGCTCCTCGGGTTGGTTTTGGGGGGTTCTCTTGCCGGCTTTTCTTACCTTATTACCTACCACTTCACTTTATCACATCGAAAGATCGTACGCAAAAGACAAATTAGGGACGTCAGCGTGACCTCATGCGACATTAGCCGACAGCTTTGAGTTCCGCTAGCAAATTATTCAAGATTTTAGTAATGTCGAATTAGGGACGTCACCATGGTTTGAAGATTTTTCTCTCTCTCTGTAGATGTTGAACCGTTCTATCTATTTTGAATTTCTCGAGCGACCTACCATTGTGTTCCCTCCAGTGGGGGTTTCCATCATGCCCCCGCTCTTGAAGTAAAACTCGCACCTCATAAAGTGCTAGAAGTTGAGTTAGCAAGCAGGACATTATTAAGAGCCATGTTTAGAGAGAGTTGAAGGGTCTAATGGCTCATCATTAGTCTCCCCGGTGTTCGTGGC
Organism: Eucalyptus brandiana; assembly: GCA_014182725.1. Lineage (NCBI taxonomy): Eukaryota > Viridiplantae > Streptophyta > Magnoliopsida > Myrtales > Myrtaceae > Eucalyptus > Eucalyptus brandiana. The sequence goes on from CM024669.1 coordinate 3,416,233, forward strand.
CTTGCATATCATGATTGATTTGTCGAACAATCATCGAGTAAATGCCCCGGATCGATTTGCATTTACTTAGTATTCTTAGAAATATCACCTTTCGATGAATCGACATATACATTAATACAATAACATGATTTGACACAAAGGTACATTTGTCTCTAGAAAAACGCCACGATAAAGGAAAATGTTTTATTCTTTTCAGATTAGGAAATTCGTTTTCTCAACTTTAAATGCCCATGTCTTTTATCTTACTGTAAGTGACTTTTCATTGACCGATCATTTTTTCAACAAAACAAGATACGCATACTTCACTCATACATATACAACCATAATTTTTAATTATTCGGATTTAACTCAATCTCTATATTGCCACTCATCTATGATACCCGCCCGTTTTCCTTTACTAGTGAATGTACATGGAAAATTCTTCAACAAATCATTGTTAGTTGCAAAAACGATGCCCAAGATCTCCATAATTTGAATCAAGAACACATATACAATTGAGTAAAGAGATTTGAACACTTAATTTGGAATTCATCATTCTTGATATAGAATATCGACAATTTAAAGCTCAAGTGCTTGTTCTTTATTACCCTTTATATTACTAGCTCAATGAGATCGCCCCTTACCCTTAGTGATCAATAAATGCTCTTTAAGTGAGGTTATTTGTGTGTCAGGATTAGAAAATAGGCTTGAATACTATCTATAAAATTATCATTCAGGCCCTCCTATTACGGGCTAAGTTCAACTTGGCCTACACTAATCAATTCCATATCAAACTATTTAATAAACCTTATATCTTACTTAATTCGACCAATTCCGTAAAATGGTAAATTATAATATCAATTAATATAACTTACGTTAGGGAAAAAAAAAAAAAAAACTCTTACCGTCATGACTTATTTTCTGTAGCGGTACCGTACAATAGCATGAAAAATGAATGAATATGGTGAGGTGAGATCAATCAATGATCTTAAAAATGGTCCCGACATTCATTAATCCGGTCTTGACCACGAACGGCTTAGAGAGCTTATAATAGTTCCAGCAAGTACAAAGTATCATTGGATTCCAGATCAAGTATCATTGGATACCAGATTAAGCCAACCGCGATGAGCAAATCTCAAAAAGTCACGAACCAGGCAATCAAATAAAGCCCTGTCTGTGGGGTCCACATGGAAATTTAATAAAAATATGACAGCGAAAAATAAATAAATAAAAAATTGGAGATTAGGAGCTAAATCTTAAAGGCACGTGCCAGGCTAATTATTCCTTCACGTGTGCCTCGCTTCGATGTCGAGGAAATGTAAATGGATTTTTTTTTGGGGTTCGAGAGGAGGGAATTTTATCAAAAAAATCCTAAAATCCTAAACTTACAGTAAAGTGGATTTGGTTCTAGACATTATAGCTTAGTCAATGTGATCATATATCTTTTGATAGTTTCTCAATATAATTCATTTGGCCAATTTATGCTTTTTAATTTTAATGTAACAATCCAATCATTGTCCTTCATCCTAAATAGTATGATCGGTGGTGAAATTTTTATAATTTAACAAAAATTCTGATTTTTTTTTTAATTTTCATGTCCTTTTTTTCTCCTCTTTTTTTTTCTCCTATTGTACTGTTTTTTTTTTTTTTTTTTCAATCCACGGGTCATCTAGGCCTTGGCAATAACTGGTGATTTAAGTATAGAGACCTAGTCATGATTCGTCATGAACCCAATTAAGGCCATGCTTATTTTAGTGAAAGTGTTTCTCGAAAATTAATTTTGTGAACTTTTACTTATTTGATTCACCGAAAATGACAAGTTGACGAAAAACACTTTTCAGTCAACGAAAATATTCATGCGTAAAATTAGGAAAATGTATTCCTAATTCTAAAGAGATGAGAACATATTCCTAGAATTGCTCCTCTCAATTTTTTTAATTTTTAATTTTCTTTTCTTTCATTGCTTTTTCCTTCTCCCTTTGCTGGTCCCGAGACCTCATTGATAAAGTTATGACATTGAAATTATTAAAAAAATTTACTTTTTTTTTTTTTGAGATAAAGTTATGAGATAGAAATCATCTTCCAAATAATATCCAAACACTAGAAAACGTTTTCGACCAAAGATTATCAATTTTTTTGAATAATGATGGTCCTGAAAAATATGTTCCTTTATCATAAAATTCTCTTCAAAATAAACGGATCCTAGGACATAGATTTGCCAACTCATTCTTTGGAAACCACGTGTGCTTCCCTCACGACACGATCTTCTAAATCTTCCAGCCATGGTAGCCCGAGTTAACTCACCCCTTGCAGACTTCTACCGACGTGAAGGAAACTCGGAGCGAGTTCAAGGTTGGCAATGTGAGGTACAGCTCCTGCGAAAGTGATGGAGTCGTGTTCACATGTAAAGCTAAGAAGTCAAGATTCAAACCTAGAGATGACGAGCTTAGAGACCAAGTTTAGGAGAGTACGAAGTAAGGTTTCATGACCCCGACCCTCTGTCTAGATTAAAATCCAACATTTCACCTACAATGCAATCATTTTGACAGCAAGACCCCCTCATTGAGTTCCTTAACGTGCACATTTGATTTTCAATTAGGTCCCATAAAAAATACGCGACTTTGTTTTTATGCCCACGCATCGTCAATTCGATTGGAGCCTTTGAAAGCAAAAGGGTTGTCGATACAATCGTAGTGCGTTATAAAAATTATATGAATTTTTGAAGATCGCCACCACCCATCACTTCTCCCTAGATTAAACTTCTTATTTGAAAATTTAGGGCAATTTGCATTGTGGACATTTTATACAGTGTCTTTAAATTTGGATTGGCCAAAGAACCAATGGGTTGATCGACTAAACTGCCAAGTTGATGATGTGCAAAGTTTACAACTGTATTAAAAAGTACCGACTTATTTATTTCTTTTCTTTGTTTTTCATTTTCCTTCTTCCTCCACCAGTGTCGGGCCTCAGCAATGGCCAGCTACTACCCACAAGCAAGGTTGCCAGCTGTCCCGAGGCCCAATGATTGACAGAGGAAGAAGGAAAATGAAAAAACAAAGAAAAGAAAAATATAAAATATTTGAATTTTTAAAAATTAATTTGTAAAATGTCTAATCAACATATAAGGTGGTTAGAGTCCAGGTAAGCACTTTTCGAATAAAATTGACTAGAATGATTAAATTAACAAATTGCCAAAATTTATATGACTTAGTTGGGACAATTAAAAGGTTTAAGACCGAATTAATATAAATGTTATAGGTTTATGATTTTTTTTATAATCATCAAAAGGCTTATGATTCTTTTATTTGCTAAAAGAAAGGCTCCACGCATAAAATTAAATGTATCATGTCCTAAGTCTTTTGTAGCATAATATAGGAGAAATATTAGAATAAATTAGATTCTTCAAATTTCTAATACTCTCATAGGTTGTCCCACAAATTGTATTTCAATTCAAAGATCTTTTCTAATGAGTTCATATTATATATTAGAAAATCGGTTAGCAGAGATCCTTACACGAAGCTCAGAATTAGAGTAATTAATGACCTCAATGACTTGTACTTCAAAACTAAAAAACGCTGCATATTATAAAATAATTAGGTTTACATCATAATATAAAGAACTCAAGTAGCATCTAATTGATTTAAGTATGATGCTCATGTATACTTGTGCATATGCATAATTGGTGGGTAAATAATATGGTGGAGTAAATTAAACGTTCGACCAAAAAATAAAATAAAAGGGAATATGGAAAATTTGGACCCTGGATATGGTACTCAATCAGATAGCAAGTACATTTATTTGATGGTCATCCATAGTCTTTTGCTTTTTTAGGTTTTTGGAGAGTTATTTTTTTAATTTTCTTTTGTATTTTTTTAAAAAATGTTTTTTTAATCTCATAATCAATACGATCATTTAATGTGGAGGATTCGAGTGTATATGGTGAAAAATTACTAATTGGATGTGAATATAATGAAGAGTAAGTTCTCTACCTTATTAAGTTTTGTCAAATGTACTTTTGACACCCCTTGCATTTTCAACATTTGCTTTAACCCCTTGTCAAGTACAAAAAATAAAAGATAAAAGGAGCTTGCGTCGAAATTGCTAACGCGGCATTCACATCAATCGTTCAATCTTGAAAACTTTTAAAAGGAAGAACTTTAAAATGAGAAAATTAAAAGCGTTGTGAGACTTTACCCATTTGCAAGAGAGAGAACCCTCTACCGATCTCATGAAGAGCCATCCCAACGATTGCTATGATCATTTTGGATCCCTAAAGCCCTAGCTAAGACGAGAGAGGATTACTGCTCTTGGTCATATAGAGGGCTGCCCGACACGACCCTAATTAAATTGTCAACCATAATTAATTATAAGTATACGCAATACCCATTGACAATGATCATGTAATTATTCTTTTCAATTGGCTAAAGTTGATCTAACAACGATAATCTCGTTTCACGGTCTAGTGAATTTAAGTCTCCATAAGAATCTAAAAATAGAAAGAACAGATTTCAATACACAATGAAAAACATTGAAAAAATATATATTACTAAATATGATCATTAATTTTTTAAAAAAGCTTTTTTTGAGGAGAATGCATTTAACAATTCACGTGGCGACAACAACCGTCCTCCAAGATTAGCAGCAAATAAGGTTCGCCGCGTGGCGGGCCACCGCGATCAAGAACAAGTGAGAACAGAAAGCAAGAACCGGCAGTTGCAGGCCTTCTTTCTTTTGTAAATCTGGTTGGAGGGATTGGATTGGATTGGAAGGAGGAAGAAGGAGGAAGGAAGGAAGGAAGAGAGGTGGAGGTCGTGGTGGCGGGGGCGAGAAGTCGTCTTCTTCTCTCCTCTGACATTCCACCTCTGTCAAAAAAACTTGTTTTTTTCATTACATTAAATCGAAAGAAAAAAAAAAAAATCACCTTTTGTTGCTGTCGTTGTTGTTGTTTCTTGCCCGTTGTCTTAGATTTCCCAGCCTGCCCCTACCCGTTTGTCTTCTCTCTCCCTCTCTCCCTCTCTCCCGTCCTGTCTTCTTCCATAGCTGTTTTTTCAATTATATATTATTATGCACAGTTGAAACGCAGACACCCCACCAAGAAGAGGGAATAAATTTCGTTACTTTGGGGGCTCTTGCGCTTATATCATCTCTGTAAAGGAGATATTTTTTCTGGGTTTTCTAAAATTCATTCGCCCGCGTATATATATTCCCTTGTATTGGATTGGATGTCTCCCTAGAAAAGGCCCGGAGGAGCACAATCGTTTAGGTCTGGTCATTCGAAGGTATGTCTTCTGAAGTTTCCATGGCTTTTCCGTTGTTCCAGTTGGGACCTTGTCTTCTTTGCCTGTGGTGGGTTCATGTTCGGAGAGCCAATTTCTTGATTTGTTGTTCTTGGTTGGTTTCTTGGCTGTTGCTCGTTTCTCTTGTTTGTCTCGTTTCTGGGCATGTTTTATTGGGGATATGGGACACTTCTTGATATGGGTAAGATTCGATGTGGTTGATTTGCAAAGATCTAGTGTGTAATGGGTTACGGCTTTTGCGTTTACGTTTGCGTTTACTTGTTCGAAAATCAGAAGGGAAAGAAACTTGGGAAAGCTCTTGGAGCAGTTACGAGATTGCGAAGATCGAATCTTTTGTTTACTGATGTGACATTCACGTTACCGTAAAGATTGGGCAACTGTTTGAGTTAATTCCTGTGTTCTTGATCTTGGTAGTTTGGACCATGAATCACTGTTTCATTGTGAAATGACCGTTTGCAGATAAATTATTTAGTCTAAATTCGGAGTTTGAGAATGCCTGGAATTGTAATGGATGGAGCCAACGGAGAAGAAATAGTGAGCGAAGTTGATAATGGAAACTCCGCACCTTTTAAGGAAAGTCCAGTCGATAATAGATCACCTAAGAGCCCCGCCAGTCAGCAGAGCCATCAAAGCCATCAAAGTGCTCGTCATGAGGTCCCCGTTGATGGAGTCGTGGACACCTCCATTGAGAAGCTTTATGCAAACGTGTATGAAATGCAGAGTTCTGATCATTCTCCTTCTAGACAGAGCTTTGAGTCTGAGGGGGATGAGTCCAGGATCGATTCTGAGTTGCGCCATCTTGTTGGTGGTGAAATGAGGGAGGTGGAGATAATGGAAGAGGATGAGGTTGAGAAACCTGAGGATGACAGTCACAGTGATGCCACTTCCAAGAAGGATAGTCCATCTTCTAGTAAGAAGTCAGGGAAGCTCGAGAAGGCCCGATCCCCAGTACGAAATCCGTTTCTTCTGGAAAATCAAAGAAAGCTTCTCATTCTCGGATGGAATCGGAAGCGACATCGAGACCATCTCCTAAGACCAAGAGTCCTTCTGAAAAACCTCCTATTGATAGAAGGAATGACAAGAATGCAAAAAAGCCAAATGCAAATGTCACCTCTGCGAAGAAGCTAAAGAATCTATCTCCAGTGGGGCCGAAGGTACAGAATGGAACTTCAAATTCACCTGAATCCGGATTGGGTAATCCTGATTTAGGGCCATTTTTGCTGAAGCAAGCAAGGGATTTGGTATCTTCAGGGGATAACCCTCAGAAAGCTCTTGAGTTGGCACTCCGAGCAGCAAAGTCATTTGAATTATGCGCAAATGGCAAACCCCGCTTAGAGCTGGTTATGTGTTTACACGTTACTGCCGCAATATACTGCGGCTTAGGCCAGTACAGTGAGGCAATTCCAGTTCTTGAACGGGCAATTGAGATACCTGATGTTGAGGAAGGTCAAGACCATGCTCTCGCAAAGTTTGCAGGCCACATGCAGTTGGGTGATACCTATGCAATGTTGGGCCAGCTTGAGAATTCAATAAGGTGCTACACCACAGGGTTGGAGGTTCAGAAACAGGTACTGGGTGAAAGGGATCCTAGAGTTGGTGAGACGTTTCGGTATCTGGCCGAAGCCCATGTTCAAGCATTGCAGTTTGATGAGGCTCAGCAGTTTTGTCAGATGGCCCTTGACTTTCATCATGAGAATGGTTCACCTGCTTCTCTTGAGGAAGCAGCAGATCGGAGGCTTATGGGCCTTATATGTGAAACCAAGGGGGATCATGAAGCTGCTCTTGAACATCTGGTTTTAGCTAGTATGGCCATGGTCGCAAATGGCCAGGAGGTGGAGGTGGCTTCTGTTGATGTCAGTATCGGTGACGCATACTTGTCTCTGTCTAGATATGATGAGGCTGTGTTTGCTTATCAGAAAGCTCTGACAGTTTTCAAGACCGCCAAAGGAGAGAACCATCCTTCTGTAGCTTCTGTGTTTGTCCGTCTGGCTGAGTTATATAACAAGACAGGGAAGTTTAGAGAAGCGAAGTCATACTGTGAAAATGCTTTAAGAATTTATGAGAAGCCTGTGCCTGGGATACCTCCTGAGGAATTTGCTACTGGTCTAACTGATGTATCTGCCATATATGAGTCAATGAACGAATTGGAGGAAGCAATTAAATTGCTTGAGAAGGCACTTAAGATATATAATGATGCCCCAGGCCAGCAAAGCACAGTAGCTGGGATTGAAGCCCAGATGGGGGTCATGTATTACATGCTGGGGAACTATTCTGATTCATACGCATCATTTAACAATGCCATAACTAAACTTCGTGCAAGCGGGGAGAGGAAGTCTGCCTTTTTTGGCATTGCTCTTAATCAAATGGGGCTAGCTTGTGTGCAGCGTTATGCAATAAATGAGGCTGCTGAATTGTTCGAAGAAGCCAAGAATATTTTAGAAGAAGAATACGGGCCTTATCATCCTGATACCCTTGGTGTGTATAGCAATCTTGCAGGCACTTATGATGCTATCGGCAGGTCCCCACTCTTTACCTTTTTCTTCTTCTTTCCTCTATTTGGTTTCCTCTTTCATAAGATGAAATCTGATATGGTTCTGCATTTAAGCATGTCAAAAGATGTGCCATATTCTTGAGTGAACTTGCATCAGGGGTTTATAAAGGCAGTGATAGATTTGTTACTACAATCCATCTGAGGAGCATCAATAAGATAGAATATCTTTTAGGTGTATGCTTGTGGCTAGGAAGTTTTGAGTTTGTAGAATCTTATTTGTGTGTATAAAGAAGCGTCCCAACTATTAATTGTTTACTTTTTCTCACCAATCCTTTTTAAATGGCAATAGGTTGGATGATGCAATAAAGATCCTGGAGTATGTTGTAGAGATGAGAGAAGAAAAGCTTGGGACAGCGAACCCTGATGTGGATGATGAGAAGAGGAGGTTGGCTGAGTTACTGAAAGAAGCAGGCAAGGTTCGGAGCAGAAAAGGCAGGTCCTTGGAGAACCTCCTCGATGCTAACATTCAGACTGTAAATAGCAATGGCATTAAGGTATGACAGCGATGGTCACCGATGCAGAATGAACATATGTATCATAGATCTTACTTAAAGAAACAGAGAGAGTTGGTGAACAAAAAGAGATGAACAGGAGGGCATTGGTGTTTGGGCAATCATCTTTTTCTGGCACATGCAATACAGGGCGGAAGTTCCTTTCATTGTTTGTTTATATTGTAATGATGATCGTATTACCTTCGGAAGAAAGCGGTTACGTTGCCGTAATTTATTCAACAGGTTTGAGGATATTTATTCATAGTTTTCCTCACATTTGTACTGGGATGAGTTTTATCCCAAAGTTATACGATACATCGATAGCTGCATCATACAGGTGTTGGCAGTTTGCAAGTTCTTTTTCCTTCCCTTGTGCTTTTAACTCCCGTGTCCATTATGTATCCTCGGTCCCTTCTCTGGACCTCTGTAAATGATGTTCGGATATGCGTTGATTGTTCGCTGAAATGATGAAGGGTTGCTTAATCATGGTAGTAGTACTGTTATTTATTGATGCAGTTGGATGGTCAATTATAAGGTCCGAATGGATGTCGATAAGGTCTATTCATGCTTGGTTATGTACATAACAATCAGATACTACACAACTTCAATAATGATTTTGTGTTCATCCAATCGAGTTGTGCTTGGGACCCCATTTGAATGCTTTATATAGAATCATGGGGGAGTGGGTGCTGGTGGACGGTCAATATCAAATCATGCTAGCCTTTTCGATGTTGGAGATAGCTTTGGGCTTTCGGTTGTACCATCGTTCTGATTTTTTGGAACTGGTTTGGCTATGAAGTCTTTGAGCAAGAACTGTTCTCTTTGGAGATTGTATTATTGATTCAAGAGAACGTGGGATGGAGAGTGTTGGCTTCTCTGATGAGTAGCAACCGTGTGAAGGGAATCATAGCCGAAAAGCCTTGCGGTTGTCACGTAATCTGTGATATCCGACATGTGAACTCTCTAGACAAAGCTCAAATCAACTTTTCCAGACATGGGAAAGCTAATGGATCTGCTGTCTCCCTATTAAGACAATGACAGAAAAGGGGAGAAGAAAAACTCTCGCATAATTTCAAACATGTAAAATGATAAGTGGCTGTTATTCAAACACGACACGAAATTAGCGTGGTTTTCTTGGGGTTTCTACTTGTCCAAACACTTCTCTTGTACTTTCGCAGTTTTTAATATTACACAATAGTTGAGTCTATTTGAATTCCCAAAGGAGATCAGTTTTATGAGATAATGTTTGTTTTCAAATTGCTTTTGATATAAATCTTAACATCAACCAAGAAAAAAGTATCAAAATTAGAGAACTTGATTGGAGTCATCCTCATCTTTCATTCAATTTCATTGATTATAAACACCCGAAATATACAGCTTAATGTAAAATGGGTCTTGAGCTGAGTTTCTGGGAGAACGATACACAACTCCATGTGAGGGTAAACCAAGCTCTGCTAAAAACTTTTGCAGTTTGCACATAAACTAGATTTTTACAGAATAGAAAAACACTTTATATGCTTTATGTTCCTTAAGCGATTTAAAAAAAAAGGGTTAATACTCTAAAAACCCCAAACCTGGTACACTTGTGACAAATTTACTCTAAACTATTTTTTGACTACCAAAAACCCTAAACTTGTATACTTTTGACAAATTTACCCCAAACTAGACACTTGTGACAAATTTACCCTATTTTAGTTTTTGTTAAATTTTACCGTCAAATTATTAAGTTAAATGACAACGTGACAATTTCAATTTGGGATTTTATGCTCCGTTTGTCACAGTTTATAATTTTTGTGATTTTTTTGTGGTATTAATCCAATTTTGTGGAGGGTATATTAGTCACAAATTTACCAGTTTTGGGTTTTTTTTAGTCGAATAAATTAGTTTATGGTAAATTTGTCATAAAATGTACCAATTTGTGGTTTTTTATAGTTAGTTGGGGTAAATTTATCACAAGTGTACGAGTTTGGGGTTTTTCATGATCAAAAAAATAATTTGGGGTAAATTTGTCACAAGTGTACCAGTTTGGGGTTTTTCAAGATATGAACCCTAAAAAAAAAGGGAAGATGATTTATGTTACTTTTACCTTCACATACCACATGGTATGCTTACCCAATTGTCATCATTCATTTCCTGAAACTTTTAATATCACATGGACTTATGGGGTAATAAAACAAAAAAGTGTAACTAGCACTTAGACAGGATAAACATTTTTTGATAGAGATGACATAACATAATTTTTTAAAAATCAGCCGGAAACTACACGTTGCTTTTAATCAAGAAACACTTAAACAAATTAAAAATAAAATATATAATTGTAATTTGTTTTCCCTTTGTAAGAATTTTTTTGTTTTTTTCAATCAGAAAAAGGGGACTACTGTGGTTCGGCTTAAACCCTCGTCTGTCCGAAACGACACGAACAAAAAGAGCAGAACACAAGCCTCCCGCTTTGAAAGCCTCTGTTCTCCGACCAAAACCCCGCAAAGGTTCAACCTTTCCTGCTCGTTCTCGCTTCCGAGAGTCCAAGTCCTCGTTCAAGATCGGAACTTTCGAATCCTCAGTTTGGAGAAAACCAAAGTGCAAGATTACCCACCAAAGAACCGAAGCCCCTGAATTCGAAAGGCGTCGACTTTGTGAGTTCTTGTTCTCTCGGACCCTTTTCTTGATTCTTCCCCCCCGGACCCTTAGCTTTCGCGGCGAGTTGGGCAAATTCTGGGAGCTTGACTAGCTGGGTACGTTGGTATTTCGTTGCTGTGCAGCCGAAACCCGCTATGGAGAATAAGCCATCGAGTTTTGTTGATCGCCCAGTTGTGAGTGCTTTCTCTCTGATTGGTTCCTTCCCCATTTGATAGCGTTTCTTGCTGTTAGTGTCTCGCTGCTTGATGACTTATAGCGTGCGCGTTGATGCATTCGGGTTAGGTACCGGGAGACGTGGTTCTTGATCTGTCGAAAATGTCTAATCAGACTATAAAGATTGGCGGCGGCCTTCGTCAGGTTTTTCCTTTCTTTTCTGATATAGTGCCAAATTTAGTTCCTTTTATATGCTGGTTCTGTGAAACTTTTGATGGAAATCATCAAGATGATGAATTGAATTTGATTTGGCCACTTAAGTGATTGGTTTACTGTACTCCATCAGAATGCGGGGAATGCCATTGCATTTTTCTTGTTTTCGTGTTTTCTCCTCACTCTTTAATTTTCTCTATTGCAGTTTTCTCAACATGGTTCGCCTTGTTTAAGATTACTAACGGATTTTTGTAAGAAAAATTGATTTTTGAATCATTTGCACTGTCTTATATTTGGCTCATACATTTGGCTATTGATGAGCACTGTCCAAGTTAGAGATTGATGCACGTGAGTTTTCTACCTCTGAGGTTTTTATTTTCCTGAATGCATTGTCTGATGGTTTTGAGGGATATGATTGTGGATTGAGTGGCCTGGGATGAGGCAATTTGCGATACATATTTCATTGAAAATTCCACAAGCATAATACTGGGACCTGATGATCTTATGAAGTTCGGGTCTTTATAGCTGTGAGTACTTTATTCCGGAAAAGAAAATTGCTTATGTCTTATTTTGCCAGTGATGGTCAAAATAGTTTGCCATATAGAGGATCAGCTCTTTCAAGTCCTGCTTCCAGTTTTGATAGTGTAGAAAAGAAACATATTCTTAGAGGTCTTGTTTCCTCATGTGGAAAATTGAAGATGGTTGATTTTTCTTTTTCTTATTGAAGAAGAATAGCATTAATTCTTATTTGGGCACCCTTTGTTTTTACAGGAATCTGATTTTATTAAAGTCATGAAGGCTGGGAAACTAAGGTTCTCGAAACCAAATAAATACTGGGTCGAAAGCTCTCAAAAGAGGGTGAGTATGTCATCTAGTTTGCTCTTGACAAGATTTTTGCTGGGATAAAGGGCAACTGTCATATTCTGCTTTAATACTCAGGGGGTATCCTGTCCGTCTTTCGTTGAGCAACAATTCAATAGCCACCCAGGAAAAGATGACCAATTGTTTTTTATCGAGAAGGCTTTGTTAGTCTTTTGGTTTATCTTCATTAGCATAGGAAGGTTTTTTTGAATGTGTCATAAGGCACTCCAGGACAACTAGTGGCTACCTATCCGACTGATCACACAGCACCAGGTGTTATGTACTTGCTTATTTTTCTCCATAGAAAAATAATTTGAAAACTCTTGTTGCTTCATTATTGGTTGGGTAGACAGTCACGTGTGCTCCTAGAGCACTTGAAAGTTCTCCTCACGAGGACCTATTTAGATGTTAACACCGGGATAGAGTTTCAACATAACTTTGCTTTAGTATTTAGACTGGAGCTCATCTAGAAGGGACACAAATATGGTTCCAGGACTGAATATGGACAGTTTATTTGATGTGAGAAGTGAAGCGTATTTGGAGAAAATATAAAAGGGACTAGCTTATCGTGTTGATGGATTTTCATTATGTTCTTCCAAAATGATTGGCTCTGTGGTTAAATATATGTTGGAATTGGGCTGCCACTGGCTATTGATCCTTCTCTTCCAATGGTTGTTAAGTTCTTCCGGTACTTTTCATTTTATTTGAAATAGCTAGTTGTCAAACTCGGGATATTTATGGATCGAAAACCTGAGTTTTTTAGGCGCAATGCTGTTTAGATGCGGCTAAACTGAATTAGGGCCTAAAAGTTTCACAGAACCTTGCAGTTTTTAAGTATTTGAATTGATCTTTACAGTCTTAGTGGTCTGATTTGTGCCCTCCAGACAGAAATAGGCATAAATAAACGCAAGGTAGTTTAAATCTTGGCATGAAGTTCTACTGCTCGAGTAATTTTAAATGTTGAACAAGGAAACCGAATTCCCAGGCAGTGTGCATCATGGAGGTTTAAATGCTTTAGGTTTTTGGCAAATTGAAGAGTTGTACATGGTTATTTAGCATTATGAAAAAAATTTATTGTTCTCTGCAGTATATGCTTTGTGTGGAAGACACAGTCCTTGGAATCGTGGTCGACACTAGAGCAGAGGTAAGTTGCCTCTGAATTGTCATGACTTGATCCATCCTCGTACAAGAGATGTTCTAACTGCCACACCTTGTTGATAACATGCCTTATTTGAGGCGAAGAATCTTCCTCAGTCATTTATTAGAGAGAGTAGTGATATCTATGGTGAGGAAATGTATGGTTGAAGCTCATGTGCGTTTGCTTCCTCTTTTCTTCTTCTTCTTCTTCTTCTTCTTCTTCTTCTCTCTCTCTCTCTCTCTCTCTCTCTCTCTCTCTCTCTCTAATTTCCCTTTGAAATGAAGTCATGTAACATAGGGTAATGCGGTGGGAAGCAAGGTCTGTTAGAATGAGAAGCTATGTGAGATGATAAGGAATTTTCTTATCAGGTGGCCAGATCTTCTTCTAGCATTTCTGAAACTGTCATGGATTCCCTGGGTAGTAGACTATAGACAATAAACCAGCTATTGTTTGGTTTACTAGTACCTGGCTTATAGTCAGTTTGATTACCTTCAATTTAGAACAGATTGAACAAGGTGTCACCTATCAAAGCAAAAAAATAGAAGAAAAGATTGAAAAAGGGTAAACTTGTTCAAAGTTACCCCGCAGCACCAGTAAAGTGATTACCTTTCTTGGCAGAATTGGATTCTGAACTGCAAGAATATAAAGGAAAGGGTAATGCCTGAAAGAGAAGCCAGTAATTTGGAGACATTAAACTAAATGTTGCCCATATGAATTGAATGATAGCAGGGGAGTTAGATTCTATGCATAAGGACCAATATGGCAATGGCAAACAATTATCTCTGCTACTATAAGATGAATGAGGCAATGACAAGCAATTAAGATCAATGTATGATCTCATTTACTGTGTATTGCATTAGCTGTAGGAATATATGTATATATATATGTTGCCGAAGGTTTCTGTGGATAATAAGGTGTCCTTGTTAATGTTTCAGAGATTCTTAGCTAGTCATAATGCCTCTGTTCATGTTCTGCTTTCTAATATGCTTGTTCGGGTGTTGGCATCTCTCCTGCTTAATATGTTATTATTTGTCCAATATGAAATGATGTCAACTTAGCTTTCCATGGATGGCTTATATTTATTGTTGTTATCACATTCGTCTTTAACCTTCTTACACTAATTTTAATCTAATTACAGAACTTCCTTGTTGACATCAAAGGACCGGCATTGGCCTTTTTGCCTGTACTTGCCTTTGAAGGAGGAACTAGAAGAAACATACCAAAGTTTGAGGTACATGGTGTTTCTTTGATTTTTGCGGATGCATGAAGTAGTTCTGCAATAATTCCTTAACAGAGAAATTTTACTACTAACGGGCTCTCTCTAAGTGTACTGCTCTGTTTCATGAAGATTCAGCTGCATTATTTGCTGAATGGTAATTTTTGGTCGAGCATGCATTCAAATCTTCTGACAAAGATAAGAATCATAACATGATCGAAAAATCTGGCTTCTCAACCACATCATATTCTAGAAAATGGAGGAAGCAATCATAATCACTAAAGGATGAGAAAGTGGTGATTAATTCTAGATTCATGATTAAAAATCAATAATTGTAGCAGATTCCCGTTTCTTGTCAAAGATCTGAGCTGTATTATTAGAAGTAACGATTATAGCCTTGTAGGTGCTGGTTCATCAAATTTTTGGGTCATGGATGTTATTTACCTGTTACTATTCTCATATTAATAGATGAAGCATTTGGCCTGCGAAAAACTATAGAAGTGAATTTTTGTCAAGGAATGATGTATATGACGGATATGGTGGTTGTATGATGAATTATGACTAAGCCTGAATTGTTTATGGTTGTGTGACTTACATATTCATGATAGCATTCCCGTGCCTAACTTAGTTTTATATGCTGTAGCAAGGGACTTTGCTTTATGCTCGGGTTGCGAAAGCAAATCCCGGTACTAATCCAGAGCTGTCATGTACAGATGGTGAGTTTGCTTGAATCTGCCATGCATTCATGTCATCTGTGCGATTTCACTTATCTCTAATTAGTGTTTTACATTTATGCATGCTCGCTGAGTTATGATTTTGTTTTGTCAATTAGCAAGCGGGAAAGCAGCAGAATTTGGACCCCTCAAAGATGGTTACTCGTTTGAGTGTTCAACTGGTCTATCGAGGATGTAATTTGCTCTTCCATCCTACTTGTTGGGCATTCACAAAAGTTTAAGACATGAACATGATCGCTCTATTCTATTGATCATTTACCTCTATTTCTATTTTCTTTTTCTAGGCTGCTCAGTTCGCCAACCTGTCCAGTTCTCGAGGAATTTGGCAAGAAGTTATCTTTTGAGATAGCAGCTGGCTTGAATGGCCGGGTCTGGGTATGTTGCTTATGCTTGATTAGGACATGGATACCATCTCTGTGAATCATAATGCCATCATTCTTTTCAGTGTAAAATTCATTGAGCCTGCTTAACAGCTTTTAAACCTTTTCCTCCTTTATAGTTGGTCCAGATGACAAATTGCATACGTTAAAAGTTATCATTAAATTTCAGGTAAATGCGGCATCTCCATCTACCACAATTGTTGTTTCGAATGCGATTATGAAGTCAGAGTCCTTGAGTGGGGTGCAGCAGAGAATTATGGTTCGGAAGCTGCTCGATAGAATTCAATGATCCGTTTTTTATTCATATAAATCGTTTTATCCCTCCCTTGGCAAGGTAATCTTATCTCTTTGTCGCCAGATAAATCAATTTCACTGATACAATTTTGTGAAAAACGTTATTTTTCTCCCTCAATGATCCACGGTTTGAAAGTTTTGATCTTTCTGATGCGGCAGCTTGTGTATGTCCTCACAAGTGGATAGAGAGTGCAAATGAAGGTACAAGGTGAAGATTGCCATCGAAATCCAGCTATCTACGCTCATGCAGGAACTTGTAGTGAAATTCATTAACCTTCAATATATAGAGGGGGCCAATTTGACAGGGGCTTTCTTTCTCTTTTTGGTGCAATGTTAGAACGTGAGTTGTGGATATATTTTGTGAAATGCGTTTTTCTTCTTCTTTATTGCAAGTAATACAACTAGAGCATAAAAACAGACAAGTTAGTCTTAAAATCTCATGAAGACATTGCGTGCTGTTCGCCACCATGACTATCAATGGTGACGAGTTGCGATCATCGCCATTGACAACCTCGTCTACAGACACTTTAGCTGCTCTCAACAATCACATGTCTTGTTTAAGCCATTTGTTGTTTTCAACAACCACCTGAGGTGGTCTTTCTGTTTCTTGATGTTGATTATATGCGCTCTCTCTCTCTAGTGTGCTTTGCTGAGTTTTGATTTCATGGGGTTTTACATTCCAAAGTCGGGTGCTTCCCATTCCTTGCATATCTACAAACCCTAGAGAAAACAGACATGGCCGGTTTGCTTTGACACCCAAAAAAAAAAAAAATCTGGATAGACTAACGGAAAGATAAATCTTTTTAAGTACGGAAGATGGAGAGATTTATTGAATGATGAAGTTTAGTTAAAGTCTGCATTTTTTGTTGGTCATCTCTGTCCATGATCCGTCTACTTCGACAATTGTTCGACCCACATCGAGACGGGAGGAGACAATTGTTCAACCCGCGTTGAGATGAGAGGATTGTTCAGAAAGTTACTAAACTTATTGTATGGAAGCTAATTTAATACCAAACTTTGGAATGTGTCAATATAGTTTAAAATCTTTTTGATGATTTGCCAATCGAATCCTAAATATTTCAATTAGGTTATTTAGTCCTAAATGCTTTAATTATTTGTAAATTCAATTCTAAATCTTTTGACGATTTATCAATATAATTATTTCAAGCAAAGTATCTAAATAATAAGTTTTAGAGCAAATATTTAAAATGTTTAGGATTAAATTGTTAAATTGTTAAAAAGTTTAGAACTAATCAACACAATTAAAATGTTTATAATTGAATTGGTATTTATATAATAAATTTAAGATTTTTGGGTAATTATTTTCATTGAGACAAAGTGTCCTTATTTTCTCAAATAAGAATCCGAAGTGGAACTTTGTTTCAAATAAAGACGAGGTGGCGCTTAGTTATTTGAATAAGGGCAAGTGGTTTTGGTTGTTTGAATAAGGACTCGACCCGCCGGTTGATTAAATTTTCTAACCTAGGTCAAATGTATTTTCGTTATTTACCATTTTCCTTATTTTCTTCCTTTTTCTTCTTTCTTTCCATTTTTTATTTTTTGGTTCTTCTTCTTCCTCTTCGGTGGTGGTTTGGCCATCGACAATGCCCACAGAGGGCTAGGCAAGGTTGCCCTCATTGGCGAGAGCCACCTATGTCGGCCCAGCAAGGCAACCCTCACCTAGGGCCATGCGTGAGGTTGGCCCTCGTCGGCCCTAGGTGAGGCCAACCTCGCGATCTACCAGGTGGCCTCGCCCGGCCCGGATGAGAGGTCAACCACCTCACCAGCTACGGGCGAGGTTGCTCGGCCCTTGTCGGCTGCGGGGCGGGTCACCTCACTAGATCTAACAAGGGTATGAGGGCCGACCTCGTAGATGGCCCTTAGGGCAAGGTCGCCCACCGGCTAAGAGGAAGAAGAGAAAACTAAGAAAAGAAGTAACAAATGTGAAAATATCTTTTGATTTGGAAAGTCGAGTCGCTTTTTAAACAAATATAATTACTTGAATTTTCATTGAAACAATATCCATTTTTGCATTCTTATTTGAAAAAATAATGTTACTTCAAATCCTTATTGAAATAAGGTTCATTTCGAGTCCCTTTTGAAATTTTCATAAATTCAAGATTTTTTGATAATTATTTCAACCATCGAGAACTAGTTACGTTGCTCGTTAAAAGACATAACATCCTCCTCCAAACATACGACAAGATACCACCGGATGCTCTTAATTACAATCCCCGAACGGGTAAAGATAGGATGGGTCTAGGGGTGAGCGGTTGGGTTCCGGTTCGGTTCCGTCCGGAACCCTGAACCTACTCGGGAGACGGAGGTTGCTCAAAATGAGAAACCTAACCTACCCATGGGGCCGAACCCCGGGAACCTACCCCTGTCACAAAAAGTTAGAATTCGGTTTCTGTCCATGCAGTTCTTTTTTTTTTTTTTTGTTATTTTTAGATTTCGCACTATAACATACGCGCGCGCGTTAAAAAAACTATAACGTACGCGCACGTTACCAAAAAACTATAACTTACGCGCACGTTACCAAAAAAAAAAAAAAAAACTATAACATATGCGCACGTTACCAAAAAAAATATAACGTATGCGCACGTTACCAAAAAAAAACTATAACGTGCACGCACGTTACTAAAAAAAAATATAATGTATGCGCACGTTACCAAAAAAAAACTATAATATACGTGTATACTACACGGTAACTTCCCATTGACATGTTATCTTGATACATTAACCTCGCACTGCACAACAATAATAGAATATAATTAGAAATTTCAAAACAAATAGCAAACTAGAAAGTAAAATAAAACATCAGTAGAACAAGAATGTCTAGAGGTACAAGTTTTGAAAACAATTTCGATTAAACCCTTAAATGAACTCAGAAAATTCTGAAATTTGGACACGTTGTATTTAAGACCTAGAGGTACAAGTTTCATGAAGAAATAGTAGTCCAATTCGTTCTGGATTAAAAGATAAAATCGATTTACTTTTCCTATTCTCTACTTGCACAGTTTTTTGAAATTTTTTTGGTTAAATAGGCAAATGAACTACAAAAATTACGAAATTTAAATATGTTGTAGGGAAGACATGAAGAGAGATATTTCATGCAGAACACATTTCCAAAAGAACCTCATACAAAATGATATAGTCCACGCATTGCAACTTACAAGATCCGAACACATCAGATTACACAGTTTTAGAAACATTTCCGATTAAATACCCAAATGACCTTCAAAAATTATGAAATTCGACTATGTGATAGCCAAGACCATAAGGTAGATACTTCATGAAAACATCGAAGTCAAATTCGTCCTAGATAATTAAATATGGACGGTTAAATCCCTGTTCGTAGTACCGTAATTCCAGATCTAACCATCTCCAAAGGACCACGATTTCACCTACCTATTCTTGTTTTTTTTCTCTAAATTTTTGATATGTGGTACCTCAGGATGTCCTTTACAACTTTTGTTAAGAAACCGAAGTGAAATTTCGACAAAAGGTTGCCTTACAGTCCATGCATTCATCAAGGGTCGGTCCCAAAATCTCCAGATCCAGTCTTTCCAAAGAATAACGATTTCACCTACTTATACTTGTTTGTTTTGTCCCAAATTTGAGTATGTTATACTCAAGAAGTCCTTTACAACTTTCATTTAGAGGCCGAAGCCAAACTTCAACTAACATCACATACAAGTCACTGTAACATCCAAGCCAGTCGAGCTTTTTTTTCGCCCCTAAGAATCGGTTCCGGTTCCGGTTCAAACAGGTTCGGTTCAAAGTTCCGGTTCCGGTTCAGGACCGGTTCCTAAAAAAGGAACCGGAACCGGAACCGGTCCCCTGGAACCGGGAACCGAACCGGACCCTCCTCCGGTTCGGTTCCGGTTCCCAGGTAACCCGGGAACCGCGCTCAGCCCTAGATGGGTCCATGGGGTCTAATACCCATCAAATGTCTAGTCGCATTGAATGCCTCTTGGCTTTGCAATCACCGTGCTGCTGATCAATCACTCATTCCACTGGATGCCTCCACCCAACTGCGCTTGACAGCCTCATGTCCTAATGAAGTACGCCGTGCAACTGCACGCACTGCGCTTCCAGCATCTTCTCACTTAGTCTCCCAGCTCGAGAAAACTAGAAACATAAAATGGGAAATTGAAATGAAGGCAGGGGAATCTGAGTCAAAGCAAAGTCCCGTCATTCAGGAACTAGTAAAACATCTGTCCTGTCCTTTCTGGATCCGCTGCCGTTGCATTAAAGGCACCCCCTAAGACGTCCTTTCACATTCATCGACCAACTACAGCCTCTGCATCCTTCGTTCCTATTCAAGTCTGGTACTATTTATTCACTACTGTCGGACTCGTGATCATGTTTTGATCGGTTCCTCAGCGTGAGGGAGTTCGATTTGCGTGTGAAATGATTTGACTAGTGATGAAAATTTAAGCAGTTCACTGTAAATGAATTTTCCAATTTTCTTTTTCTTTTTTTTTTTTAAATATTCACGTTGAAGAATTGCCATGTGTAATTTTTTTGAGTCTGACCGAATTCGTTTAATGGGTTTAGATTTGAATTTTCTGTTGTTGTGAGATGCAGTTTCAAAGATTATTTCCTTGCAAAAGTAGCCGATCCACGGTGGAAAAAGGGGTATAATTCATTCACGTGGAATCTACCCCTAACCCTATGAATTTCCTGCCTACTTTTTACATTTTCATATTTTCACAGATTAGATATTATGAATTTTTTAATGCTTGTCATTGGCTCATGATGCTGTCTACTTTCCTAGGGATATATAGGTGGTGCTCTGTGGATGTATTGTCCATTTGGGTTCTAAAATTTCTTGGGCATTAATTGGTTCCAATCACCTTGGCATCAAATGTACTTAAGTGATTAGGTCACAAAATACTAGGCAAAATTGTCAAGAAATCCTTAAATTTATTATATTTTTTTATCAATTAAGTTTTAAATATTTTCAAGTTTTATCAATTGAATCAATTAAATCAATTTTAACCGAAATCACCTACCAAACAGCTTCTAGTTAACATCAACCATCCTACACATGAAATCAATCAATACGACATAAACAAATTTTAATATTTTCATTTTTTTTATCTTTCCTTTTCCTTCCTTTCTTTCTTTTCTCTTTTTTTTTCTTTTTTGGTTCAAAAAGCCAACAAGGCCACCAGCCAAGGCTACCCAAGCCCTCACAGGCCTTAGGGAGGGGTTAGAGGTGGGTGGAAGTTGTTGGCCCTCAACCAGTGGCCAACTGCCCTTCCGGCCCCTTTGAATCGAAAGAGAAGAAAAGAAAAGGAAGGAATTTAAAAAAAAAAAAAAGATAATGAAATATTATTTCAATTGTCAACATTCGTAATAGTCGGTAATAAATAAAATAGTGAACATCCATGTCAACGATTTCCAGTTAAAAATTAGCCTTGTGAAAAGATTTGAAACTCATTGACAAAATTAAAAGATTTATAAATAACCGACAAAAGATACAATAGGTTAAGATTATTTTCTCCAAAATACTCTCATGTCCAACAAGCAACAACTTAGGAAGTAATTGGACAAAAGAGAATCCATTTCCTAATAAAATACCCCGATTTGTTTTACTTCCGCCTAATATACACATGTAGAAATCTCCACAAAGTCCGTAGTAGCATTTGATTTTGAAAGATTTGTTAGATGTGTGTGATAATTCTATGAATAAGATGTATATTGAGACACGTTAGGAACAAAGAATCCTCTTCCTCTTTATTTTGTTTTAAGCCATATGCTATATTCGTAGGATCTCAACTTTTAATCTAGTTTTGCTTTGATTTTTAATTGGCATATTCCATAATACTATGTAAGATAAGTGATAGGAAAGGCTCAAAAACTCCATCTAGAGGAGGTACTACACAAGATCAAGATTTGGCATTTTTGTATGTTTTGGCATGTTTCAATTTTTTGTGAATGTTAAAAAGCCTTCATTGTACTCATCCAAGCCCTTCTATTTTTATGGATATTTCTCCTCTTCATCTTTTCATAAAATCCATATTAAAATTTCTAAAAGATACATAACGAGATAAATATGCAATTTATGAATCTTGCAACTAAATCGCGTATTACTTTTTCCTAATATTAAGGACTCTTTTTCATCTTCTTTTGCTAAAAGACTTCTTGAAAGGTACATAAATCCAACCAAAAATCAGACACGATTCTTTAGGCGTTTGTCTCTCTCTGTTTCTCATGGAGTTCAGGCGAAACCGTCCCTAAGAACTTCAAATGCCGTCGCTATTTGCTCGTTAAGGAGGTGGAGTTCCAAAGGGCCAGTGGTCAGCAGCTCTACGCGGTGCCTTTTTTAAAGCTTTTAGGGACGGTGCACTGAGCAGACCTTATAGGGCCGGCGACATTTCATTGTCCTTAAAGGACCACTGCCGCCGGGGATGTGCCATCTCCTGTCTCCCCTATAGAGTGTGGCCGGCTAAACATTATGGGGACGGAACAAAATTGTGCCTAAAAGTCGGAGCTTTGTCATTGAATTAGCAACGAGAGCATTTTCTTTGAGTTAAATGACATAA